>OZ012645.1:7200000-8400000 GCA_963942575.1 Priocnemis perturbator | reverse complement strand
ATAAAATGATTAACAACATTGATGATAGCGGTCTGAGACGTACACCGATGGGTATTTTTCTGTCATATTTTGGTATGAAGGAAGAACTCTTTGCATAAATTTGTTACAACCCATTCTTCCACAATTAAGCATTGAAAAATACTGCTTTGCAATTTAACAGATTTATCCCAAGCATACAATTAATATGACCCTGTTTACATACATTTTCACATGTGTATCCAAAGTAATTGAATACTCAGTTTAATGTCTGAGCACTTACCCGCTCATACAAATGAGTGTTTTTATTCAATGTGAGATAATGCTTTTTCTAGTCAAAGATAAGATTTAAAGAAAGTATGGATCTTTAAGGAAAATCTCCTACAATGACAAAGGTGTAAACAACTATACCGCGTTAGTATAATATTATTTCTTTGATCTGCGCATATAATTTATTAATATAAAAATATTGTTTTTCATGCTTGTATAATGGTAATGTATTATATTTCAGTAGGGTGCTTATTATGAATTAAGTGACTAACTTATTACAGTCATTAATAATGAATTAAAAATTTAATACTATTTTTGGATAGCTTTATCTCTATAATCTCTTGTAAATAGCTTTTTCGACATTATATAAAAATATATGTTGTCTATTATTAAATATTAAAAATATGTTACAACTGATGACAAATCAATTACAAAGAAAGATAGTATATTATACCTGATTGCGTAATACCTTCACAATTGGTGTCTGTAGTTTTACCTGATTATGATGTATAATGGTGTAATACAAATAAAACCACTGTAATTATTATTTTCAGTTTTTGAAGGTTACACAGATAACATGCATAATATTATTACCGTTGCATTATAATTTAGCATTTTTGAAAACGCATTTGAGTATTTCACTCTGGGCACAGTTTTTTATTACTAATTCTTTTCAGTATTATGTAATTTCGTGTTAGACATATTAATTTTGTGCGGTAACGCAATGGGATGGTAAATAATTTGCAACTTTAACAAATAAAGTAACATTATCATTGCACTAGGCAATCACTTTAGTGCTATACCTAATTTCTTGTTATTGTTCTTTTATTTCACTCTGCAGAAGATGTCAGTGGTATGACCATTCGTCCCCAAACTTCTCTCATGAAATTGCTTCACCATTAACCTGCTCCCATGCCAAATTGTACTTAAAGCAATGGAATCACGTCTGTATCCGTAACCATTAACGCTTTTTGCGGTAGCTGCTTGGACTGGATCAAAAATATTTTTACAAGAATGGTGAGGAACATGTCTTAGAGTATCTTTGTAAATTGTAATGTTACTACTACATTGGTTATGAATATTTATCAAAACCTTACATTGTTCAATCATGACATGAACATAGGTAGTAAATAATTGATCTGTAATACGGGTATTTCATATACATGTTTTCTGTTAAAACATATTAGCTAAATACATGGGTATACTGTTATGAGCAAAATCTATATGCACCATGAAAGTTGAACAATTACACATATACTACAGCGTTTACCCAATAGAGATAAGTATCGTATAAGTTTCGACTAATTTCATATATGTTGTACATACTCTAATTAATCTAATAAGTGTTTATTATCGTAACATTTTTATTAGTATTAATATATTTTATTACGTCTCCTTATTCTATTACATTATGGCTGTAATAAAGTAAATTTACAAATATTTAACAAAATACCATAAATGTTAGTTTCCATCTTTGCATTAACACCTTCACTCAAAATTTTTGTAGTAGATTAACGTTTAATAAGCTAGTGTAAGTATTGAAATATTAGCTTTATTTAGTACGATCGATTTACACATGAAATAAAAGAAGAACAAGTATAATTAATATTGGCGAAAAAAGGCTATAGTTCTTTCATTGATATTTTCTAATAAGTCTTATGTACGGGATTGTTATGATAAAGTATAAATTATTGGAGTAGATTTCTCAACAAAAAAAGATTACTTTTAGGTATGACTTACACCTAATAGTAACAAGAGAGGTGCTGGAAACGTAAATGATACATTTGTACAATAAATGCTACATTTACAATTTTGTTACCTTACTTTTATTGGCAGTTTTTGATGAAAGAGCATCCAAATCCATTCGTCGAGCAACCGCTGACTGTGGACAACATTTTGTACTAATAGCATTTTTTACACAATTAGTAAATTATTAAAGAATCCTCAAGTTTATGCGTCAACTTATGATTCAGATATATTCGAATGGGATATTTCGCACAAGAGATAGCTTTAATTGCATAAGATTATCCCCATTTCTACTTAACAAGAAAGATTCAGAATTTGATTATACACACATCGGCTTGGACGGTACACATGACATTCTGAATGGAGAAATAAGAATTTCTACAAATTGTACATTAGATACGTTCTATCGTTGATTGAGCATCATTTTGTGCCGAACGTAGCTTATATTTACAGATTGCAAATAAAAATTAATGGCAGTGTTTATTTACCACAATACGGACGTGGTTGATACTAAAGCAATTTCATTTTTTTTCCCCACAATATCGACGATATGTGTGAAGCTCAATTAGGTATGTAGAGCTACTGTCTGGCACAACCATCACTTTACAAGAAAATTTGAGTCTAAATCGAATTTGCATGAAGATCGCAAATGTGTACACGTACGTATTAGCCAAATAAACGAATTGACCAGATCACATTCATATTGAAAAACTGGAATAAATGTGCAAGAATATGTGTAAAAAGATTACTATATCTTCGTTATAAATACTGTGTTTGATGGAAACAGAATTGTATCCAAAAGACGCGTGTTGGGAGATAGTGCCCCGACATTTGTTTTTGGAAATGATACTAAGTACGTGTGTTCTATCGACGGAAAGCCCATTTCATCCATTCTTCCCAAGAAGTCCTAAAATATGTATAATATTCCATTGAAGTCATGTTACTGCATAAAGAATACTAATGTTACCAATATGGAGTCTTACTTCGATTGTATCTGTCGCACACATCGATATAGTTTCTTTTCCACCATTTGGCAATCGTAAACATAATCGCAGCAAAGGTTCGTCATCTAAATATTAAGAAAAATATGTGAAACATAATGATTGTCAGATAATATTCACAAGTCATAAGCGTGAGTTTGAGCTTAAGTAGCATATGAGCTAATATCTCAGAACGGGTTGTAAATAACTTCGGACTGAATCTCAGCTACCGAAACGCCCGACAATCTTCGGCATATATCAAGAAATGGTGTACACACAATAAGATTGATAATACTTACCTGAAATAGGCTTGCTCGAATACGTTTTCGGTTTTGATACTTCTTCTCGCTGTGAATTCATAGTCGTTTTGTAATTAGTTACATTTTAAATTATTCAGGGTAAAGAATTAATGTATTTTGGTAGGAAAGTTATACCTTTGTAATAGGATGGTCTTTTTGTTTATCCTTTAACTCAAGCTCCTCCAGGCGTCTCTTTTTATTGATGATGTTAAAGTTACTACTGCTTGGTATATTTGTGTTAATACTGCTCTCACCTAGTGTCATGTCGCTATTTCCAGCGGAATTAGTTAGTCTATCCATTGTATACTTGAAACTGCTGGAGCTACTGCTGCTACAGTCCTAGATTCAATACATTTTCGTTGATATCACAAGCCGATATAATAGCAATTAAGACTCACCATTGACACAGATTCCGTTGCTGAATTTCGTTTGAGTGACGTTGCAGAATAATTATTTAGTCTTTCAGAAGTAGGTGAATCATGCATGGCACTCTCAGGTGAAGGATGTGTGCTCAGCATATCATTCAGCCCAGACATCAAGATATCTACTGTAATCTGATTATGAGTTCGCATGCATTCTCCTGTTCTAGGATCCACTATTGCCAGGTAGGGATATTCATTTACATTGTAAAAATCTATGTACCGTTTTCCATCAGCGGTGTTTGATAAAACCTGATAAGCGTTACATAATTTTATTGTTGCCTTTATGGTTGCTGATGAAGGATATGTATGGCCCTGTTTAACATACTTGCCACAGAACAAAGTGATCCTTCACAATTTCCTGAATCTGTGGGTTTGGCCATACATCTCTGTTTAAGATTTGACAAGCAAACTCTTGAGGGTTTTGAACATTGACCAGTAACCAGCGGTTCAAACTCTTTGCGTGCTCACGTGCTTCGATAAATGAACCTAGGAAAAGAATGTTGCATGGAGGTCTAAACAAGTCTTCTAAACGCTTTGATTTGCGCTGTGAAATTTGTTTTACTCCAGTCACTCTGCGAGTCATTTCTTCCTCTTGTCGTTCTGCAAACAAAATAAAATCAGAATATCTAAAGGAGTATCAAGAAAGAGTACAAGTTGGCTGTAGAGTACTCACGTGTCTCCACAGCAAAATCTCTAAATCTGTCAAAGACATTATTCGACAGTCTTGGAAATGAACATACTGGTTCCGGTGGCACCAACACCTCCTGTATCGGTAAAATTGGAGGGCGAACTGGTGGTTCTGATTCAGGGATTTCCTGTGCAGCTGGTTCACTAGATCTACCTTCCTCAAACATTAAACTTATTGCCATTTCTACGTTTCCATCAGCCAATGCCAAATACTGCTGTGCAGTGGCCTCACTCTCCCCTGAGAACAAAAAAGATTGGCCATCTGAATACATTTCATAACTGGCACATCCATTACTATTCTTTTAATAGTACGTAACCTGTAGCCGCAAAAGAATACATCTTATTCACTTACCGGTTACCTCCATAAATTTTTCAACGAGCTCGCGATCCATCTTCAAGCTTTCGGCACAGACAAATTTCTCTTTAAGCCCGAAACTTGGAAGACCAAGGAGGAAGGATATTTCTAAAGGTTTCTTTACGCGGTTGACATGTCAAAACAGCCACAAGCTGCACCGTAACTCTTGCAAAAAGCCGCGACGCGGATTAACTGTGTCGCTTAGATGCGGTTCACTGCTTAAGCTGGATGCACTTTTTAATGACGTCACAAACGAGGTATAGGATCTTATGGAAGTTCGCGGTGATTCGTGTACCACGAACTGAAATACCGACTTCGTCCAAAATCAGAAGTGTTCGAGCGCACTCTACGTGTGAGAACGGTGGAAGTAGAAATAAAATCGATCGAAAGAATACTTTATAATCTAACAAATAGATTAACCTTTATAATAGATAATGGCATAGTACGTTTGCTTCGGAATAATGAAACATACAATTAGAACCACTGGGCGTTTACATGTAGTATTTTAAGTTGTTTTAAGACGTTTTTGAATTTCCCCCGTCGCCTTATATCTTTGTGGCGACGATCCCAAGATGGCGGTCGCCCGGCAGTACACTGCGTTACCGACGCCAGGAGTCGGGATTTCTGCCGCCAGGGCCGGGAGTGTGAATATTTTTTGTTAAGAGAGACGTACGAGAGAAGGTGTATTTTCGTAATAGAAGGTGTGCAATAAATAGTGTGTATTCCGTATATCGGCAAGATCCATTCCTTAATATATTATTGATCGGAGAGATCTCCATCCGCGGAACACGGCTGGACCCCATCTCCACATCTTCGATATGGTGGCGCCGCCAAAAAAACGGAGAAACGCTTAAACTAATCATTGGACATCAGTCGGTTAACAGCATTTTTTTTAAGGGGATGCAGTTATCAACACATACAGTTAGAAATTCAAATTTTTCTTTGAAAATTAACACAAAACTCCCCTTTTAGCTTTTTATGGGCCAATTTTTCCACATCTGAAGAAATTTTCTATTTTTTTAAGGGCTTCTAATGTGTAAACTATGAATCCCAGACTATCCTTGCCCGTTGACCTCTCAGCTCTCAGTACCTTCAGTTCAACATAGTGACAGTATCTAAGCATTGTGGAGTCTATGCAAGCGGCAACACGAGCGTCAATTAACACTTGCATACACTTTTATGAATGTTCGAGCACTTTGCGTGATTCAGGTATGCATATTTTATTTTAGAATTGTACAATAACGCGGTATCTTAGGTCAATTACATAATAATACCCAGTATATCCTAGAAATTTTGAGAATAGTACTTCAATAATAGGTATAATAAATCTCTATCATATAGTAATAATCATCGTCAGAATAACCTTATTGTATAATAAATACATCACATTTAAAGAGAAGCAGACCCTTTATCACGAACTTATAGGCCCTCTGCAGGATTTATCTAATTACATACGCACGTACTTAGACGCGTCCTCGTTTTACTTCGTCAGTTGTTAAAATTATAGTACGCAACGTAATTGTGTGCCTGTCCGTGAAATTTGTTTAACGGTCCAAACTGCCATGGGCAAGATGGCGGAAATGTTTCTCGCATGAATACTTACAAAAATAACTCATTGCCAACAATTTGCGCATGCAATGAGTAAACGAAATTTTTGGTTACGCTGAGGACACGTCTGTGATGAATATAATCAAGCATTCAAAGGCTCTTACAACGCGTATTGCAAAAGTACGAGGTAATGAACCTTCCAGCAATGCGTGGCCCGAATAAAGCGTGACAGAGGCGTTAATACTGAATTTTTAATCGCTATGCAAGCCTCTGTGTTTCCTCAAAAGCTGCTTAGCCGGTGCAAAACTCATCAACCTCTTAGTTAAAGAACCCCTTCCGAATCGTTCATGTGTCGGTGTTGGGGAATCATGGCTGTACAACAAAGTATTGTGAAGTGTTATTGTCGAAATCGCATTGTCGTCTGAACGCGGTCCAATTGGATTCAGTGTCAAAGGATACCCAAGCAGATGTCGCTGTTACATCGTCGAACCGCTAAAAATGAAACGGGAACGCGTTGATTCAAATCGATTTCGCGCGTTGATTACAAAATTTAACATGTTGGTAACATTGAAATCGTTTAGGAATTGACATAAAAATATACGGCTACCTTGCACAGTGACACTCGATTGTAGCCGATGCATATCCTTAAAATCCACGCATTGTTTGGAATACGATAAGACTGGACACAAACAGTAAGTGGAATCAATATGAGGTTAGCAAGTTTTTGATATTTTCCGGCGCAATAGTTAAAACGAAATGATGAATGCTTCGTCGAAATGCGGAACACACTCGACATGAATAATGAACACACGCAGGTACAATCTTCTGAATGTCTGAAGGGCTAATAGTTACAATGATCGACGTAAGATCAAACGCTCGGCTTGCCTTGGCTTTTTATGAACGATTATTTTGTGCAGGAAACATCAAGTCCCGTGCGAATACAGAGGCAACTAGTTTAAATAGTACACGTAGAATCGCGCAAACCGAAGGTTCAATCGTACGTTGGTATCTTGGCCCAGATTCTCTTATTAATATAACTAATTGCCTGGCCTGACACGCAATATCAATGAATACCTTGCGTATATTAAATTAGAAGAAAGGTCAACGAAATGCGTTCTTCTCTATTCTTTTTGCTAACACCAATTACCACGCGCTAATATATATCTCACTAAATAATTAATCGTCCGGACAAAAATTTCATTTAGAAAAACAAAGTGCCATCAACTTGTTGAGAGGCCAGGTAATTCGTGTCAAAGATTTCATGTCGGCAGAAAATATTTTATTGAAATTATGTGCATCGACCGAGTGAGTGTCCGTGAAACAGTCGTACACTCGTACACATATCGTATGGCTTTCTAGATAGACGTTTCATTGACACATTGACCCAGACGTATATGTATACACTTCTGCCGTCAGAGGCAGCGCACCCATTCACGCACACATGCACACACACTTACAGGTTTGCTCTTCGTTTCACTTATCAGGTGTATACGTTAACACGTGGATGCGCGTGAACTCGCGCAGAGATATGTACGTTGGAAAAGCTTTAAGGAAAAAAAAAACACATTTTAAAGGTATTCGTTCGCAAATTGTTAATACCTATTAGAATGCTTTTCCGCGGTCGATTTCTGCGAGCTTACGCGGTCGCTATGCAGCTATTAGTTTTTCATCCCCTCATTAGATCTATTTTTTTCCTTGTGCCATCTCGGGCACGAACGCACACACGCACGCACACGCTATCTGTGTTGTCTAACAATTATTCGTAATTATTCTTTTATGGCTATTATTTACAGATCCATCGTGTCGACCTAACACATTAGGAATATAAACCGCGAAAGCGTACAATTGAAACGAAAATGACGCCGAGCCAACGATAATATCTAGACATCGTATATGTACGAAGCGATCACGTTTATGACCTACTTTTTAGTAATTTAACTCTTGTATTATTAGTGACCTTACCTAACGCAGCCTAGGGACGATTTATACTTTTGGTAAAAGACAACGACGACGTAGTACGGCAGCTACTGACGAATTTTTGCTTCGAGCTTGATCGTTGCACGTCGCGGGAAGCGATCATCAAAGGCGCGTTTTCTTTGCGCTTTCATCACGTTTCGTTCAAGAAGAGTGCACATTGTTTCAGAATTCACCGTGAAAGATCGAGGATACGATCGTAGCTGCGTAGTACGAAAATATCGGTTTGAAAAAGTCGTTAGAAAATAATCACGCAAAGACGTCCGGAACATTCGCAGTCGGTTTTTGCGATGATGAGCGATAATACGAATACGAAGGTGGCACCATGAACGTTCCAAAGTCATCGAGGGTGTGTGTGAGCATATGTCGTGCAATGAGAGTCGAATCGGAGATGGCCCGTATGATTGAGATCTGCTTCGTGCAATTGTCTTTCTTAATGTCCAGTATCAAAATATATCATTTGAGTTTATGCGATATCTATGTAGCGCCGTTAGCTTGAAACGTACTTCGTCTGTGCGCGTCGCGTGTTCTTTGTTTTTTTAGAATGGTGTTACGCCGAACGTCGATGCTACCCCCCGACATATTCCCAGATATAATCCCGGACATGCGGGTCTTAGAGTCGTGTTTTTAATCGCGGGACGCGTCGCACGGTTTCGTTATTCGATACTTATCGCTCTATCGCTACGAAGCTCGCAAACGTTGCCTCGTGTCCGCGTACTCTTATCAATCGTCGAGTTAACATCTACCGACTTACGTCGTCACGATCGTTACTCTCTATTACTAAAGTGTCCCGTTACTTTGAACTGCGGGAAAAATAACACGTGGTCTCGTTTTGTACTTTAATAAGTGGTAGACAATAGAATCATTGGTGTTTCTCTTAAAGGACTCTAGATATATTCGTCCTCATGTTCGATCGCCTTCTGAGACGGAAAGGCGTCGAAAAATCGCGGGAGGACGCTGGTCCAGAGCATCTTCGCGTTATTAAAACCCATAGGAAGTGGTGCGTACACGAGCACGCGCATCAAAAACTTCAAATCTACTTCCAGTCAACAATTCTCCTTCCCGGGTCAGCAATCCCTTCTGCACTTGTGTTACCGTACGCCTTTGAACATTCTAAATATAGAAAATATATCGTGCCGTCTAGCACGTAAACCCTATACTTCTAACATCCAGGTAAAGGATGCTTTACAAGCACTCCATGGGCCACTTTGTTTTACTGAAGTGCAAATAATTCACCTTGCGTACGGCACGGCGGGGAAGAAATAACGATGAATAAAAGAGAATGATGCAAGCATTGAAGTGCAACATGTGCGTGCACGTTTACGTACACGTACTTGGGCCTCTACATATACATATACAGATACACGGGGGGGGTTTACACGATTGTTCGACTCTGTCAACGAAAGCGAGTATATCTCTCTACAATCTTAACACGTTACTTCAAGTTATAATCATACAGAACATTCACAGTTATTCCGATAAATATATGACCGTTCTCTTAATATCGGCCGATCTCGTCTTTACGAACGAGTTATCTGGACATTTTCACAATTATCCTCTTTACAAGTTACAAAACTCCCCTGATCGACAAAATCTAGCGGCTTATCTCTCGGCGTTTGCATACTTACGGAACATTGCGCGCATCGTAATCTGCTAGCCGGTTCAAAAATAATCCTATGTTGCCTGACGCTTTCGTAATACAACAATAATGAAGAATCCGTGTAGTTCAAGTCGTTCATGACGGTTTCTATTTTTGCAGGCTCGTTAGAACGATGTGGATGGCGTGAATTGACTGGACATGATGCAGCGGTAAAACGGAGCCAGTATGTTGGAGTTCCTGCATACAATACAATGGGATCGTCAGTCAATGTAAGTATGTATTATGGAAATTCTGTTAAAATTGGTTGATGAGACTTACCTCATCCCTCGATACGACTTCCGACCATCTTGCACCTTTTTTCCCTGTTTACCGCAACGTCATCCGATGTCACGCATTAAACGCTAAGTTTGCGTACTACTGCTACTACCGGTTGTGTTCTCGGCGCGATTCATCCAATCACCCGAGGTATCACCTTTACTCTCAATGCTACGACTAAAATTGTTATCTGTAGAAATATTGTATAATACGCTTTCGATGGTATTACCATTGGCCGGATGTAGAGGGAGAAGTAAGCGGAGCTTGAATTGCTCACATTACTTCGGTGTACCATGCAAGTACAGTGGATGATGGGAAAATATGAACGGTTAATCAACGGAGTGCACGAAACACTTGAAAGTTTTCGCGAAACTTACTCTCTGCGAACGCTTGAATTTCCGGTCCCGCGCGCAGCATCGTTGTCCTGGGAAAGAGTGCGTGCGTAGGCACGATCAGATCCGAACATTGAGGGTTTCGACTTCAACATAGAATCTGACGAATGTGCATCGGCGCGTTTTCCTCTTTCCCCGGAGTTCTCGCTATTTGCTGCGCCCTCCGTATCCTCCACTGGCAGGCACGTTTCTACCATGGCTTCCAAACAGTTGACAAACAGTTCTGCACTTTCCGCAGTACAATTACACTGTGCAAATGTTATTAGATTTATATTGTCAGCGTTGTCTTTCACATCGAATTGTATTACGCGCCGAATAATGTTACTCACATTCGTGTATGGTCCTGCAAATCTCCAAAGGCCACCAAAACCGCAACTTTGCAAATAATGCAGTTGCTGTTGACTGGTATCCTCGCACGCTATCATATTCTGTATAATCGCTTGAACTGCATTTAATATCGCTTGATCATGACAGGAAGATAAGACACTGGTGATTTTTGCGTCTAGCAAATTGTGTCTGTGACCCATTCGAAGTATTGATTAAGCTCAGTTAGAACACTTACGGCTCCATATTATTAGCAAACATAAAAACAACTTACATGACTGGAAAAACTTTCGGGAATACGACTGACGCTTCTGCCAGGTATTCGTAAAGTATTCGCGTCTCATTCTCATCCGTGGAATATTTGACCAATGTCGCCAGTACAGTTAATACCAGGGTTTGCGTCGAGAAATCAGTTAACACTTCCGGATCAAGCAACACGTTGTTCTCATTGCTCACGCTCACTCTGGCACTCCGATTCTGCACAACAGACATAGAACCACGATGTTCAATCATCGCGATGATTTATGACCATCAATCTGCAGCCAGCTATTTCATGCTAAAAATGTTGAGTTTTATATTATCATAACGGGCGTTATGTACCTTTTGATCTGACTCGGTAGTTTGTGGCTTTGCTTCTTTTGCGGTCGGTACAGAGAAGGATCGCTGTGTTTTAAATAAAATCCGGCCAGTCTTGTTAGTGACGTGCGTTGTTTTCGACGAATTAATTGACGGAGTATGGCACACGTTAGTGGCAGGTTGCATACGGTGGTTTACACAATCCGGGCAGGCATAGGCAGGCGCGGACACACACACCGAGGGGTAAACGGAACATACGTGGGAGAACAACAAAACAGTGTTATGTACGATACAAAGAACAGAATTCTAGACGTTTTGTCACGAGTCAATGTCGGAATTCAATTTTTACAATTGCGCCGGGTCTTATAAAATCGTTGAGAATGAAATAGTTGCGAAACAGTTTCATACTATTGCCTCTGCAACTTTCACAAAGTAACTGACACGTGTAATTTTACTCATGCAATACAGTGATACTTGTACGCAATAATCCACAGTTTCGAATCTTCTTGAACAAACACCATACGTTGAAAACAGTTTTACACTACTACAGAGCAGCATGGTATCGTCAACAGAAAGCACAATGAAATTGATGTTACTATATATGTATATGCAGAACATGTGAAATACTAGTCAAAACAAAAGTTCTATTTCACGCAGTAAAAGAGAAAGCAGAAATTACTATCGCTGATAGATTTTCGTGAGTACTACGATGGAAGAGAGTACAATGTTTTGTTTTAGTTGAACGCAACTGTAGCTTCATGTGACTCACCTGATGCGTCGAATATTGCTTCTGCTGCCTCGCTAGCGTCAGCGCCGATTGATCGAGCAAATCCCACGATTTTTGCCTTCGATTAGTTAAGTTGATCGCGTTACTGGTTGGATCCTGTAAAATAACGTGGTTCTATTACAATAATGAAGATATCAGGACATACAAATCTTACCGCGTTATGAGGTACCAAGTTGTCGAGAAAGTCTTGGGTGCCCTGTTCAGCGTTATTTCTCCCTAAAGAATGTCTGATATGGCACCTACTTCGAACTTCTTCAGATACCGATACCAACGCTGAAGAAAACAATCCGGTCTTTTACAATCTGTTTTTCTGCAATAAATAGCACAGCAACTCACCAGCAAGATATGCCACACTGTCGGGTGTAACTTCAAACTTGTCCCTCCTAAATGGTTTGGCTACAATAGCCAATAGCATCGTCAATACTCTGGCCGTTCTCGTTGCAGTTGTAGGTGTCGGATGTCGATATCCTTTCAACAGATGGCCAACCAGCGCAAAGTGGAAGTTTGATTTGAAGGACAAGCCTACAGCATGATCTAGCTGTTTGAAATGCCATTCAAGAGGCTCACGCGTTGACATCATCACCTGTTCTAAAGTCTAAACAGCAAGTGTTGGACTTGTCAACGCCAAGATCACTGTGACATCGTTATTGACATTAATAAAGCAATGCATACCTTGTCGTCAAAAGTACCTTGACAGTCGAGAGTATGCAAATTTTGCTCCAGAAGCGCTAGACCTGACGCATACAATGAAGCTTCGTCTAATTGGAGCACAGAAGTTGCAACCCAGAATAAATATCTATGTATTGGAGATTCCTTGAGAAAACAGTAATAGTATTTGTTAGCCAAATAGCTGACATCTAAGGAGCAAGCTGCAGAGCGAGTGAACAGGATGAATGCAACACTTACAGGTCGAAGCAACGGCTGCAATCTTGTGAGACACATTACGATTGCCTCGAGAAGAGTAATGTCATTGAAGCTCTCCAGAGCCTTCACTAAAATCCTCAATAATTGTTTCATGTCCTGATCTGTTATACTTTTACTAATGCAACCAAAGACGATGAGTGCTCTAGGCTGTAACGCCGGATTAAAACAGAATGCAAAACTCTTAGCCAATGATGTCCAAGTTTTCAGCCAATCACATTTGGGAATGTCTCTCATACACGCTTCCATAATTTCCAGAAGAGCATCTGTGATTACTTCAAGACTGATTAACGAAAGTCTCTCTCTATCTTGTCCTCCTGATATATTCCTGTCGTTGGCAAACCACTTTTCATTCGAGTGCCGATAACTGTTTCTAAACGCAGTGACTGCAGCCGATTTGACTTTGCTGATTCCAAAGAGCAAGTAAAATTTCGGCAAAGAGAACTCGTCTAGGCTCATCCTCAGTATTCTATACGTGTCCTCAGAAAAGGACGGGGAGCTACAGGTACAGAGGGAATGAATACTGTTAATGACCAAACCGTGGGTCGACGCTCTCATACTCAGGCTTCCAGAGCAGACGAGGAACGTGACCGTGTGAAAGAGATAAGGCAGATGTTTGCCCACGTCTAAGCAGTTGTTAAAAGATAGCATTAGGAGATATCTCGCCAGAATCGCTATGTCGTCCCACATCATGTGTTGTTCTAATAAAGGTGTCGGTGAAGTACAAGTCTTATCCACCACTCTGCACAGTCTTCCAATGACCTTCTTCGCCACAAGTTGGACATTTCCAGAAGCCAGAGCCACGGCTGTGTCAGCCATTATTTCCACCATGGGCGACCCTAATCCGTAACGAACGCTGCGATGAATAAAATTGTCTAACACGGTGTCTATGAGATCGGGTAGTCTGCCGATGGTGCTCCAAATCTTTGCCTGTATACTCGGATACATCTCCACTTCCTCGATGGTTAGCGTAATGAGCTTCTCCAAAATTTGTGTCACCTGCTTCTGCCGTTTTCCACCTTCGTCATTGGGCTTATAAAAACGCACTAGGTTATTCAGCCACGGCGTCATGTACTCAAGGCATAGGTGTTTCAATTCTATCGTTGACACTCTGAAACCCTGAATGCATTCCTCGAGGAATTCGAGCGTCAGATGCGGATCGTTCGCTGCCAAAGTTTCGCTGAGGTGTTTGATGAAAATGGTGTTGTTTGACGGTATACATAGACCGGAGGTTTCTAAAAGTTGTCCTTCTATTTTCAAATCAAACGTTGCTGTAAGTGCGCACAGCTGGTTGTAAGCAGCTGTACGCAAGTTCGGGTCAGAACTACCCAAGTTTAGCAAGGCCATATTTAAAAGTGTACCAGGCACATCTTTAGGTCGAATCTTAGGATGAACAGACATGGAATCCGGCTGGGACAGTTCCCAACGATTTCTGATATGAATAATAGCTTGGACAATACTGTCACAATCATTGTGAATGAAAGACATTGGACCAGGCTCGTTCGAGATCGTTAGTGTAAATTGATTGTCATCTACCAAGCAAACTTCGTCTATCTCGGACGCGTAGTATACATCATTTAGAAGAACGGAATGAGATAGCACTTTACACTTTTCTGCCGAAGTTATCTGAATGGCCGTGGGGCCAACCTTGACGGACACTTTTGTATCTTTGTGAGATAACTTCAAGGCGCTCGTGAACACCTTTAGGTCTTCGTCGAGGGATAATGTTGCTCCAGGCAACTTCTGCTGCTCGACGTCAATGACATCGTTTAGACGTGCTGCACTGTCGATGAAGACAACCTTTCGGTTGCCCTTTAATGGTGCCATGATCCTGTCGTGGAACTTGGTGTATTCCCTTACCCAGCTGTTGCAGTTATAAATATAGGCTGCATGGACATTTTCATATGCCACCTCGGGTAAGACGTAGAACCATTTCTGCAGAAACTCGGTTCTGAAGCGATTGTCTGTGCACGTATGCGTGAAATCTACGACCAGTTCGAATGGAGAGTGACAAAATGGTTTCAAGGTGAGAATGACATGATATATTAACAGGTCACCGTTCGTTTCACCGATTCTGAAAGTATGAACCAGTTCATTGGGTTAGGATGTAAAGCGATGACTATTCGAAAAAATAAATAGAACGTACTTGTATCGGCGTGCAATGTAGTAGAATACTGGATAACCCTGCTTGCTGGTTCCCGCTTGGTAAAAGATGTTTAAGCTCTTGATACTCTTGAACTCTTCCTTCTCATGCATGTTGTGCTTGACCATGATTTCCTCGAAGTTCGTCGATGACATATCGATACTCGACCACCGTGCGTATGAAGATGAAAACAATAAGCTGTTGAACGGACGTGAAATGCATTGAGCATACATAATACTCCCTTATAGAATGTACATTCTATAAAGGAGTATTAAACTGCACAATCACTTACTGTGAATCTACCGGCTTGTGCTCTGGTGGGCCCAGGTACGCCAGCAACGTCGCCATTTTATCAAAGGGTCTTCTACCTACTGCTTTATGATCCCGGCTACTGCTGAGGTAGTCACCAATCCTCTCCTGATGATTCCAAAGTAGCCTGTGTAAAGCTAGTACATTCGCATCTGATACGAAAGACATGGGGTGACTGGCCTGGTCAACGGTTTCGCAATCCGAAGCTATCTGTATGAAGAACCTTCGGCCAATTTCAAAGTGCGCTCTCAAAAAGTCATTAAACGGTAGCATGTGCTGTTCTTTGCTAAACTCCACGTGATTCGCTATGTTCTGCAGTATCTTAGACATGAGCATAAGGCCTCGTTTAACATGAGGAGGCACTGGTTTATTTACAATACCCATCTCTTGAGGTGACACGATGGCCGGGTTAATAAAACGTAAAAATATGACCGTTCCCACAGCGCCAATATTGTTTTGAGGACATTGCGGAAATCTCTTGCTGAGTACTTGATAGAGACAGTGGCACATCGATCGCAATTGGGGAGGAAATCTGAAAGATGACATAAGAGTGTGTGAACCAAACTATGGAGTGCAACGATTCAAGGTTGTTGTTAACATGCACATCCTACCTATCAGCGGAAGACACTATAGCATCGAACACTTTTTGTGTCAATGCGATCAGATTGCAACCATTTTGTTCGATATTTTCAGTGATATCAATTCTCGCACTGTCAACTTCAAAGCCTGTTGCGGTATCATCCAGCAATGGTTTGATCAACGGCTCCAGTAGGCTTTGTAAGTAACTGGCACCGTAGATTTTGAAACAAAATGCCATAATCTTGCTCCCGAGACTGTTACCTCGAAAGAGCGTCTGCATACAGTCGGATACCTCTACTTCCCGGTAAAACATGTTCCATAAAAGCGGCGATAGTAAATGCTTTGCGTCAAACAGAGTAACGAAAACTCGCGCCAGTTCGTCCATTTGATTGGTGGTCACGACATTTGCCAATGCCATGGCAATTGGCAATTCTCCTTTATCACTAATCATTGTGACAAGTTGGACCAACTGTTCAAACCTGTCGGCCAATACTGTCTCAGCCAAAGTATCGAATTCAGTTCCTTGCTGGAGAATTTTTGTTAACACTTCCATGAATGCTGCCCGAGTTTGAAGATCTGGATTGTACCCTAGATCTATGAAAGAAGTGCGGGTTAGCACATTCGGAAGCTGTCGGACTATATTGCCGTATTTGTGTAACCTTACCTATTGAGTGCATCAAACCACTATCGATGTTTGCACTGAGAAGATTGCTCATTGCTTGTATCGTAGCATTTCGTAAGGTTGATAATTTCCCGGTCGTTATTCGTGGTTGTCTGGATACTACTTCCTTTTCCTCAGCTACGCCATCGTTGCAATCGTTCAACAGGTTCATGAACAGAGTGAAGTATTTTAAGAATAACTGAGACTTTGCCTCCATCAGATCACCGCGGTCGGATTCTTCTGGTTGAAGTGGAAGACCTCTTAATAAGGATCCTACGGCCTCCATGCAGGCCTGATCCAACTCCCTAGAGTACAAGCTAAAGCACAGAATGAAATGTATATATTAAAACATTGAGTATTGTCGTACAGGGTGGTAGGGAGGCATTGATGTATAAACGACGATCTCGAACTTTTGAAAAGTTAAAATTGAGTCGAAAAGAAATCCACGGACAACAAAGCTCTCCTCACCTCGTATTAACGGTTACGTCGCTTCCAGCTGATGCGGCCTGATGTGTCGTGCCCATTACCCAATCAGTCAGATATTCAACCAATTTATTCCTGAACTTCATTTCCTGACGGAAAGCCAAGTCGTCTCGCCTTTTCATCATGGCCTCGACCAATTGACACAATTTTGTTTTAATGCGTATAGAGTACACGGTCATGTCCAAGTGTCTGACGTATCTAACTATCGCAAGGGTCATACCTTCAATACTCGTCATACCAAGGTATTCAGATGGCTGATCTGTTTTCGAATCCAAAACGTTCTTCATAATGAAAATGGTATGTTCTATAAACTGCGTATTAATATCCAATACGATGACTTGCCCTTGCGGATCAAAGAACTTCTCCACTATACTCTTAATCTCATCAAAGAGTATTGGGTATAGAGCAGGACTCATTTCGTGACCAACCAGTTCTTTCACGTGCTTCTGTATTTGTGCACCAAACTTCTCGTTATTGCGTATCAGCAGTCTCAGCAGATTGAAGACAAACTGTGTTACTGGGCAATACTGTACTTCTTGACTAGAGTTGGTTAGACAAGAACTGGAATCTTGTTGTTTGGTAGATCCCTTTTTGGGCTCTGGATTCGGTGGCATTCCCGAGAGTGGTCTGCTTGGGGAACGTCTTTGCAAGCACACCCCACCCAAAGCGCACAAAAATCCAGTCATATTAGCCCATTCGTTGATTTGCTCCTCCAATTCGTGCTCAGAATTTTGATGGGACGCTCTTCGCTTTCCCGTACTTCGATGGAACGATTCCACCTGGCCATCTTCCGTTTTCGTTTTCGGATAATTGGATAACTGTCGTGACGTAACTTCCCAGTTTCTGAACGTCTCTTCCCACGCCTATCGATGAAGTATAATTTCGTTATCGTCTGTAACGGACCACAGGAAACTTGATAATCGCTATGTGGCGGTACTCACAGGTTGTACACCGTTGACGCAATGTTCTATCTTTCGAAGCAACGCCATGATTCTCTTTTGCAAAGCAGCGCGTCCTGAAACGCGAATATTTTCTAATCACAATTCGACTGCTGGTGAACAATTTGTATTAGCTGAATTAAAATAAAAAAATGTACACATTCGTGATGAGAAAGGAATGTTGGTAAATCATTCTCGGAACGCAACATTTGGTTAAAAAACTCACCGTGATTACGTTCGTGATAACATATCCTACTCTCCCCGCTGGCTGTTATGGCAATAAAAGTCTTTAATATTCTATTATATTCCAAGTCAGTTTCGAGTGCACTAAGAGAGTCCATCTCAGGGATGGGCTAAGTCTGGAGATATGCTTTGATGTATGAAACTCACCAGTGGTCAATATGGTCGAAGCCTGAGCCAAATCAACGTACAGATGATAGTTTGGAAGCAGACAAGTAACTGCAACCTCGTCGCTGCCACAACGAATTTCAGCTTCCTCGCACAGTAACGCAAAGCATGACATAGATACTAAAACCGCTTCCATATCTATGCTCCACAAGTACATGAAGAAAACCACCTAAACAGATCACCAGCTTTTATATATCCTGCCGCGGTGAGCTATTTGTCCTGTGCGAAGGCACAAAATATGGAACGAACCTCGAGTTTGATGTGGGCCTGCTTACAGACAGCTATTTGACTACCCACGTTCGCATAGTCCTTATTTTGGGACAGAAAGGCATTCCTGCAAATCAGTATCTCCCGAAGCCACTTCAGAATACCTGTGTAGTTTACGATCTGATGCTGAATCAGTTTTTGAGAGATTGAGAAGAGGACCTGGGAACTGACGTCCCAGAACGTATTTATCGGAGCTTCCGGATTCCAGGCCTTGATTTTATCCGGATGATGCAGCACCAACAGGGCCTCCATCGCTTCGTGCGCAATATCGGGCATTGTGGGCTGATGGACTAACGAGACGAGACCGTTAATTAGTTCTAAAGTCGAGCTCTGTATTTCGTGACCTGCTTTTCCTTGGTTCTGCGAAAACATGAAAATTTTCCATTTATCGAAAGGAACAAGCATAACCAGCACTTGTGAAATTTTAACGTACATTTAACATAAGCATGGGATCTGCGTGAATAAGTCGCACCATCCATAAGAGCAAGTTTCTGTAGCTCGATATTTCTTCCCCTCGGTCTTTGTATTTGCTCTGTTCCTTACCCTTGAGCGTTAGGCTTTGAATCATACGTAACGGGGTGTGTGTTATGCAACTCTGGGTAACTTTGTTCAGGGTGTCCGTGAACATATTCCTAAGCTCTGTGCTACGCGAATATACAAGATCAATCTGCGGCCACCACGGTAGTCTCGGCTGACTTACGATCCTAAAAATGACCATTCAAATTTTTAATGTAATCAATGAACGTTGAGCGATCGTAGAGAATTTTGTCAAGGAATAGAGGCACATACTTGTACAGCGAGCAGATCAGAACGAACTGATACGTTGTCGGAAAATTCAAGTTCAAGCAGACTTTAAGTACTTCGTTGTTGTGACGTTTGATACGGAAGCAGCTAACAAAACAGTCTATCATTAGGTCGATGTCTTGGGCAATGTAGTTTTGCCCGCGGGAGAACAACTTGCAGGGGTTAAAGAGTAGTGCCGTTAAGTCGCTCATAACATGCTGCACGAGGGTAAAGATGACGTTGCCCGATTCGAGATTGCTGATATACGTGGAAGCTTTGATAAGTTTAACACAGGTAACCGCCGCGGCCTCGGCGAGTTGTTTGCTGGAACTGCCGTGCATTCCTAAGCCACGCTTCACGCTGTCAATGAATTGTTTCTTCTTCGAGTGTCGAGGCGAACAGGGCGCGCCAGAATCAGCGTTTACGATCTCCTCCAAGACTTTAGGGGAAAGCACGAGGAGCATGATTTGAAGCGGCCAGACAGCCGCTGCTCTTCCTTTCTTGTTGTCGGCGAACGAATCCAAGACGTCGAATAATTCTTCACACGCCTTGCCGAGCTCGTCGTTTGGTCTTTTCTGTAGATCAGCGAATTCGTACGGATACGTGTCCA
Source organism: Priocnemis perturbator (assembly GCA_963942575.1). Classification (NCBI taxonomy): domain Eukaryota; kingdom Metazoa; phylum Arthropoda; class Insecta; order Hymenoptera; family Pompilidae; genus Priocnemis; species Priocnemis perturbator. Next base: position 8,379,647 of record OZ012645.1, on the reverse strand, counting down.
TCCAGTTCCAAATGGCCTTCTCCAGGGAGTTCATAAGAATGAGATGCGCCAATTTTTTCAGCTGTTTGAATTTCTGTATCGTTTCTGTATGGACGGAAAGTCTTGGCGTAAGATGACGAAGAGCTTACTGACGCGCGTAACGTTCTGGCGGAACTAGCCAATTAAAACGAATATGAAAGCAAAACGGTTTGTTAAGACGAGTCATCAAGAGCTCTTAAAGTTGGAGCGTAATTGCATGGTCCCGGCGAAATATGCTCATCGTGCGCGCGCGTTAGAAAGAGAGGGAGGAAGATAGAGAGACACACACAGAGAGAGAGAGAGAGAGAGAGAGAGAGAGAGAAAGAGAAACGAAGGTGCGAAATGCAATTATTGCGTACCGTTCAATAGTCTTGTTAATCTATGTACGTCAACGTTGATATGCTGGATCAATTCGATGTCACTGTAGTCTGGATTTTCATCACCACAGTTAGATAGCTCCTGCAGTCTGGCGGAAATCCTATTAAAAACTGCATTGAAAAAGTTCAAGCTTAATGCGAAAAGTACTTTGCTCGCCAGGTCCTTCAAGTGCGCGTTCTGCGGGTTGTCGCTCGGTATGTCTGGAAAAAGTTGCTTATCTATAACGGTGCACCATAATTTTCTTGTGCTCTCACGTTTGCAAAGAAGCTAATTCCACATAGCCTTTTTTCAGGTGCCATCACCCTTACCTATGAACTGACATATTTCCCTAAGCAATAATTTAACGTTCATAGCCTCGTCAAACTTTGTCGTGTCTTTGGGCTGATTTGCGAGACACTTTTCGAGGGTGTCCAAAACGATAATTATGGACTCGTAGCAGTGCCGATCTTGATCTGTGTAATGGAACAAACGCTGACCCCCCGTGGCCGGTACCATTTCGTTGACACGCTGCAGCATCTTTGTAAGGCCAGATATTACGAGAGAGAAACGGTACCGAGAGATTTGTATCAGGCATTTTTTGTTTCTTTCTTCGTTCATGCGAGAATGAGTGGTTTGAGGACCAGCACGGTACGGTAGCTGCGTATGGAAAGAAAAAAAGAAGAAGACATGTTTCAGTTGATCGCCTTATCTTCCACTTTCTGGGGTGGAAAAATCTATCGACCGTTCGCGCTCCGTTTACGTCGGGCGTTCACGAAGTTCCGCACAAGCTTCCTCGAGTATCTAATGTGAGTTAGCCGAAAGCTTCGGATTTCCATCTGTATATATTTCCCCGCGACCCGCGCGCGAGCATCTACCTTAAAGACTTTGTCCCCTTCGTACGCGAGCGTACATATTGGATCGAAGTGGACGAATTAAAGTGCCATATGCCCTTCGCATATCGTCGGCAAGAGGAACGCGCAAGGGACGGTCGGTAGGCTAGATACGTCGATCGCACGCGATAACCATATTTTCGCGCGTTTGACTGCGCGTCGCTCGAAATTCCGCGATAAGTCGTGCGTTAAGAGAATGCAATTTTCATTCATGCATCCACGACACACGCCGGAAACGACGTCGTGAAGGTAAAAGGAGGGGCTGAAAAAGGGAGGAAACGAGAGGCTAGGTGAGGCAGAGAGAGGAGAGAGAGGAGAGAGAGAGAGAGAGAGAGAGAGAGAGAGAGAGAGTGAGAGAGAGAGTGAGAGGGAGACAGTGACGTGTATATACCTTTGCTGAATAGCGCTCGCGGCCGGAGGGGAGTGCAAGGAAGGTGCATGGGTAAGAGATGAGGAGAGGGAAGGGGGCGAAGGTCAAACTCGGAAGAGGGAGCAGAGCGAGCGAGAAAGCATCTCTTCCCATGAATGAACGAATCGAATCAACGAACGACACCGCATTCTCGGGAACAATGATCCGCACCCTTCTGACGACGCACGCAGATATCAGTCCGTCTGATCGGACGGTGCGTTAAAAAGGGAACGAAGCGAAAAATCTCACTTTATTCCGTACCCGCTCCGGTCTACGTAGGCTGTCAATAGTCACGATCTCGATCGTCGAGCCGACGACGCCCGACTTTCGCCACCGGCACCTTTTTTAAGGGAGGATCAAGAAAGAGTAGACACTCTGACTGGTAAGAGTCGTACACGAGCTAGTTGTCATCCTCGTCGTACTCATCTTTCACGGCAATTCGATACGATTTCGTTCTCTTCTCGCAAGGAGTTAACGCGGAAAGAGTGGGTGGCATGACGACGATACGGCCGTACGGCCGCAAGGTACCGAGCAAACTCGGGAGAATGACAGAAGTATGCCCTCGATATTGAGTAGCCGCTACCGTCGATAACGAGACAAACATCGCCGGTTGAGCGGTGTGACGGAGAGAAAGAGAGTGGAGCGTGAGAATTGACGGCAGGGGAAAAGAGTAGGAACGAATGGGAAGGCAAGGGCGACAGAGACGAGCGGAAGAACAGCTATAGGAACCGTGTCGACGAGGAAAGAAGGAAAGAGAGAGAGAGAGAGAACGGCAGCACCGGAACAGGGATCGGTAAGAAGGAGAGAGAGAGCAGACGAGCGGCTGGAAGAGGGAAAACGGAGAGAACGAACGGCAGATAAAGATAGAGCAAGGTAGAGAGTGAGAGAGTAAGACAGACAGGCAAGCAGGCACAAACAGACTTTTGATATCGAGAGTCGGAGCGAGGGTGTACCTGGTCCTCGAACCGTGCTATCAGCGAATTGGCCCATTCCCCCGGCTTTTGCGTGCCCATCGCCTTCCGAGGTTCAGTGACGAGCCGTCATCACGTACGACGATTCACCAGCTCGTAACGAGCACTCGACATCAGTACGTCGCCATTTACAAACGTCGACTGGCTGGCGAACACTGGCAAGCGCCGCGACGGTTCGCTCTTACCGGGGAGGGGCACTATACGCAACTCCAAGAACGACACGGTTTGTGGGGGCAGTGGGGGATGACGAGGAAAGAGAGAGGGTGGCTGTGGAGGCGCTCAGAACGAAAAGGCGCTCTCCAACGGTAAGCGAGACAATGGCGATCGAAGATGCCCGATATTACGACACTTTTGACCAATCGAGAGCTCCTCCCAGGGCCGTCCGACAGAATCCACGCGCCATCAATTTTTCCACAGACCCTGCGGACCCTGCCTCGCCGTTCTTAACGTCAACGCTGCTTCCTCGAGGATACTCGAAGGGTCCCTTCGAAGAGTTCAATGAATTTCTGTGAAAGGGGTAGCATATGCGAGGTCGGAATGTGCCGACGCGGTGATAGCATCGTAGACTGTCAATGATGCACCCCTGAGGCGTTTATCCTTTATGTTTGCCCCACCACGCAACCGCGTCATTCATAAACCGTGTCACTGTATACGATCGTCTTGCACGAGGTGATTAGTTGCATGATCGGACGAAAATCCGATAAAATTATAGCCTTGAAGGAGGTTGCACTCTTAACTCGTGTACACGCATACACGCTTGTGCACTTGCGTGTGCGTACGTGCGCGTGATAAAAGTCGTTCGGTGATAAAGCACCTGTATCCCCGAATAACACTCGAGCATTGTTGGCAAAGGCATGGAGATTTTTTGTTTCTTTCCCCGTACGCACGTGCAGCTGTTTTTAGCAAATAAACTTTTCAAGCTAATTGAAATTCAGTTTACCGGATATGAGGACTAAATAAAATTGTTATATAGTCATCTAAATGAAGAGATATAATCCAATTAACGGGATATAGTCAAATGTACTTACACGGACTGATTAAATGAACTGTTGATTAAAAAATACGGATAGGAGGAGGGTGATGGTATTCAATGACCGAAGTGCACTTTCGTATTCAGCAAATTATAATGATTTTATATACATTGACAATACATACCCAAGAAGTATACATTCCAAAGAAAATTAAAACATTCTCATATTTTCCTATACGATAAACAGATATATACACGATTGTATAATGTGAAATATTTACACAACAGCACCTAGAATGTACAGAAAACAGTGTAACGTAAAACGCCGTGTAATCGAGGAGATTAATCCGTTGTTTCGACGCAGACATTTTTGTGTCTTTCACCATCTCGAAAAAAATGTACTCTTCACAAATCCTAAAATTTCAACCATTTTCTAATAAAATTTCTAATAGATAGAGAAGATAAATTATATGTACTTTCATTAAAGAATTGACAATACTTTCAAAATTCGTTATTTCGTACAAGATCTAACGCACAATTAACTTTTCCGGAAGAAACTTATCTTTACACCTTTCGCCGTCGACTAGTATATCATTACAGATTTACGAATGACTCATATTTCGTTGGTAATCGTCTTTTTCTTGTAACTACACAATCAGTCTTATAAAGTGAAAGATCTTTAACTAGCTTTTAAGTAAATATTTGGTTAGCTTCGTCTATGTTTCTATTGTTCAGACAACTTTACTTCACTATACTAGAACAAAAAAGCAAAAAACATATGGGTCGCGATGCGTTGCACACTTGTATCACAGAATCTTCAAATTACAGAACTTAAACCAAAGTCGACAATTGTTAAACCGCCTATTCGTTTGTGTTAAAAGCAAGCGAGTGCCCAAGACAGTGCACTGTGCAATCGGATTTTAATTAAGACTAATCGGATGCTGTAACAAGACTTCGACAAAGTTTCTCGCTCAACAGTCCATGACATGTCCCGGGCGAGTTTTAGGGATTAAGTCGCCTGCAAATAGAATTATGCGACGAGGAACATTCGTGGACTGTTGCAAGCAAAAATAAAATTTCAAATGTTAGAACTTGATAGAGTACCGATAACATTTTATGCGCAGTATTGTTTGAAAGAACACTAAAACTAGATCCAGTTACTCTCGTTAATTATGATCAACTGTATTTATGATGTTAAATGATTTGAGCAATGTCATCAAATCATTCTTCGATATGTGGCACAGTGCTCAAAGCCTTTAAATTTAGCTTATCGGAACGCATGGAATTGGCGTAGTAAATTGATGCAATTAATATACACCTGACGAAAATCATTTGCTTGAAATGTACAATTATATACGATGCCGCATCATTTTTCGCAGACAAATAATTATTAAAATATTAAGACTAGTAACAATCGAATGTTTACAAGGCATTTAAACATTACGACGTGGCTGAATTTTCCACGGCGAGCTCCTCTTCAAGCGTAGAAATCACAGACTCCAGAATATCTATATCACGTTGCATGTGCTTCTGAATAGAGTGAACATGTTTGGGATCCACATCCGAAACCCCAACATTGGCGAGAAAACACACATCTTCGGAAACTTTAATTACGTACTCTTGGGAAACCGTCGAGATCGTACCACTGTAAAAGACAAAATGTGATTAACCATGTGGCCAAACGAGACAAATACTACAAAATGTACTCACGGTTTTAACTCTTGGAAAGCCATTAGTATGGAACAATCTCTCGCAGTAGCGAATGAAAGATAGTTTCGAAATGCCACCAAATTTTCGGCATTGACGAGTGCACCTGCTCTCTCGACGTTAATAGCGCGTTCAACACAATTTCTTTCTTTAAACTTTGAAACATGACACTGGTCGTTCGCAGTAGATAAGTTTGGCGCAGCATTCGTGTTCTCGATAACTTCGTTATTTCGGACGGACCATTCCAGATTCACAGACTTGGCAGTTTCATTTCCGTTAAGATCGCCTTGGCGTCCTTTCTCAGATAAAGAAGTTTTCTTAACGGAGGTGTACAGGTGTCTGTTCTCTGTGTCGAAATTCTCTATCTGCATCTTCTAAAGGTATGAAATGAATGAGACTGATGATATCGTGAGAATAAGTTAATGATATGAAGCAAGAAGACCTTCGCTCACCATGTCATTCATGGGAACTGACGTCGGGTAACAGCGGACCGTTTCTCCATACATGTCCTGCAATTTTCGTAAATCGGCGTATATTAAATCGTCACTGAGGAACATAGCATACTTTGCATAGACGTTGTATATGGACTCAGTGTTGTTGCCACATAGTCGCTGCATTCGATGAATTCGTCCTAGCACGGAGTCCGGTGGTAGGTCTTTGCCCTCAAAGTTGCACTCCTATTGAGGGAACAGTAATAGTGAGTAATTTGGGCATTTTCTTTAATTATATTTAAGGTAGGAACGAGTTACACGATTCTGTCCTAAAATACTTTCCTTCGCTACGATTAACAAAGCATTCAAATACAGCAAAGAGTTTACCTTAGCTAAAATGGGGACGCATGAGCACCATTCGCACGAATTAGTGGTAATAACTAAAATCAGCCCAAGTTCCTGCCGTTAGTCCGGAGCGCAACAAAATTGGTCGCTAATTACTATAATATGCTTGTGCAAAAACATCGTCATTAATGTTTTGGAAAGTAAGTCAGTCCCATCAATCTCCGACCGATCTCAAGACAATTTGCATTATTCTGCATGCGTCTCCAGAAATATCGAACTTTCCTTCCTCTCAACGAGTACTTTCACGCGGCAAACTTACTTCTCGCGCAAAATAAAGAAGCTTCCTAGCCTTTGCGATGGTATCCGAAGCAAGGCACGATTGGCGCTCGGCGTCCTGATTCAGAGATAAATGTAGAGCTTGTTCGGGACGAACGTTAGAATCCTGAGCATTCTGCGGAAAGGACCTTAGAAGCGTTTCACGAACAAGGGCGCAGAATGCGTTTTGGTCGTTCTCCTTGCTATGCGGTGCCGCATTCCGAAACCATTCTGCTAAAACTCGCTCAAGGTCGTTCGGCGAGGAATCCTGATCGTAGACGACGATTCCGTCCTTAAAGATCTTCAGATTATTCTGCGGCGATCGTAAAAGTCCTTTGAGGGCGGTTTTCATGCGGCCTTCGGCGCCGGAAAACAGGTCGAGTGGGCAATACGGACTTCGAGAGGCGACGCTCTTCTTCTTCAGCTGAAAGCAGGTGTTTGAGTAAATTTTGAAATCGACGATCTCCATGAGATGCATCTCGCGCGACAATTGCACGTACCTTGTAGTACTGAGTGAGGCAGTACGGGCACTTTTGAAATCTTCGCTCCGTCTTCCGCATAAATCCCTGCTTCGGTTTTATCTCGACGCAGAACGTGGATGCGGCTCGAAGAGAAATCCGATCTCGGAGCAGCTTCGACGGGAGGAAAGTGTAGTCGGGAAATTTCGTTGCGTACTCCTCCGCGATGTCCTTGTGCCGGCGTTTCTCTGCAACAAAGGGTTGATGTCGTATATTTAAAAAGATGGAAAGTGGCCTGTCGCGGCCTTGTAAGGCCTGGTCGCTTTCACCGCGCACCGGCCTCATATTTACGGCGTGCGCAGAAACAGCACCAAGCGCGCCGATGATTCGGGCGCCCGAAAATAAAAGAAAGTCGCGCGGAGTCCGCTCGCTGATGTCAAGACTAATAACGCCTGCGTGACTCAAATGCGCGGTGATAGCAATGAGAACGCAATTACGGACTTCGAGTACGGCGATGCCGAGCGGGTTAGAAAGTAGCCTGCACGCAGTATCATCGTCAGCGTCTTCATACGCTACGACCGCTACGTTTTACGCTGAACTTTGCGCGACATTCGACCATCCACGGAATCTACTTTTTCTTAGAAAACGGCAATTAAAAGTAAAAACGACGCCCGTGAACGTTGAAACTGCCTTGAACCCGCGACTCGATTTAAAACCCCTACGTGCACGTCCAATTGCTCGGCTTTTTCACAATCGCGTAAAACACTTAATCCAACGGCACCGTGCGCACTGCCCGAAATCGTTGCGACAGCTCTGACAAATGCAAAAAAATCCTTCGCAGACCGTCGTAACTAATTCAATAAAACGGAATATGCAACGACCGCTATTGTCTTCGCTCACGCCGAGCGATTCCCGCTTCAACGAAAGGAGAAAGGTTATTTCTACAACCTGCAGCCAACCGCGCGAATGTCATTGCTCGTTTATCTACAATCAATGCTAGATCCGAATTTAATTGTTTACTCATATTTTCGCAATGCGTCAAAATTTTCAACTTTTTCACCATTTCTTTTCGAACATATCCACGAAAAACGTCATCATGTTCGCGGTGATTTGAAACGGCGCGGCGGTTGAGAGGTCCGCAGACAACGAAGACCTACTATAAACGAGTCGCAGCGTTGGCACAGCGATGAACGCTGATTCTGTACATAAATAAGTACAGTCCGTTCGGCTTTACACTTCACCGGAGCCCCACGGGGAACGCATAATGGGGTTGGGTCGGTTGGGATGCAACGAACCAAAATGGAGCGCGATGCGTTTACGGGCTCACTGTTTACGCATTCCTACGCCTAAGGCGCTTGAAAATAAACGGCCGCTCGCGGCCAACGAATTGCAAAAATATACCGCCATAGAGTGACGCGCGGCATTTACCGAAAATAGACGGCTGACGGAGTGTCGCGAGCGCGAGCTAGAGTCCGCCGATATCGTTCCACAACGGAAAGGAGTCGGAGGAAACAGAATATTACCGGCCGGTGGGACATCGTCGCCGGTTGCCGCAAAAAGTATACGTACAGCCACCCCTCTTGGTCAATGATTTCCTTTTCCGGGAAGTGGGGCGGTCTCGAATGCCGACTCTAGGTGCACGAACAGCAGACTTCTCGCTGCGAGCGACGCGCGCGCGGCACTGTGTCAAGTCCTTGGAATCGGAAGAGGACGACGAGAGCGGACGAGAGGCGTTCTCTCGCAGCGAACGCAAGAGTGCGTAACGAGTTCTCTCGTAAGGATCAAGTGAGCGATTTCAGACGGAGGGGCTCCACGCAAGAGCGGGCAACTATTGCGTAAAAGGGACAAGGGACGAGGGACTCGGCCCACGGCAAGAGGGAGACGCGCGACGGAAGACGAGGACGGGCCAGCCGTGTAAGAAGTACTGCTGACCGAAGGGAAGGACAGACTGCAGCAGGTTTTCACAGCCGCGAAGCCGCACGTTTGCCCCAAGGGAATCGGGTTCTTTCTCGTTACGCTGCCTGCCTCGCTCCTTCTACAGGTTGGCGCAAAAATAATTGTGAACAGCGTCACTCGACGTTTCGGTAAACACATTGCGACCAGGTCGCTTCGGAGAATCGACGTTATACAGTCAGCGGCGGACTCGCGTATAGGCTGAAGCCTACTGTGGCAAATTTTCGACAACAAAAATTGCGAAGGCGCGTTTATTAGGTTTTATATCCAATTTTAGATGCTACGTTTCGTGGAAATGGCCGGCAAAATACATCCAGCCTAGAAGCGGCAACATTGAAAATCCTGTACATAGCCATCGGTAAGGATACGCTAAAAATCGCACGAACGTCTGGTAGCGTTCTGTCAAAAGATCAGGCACGATCGATAGAGGGACATTTGGTTAGGAGGGCAATTAACGAGCTTTCACGAGCATGTGAAAATACCCTACGCCTGGCTTTTCCATCCGAAGAACGACGTCGTCCTTTTATACTGAACGTCCTCCTCTCCTCATCCATCTTCTCCATGGAGCTCGAAGAGCACGCTTGGCCTACTCTATCCTAATGAGAATCATGCTCGCTCGTGCATAGAAGCCGCGGATCGTCGTTTCGCCGAGGAATTTTAAATACGATCGAGAGAGCCGGGGGGTGGGGGTGGGGGTGGGGGTGGGGGACTTTCTCACGCTTCTTGAAGGTGCAGCGCCGTAAATGACGAAGAGACACACGGCGAAGACTAACAGGGCAAGGAGGGGCAGACAGAAAAAGAGAGAGGCGTGTAAGCGCATCGCGTCGCATCGTAAAAACGCTATTTCATCCATAATGATGTGCGTGCCATTTTTGGCACAGACGTATATCGCAGCTGGCAGTGTAATTATACGCAAAAATGATCGCAAGCATACTTAGCTTTTACGGCTGTCGCAATTCCCGCAGTGCGCGAAGGCGGGTATGAGAATGTTAACGCGGAGGAAAATAATATGGCAAAATAATTGGCCAAGAGAATGGGCAGAACTCGTTGACGATGACCGCTATTTGGTTGGCCCAGGACGAGCAGCCACAGAGTTTACTCGATTTTGTTCGGATTTTTCGTCGTGCCCGATACATCAATGTCACAGCTACGAATACGAATAGGATACCATATCGGATATGGTATACGGCTTTGAACGAGAGAATTTCTCTCCTAACGAAACACGTTTGAGGTAAAAGTTCAGTTAACAGAGAGACGTCGGTGTAGAATTAAATTCATGAGCGAGTCGACTTTCCACGAGCTATCTGGCAACGATAAAACAGCCAGCGATAATTGTCGAGACGTGAATATAATGGTCGATGAGCTTCCCTTTCTGCCTTTCTCCTTTCTATCTGTTTGTCTCTTTAAGTTACTCGACGTACTCGACGGGAAGATGCGTTCCAAAGCAATGAGCTGAGTGGATGGAGACGTTAAGTGACGGCTTCCTTTAAACCTAACTTACCCTCCAGTACGACTGTTCTCTTCGTTGTCATTAGTTAGAATAACTGAGCGGACCTGAATGATGGTCATTCCTCAATTAAAATGATAACCTCTACTATGAGACATTTCTTCCTCACACCCTTTCGTGAAGACAGCAAATCCACCGCATCTGTACGATTTATAACTTTCAAACTATGTGTTATAGCAAAAACTGATTGGAAAAAATGTTGTGGGACTTGTTCAGAGCTATCCCAATATATACAAATTCTCGAAAACCATGACCTTTATGAAAATGTTAATAAAATACAACAAAATATTTGCCCCCTTAATAGAAGCGACTTCTTCCCGAAGCACTTTTTGCTATCGTCAAAAGTAACGAAAATACAAATTCATTGGTAAATCCACTTAGAAAGGTTTACCATCCCGTACAATTTGAATGATATCGACAGACTCGATTTACCTATCTTGTCCGTTTCTAACTAACTTTATGGATCATGTAATTAAGCTGAAACGTGGGACGTGCATTCACAGCGGTCTATATTATAGAATCGCCCGAATCAGGTATAATCAACGATATCGCTTTTCCGTGGTAGCCGGGCTTCCACATGGGCGCGAGTTGAATTTTCGACGATACGAGAATGTATGCCAATAACGCGCGCGCCGAAGGGAACAGGTTTCGCGATGAAATTGACAATGAAATTGGTCCTATCGCACGGGAACTCAGCGGCTGATTTTTGACGCGTCCACCATCGGCTTGTAATAACACGGACACGCGTGGGCTCGGGGGAGGACGGAAAATCGATACTCCCATATCGCGAGTGCGCAATATCGTGCCGCGTGATAAAGCCACCGGTATAGCCGCGTCGAACGATGAGCGTTTAAATAAAATATCGTTCCTCGCCTTCGTAACTCCTTCGAGACAAACGTACGTGCGCAGAGAAAAAATGCCTCGTTATCAATCAGCCACGAGCCCGAATTTCAGACAAGCTCGCGCGCGCTGTTTCGTTATTCGCGCACAGATGATACGACCTCGCTGCGCCAGCACATCGGGAGTTTATCAACTTCGGAGAAATTTGCGCAAGACGAGAAGGTTTCGTGTCGCGGCCTTAACAATTTGCACTCCCGTCGATCCTCGACCTTGTTGCTCGCGCGAAACGCCACGCGCAACTGTATAATCGAACGTGTGCGCGCACAATGCTCGGGGTCAGGGCATGTTACACTCTTCGGCCTCAACTTGCGAAATCATTTGGTTCGCTTATTGTTGGACAATTGTTTTTGCACGGTTCTCAGTCTTCTGCTCGGCTGACAAAGTTTGCCGCATACGATCGGAGGAACGGGGCCGAAGCTCGACTTCAAGATTGAGGCATCCGCCATTCTATTGACTTGTCTGCGGTTAATCGTCGTTTAGCGAGGAGGCTGTCATTGCTGCTGTGAAGCGGCTTGCGGGTGAAAGTGCCAGGACGGAATATCGACTGGCCTGCAGAAAGAAAAGCGGAAACGGAGTTAACCACTTGTTGCTCGTCGACAGGAGTTCGCGACGACGAACGCAACGACACTTTTGTACCGCGTCGAGAGCGACCCTTGCCGCATCGATTATTCGGATGCCGTCGAAAGAACGCGCGTCGCAGTTTTCCGGGCCGCTCGCGACTTTCTTCGTCCGAGCTTCGCCTGACACGCCGCGCGCGCGACTCAATCGATCTCTCGACGCTATCACGGCATCGACGCTAGAATGCATTTCCATTCGTTCGCGCCGCAGGAACTTCCGCGCGGAAACCTTGAGAAATAAATACATTTGTTCGTGACCGGCGGCGGTCGTATCTGAGAGATACCGCGCCCAGAAGGGAGAGAGGGGGAGAGAGAGCAAAAAAAAATATGCCCGACAGCTACGTAACGCGGTAAACTAATGAAATAACAAACTGCGCTGATTAATCGTGCCCCGCGACCCTGACGGCGGTATAACTTAACAATCGCGGTGAGACGTTAATTTCTCAATCTCAGCGCGCAATCGGGAGCGCAATCAATTCGGCGCTCGTTAGCATTTACACGCAACGGGCCGCGCGGACAATTCCGTCTTCTTCTGTTCGCCTCGGTCGAGGTTGCTGGCTACGTCGTCGCCGGCAGAATTGCCCGAACAGGATACGCGTCGTGATACGGATCGACATGAAACGTAAACGAAACTTTTTTTTGACTCATCGCGGTCGTGCGCGCAAAAGCCCATGCGCGCTTTCTCACCGGTTCCTCGTTCCGTCGGAAATTGAAAGCGATCCCAACGCTAGATACCCGCCGCACAGCACCTGCCACACGCTTCCTAGCGAACGCTGTACGCAAGATATCACACTGACCCGAACTATTTATTGCTCGTTTATCACGCGAGGCGCGATCCTCTCCCGAGAGGTATGTCTTCTATTGAATAATACATCGACGCCGGCGACGCGTGCACGTACGTGCGTCCCTACCGAAAGGAAGATCCGTCCATTGTATGCAGAAATAACTATAAGTGGTCCCTCCCTTCCATTCGCCGTTAGGACAGAGGCAGCTGGCATACCGATTACTCTCCCCGATACTGCGAAATTTTCGTGGAATTTTCGGTGCCGCGTAATAAGTAGGTACAAGCGTGAAACGATCTTGGCCGTGCGCCTATCACTTTGAACGCATCTACTGTCGCGTCATCAACAATTGGACGCTGCCTGGTTTGTTGTGTCGCTGACGTTCTCACCCCGAAACTGTTTCGCCGTGATTCGTCGTACCAGGTCTTGGAGTCAGAATGTACCGTGGGTGGCAGATAGGATTTTGCAGGATGTACGCCTGGCTGACACCGGGGGTTACTTGGGAAAATGCTAATCCGCACCTGGTCCGATCGTTATTTCTCGTTTCTTCTACCGAACTCATGAATAAACCCTTTATCCCTTAACGCGGCATTTACGCCGGGAAAACACTCGATATGGCTCCTTTGCTTTGTTTAACATACGTAAATGAAGCAGTGTCGTGTACATGCAGCGATCTCGTGCACGGCGTTCGCCTGAAAATTCTCACGGATGGTTCGAGCGAGTTCGACTGCGGAGATACAGGTCATTGATCATGACGGCGGGGACAGGCATTGGTAGTGGACCCTGACCATCATTCATGGCGGGCGCCGTGCCGTGCCGTGCCGTGCCGTGCCGGTGGATCAAGAATTCCGCAGACGCGATCCATCGTTGAAACGTGAATGGAGTTTCGTTACGATCCTCCCGGTTGAGACGCTTACTTGCGTTTCGAAACGGGAAGAGGAGGCATTCGTACTCGCTATCTTGAGTGCTGTCTGCGGCTACTCCGGCGAATAGGCAGGCCATGTTTAAACGAGGTTTCCTCCTCCTTTGTCTCTTGCACCGCGACAACGACGACGACGATGGCGAGAAGCTCGGGGGAAGGTTTAGAAACGGGAGTGTCAGATTTCGCTTTCCTGCCTACCACCAGACCTTCCTGAGAAAATAATAGAATACTCGTATGTCGCCGTCCCGCGAGCTCCTGAAAGGCATCGCTTGAACTATGTAAATTCCTGCCCGACCGATGGTGGTCGCGAGCGTCGAGGGGACGCGTGGCGTTTTTGAAAATGTGCGTAGATCCACGCGATTGTGCGCACTTTTCACTCGGCAGCGACTCGGCCGGAATACCGTTGCTTAAGCATGTCACAGTGACGACAATATAATTGGTAGCATGTCTTCGACGGACGTGTACGACGGTCGCGATGCTCGAAAACCGAACTCGAGATAAAGTTCCACGCAACTCATTACGGCGACGCTCTCGGGGCTTCCTGCATAACGTGTTTCCTTCGTAACTCGAGCGGTTTCTATTCTCCACGAACGGTTTCTCGTATCGTTCTAATTTCTTCCTGCCCGCGCCGCGTCTTTCGCCTGTCGTCAAACGACGTTGCCGAAGCTGGCAAATGACGGGGCGGAGAGATGTGAACTATTGGGGGATAAAATTGAACTAAAAGGTGCTCTCAACCGCATGCCAACGTACGGTCATACACGTAAGGCGCTTGCGTCATTCGCGTCACCCTGGAAACGTCGGTCGCTGCGGAAAACAGAGAGCGCCTCTCTCGACGCTTATTTATTTATTTATTTGCTAAACGGGATGAACTCAATTATAGTATAAGATACAAAAGTTTGACATAGAGGTGGACGTGCACGTGACAGAAAAGCTTATGAAGCTTACAAATCTGCACGTTACCATTGTCAAACGCATTTTTTCGAACATCTGTCTGAAAGTGATTTTTTTGACATCTGTCTGAACGCCTACGACTATGCCTGTAGATCGTCGATGGGTATAGTCCGCCACTGCATCGCTGAGCCAGGATTCGCATACGACCCCAGCTCTGCACTGATTCCCCCAAACACGTGTTTCGGTCTCCGTACGACTTAAGTCGCATGAAATTCGACGAGGGAAATCCGATCTGCCAGCGTAAAAGCGTGTCAAGCTCTCTCTCTCTCTCTCTTTCTCTCAAGAACAGAGCAGACAGTTCCAGGAGCGAACGTTCGTTTCACAACGTCGTGCAACAAACTTGCTTTTCGCTCGTGTGCCTTGCGGTTAATTCGAATCTCGACAGACAGCTGTGCGTATCGTTCGACGTTCTGTCGGGGGCAGAACGAGTCCGCGGTATATGCGAATGAAATTTATACAAGCCAACGTGACAGCGTACCACGTATCGCATTATGCTATCGATTTAAAACCTGTTCCACCATTGTCTTTCGCTCGCAACTGACATTCGTCGAGTTTCTTCGCCGTGGCAGCGGCGATAGTTAGCCGGTCTCCGGCGATGCGTAACTACCGTTTCACTGACAGAAGAACACCGACGGCTGGCGGAGCTGGAACATCAGCGAGCTGACGCAGAAGGCGATACCAATGCGTCAACCCTTGTTATGGAAAATTGCCTCATCGTCATTTCACCGTTCCAAGTGTCTCTTTTCCGCCGGCGCTCTCATTGCGAGACAAACAATACTTTTCTCGTAATGAGCACTCGCCATTGCCACGGTGGCTTGGCGCTACTCACGGTCATTACGGTTTCATGTTAATGTTCCGCAGAAGCAATTAAACGACGCGGAGCGTCGAAGTCGTGATTCTCCTTCCGCTCCTGTGAGCAAGGAGCACGCAAAACTGTATTTAAAATGACCTCGTCCGGTGCGCACAAAGACACTCGATAGGCGGTCGCGCGGATCAGCTTTCCCGAAAGTGGAAACGGCGAGTAGAAGGGGTCGCGGCCTTTTCGTAGGAGTGACTGATCTCACACGTGCGCTCAGCGTCGCTCGTGGCTCTCTTGGCGGTCGCGAGACGTGTGAACGTCTCGCGCGGAGAGTACATGCATCTAGGTACAATAGGAATCTCTTAGCTTTAATCGTCGACAATTATTCTTTCGGAAAAATCAGAAAAAGTCTAGCAATCGCAAGACACGAGCCATTTAGAGAATCATCCTTTGACGAGACCAGCATTGTTGACCGTCAACGTACGCCACCGTTCAATATTACATACGAACATACGAGCCGTGGGTGCATGGCGTAAAGCCGTAAAGGAGCAAGAAGGAAACGCGATGAGAGCAGACAACGACAGAGAGAGAGAGAGAGAGAAAGGGGAAGAAAGAGCGAAAGACAGCGAGGGCCGGCTTAATGTCTTCTCGAGGGCGTCTGGCGACGTCGTCATCCTTTCGAGAGTGCACAGCTGCCGGCTGCACAGAGTGGGCCGCGGCAGACTCCAGAAAGTGCATATCATAAATTTAGTCAGCCGCGCTCGCGCTCGTGCTCACGCTCGCGCTCTCCGTGGAAACTCCTTTATGCCGATGAAAAAATAGCCGCCGCTCCCATCGACCCCGCTACGCTTCTCGCCGCTGGAAGTCGAGCAAAGATCTTGGTCAACCGCTTCTGCTCCACTCCCGCGTGCGAGTCGACGAGATTTCATGCTAGGAAAAAGGCGACAAGCGACACGACGCGACGACGACGTACATGTCGTACATACATATATTGCATGCCTCGTCGTTCGGCCGACCGCGGCCATTTTGCTGGACACTGCGGGTGGCTCGTCAAACGGACGGAGAGTGAAAGTGGCCAGCGGGCTGAATTTTTTTCTTTCCCCCGGATAACAGTGCTGCATGCAACTTGTTCCACGGGTTCATCCGCAAGTTGGCCACTTTCTTCAATCGTGACGCACTCGAGTTCGATCCTGAGCCGAAATGACGTTCGAAGAATAGAGACGGGCCACTAGGGCAGCTTTAATTTTGTATAATGAGCGATCCGTTTTATGGTCGCCATCTACGCCTACTCGATAAAAGCGCGGTAACACAATTCTATGGCGTGGGTATTAAATGGGAGTATTGCCGCATTTCCAACAACTGGGAATTTGTAAACGGCGTCTAGTGTCAGGCACAACTGCACAGGCTGCACGTAACTGCGTGTTCTGTGCGCGAAGTCAAACTCAATAAATGCCACTCTGCGGCCATATTTCGGCGCCCGAGAGAGCTCGAGAATTCCACTCGAGTGCATGCAGCGACTAACTCATAGTCGCGTGTAAGCTAACATTTCGCCGTGTCTACGTCGATTTGCGGACATTACCGCGAGTACGGGAAGTCAGACTACGTAAATGCCACTACGAAGAGTGGGATCCGAGCACTCGAGTCTTCCAAGAGGAGTACATAAACTACCGTGGAAATGGCATGAGGCTCTACGGACGTGGATCGCGCCTAGAGGCAAGAGCCGATTCACAGTACATATGCGCAGCTTCTCTAACTCCTTTGATTGAGGGCGAATGAGTTAGCAGGTACGTATATCCGCGCCTACTCTGATGAACGCGCTGCTTTCATATTCGAAGGAATTTATTTTTTAATTAGCCCGACGATAAAGTTTTCCGGCCACTTATCGATTGTCATTACCTTTGCGATAAGGATTATTTGATTACTCGGATAGCCATTATCTGCGTGACGGGTGAGTTTATCGTTTGTTCGTGCAAATTGGTCCCCAGGTAGGCACGTCTGAGGTACGACGTAATAACGCGAGATTTTGCAACGTCACGAGAAGCAGAAAAAGTCTGCGAATAAAACGAGCCCTCATCGTGTTCTGTTCGAACGGGCAACGATTGCAGCAAAAATGGGGATTGCCGATACTTGGAAAGGTTCTGAAAGAGGCCACTCGACGGATCAACACGTTTGAGAGATGCAATCCTTCAATGGAAATTACGTAAAGGCCTCTCAAGTATTCCACGGCACGAGTAATGGCACTTTTCGAAGTGCGCCCACGGGGTACTCTTGAAACTGCGCCGTAAAATACTATAACCGCGTATATACTCCCCTTTCGCAAGAAAAACTTAGTTATAGCTGCCCCGGAAGATCGATTTGCACAAACGCCAACATTTTCCGTTTAACGCGTCCGTTCTGACAATTTTCTTTTTAAGAAAATTCAGATGCCTACGGCTCTTTGTCCGGACAAAGGATGCAAGCGTCCAGTCCTGTTATACACTGGCGCACAAAGATCGCGTTCTTCTCCTCACCGGCAGGTGTGTTGTAAGGCACAAGAAAGGGCTGCCGGTACCTAAACGATTATCTGGGCAGAAAAGAGAAGCAAACGAATTCATAACTATATAGCTTCATTTCTTTCCAGCACCTGTCGATACTCGCAAACGCATACTTCTTACGAACGATCAAGATAACGCCACTCTAGAAAACTACGAGGAGTCAATGTTTAGAGAAGAAGGCGGGCAGTGAAATTTGTAAAGGAAACGGAGATTCCAGGTAACTTGAGTAAAATGCGACGAAAGTTCCCTGACGCGGAATTTATCCTGGCACGGCGACGCTTTTCTAGAAAGCATCCGAGTAGTGACCTTACCTGGACGAAGCGAACGTATGGCCTCCGAAAGTTTCGCCACGTCCTTTATCCTGTAGCGTTGAATTTCGGGGTTGAGCACGTAAGATCCCAAAAAGCAGGAAGCCACGTCCCTCACGAATTTCAGCTCTCTCTCGGCCCGTGCTTTGCCCCCATCCGGTGAAACCTCGCCGGGTAACAACTTCCGGAATCGAATTACCTTCTGCTCCTGTTGGGTAAAACGACGACGTAAGTTACAAAAAAATAAATAATGTTCGTCAAACCTCTGACAGCGTCGTACAGTGGCA
This sequence comes from Priocnemis perturbator, assembly GCA_963942575.1. Lineage (NCBI taxonomy): Eukaryota > Metazoa > Arthropoda > Insecta > Hymenoptera > Pompilidae > Priocnemis > Priocnemis perturbator. Next base: position 8,361,216 of record OZ012645.1, on the reverse strand, counting down.
TTCAAGTAGTTCCAACTGAATCGATAGAAAAAGAGATTATACTCTTAAATGATTCAGCTGGTTTCTTCTGACTCTGAGCAACTGATTAATGCCCGCTGCAATTGCGTTGTTTGTACCACTTAACGACGCATGACTGTCCGGTAAAATCGAAGCGTTAAGTGAGAAACAGTTTCGGAACGTCTCTCGCCAGCATTTTATAGCCTTTCGCGGACGTCGTTCTTATCGTATATCTAACCTCCGATATTCCTCGTCAACCGTCCGCGGTCGAACATAAAAACGTATGCGAAGTATCCTTCTCATACAGGCGATTAGAATTGATTGTCGGCGACGATTGCGGTGCCGCAGACACATTTGCAACAGCGACTGACAAGAATAACGTGGAAGCGCGTGCAATCGTGGTAAAAGACGTTTGTATGGACACTCGCCCACAATGTGTCTTTTTCAGACATTCAAATCGCGCGGAGCCTCCGTCGCGGATACGATCACTTATTCTTCGTTTCGCGATCGACTATTGAAGGCGAATGGAACGAAGAGAATGGGCGAATGGCGTATCCAGCGACGTCGCAGCGACACTTTGCATATCGAGCAGCGCGCAGTTAATTATCATCGGACAAATCAATGGCTCGCTCGGCGATGCTTAAGAAAACATATAGGTCGCCGTGGCGGTTTGTGAAAAATTCACGGGTCATTGAGAGATAAACGGCGCACTCGCGACTATCGTGGCGGGCGAATTTCGTGACGTCAACCTTTATGCTCTTTTCAACGTTCCTACTTGTCACGAGGCGCTCGACGCGGGCCGCTGTCGCTGAGAGGAATCTTACAAGTGAATACAGAAATTACGCGGATTACGGAATGCGGACTAGCGAATAAAATATGTACATATGTCCTTACACGTGTTGGCATCGGCCTGACGTCGGCGGAGACAATTTGAAGATGGCAACGCGCCAGACAGACGGTATTCCGTCGCTCTGGATTCCGCGAATGTTAATATGCGCTCCATTTGTCATAGCGCGGGCGCGTGCAGCTTCTGAAGGTCCTCTAGAACTGAGGTTATCGGGAGTGGACCGCTGCAAGAAAGGCGAGGATAACGGGAGGGCGGTGGTCTTTGTTCACCTTGTCGTTTGCAACCTTCACGTTTGCATGGGCGGCTCTTAGCACAGAGCGAGTGTCATTGCATTTGATGCACGCGGCCAGATCTCCACAGCGAGATCTTTTTGTCCGCCCAACGAGGCTGACTACGTGACGATCGGAACGCGCGCGGAGGGACGAGACGCGAAGAGAGGTGGCGCAACCTCGACGCCGACGCCGACGCCGACGCCGACGTCGAACTTCGCACAATGCACCGCGCGCGGAGTTCAATTGCCGTCGCTGAATTACTTAAAACGCCGCGCGGCGTTAATTACTGGGCCGTGCAACGGGGTCTGCCGGCACAGAGAAAACCGGCCGGGCCGCTAACGAGGCCGACGTTTTGTTTAAACAAAACGCCCGGAGACGGTCGTTTGATTTGCCGGCAGCATTTGCGGCTCGGTCGAACGGTCGAACGACTAAGCCGATAGCGGTTAATGCAGCGTGATATTATTGGCAATATACAAAGTCCGATTTTTGCGCATCCGCGGCTGCCTCTCTCGACTCGGCGAAAAACGTCAAGCTGATCGCGAACACGGCCGCCCCTTAATTATCCTTCGATTAACGTCGTTTATCTTCCTACGGCTAATTAAATGCTTTTGCCAGCGGAGCCGGTCTTTTTGCGTACGCTGCGCTCTGGGGGGAAAGAAAAAACGAAATATCTCGAATAGGCAGAGAATCTAGGACATGCGATTTGTGGCTTCTCCTCGCGCCTGTCGTTGTACCACTCTCAAGTACGCTCCCACCCCCACCTTCGCGCTCCTCCCATACTCCCTCCTCCTCGCGAGCCAGCAATCGATACGACGCCGAGTTCTACGTTGATACACCGGCTGACGTAGCTGCGAGTTTTTTCATGCGTCACAGGATTTATCGTGTGCGTGTGTGTCGCACGTTCGGCCTGGCCGTACAGTACAGGCTACTATTTTATGCTAATCGTCGCGAGTGAAGGATCGTAGCGGACTTCTAACTAACGGTAGCGGCGATAATGGAATCGAGCGCCGATCACTGTTTTCACTCCTGCGTGTGAAATGGCACTACGTAATACGTAATACTTGGAGTCACTTTTACACCGACAATGAGCCCGCCGGATACACGCCGGTGCGTGTTTCAAACTGTCGTCCAGGATAGCAGCGAGGCGCTGCGTAGCATTTCAAATGACTACCGAGAACAGCAGAGTTCAATGTTGTATTTTACCGTCGATCCAAATTGTGACTAAATTCATAATTCCATCGCTCGCTGTTCGGGTTATTGATGCGATCAATCGCCTTCAGTCGAAGCCAAGCAACTATTGTGTCCGATCGGACGGTGACTGTCGTCTTTCTGCCGACGCATCATTGTATTCGCGATGCGGGCTAATGTTGCGCAAACGAATGGGGCGCCAGAGCGCGCTTAGGCCCGACCTCGCGTACCTTTATCTACTGTGCGTACGTGCGTGCACGCGTATTATATTTGCCCGGGTTGCGTATGCTCGCCGCACGTGACCGGAGGAACGTGCAGCTAATCGGCGTGAATGGAAAACATGCTCGTCCGGGGACAAAAAAGGGGGGAAAAAAAAATACAAGAAGCAGCGAAATCGGTTAACTGAGTCGCGAATTCTGCACACATTGTCCTAGGGCGGAAGCTCGGTGCACGGAGAAAAGGCGAGGCAGAGGTTCGTATATAAGCATGTACGTGCGCCGGCACCACGGTAAATATTTGCCGAACTACGAGGGCAAGAATGGAGGCGAGCGCTCTTGCCTCTCGCGCAGGACGATGCGGGCAAATCCAGCGCAGTGTAATTTTCCGTCAGATCTTATGTCGGCCAATTATCGCATCAATTATTACCAATGCCAGTACTGAGCCTTTGCAACGAAATCGGACTCTCGCGCGCATACCGCAGGGCTGGCACGCTGGCATTCTTGTCGATCGGTCGATTATTCCCGGTCACAATAAAGCATGCATGAGATGCGCGTGATTCCGCGTCGACGCGACGCTCGCCAAGTCCGGCCGGCGCGATGCACGAGGATACGAGCGATAAATGCATTCGCGAGGCCTAACATGCATCCGGCAGCCGGTGGCCGAGTCAATTCGGGTTAAAGAGAGGTTACGCGTTGCTTGTTTATGTCCGTCCCGCCAGTCATACTGTTTTCATCGTCGACGGCCACTGGCCATCACTAGTTTTCGGCGCTGGACACCGGTCGTGATAAACGACTGGACTGACTGGAGGTGTCCTACCCCTACCCCCATCGTGCGCCCCGAAAGATCGACGGGAACCGGTTTTAAATGCAGCTGAAACACGGTCCGCGTCGTGAAAAAAGTGAGCTAAGAAAGTACCCGAGAGGCCATCTCGCGACTCGGTCGCTGGCTACGTGGGTCGGCCACGTGCTGGGGATTACCGTGCCGAATAAACTACGCGTCGAGCATTCATTTTTATTACGAGCGAGCGTCGCCGAGACTCTAGCCAAGACGAACGGTCCGGAAAATTCTCCGCTAATGCCGGACAGCCTGCGTTTTTAATCGCGCCAGTCATTCTGTTTTTCCGCCGATCTCGATCTGCCATTATGCCGAGAGGATGTGTTTTTGGTATGGCGAGCATCCGGCAGGTCTTCAATCACCCGAGATCGATTGTCTGGATAAAGACGAGGCTACGAACTGCGATCTTCGCGAATCGACCCCGGCGCTCGGCACCCGTGTCTATTCTTCGAGGATCGATCGAGTCCCTGGGCTGGAAAGTAATTACGTGGGTATTTCGATTCCAGAGTTTTTAGCGCGTCTAATAACTTTGTGTGAGCGAGTATTGGTTCGCCTTCTTCGATCACCCCTTAATCCGCATCGTTTAAACATCGAAGTCTTTCCCGTGGCAACGAGCCAGAACGATGATCGAACGTTATGCCATCGAACATGGTATCAGACTGGTATATTGATCGAGTAAGAATTACGTTATCAACGGACGAGCGTTTAAAGAACGTCATGCCGTTTGAGTGAAAAATTGGGGGCCGCCTGTGGTTGTGTATCGAGTGTCGGACGGTATAGACGCCAGAGGTATCAAGGGTAAAATCATGATCAATGATTTCTGCCGCACCCGAGTGAAACGGGGACCAGGGTCGGCCGCGGTGCCGTTCGAGTTTCGCTCGACTAGCATCGGTAAGCTGTTAATAAATTCGCGAATTAACGATGATCGTTGACCGTGGATGTGTCCCTGACAGGCTTTCCGATGCGAAAGCAACATAGAAACGGTGCATAGGACTTCCCGCCACGGCCGCCTGCACCATTCTGAGCGTCGTCGCATCGATCAGTCTTGCAAGCCCCACTCTGGCTGGCCTCGTTCCCTCTACTCCCCGAGCAAGCTTCATTCCCCCTACCAGCCGATACCAACGACGAGGTCAACGGCCAACGGTTAATGGTCCTTCTTTCTCTCTCTTTAACCTTGCTTGGATAGGCTCGTACCGTGCCACTTTCTCGCTTCCTCTCTCTCTCTTTCCATCAACAGCGCGCACACACACACAAACACACACATGTACGTACGTAGCCATGCGCGCGATATCATGCACTCACACGTGCATCGCGGTACAGAGGAAACACGCGAGAAGTCACCTCAGTTACTCACTTGCGTCCCATTCGGTCTCACCCCTTCGCCACCCTCGCCACTTTTTCTTCACAGCATCGAGCACAGAGACGTCGGCGACGAGTACGGTCCGCAACGCCGTGCGATGGCGTGACGATACTTTGAGCCGACGCTCTGTGCACGCCGCATCGCACTGCAATCTATGACTGATTAGTAGACAGAGATACGGGACGCTACGTACAATTATCCGCACCTTGAGGAACGCCGAGAAGAATGGCGTTCCGTGAGACAGAAACGAGGTGGGTACGCGAGACGAGGCGGCTTGGAAAATTACGGCCAGCGCTGTGCCACCACTGTTATTGCCGCTACCGCGTCTATCTAGTGCCGCTCCCGCCCGTTATCGTCATTACCACTCACACTCATACTGAGGTTATACTACATCTACCCGTCGCTAACACGACGTCGGTCCGTCGAATGCACCTTCGACGATCGTAAATTTTCAATCTTCAAAATGGATAACGAAGGAACTCGTTGTTTTTCTAATTCGACAATGGTGGACTGTGTTGTACACCTTGACTGGTACCACTCATCAGTCTCTCGGAAAGTAGCTTGTCGCGGCTGCTGTAGCGCAAGCATTTCTTAGCGCAATAGTAATTAACGATAGACTTTGCACGCGTTTATTATTTGCATCAATTATACCCGCAGATGAAGCAAGTTCGCGCGGCAATGAGATTAATATTGCGACGCAATTGTTTGAAGGAAACGAGTCGAACCGTAAGGACGCAAAGTTTGTTTTGTGAACAATTCCCCCGATAGGTGAGACGAACGATAACAGTCGTAACGTGGAAGCGGAATGAGGAATATGGAGAACTGACCTATCCTTCGAGCGTCGAATGGCGTGACGACAGAGCGTTGGAGCGACTGTGTGCCGCGTGCAACCGCATTAGGTCGCGATTTATGACCGATTAGACGGAGATATAGAGTGTCGGTCGTGCAATTATCCGCACCTTGAGAGGCGAGCGCAGGGAAACGTAAGCGTATCATCGGACGTAACGGAAACGTCACTGGACGCCCGAGATAGTCAATGGAAGGTAGATTTACGATTCGCCCAGATCGCACGCCCAACGCCCAACCTGCACTCGGATAAATACAGAAAGCCCGCGAGACACGAAAGTTCTACGAAAGCGCTCGCGATCTACCGTCGATCAGCGTTGTTTTAATTAACCTGCGAAACGAGGTTAGATCAGAGTCGAGTTGGAACGGAATGGGATACGACTTAACGGACGAGTCGAGAGCTCGTTAAACTCGTCGAGGAGGTTCGCGCTGATAAAAGCACGCCGCCGTATGAGCGCGAAGCGATAATGAAACCGTCGGCAAAGCTCGCCAGCGCGACAGTTTGGCTTCTGGTGAAGGAAGTCGGCTGGTAACGACTCAATTTGCTCTTTGTCGACTCGTCACGACGTAACGAGTGTGTCGGTGAACTCCCGATACGTCCGTGATAACGAACGAGGCTGTCCGCGATATGAATCTGCATGAAAATTTGGTCGCAAATGCAGCTCGGCTCTATTCAGCGGCCGACAGATGAAATGGTCTCCTCCGGCTCCGGCATCCGGCTAGCGAAGACTGTGCCTCTTCGCACGCAATATCATAATAATTCGAGTCGACTGACTCGCGGCTGTACGAATCTCTGCTTGAACAATGTTGCACCGGAACAGATTGCCGGAGGCCTAAATAAATGGTTCAGCCTAGGTCTGAAGCGTTGCCTGCGGCGCGGTAAGCGCGTTTCAACCTCTTCGAACGTGCTCGACCGCGTTGGAACTTGTTTGGGCGTGTGTAAACGCGTGTGGGTGGTTGCTCGCAGAGACGTATGAACCGGGTGGTCCGAAAGTTGCGAAAGTATCATTAGCGAACACGCTCTCCGGAGGGCATTGAGTAGAAAAAGCCCCATGGGCCGGTTAAATTTGATGCTCGATAGCGACGGCGATTGGCGTTGAAAATTGCATTGACCGATCATTGTGCCAAACAGAATGTGCCCTTGCCGTACCTCGTTTACCTGATTGCCCTGCTAAAATTCTATTTTGCGGACGTTGGCCAGCTAACGAGACACGATCGTGTGCGTCCACTCATCTACACACGTCAACGGAAAAAATCACTGCGACAGCAATGTGAAATTTCTATACTCCAGTAATTTCCTAATTACGAGCCTAAGTGGCGCTGAAAACATTACTCGGCCGTGCTGCGGTTCGTTTGTCAAATAATTTTGCAAAATTGTTTACGTGCGCCGGCGCACGTATCATTTATTGGAGAGCTTTTCTGCGCAAGTTGATCACTAGACCTAATTATCGGTATAATTAAAGCGGAAATTCGGGGAGGGATTAGCTAACCGTGGTACTTGAACGTCTCCCACGTGAATCGTATGCCGTTGGCAATCCGTCAAAACCTCTGCTATCGACTTAATTCCAAAGGTTTGTCTCGATGGAAAATCGATTACGAAAAATAAGACCTTAGTACGCCTAACACGGTACTAATATGATACCAAGGCCGTCGAGAAATTCTCCAAGAGCCTCTCGCGCTCCGTCCTTCAATCGACCCATTCCATCTTCCGCAATAGCATTACCTTCAGTTCATAGGGTATCGTCGTATGAGACATCAATTCCCGGCTAAATCAATTTTCGCTTGAGTGCCCTACCGTAGACGCCGACAAAATGCAAAGTACGCGAGGCCCTATCGACCAGGGCCGTAAAACGAAGAACGACACGACGACTTTTCGGAGTAAGTGGGTTAAATAAATAACCGATGGTCTATCTGGCGCTGCCTACGCCCGCCGTACACTTATGCAACAAGCCATATAAATGGAAATAGTCCTAAGCTCTTTCGCGGAAACGCGAACATGTCCGCGTCGGGCCAAAAAGAGCGGGGCAAAATTGAATAGCGTAATAGCCCCGTCGAAAAAGTGCTAGGCGTGCTTCCTGATCGTTATTGAACTGTTGCGCTGCGAGCCAGCGGCGTGCACCTCGCACACGAACGGCTGAAAGAAAGGGTGGTTTGTAGCGAGCAAACCCGTTGCGCAGCCATTGAGTCGCGTTAGAACGTGAAATAGGCGTGTTTTATGTAACGCGCACTTGCCGCGATAAGGGGTACAAAGGCTACGTGTACGGGGAGAAGACGGAGGTGGCACTTGGTAAGTTAAATTGAGGGATGTGAATCGGCCGGTACGATGAGGAAGGAGTTACGCGTACTTAAGCGACATTTTCACACCGTTTCTTTTTCCAGAAAAATACGTGCATCGATCGTTAGCATTCCGCAGGCCCTCGAACAATAATTCAATCGTTACTCGCGGCCGTTGTTCCGACGCAACTTCGTTCGTTGTGAGTACCGAAAATTGTCACGCTCGACAGTAACATTGGACAAAAATTGCCAGCGCTGCATCGGCGACCTGTTTTAAAGTTAAAAGTAAAAGCGCCGCTGAATCGGCCGTTTATTTCGCAAATGCCGCGCTGCCAGACGTTAAAATACGACGACCATCACACCGACAGCCAACCACCGAAACGCTCTTTTAATTACAACCATTATTTCAGCGATATCTTTCCATTGCAAATTAATTCGCGCAATTAATTGGCCGCCGTCGAGCTGTACACCCACGATTTCGCTTGCCAGTTGCGCGCATTGTCTTCGTTCCTACGCTATTTGCTTTTTATCCACCGTTTCGCCAGATTCACCGTTCTAATATCCCTTTGTTACTGTGCCGCGCCCGTTTGAGCTATCTCCGACCATGATGACTGAGCGGTCCCATTATTGTTTCGGCAAAGACACTTAACGTATTCGTGACGTCCGTGAGATCTCGTCGAAGGGTACGCGATCGTTCCACCGTACAGATCGACGCGTCGAGTCACGTATTAAAATGATAAGTCCGTGGCGATGACTCAGCCGGAGTTAAGGTCAGGGTACGTGAAGAGGAAATAAGCGCTGTAACACAGACACGCGGGTATGTACGCTGGTGGTACAGTACAGAGGACGGGACCCCATCGCTGATTGGACGACGGCCGCGAGGTACCGGGACTACGGCGGGAATAATATTGTTCGCTACAACAATGCTTCGCTGGCTCTTCCTGCCTCCGCCGGCCGCTTCGTTGTTTTTTCGCCTACGCAGCGTTCCTACTCGTTATTCGTCCGCGGTTTATCTCGGATATGCCACAAGCCTCCTAGGTCTTTATCTTTACGTTTTTGTTTCGAATGGCGTAGGTCCGGGGTAATAGGAAAGCTTCGACAGTTTTTTCTCCATTCTCGACCAGACGATATCCTAAATCCTAAATCCACCTAAACTATTGCGAATTTCTCTTTGTAGTCACTCCTGTTTTCCAAAAGGGTCTAGCAGTCGAGCGGATGTGTTCCAAGAACGGCAGACTCACCGTCACCGACGTCGATTAATGCAAATGGAATTTGCAGTTTCGTAACTTCCGTAAGCGGAGAGGCGACGTTGTTCTCGGGCGAATCGAAGAAGACGGGCGCAAGGAAGGCGACGCGGTGGATGGGCGAGGAGGCACGGTCGTGGATCCCTGCTTCCAGGTTCGACAAACTCGGAACGAAGGTCGCGACGACGTTGCCGAGCGGAATGCACCTTTACGATCGTTACTATCGATCCGCAATAAAGAAAAAGGCCGCGATGCGTCACGCGAGAGCGATATGCCATGCATCGCGATCTACTCCCGTGCGGCTATCGATCTTGCGAACCGCGCGAGGGCATTAATGTTACCCAGCGGAAAAAACCTCACGTGTGCGTGCCGCAAGGAGAGAGAATTAGCTGCGGCACGAATTAAAAACAATGCCCGCTGCAATTGTCATTACTCTTATTGCGGGTCGCAGCGTACCTACGGTTGTCCATTAATATCGTAGTCAGGTACGTGCGAAAGTAATTATAGACGAGGCTGGTCGTTGGACGGTAAAACTGTGACGCAAAGTGCACTGCGACGCAGTCTCTACGTCGCAATCTTTAGAAGATCGAGATTAATAGCAGCGACCCGTCGACTTAAGATTGCGGACAGTATCGTCTTTGCGACTCGCTTCGAGCGAAAGCTTACGTTCGTCGATCTCCAATAAATTGTCCTGGGGAACGATACTGCGTGGGCGCCTTACGCGCGGCATACGTACGTTTACATAAAAACCAAGCCGTAAATTATTCATTGCGGGCAATGAGACAGCCATTCATCTCGAAAGCCATTAGGCCAAAGTCGGCCGGTCGTTCGTTTCGTTGATGTCCGCCGAATTTCCATACGCGCGTAATCCGTGATGAAAAAAAAACAACGAAATTAGTCGGATCGCGACGCACGCTGTGCGTAGGTCGTCAAGTATCGAGTCAATACAGGTTTGGCCCGTCGGACGATATCGCCTATGAACGACCGTCTAGACCGCATATTGTCTCCTTCTCCGCGGCCATCTTCGCCGATCTTGAATTACAATCCACCGCGACATTATACGCGCTCTGTGATACGCTGACTATACGTAGATATCCATCTTTACGTGCTTCCTCCATAATTTGCAGAAACGTGAGCGACACGGTAGATATAGCAGCAGCTGAAACGGTGTCACCGTTTCAAACGTCACGTCCACACGAACGAGCTAATCGTAATAATTATTTTCGATACATGATAATCGTCGTGGAGTATGAATTTAATTACACTTGTGAAACGCGGGGCCGATAGAGAGCGATCAGGACGAAAATTTGATCGCGAGATGGGAATGGATGAGGGAGAGCAATAGGTGGTGGTTACGTCGGATCGAAGTCGCCGCGGGCGATGATACGACGCACGGTAGATTGACAAAATATTGACAATAAGATAGCCGCGGGCCGTGCGGGTGGGCGGGCGGCGGAGATCAATCTGACTGTTAAAAATACCGGTTACGTCAGCGCAGCTGGCAGTTTAAATTGCTAACCGCGCGTATGTCGCTTGTTTTCCCTCGAAACTTTCCGAAGGCCGGTCAGTGGGAAAAAACGGTCGCGGTTGCGGTAGCGATCGCTGCCTCAAAATTCGTCCCTCGGCGATGGCGTCGGTGTCAGCGCTCCGTCATCTGTTGACCAGTCGATCGATCTTGGAGGGGTTTTCTTACGCAGGAATCGCATCCGGCCCCTTCTTTTCGGACCGATAAGAAATGTATCGAGCGTCGCAACCTTCGGCTCCCGATGCTTATCGCCGTCATCGTGGCCGCGCGCAGATCGCACGATCGGCATTAATGCAAATCTCGCGCTCTTCTCGAAAAACAAGATCGCCATTGACGCCTCCTTATCTTTTTGCTTTTCGATAAAAACAAAGCTGGTCTCGAGGCACGATCTATCCCACTACCGCATCATTCTCGCAGAAGAGCCTGCTTCCAGCGAGTCAGCACCTCGCGACGCTTGTTTGTCCTATCGACGTGCTTGTTTTCGCTGTCAGGATGCAAAAAATCGAAGCTATCCACGCACGCTTAGAACATCTTTTTCGTAGCGAGACGTACGCGACGGCCTGGAATGGAAGTGGTAATCTAAATTCTTCCGCGATATCTCGCATCGGTCTTCTCGGACGCCGCTGAAAAAGAGAAATCGTGTTTGGAAGTCCTAAAACCTTGGCTAACGGCGTTCAGGGTAATCTCGGACACAGCGCGGCCATATCGTTCGTTTTTCTCCCCTTTTCTGGTCGAACGTGCAGTGCCCGTGCTTTACGACTCCTTGCCTATCAGGTCGAAAGGAGTGTCAGCGGAGAGCGAAGGTCGCGCTACACATTGCCGTCACTCGTGCGAGGAAATCGACTTGTTCTCGCTATTGGAGAACGATCGACCCGTGATCGACTCGCCATAATTGATTCGCCTGCGACCGACGTTTTAGACCCCGCAGAGTAGGATGCCGCGGGGGATCGGTGCTCGTGCGAATGTCAGAATTTTTTCGTACATTAATCTTCTCCCTCTCTGTTCGTCTTTAATCTCCATTCTCCTCCACACTTTTTCCCCGTTTCCTCTGTTTCTCCTGTTTGATCCATCGCGTCACATACGGCCCGACGTAAATTGCTTTCCAATAGCGCTGAATATGGCTCGCTCCAAACAACGGCCGTCCTGGCGAGGCGAGGGAAGCAAATTCTCCGATATTATTTTTCACCGTCATTTTCGTGCCCCCGTAATGTTTACCTTAAAGCGGACATTTAAGCGGAATACGAATTATATCGTCCTCGCTGCGCAAAGTTTAATCAGCGTGAAAAGGGCTGAGCCGAGCGAGTAAAACATAACGTCATCCTAAATAGTCATATCTCAGTTCTGCCGTGCATGACGCAAGTGTACGGAAAGCGTATGCGTCTTGCGACTCCTGTTAAAAATATCGTACTGGCGTTGGAACCTTGAAATATGTTAATTGCCGACGGCGCCGTATATTAGTCATTGTGCTTCCTCCGTGAAAGGCGCAGCACTCGCACGGACAGCAGCCGTCTGCAGGAGAAATCTGTCCGAACGAGTAGATCCGCAGGGCGAACGTTACAGGACATTCCGGAAACGACGCGACGGCGGCGGCGGCGGCGCTTGGAACCGGGGAGTCGAGAAGCGACCCGACGCCGTTCCGGCCAATCTCCGACGACGTACGTGCGCGGAAATGAACCCTGGTCCGAACGAGATGTGCGACAAATGACGAATTTCACGTAAGGCTTACTTTCACGCGCGCCAACGTCAGCGGAAATTGCCTGACGAATCCGGTTCAATTGGCCGACCCCGGCGCCGCGCAATCAAGAGCTCGTCCTAACTGTGCCTGCGAGACGCCTCGCGAAAAGGCCGTGATAAAGTCGAGACGTACGAGAGCGAGAACGGCTCGGCTTCATAGCGACTCGAGGAGGCCTAAGTTTCTTTCGGATGATTTAAAACAATGCCCCTAAGGTTAGGTGTATGTGTCCCTGAACGTTTGGCCTTGCCCGTTTGTTTCGAGATATTGCTGGCCGCTCGCGCACATAAAATTATCAGCTTCTCCTCGTAATTCTACTTTAAGTGCCAGTAAACAATGGCGGGGCAGGGATTCTCATTGATCGGAACTTCTTAAGCACGTCCCCGGGACAGTACGTCAAACTTATGGTTCCAGCGGTCTCCTCGTTTCTCGCGAGCAACGTCTCGTGCCGATCGGCGGCGCTGCGAATAAATAAATTACGGAGAAACTCGGGATTTAAGTAGAGCGGGTCATGCGAGAAACAAATCCGACGAAACTGCCGCGCAGCGACCGTTCATACACACGTATCGGGTGCCGTTATGCATGCACGGGTGTAAGATAGTTCAGTATATTTACACACGCTGCACATTGACCGCGATGTAGTGCGCGCGGCGAACGAGCGCGAGGCGCCGTTAAAGAACACGCGTCTTTATTCCACCGAAAATTGCTACTCTCATTCGGTCGCTCGTTTCGTCCAACAATCGCAAGAACGAACACATCTGGTGCTGAGCACGACTGCTTATACGAACTTCCACCTTTATGACTCTATCTTATTGTTGGAACAAAGTGCACGCGAGATCCATCGATCGGGACAAAGCGGCGTCGATCATATTGTGGCCAGTAATAATCTCGGATGATTCGCAGTCGTCTTGTTCCCATTGTAGTCTCTCCATTGAGATTCGAAAGTCCATTTATAGCGTCATCGGTCTACCACTATTATCGCCCACCGTGTTTCTAACGGGATCGTCCCCAGATCTAACCGTACAGCCTCGCGCCGCACAAAAAGCCGATCACAAAGGGTTAGATCTCCGAGAGTGACCATTTGCATCTCGACTACTTCCGTAATCCTTTATGCACCGACTATGCTACATGCTCGTTAAATATTCATTCGGCGCTGCTCCGCCAGCCTTTGTTCTACATACGACAATTATGACGTTATTGTAACGGAATTTAGTTCCCTCTATAGAGGAGGGTGCACTTTCTACGTCCTACGATACACAGCGCGGAGAGAACATTTACGAACGTAGACACAGATTGGCCGCGTCCCATCCTTTCTCGAGCATTCAGCAAACGGCGTTACAAAGCAACTTCTATGTACCCCGGCAGTAGCGTGCACGTCGAAATTGTAAAGATAAAGTCTGCGAAATATAAACGTCCGTGCGGTTACGGACTTTATGCAATGGCGTAGCGTGCTTATAATATAAGGAGACAAAGGGGGTGCGGGCGGGTGGGTAACTGGAGACGTCCGTCGTCGGGGTTGACACCATCTAAGCCGGATATTGTACCGCGAGCCGGCCCCGGGGGCTGGACTCGCATGAAACGCGCTCCATAAATTAACGATGAGGAGGAACGTAAAAGAGATGACGGCGACGGCGACGGCGACGGCGACGGCGGCCACCGCGACTAACGATGCCGTGAGCAGAAGGGCTTTTATAATGGGATAAGGACGGGAGACAGGGGAGATAGAGATGGAGACAGGGAGACGAGTTGATAAAGGGCGGACCGGCTCGACCGACCATCCTTGAGACTCCGGGACAATGATGAAATCGAAGTGGTAGTAGAGTTTATCAGAGCTTCATTTCGCACAAAGTCGCGGAAATCTTTGGAGAATGATCCTTGAAAGGACAAGGTGATGGGCGAGAAGACAATGACGGGCAAATACGGACAGATCTCAATTAGGATCGCTGACGGATGAGCCGGTGCGCGACTGTGGTAGGGGCGAGAATGTTTGCGTCGCTCTTTAAAGCGGAGGAACTGCGTCGTTAGCGGGAAACGAGAGAAATAACGCCAAAGTTCGATTCTACGTCACAATGTAGATCCCCTTGATGCGAGTTATGGCATCAGACTCTGTTAGCGCAACGAGCGACTGCTTTATTGAAATTTCATCGCCGACGTGACATTTGTGCGATTCGATAACGAAAGAAAGAGAGAGAAAGAAAGAAAAAAAGAGAAAGTTTTTATACTTCGACTTACATGCGGCAATGCGGCAACAATGTTTGCGTTTCCTTCGCCCCTGTAAATGCAACTCTCGATGGAAAGCGTCGCAAACGGCAATTCATTCTCGGAAGTCGACGTGGAGTCATCCCGGTGACTTCCGGCGGACGTGGTTATAGATTCCGGCGGAAACATATCGATCCTCGTTGGACTTCCTTTACCAATCATCGCCGTCTCTTCCCTATTCCTGCAACAGAAAAACAAGAAACACCTCGGTGAGCTTCATTCCGAACGGCTTTCCACTCTATCAAGCTCCATTAATCTCGCCATTTTCCCACGATCGGTCCACCCGACAGCCGCTTACGAAAGTGCCAAGTCTACGCAACGAACATTCGACCTCCCTAGGTGAGCATCGAGTGCCTCGATGCATATTCATAAGCCAGCCATGTATACTGGAAGGGATTATCGTGTGCGTGAATTCGGATTGCCGATAGGCGTTAGGTGACGTAAGACGCGAGCCAGTCGGGACAGATATTTCGACTCGGTCAAGATTTGCGCAGCCGTGACATTTCTACTAGTCACGAGGAATAAAAAAAAAAACACGTTGAACCCCTCCTTCGCACCACTTGGTCTCTCGCGCGTCTGGTGAAAGTCGAGCAAAGGTGCGCGGACCCGTGGAAATTCAAATGTCGAGGGACCGATTTTGATCTACGATCGAGATTACGCCGCACGCTCACAATTTCACAACGGCCAAAAGATATCGTGCTCGATATTAGCCTCCGACCATCGATCGGCAGGCCCCACTTGCGATTTCAGCTGGCGGAACCGGACTGTCGTGGGTTCGTCGAATATACATCGATTCTTCTGTACTGTGTACCAAGTTGGATATACGCTTCCACTGGGCAGGATGCTTCGAAGCTGGTGTTAAAGCGGTTGAGAAGTAGACGAAGGCGAAGGAGTCATACAAAGGGTTGCTCGGTCAAGGCATCGATTCCTTACAGGCATAAGCTTCTTGGAAACCGATTGCTCTGTGGCCTGCTACCAATTATGCTTTACAGCATAGTACTGTTACAACGTGTACTGCTGATTCACTATGGTGCCGTACTATACTTTTGAAGGGCAACCCGCGCCACAACTCCCAGTCTGTGTCGACACTGGCTATGTAATAGAATACGACGGAATTGATTTCTCCACTCACGATGCTTCTTCCTGCCTCATTTCGTCAGCAGCACTTTAAAGTAAACTGTCGCAAGCGTACCGTACGGGCGTGAGACAATTGCGAAAACGCGATCCAACTGTGCAAAGAGACGACACAGAATACATAAGCGCGCGACATTCTTCTCGACCCGTAAGAAAAAAAAATGATAACGGAAAAGTAAACGCAGCGAATGTAAATGCAACCTACTTTCAGCATCGATAAAACCCTGTCGCGGCTTAGGGAACGCTCGCAAAATTTTCAAGACGAGACGCACGGGTGTCCTTTGCGACGCGATAGGAAGCGCCGTGACCAAGTCATTTCTTCGGCACTCAACCACATTTACACCTCCTTCATTTCATCGGTAGAACGCATAGCGCGATGCGTTTCACTCACTACTTGAGCATACATTATGCTCGCCGTATTGCTTCCTGAACATTAACGACCGGCAGTCTATCGTACCTCATTCTTCGACGAGCTTATCTTGTCACATAATTGAAATAGACCCGCGGCGTTAAACGCACCGAACCCATCGTCATTTCCGCCTCTGAATAACGTGCCTTAATCACTAGCGTCCGATGAGTACCATTCTTGACTTCAGACAGGTCTAACGCACTTCAGCCGCCTGTCCACTCTCGGAAGTGCACTCTGCCCCGGCGAGCCATGTAATTCCGCAGAAATCAATTTCCAATCCTCCCCATGGCAGATGCAATTCTCATCATGCTTCTTGTAATGCATCTCGTTATACTTCCTACTCTTTCACACCCCGTTTTTTACCCGACAAATCACAGGCTTAGTTGGAGATGTCTCAATTCCAGATCGAACTATAGGAAATGAACTCCAGCAGCATTTGCCTGAGAGGATGCAACAATATACTACCGTCTATTTCCCAAAGTTCCATCTGGAAATAAGACCTTCTCCTTGTCAGATGGCTTCACGTCGAACACCATTATCCTATAACCCGACTTCTTCGATAGGTCGTTTCAAAAAAGTCCTGACGTAGCCCGATTAGGCTTGTGACGCAGGAAACGGTAGAACGCGTGGCCAGTGGGCCACTGTCCACCACGCACTTGGTCCGCTGCGGGTTTCTTGGTCAGCTAATGTCCGTAACTTGCAAAGCCAATTATCGAGATAATAAGGCTTAATTCGCGCAAATCTGTTTTCCGCCCCGAAACTCTGCCGCAACCACGAAGCTGACAGTGGGCGCTCGCAAACTTTTCGAAGAACCGCTATGTGTGCTGGCGACCTCACGCTTCGCGCGGATTAATTAGTAAGTCCAATTACGGGGACAATAGGCAGTCGTTGGAAGTCGAGAATTTTCTGTCTGCACGGCAGCCTCTTGATATTGACTGGTCATTCGTAGTACGGTACCCTTCGAACGTTAATTACAAGAACGGTGAACGCCGCCGTGTCATTTTTCTTTCTGCATCCCGAGCGACACGGTGCCTGCTCTTGAATTGCAGCATTATTATCCGCCAGCGTACTCGGTCTCGGTTAGCAACTTCCAGAGACAGTCCGTCTGCTGTGTATTAGCATGACAGAAACCTAAATGGCGACTAAGGCGCGCTCTACATCCTTCTGTACACACGTGTGAAAAACATAGCGAAAGGAAGAAAGAGACGCTCCGGCACTAATTGGCGGCCATTATTTTTGCAAAACGATGTCGGCGACATAGCTTGGCAACAGGGACCTCTCCTCTCAATCCTTCTGTACACATTCGCGATTTTTGCAGCAGCCGCGCGGAACGAAGATTGCCCGCCGCTCGTAACATCGACACGTCAATTGCGCAGCAGCAATTAGGCTCGAGAATTAATTCACGCATCGCGACCCGCCGCTTAATGCGGCCGCGATACGGCCACGCTATTACCATTGCTAACTTTCAGGACATTTTGCTGCGCACACACGCTGGCTGCGCAGCGTGCAAGTCAATTTCGAGGACTAATTGCCGGGATGATTGACTTTGAGGATTACGGGCGTGTTCGGCCAATCGTCGTGCTCAACATTGCCGATGGTCGCTCATTGATCGTCGCGCGTCGTTATCCAACGTCCCGACGAATTTCCGGCAAGACGAGCGTCTGAAAAAAGTGGCGAGCAATTTCGAGAAAGCGAGTGCCAATTTCGTACCCTCCAAAGCGACTCCTGTCAGATGTCGTTTAAATGGCCGGGCGATCGTCGAAAATGGTGGGAAAATTGATTTTTGCCTTGCAACTGTCATTTTCGCTCGGCGAACGGCTAACCAACCTTTCCAATCTTTTTGTGCGACCTCTCCGCTTCTGTCGTGCCCAAAATTAATTAAAGCCCAACATTACAGAAAACTACCAGAAAATTGATTTTTGCTCGGGAATACTGATTTTCGCCGCTAAGTCGCGAACATGGCTAACGAGCATTTGCAATCTTGTCCACCGGCATGATTCTTGCCGGGTTCGAGTTAATTAACGCGAATATTACGCAAAACTCTGAGAAACTTCATCCTTGCCCCCTGATACTGATCTTCGTAGCTGAAATCACTCTCGACGAAACTTTCCAGCGTTACAAGTTCCCTCCTGCCTGCATAAATAAAGGATATTTATTGCCAGAAATAACCTTCCAACTTGAAATCCAAAGAGTTAAACTGCGCAGGCTAGCTGGAATTCGTGAAAATTTTGCAACAACACAATTCTGGCAGGAAATCGTTGGAAAAATAAAGAAACACTACGACGCCGACGGTCGGCGCTCATTGTTCGGAAATAATTTAACAAACGCTGCCTGGCAACAAGGAGTGAACGTACCATGCGCCGCTCGGCAGCACCTGTGCGGCCACGAAGATTGGCCAACCTCCCTTCCACCCTTCCTCCCCCTCCTATCCCAACAGAATTGCCAGTGTCAATTATCTCGGTAATTAGACCTCCAATTTAATCCACGTAAATCGTTCTTCCGCTCTAGACACCACGATCCCCGCGCACGCTTCCACTAAACTCGCGGATTCGCGGTATTTTCAGCAGACTGCACACGAGTCCAGGATATCCAAACACCAGATATTCAAGTTAGATAGTTCAAGATAGTCAGTACAAGATAGCTAAGAAATATTGACACGTGTTTTGCTGACACTCTCTTACCGATCCTTTGATAACGTAGCATCCTCGGTGTAGTACGTGTCGGACATTTTTGGGTGCTGCGGCAATGAATGAAAGAACGATCGTCGCTGGGTACGCGGGACACCCTGTACACACGTAGACTGGCGCACGCTGTAGACGCTGACGTAGAGTCGCGCGTATACTTATGGCAAATAATAGCTTACCGGGCGGCAACGAGACTGCAGACGGGAAGTATGGGGCTATAGATATCCGTCTCTTTGACGAAGCGGGTACGCGCGAACGACGGAGCAAAGCGAGGGAGAAGGAATGGGATAGAAAGGGTGGACAAGAGGAGCGAGACAGGAAAGAGAGAGAGAGAGAGAGAGTGAGAGAGAAGCAGCCGGTGCTGGAGATACCGCTTTTACGTCGGACAAATAAAAGTCCCCGCCAACGACACGGGGATTCGCTAGTCTCTCGGCAAATCACCGGCGGCAGGCAGAGAGCGCGATTACGTGGCCGTTTATTTCGGAAAACTGTCTCGACATCGCCTTAACGATGAATATGGTCGAAATAGCGTCGTCATCCGACGAATTTACATTCCGCAAAGACCACGGTAAGTCGACGTATTGTACCTCGCACTGCAATCAATTCCTACTCACGTGTCTTCTTCTCAAATAATTCTGAGCAGACAATCTTTTTCATATTGGAAATAAGCACAGCGTTGAGGAGAACACGAAGCGGCGAGTGCAATGACCCAGGCCGTACGACGTTTACCATGTCAACTGGAACGACAAGAGTGTTGCACTATGAATAACAATGACAATCCTCATTACGAATACCGATTGCGGCTGCACAATACAAGGAGGCACACTCTATATTCAGCTGACGACACTGTTAATTGTAAAAGAAATTTGAGTGAGACTTCACGGTACAGCAGGTCGTTATTAGTCCCGACGCTATCAACACGACTATCGGAGTTAGTCGGTGTTCTATCATCGCTTCAATGAGTGAGGATGCGCTGATTGAAGATACGCGCACGGCTGCCAGTATATAGAGGTGGCTGCCAGCATGGGCAAAATGATAGGCGGAGGCCTGTTCGGAAATCGCGTGTGAGAAATCATTCTAATGGGAATTTCGAGTTTCGCGACGTTCGCCTCATCGAATTGCATCGGAGACAGGTGTATGGGGCGATTATTCAACGCGGACGTTGTCTTCTTGGCCGACGCGGCACCAAGTTTCCAATGACGTGTCGTCACACGCGCACAATGCTAATGAACGATTCAGGCATGGTAACACTTTCTCTCGTTATATTTGCGAAACGTATTTCAGCGAAAGGGTCGCGTTTCAGCCATTGCCCGTCAGACGTATGTTATGCAAGCGAGTGCCGTACGGCCGTCGAAACTTGTAATCGTCGGCTCGATCGAGAAACGAGAATATCGCCGTTCGGTCGGGGGCGGGGGCCAGAGAACCGTGGCTCCCGCGCAGAAAAATATTTTACGCCCGACGCCTTCTTAGCAGCACGCGACTGTTTGTCCCCCAGAACGCTCATTTACCGGCCATAAACCGGTAGACAGTGGACTGGGATAATGTCGAGTGTACGTACGGACGTTACATCAGGCGTCAGGCGCGAAATTTTATAATCGCCAACTGGAATCGTTCGGACGAGAAGGAGCACTTAGTAACAGAGCAAGCAGAATGGTGCCGCTCGACGGTATATCAACGGTTGCACGACGCTTTACGATATGCAATTCTATCGACCTCGAGCAGGTGCAAAGTGCCATGTGTTTGGATAAGGAGGCGTACGTCGCAGCGGCGCGTTACGATTTGTGGGAGGTTCAACCATTGCCAGCTGAAGTTTTTGCCGCACAGCAGTGTTCAATTGCGATCCACGGATTCGTTCGTTTTTTTGCCATCGAACGCTTTACCATCGAAGGACTCATCTCTATATGAAAAGCTAATTTTTCCACAGCGCTATCTTTCAATCCCAGATACCGGCTGAGCACAGTTCAATTTCGCGAAAAACGCGATAGCCATAGGAAATTTCATGGATTTGCTCGCTTGACATTTGACACGGTATCGTCGTTAAACAGGATATAGAGTATCGGCCAACAGAATCCCAGTGACCGAAAACCGCTCGATAGCTGGACGCTGTCCAGTGCTGTGAACAAAATAAATACTGCGGCCATAGTGAACGGCACTGGAACGGACGCGACTGTATATTTCGGCAGGTGGACATTCTAACACACTCGCTGAGAAACGTCGGAACCTTTTCGACGTCAAATTCGTCCTAATGTCATGTGTACGCGATGGATATGAAATTAGTCGGCGTGCGCGCTACATCAAGAGAGCTGAATTTTATGAGACGAGAAATCTCACTCACCTATGCGCGAACGTTTATATTGTATTCATAGTCAGAGGCGAGTCGATGACTCACGGCAACATGAGCTCATTTGTGCCGGTAATGAAAGGGTCTATAAACCTCGGGCTCCGACATTCGAAAGCGTTAACGAATACATCCAGATTATGAGTCACTTAATCGCGCAAAGTGGGTAAACGTGCAAATTCGACAAACGATATTTTAGGTAATAACTTCCCTCTCTCCGGAGTAAGTATGTTTTCCCGACGAATCCCACAAATTTGACAATTACCAACGGTGCAAATGAGTGTCGGTGTCACGGCGCGAAATGAAAAACTAGCAGACGAGAAGGAGCTCTCCGACGATTGGTCGTTACTCGGTGATTTCATTTCTGTCATAAAATTGCAAACTTATACAGCTGCGACAGCATTACTTTTTTCCGGGACGAACATAGCGTATCTATCCGTTAAAGCGCACAGAATCTTTCAGGACTACCCGGTTGGTGGGGTACTACCCGACAAGAACACGATTAAATGGCAAACAATCAAGTGTGCCGAGGTTTAAGGAAAGTGTTAAACAGAGAGGGGTTGCGTACGAATTTGAAAAGTGTATGACTCTGATAAGCAATATTGAGGAATAATGGGAAAAGAAAGTCGTTCCATAACTTTCGAACTGCACTTAACAGTGAAAAAATAATCTTCTCAATGCGGTGGCGAGCATCATTTCCCGGCTTATAATCTCGAAATGATGGGCCGTTGCTGCTACAAGGTAGGCTGCAGTCTGCTCGGTTAATTCCCTTAGAGCCCAATAAACAAGATTTCTGCCAGCATTTTAAGATCGGCCGGTTCTCGTAGAAGCGGATCATAACGAGGAGCTAATTGGAAACGGAAAAAGTAATTGATGTTTATCGAAAGAGAAATATTCGGAGAAAGAGATTTTTGTAGCTTTAATGAAATTCCACGTCCCAGACAACGTGTTAAAGTCTATCGATTCAATAAAGCCAAACGAATAGAAAGTTTTGAGCGTGGCCAGACAATAGATAGAAGCTGCAGAGGTGCTGGAAGTTATCTTAACCGCGGGAGTTGATCACTTGTTTGCAGGGATTATGTTCTGGTCATCTCCGGGATCAGTTAGAAAACTCAGCAGCATGATGTGCAAGGTGATAATCTTGTTACAGGTCTAGTTATCTCGTTATAAGCTTCGTTATAAGCTTCGTCATACGTCGAAGCCTGAAAGGTAGAAAGGGTTTAGCGTGCATAACGCACACGACGACGTCGACGACGAAGCCACACACAGAGAAGGAGCATAAGCGTGCGAGAACGCGTCTGCACAGGTCGTCCATACACTTTATGCACTTAGGCTAACACGTACCGCGGTCGACCTCTATACTACATAACCTACCGAAGAGTATAACAGTTGAACTCTACGTTATCCAAGTTACAAATATAATGATTAATGACAGGAAGCATAAACTGTGCACTCGGAACGGTCGATAACACGGTAGCGTCGGTGTATATTTCGAAGGTCCACGCGCAACGTGCCACTCGCATATCGGCACGTCGAAGGGAGCGAGCTGTGTGGATTATATCTAATATGTACATTGGGCATCGACGTAGCAGAAAATATAAAACCCGTATCACGCACGTTCGATAACGACCGATCAATGAGCATTGGGCGAGAGGCGAAAGGTATATGAGAAAATTGAAGGGAGCGAGGTGACGGAACACGAGCGCGCCGATCACGTTGCCGTCGTTCGGACAATGATCGGACGCCGACGCCATCAAAGCTGGACATTGTACAGCACCTACGCTCGCTCGTACGTGACGATGAGCGGACGCACACTCACAGCGATGCGCGTGCAGTGGCAGTAGCGACCGTAGCCAGTGGCGACGTTGCCAGAACCGAACCGCCTTATCCATTTTCGCGTAAGGTTAACGACCCCGGGATTGCGAAACTTGCTGCACTCGCGTGCACTGCGCGCATATACGTGCGCGCGCTCGCGTGTACGCTTCTACGTACGGTCGGCAGTGAGCGGTGGTAAGAGGTCTCGCGGGCGTGTGCGTTCGCGCGAGTCGACGTATCGCGATCGCACGAACACGATGTGCGCTCGCGTAATTGGAAATGGCACATTGGGCTCGCCGGGAGCGGCAAGGCAAGGGTACGTACCGGTCCTGCGTTTACTTCAGTCCCGTACGCCGGCCCCGTAAAAAGGGCGCCAGCTGAGCTGCTCGATGTCGCGTGCGCTATCGCGAACCGCGTTCAACCTCTGCAAAGCGTCGGCGTTGCACAAAATTTTGCCAACGGCGTCCGACGACACTGCCGGCAGCATAGCTCTCCACGCGGACGCTTCAATGATTCGCCGACGTTTCTGCCCGCTGACGCTGCTCCGCGCGGCTAAATTAATGGACAGCCAGCTTCAGGCGTAAACCATTCGCGGAGTTGAAGTTGCCGAAATAACGGCTTTGTAACAATGATAACGAAGTCCGTCGCTTCGGAGTTGATTAATTCTGCACGCTCGGCCAGACCGGGTGGAGGTTTCTGCGAACGTGAGACAGAGAAGGTGCATGTGTTTTACGTCTCTGCAGACGAGATACCGTCGTAATCCTTTCCCAGTGGCAACGTTGATGCTGAATAATCCTTCCAGGATGGAACGCACGAAGGTTGTGCGCACGCGATGAATAAGAAAAATGATTGCGCGACCTGCACGGTCGGCATTTTTACCCTTCGCACTGGGTACCCAGTACGACAATGTTATTACGGTTTAAAAATGACTGAAAGACGAGGAACATCCGGGCGAAGTGGAGCCGAGCGCAGGCGATTAAGCACACGGAGTATCCGTTCATCGCAGCTTTCGTTTCTGAAACATTTATCCGCAGGAAGTTCGCTGCACGCGCTGAATGTTTTCCTTGAAACAGCGAAACGTATCCGCGAGGCGCCAATTTGCCGTTGTTGCCCGACGTACTTCTGGACGTCTCAGTGGCGTTGCGCAACAACGACATTGTCGAGTGAAGTGCACTCGCCGTCGAGGGACAATACGCGCCCCGTAACCGACGGGACCAGAATCGAGCGAGGCGTGCAGAGAGAAAGAGCCTGCGGGGAAGACAACTGTACGAGAAGTAAAGTAAGAAGTAGAGACAGAGAAGGAACTGTGAGAGGAGACAGCCCAGCCGGTGCAGGGGGCGATAAGTGCTGGCGAGGAAGAAGGAGAAACGGAACGGAAAGGCAGCAGAGAAAGGGGTGCCTTGTTCCTTTCGTGCCGGTCGATCGATAATTTTAATCGGCATTTTCTTTAGCGCCGGATCAAGCGCGGCGGATGTGTCAATCGATTATTGAATCGAGCTCGGCTCTCGAGAGTCAGCCTTTTGACGAAGCTAGATAGTGTCGACAAAGGAGGCGAGTATCCTCTCACGTCAACGCGGTCATTGAATTTCGACGCAACTCTACGTCGCGGCGCACGCCGACATACTTCGGTACGCGTCAGTCTGTTCTTAACACGTCAGCCGATTATCCCGTGATCGGGACGATCTCGTTTGGTAATAACCATCAACGGCAAAACAGTGATGAATCATCTGTTTTGTCGAACGAAGCAGGGTGTCGGCGAGCGACAACAATATGCGGGATGGACACTGCGTACAAGCTGCGTACGATCGTTCAACGGATCATTTCAGATAGAGATATCCAGCTGCGATCGTTACACCGAATAGACCTTCCCGTGCAATCAACTTAAACAGCCTTTCAGCCGGTCATCTAACAAAGAAAATCAGTAATGATTTTAACAAAGAAAATCGTCTCTCTTATCGCGTTAGGCAACTCATCGCATATCAGCGGTTAACCGTTTTGCCAATGCAAAATACGCACTGCGTACGCATTGTCGCTGCGTAGTTCCCTCAACAGTCATCGAAATAGTTGTATCCATCGAAATGCCCACTCGGTCGCCATTGCAGTTCTAGCATTATCTGGCAGGAAATTGAGTGTGACCTCACCTTAAAAAGTCCACACCGACGTCGCTCCGTATTTCCAGCTCGACTGCGGCGGAGCTCGACAGGGTCAGCGACCGTTCTCGTTGCGAAAACAACGGCAGATTTTTATGTGACTAGTCGTCGATTCTGCGATGCCGGTGCCAAATTCGTGAAGAGGAACAGGCCAGGAAGGTGACTTTGGCGCCAGGTGGGAGGCAACATGTTAACCAAGAACTTGTACTTTGATCGACGGACGATTCTCAATGCGTTGTGCAACGTTGCCAAATGCCCGCCGACTGCACTTGGCACGGGACAAAGTGATGCATCGCCAAGAAGGCAAAGGCAGGCGTGCACCGGGAGGAACGGCAAGTGCAGAAGAAAAAGGACTGAAAGATGAGAGCAAGAGAGAGAGAGAGAGAGAGAGACAGACAGACAGACGGAAAGTGCGAATGAAGTCACAGCGAGATATCGGAAAAAAGAACTAACAAAAAAAGGTGATCGACGTCTTCGGCAAGACAAAGTGAGGAGATATGGACCCACGGTACCGAGCCCATTTATGCGTACCATTAGCATAATACGCTCCCGTTGTCAAAACGCGACAATGAAGTCGACAAGTGACCAAGTTATATAAATCCGATAACGTCAAGTCGACTCCGCTATTACGAAGGGAGTCAAAGTAGTTTGGCGAGAGAGCACTTGAAGAATTCGCTGGAAAAATCTGCGGCTGCTCGGTGACTTTAATCTTTGCCTTTAGAAAAATCCGCGAGGAGGGAAAGCCAAAATCATTGACCCTGTCCGAAAGGAAAGGGGAGGCGGAATGAACGTGCGGACAAACAGACGGATAGATAGGCAGTCGGATAAGAGAGACTGACGCAAAGGGAAAAAGAAAGAGGACCTGCGTGGCGTAGAATGGTAATCCTAAGCCACGACGGGGGCAGAGCAGGCGGTAGAACGACGAGAGCGGGCCAAGCATCGTCAGGGGGCCCAGGGCAACAACCGACGTTGACCTCCACGACGACGATGACGACAAACAATGTCTCCTTCTCGTCGCTCTTCATCTTCGTCTTCATTGCCTTCGCTCTATCTCGGACACAATAATTTCTCGTCAGTTCGCACGCCTCGACGTATTTGTCCTACATCGTTGAACCGTACGGACCGAGAAACGTTAAGAGACCATCTCGCATTAACGCAGGTTGTTGAACCAGCTGGCTCGACGTGTGCAGAGGATAAGTCGGAAAAAAGTTACACATGCACCGATCATCCGATTCTTGTCTATCGAAATCAAGATTAACGTTTACCACACGAACGGAGGTGTGTTTTTCGCGGTATCCTCAGGTATGGCCGAACAGAGGCGATGTATAAGTCAAAAATGCATTTATAAACGGCCGTCCCACGATTCCCCCTTCCGTGCGGTAGTTTGAAGGATTTTCGCAGTGCCGTCGATAAAGGCACGTATCTAGGACAATATCTTCGTGATTGGCCGTGCCACATCGCGTTTCCCGTATAAATCGTTCAGTCGCCGCCCGCAATCCGAAAGCCATAATTCTAGATGCACGATCGCCTCCGAAATGAGAGCGTTCGATTCTTCGTCGTTACAACGACTCATCACAACCAGGTCGGCACGATGCTGACGGATCGGGCGCGATCGGACACCACGAGCGACCTAACTTTTCACGCAGCCGATAGGAGAGTCAAGATGGCTCGAGGTTAACACTCGAAGATTCTGACGCGCCAACTGCTCGTCGCTCTCCGTGTCGAGGAGTGCGGCGCAGAGAACGGCACTTCTCGCCAGGGGAAAGAAAGAATCTGCATATGAAAGCGGAAAGGAGAGAGAAGAAAAAGAGCGAGACAGAGGGGCCGAGCTGGTCTTCAACTTGAAAGCTCCCGGTTGACGGTAAAAATGGCGTATCGAATTTACTCGGTGCCACTCGATGCCTTTCTCCGGGGGCCCCGTTTTGCGGCGCGACCGAGGGCCCCCGCAATATCACGATCGGCAGAACTCGTTGCGCGGGAACCAGTTATCTCCACGTCCCCCATGCCGCGAAAAAGCGAAGAAGCGGCCCCGACGTGTAGTGGTGGTGTTGGTGGTTCGGTGCAAATTGAGCCCGCGGCTAATTCCCGTTTTCCCATCGCCTCGCCCAACTTCCTCGCCTACTTTTCCACGCTTCACGTGCTCGCCTTCTCTTCTTCTCGGCCGGGGCAATCGCAGTACGCGCGTTTATTATGCACTTTCGCGTGTTTCGCCGATCGAGATCGGCGGACGAACAATGTGTGTCGATCACGAAGCGACGCGGAACGGGGAACGATGCGAGCGGGGCCGCGCTTTTACCGTCGAAACGCTCAGCGAGAGTGTGAGTCGCACCCGCCCTTCCAACGGAATTGCCTCCCAGTTCAATTGATAACGGTTTAAGTACGGATTACCTGCCTCCTCTTTCGCTTTTACGCACGCCCGTTTATTGCGCGTAGATTGACGGTCAAACTTTTATGCAGGACAACGGCGTGCCAGAGAAAAACGTGGACTTTTTGTTGGCGACGGGGGAAAAAAAGGAGTGCGACGCGCGAACATAAACCGACGGATGAGGGGGTAACGCTGGCGATGAATGGCGTCTGGCTAGAGTTAAAATTCTGTAAGCTCAATTTTCGGTTCCCCCGATGCATCCTTTAAAGCGCCTATAATACGGAGGAACGTCGATAGACGTGTTCTATCGCGGTAGAGTGTTCATTGCTCGCCCGCAATATATCTTGTTTGAATAATGGTTATCAAGCGCTGTGACGATCCGACATGAGAGAACGCGCGATCTTACGGGCCAACGAAATCATTTTACCTGGAAAACAAGTTGTGTGCCCAATCTTTCTATTCAAATTCCGTTAGGCACGACTGCCACGGTCCGGCGAATGTGAGTCAGAGACGCCAAGATATGTGAAATACTCTAAATTTGTCATGTCCTCGGAATTTTCGTAAGAAAACAGTAAGACGTCCGAAAGGTTTGCCCTTTCGACAAATCAAAGGAGGTGCAAAAAAATTAGGAAAGACTGCACCCTAAAATTCTCAATGTTTTAGGGGTTGTAGTTAAATATAGGTAAAAAAATGAAAAAAAATTAAAACCGTCGCTATACCTCACTTGCATCGGATAAGATTTATTTTTTCATTTTCAAAATAAATTTCCGATATTTTTTCACATGAAAGACCATTGCACATGTTTTAAGGTAGTGACGTATACACACAATGTTCTCTAACTTCTATTCATCAGGTTTAGAGGCGGTTTCAATGAAAATGATAAATGTTTTGGAGTATACTCTTGGACGTTTGACTAGAAAGAAGAAGTCTCAAAGCCATAAATGGCTGACGCAGTACTTAACGTGTTAATAAGAGTGCTTCAAAGTAATCCTGTCAACAAACTGACCATTTACAGGAATACTCAATCGTACCAGTTCTCATTAGCGTGAACGTTTTATTATTAGACGCGCGACCGTTGTTCAGTACAACAATTATGTTGTTGATAATTGACGAGTTTTATGCGGGATAGAAATTGGTGGTGAATTGTATCGACGTCACAATAATTATTGACTCCGAATGTTTGAATAGTTAATCATTTTTAATGGGTGTCGTCACCGTTCGCTGCAATAGAGCATATGGTCGCAAACCCGAAATTCGCTTGTAGTGGATTGGAATAATGAACGACCAGGCTTATGAATTTTCGTGATTTCTTCCACCTTAGAACGATGTACATACACATTTCAATGTCACAATAATATTCACAGATTTTTTCACAAACGTACATGTTATGGAAAGACTGGTATTGAAATTCAGGTGAAGAAGTAGAGACAGCTAACGCGAAAACGTAACGCATCTAAGGAAGTGTATACATTCTCTGTTTGCACAATCAACTATCGTCTGGTACATATATGTTACAATTAATTGCTCTGCGACTGCTGATAAGCAATAAAACTGTTTCAATTCCACTCTCACGCTTCCTCTTTCCTTCCCCAACTCATTACAATTTTCTGACGTAAGAATTTAAGATTAATCGTTCATCCGCCAATAACTGCATGCCGAAGCAAAGAATTTGTTATGAAAACGATATAGACCGCACGTGTAAAGGATATCGAATAGTTGGCGAGTGAACGATAACGATGTTGAAGCTACATGCACGAACCGATGCAGCATTCGTCCTTATCCGGCATAATTTTCTCCCAAGCAAACATCTTTTTCCATTTATAAGGATGCGAGAAGACAAGTTTTACAAGCAGAGACGATGACCAAGTCTCGTCCTTTAAACACGTCCGAGAGAGTAATTGGTTAAACTAGGCATAACTCGGTGAATTTACTTTGCCACATTAGTAAACTGGTCATAATTGGAGCACGAACGATCTTGAAAGTCACAAACTTAATCTGTTTCGCAGATGCCCGTTTATTTTATTACTTTAGATATTGTTCAGACTTTTATTTTTGATTCTTGCATTTGCCGTGTTTTCGCTTATGTGCCTTCATGTATTTAATTCGCTTTCCAATTGCGGAATTTAAATCGCCCGAACGTCCGATATGAACAGATCTACGTGTATAGAGTCAGATATTAAATTGCTTTTCCACGAGTTAAAGTGGTCGGGGATGGAAATGTGGGTGCATGAGCGGGGAGAAAATCAAAGTAATAACCACGCAGCGTCGTTTTATATTCATGAAATTTCATAAGCACGAGGCCTTTGTTTTTATTATCTCTGTACAAAAACAGTCGAAAAAATTATAGATTTCTTTCGTTAAAGATTTAATTTTTTCGAGCTCACGGCATATGTACAAGCGGGAAATGATAGACATTATAACCTAAAAACTAAATATAATTATACATTGATATAATAGATATAATAATTATAATTCATTATAATTAATAGTAAACCTACGAGTCTACAGATTCGAGTGTACGTGTGTATTTCTCCGTGTAATATTCGTGTTTCTCACAGCAGTTTCGTGTATGTGTCTTGTGTATCATGTGTTGGGTGTAACCATCCGTGTGTAGGGTGTGTACATTCATGTTGAAATATGTAAAGCGAATTTTATACAGAATTCATCGAGTGGGGTAGCAGCATCATCTCGCTCGCAATTAACGCATCTTTCTCTCTCACTCTCTCTCTCTCACTCTCGCAGACTGTGTATGTGTCGCTGTAACGTTGTGTATTTGTAAATGAGTGGGTTTTTGCTTGTGCACTGGCCAACAGGGCAGCTGAATTCGGATTCCGCCGGCTTTGGGTCGTTGTCTTTTATAATCTCCTGTTCCTCTCGACTCTAAACACGTTGGATAATCGCTGCTGCTCTAACACACACAAGGACTCGCTATGAACTCTAATCAGTAAAACGGTAATTCGAGAATCACAATTGCTTTAACGCGATGGAACTTGGAACCCGCGGCCCATTTCACCCGACTTGAGCACCCCTGTCGGGCCTCACGCTCTCACTGTATCCTACTTAACACCGCCACCCTTCCTTTCTCTTTCTCTCAATCTGATCTCTTTCAAGCTTTCCCGGCCAACAATACGACTCTTGCCCCCTCGCACGCTCTCACGTTTCTCCGCGCAAAGATTGACCCCTTCAACCCTGTCCCGTATCTCTCCCTCCCTCGCGCACTCTTCCTTCCTCACTGGTGTCCCGACGAAAAATAATAACACAGTATTGTAATCCAAAAGAAAGAAAATAACCCTCGGCATTCGCCAGTCTCGCGGTTCGCACGCGTTCTTCCGAGTTCTTCCGAGCTCCCGGCTTTTCGTATCTCTCTTTTTCGCGCATCTCATTCGCTCTCGCATTCTCATCACACAACTACTGTCTCGCTGCCTCCTATCGAACAGGAGAGGGAGAAGCAGAAGAAAAACAACGAATAATAAGGGAATCGAATGGACGTAATCGCGATGTAAAAGTTCATCGATGGACGATAAATTCACTTTTTATATGTACATACATTTCTATATATATAATTGTATTATAACTCGTAATAATTATCATAGTCACACTATAATAACTATTACAATTGCGCGCATATAGTTACATATATTTCTTTGCTTCGAGATCATTGACAAACCCATCGTGAGTTGATTATTGCGCGACTGCTACACACCAGAGTACACACGCGTCGCCGGACTTCAAAGGATAAGATGAAAATTTCGCAATATTCTTACGAGCAGAGGTGCAACCCGAGTTTCGTGCTCGCGAGATGAAGCCAGAAAAAAAAGTCAAGTGCCCCCTGGTTAAGAAGGAGGCGGCCTACCCACCCCCTCTTCTTCTCTTTCCTCCCTCGGCACCATGTTTTCAATAAATTTGCGAATCGAGATACCGCACGTACTCTTTCGAGTCGCCCGAAACTCTCTGCTGACCCTCTTCAAGATTGCACAACCTTTTTTAATGTATACGTGTAATAATGAAAGACATCGCAAAAATCGTACGTGATTTATAATTAAGCGTTTTTAATGTCGAACGAGCATCAAACCGGTTAGGCCGATATCTCGGACTTCTTTCTCTCTTTTCTCGTCTTTTCTTCTGTACAAGTGGCTGCTTTACGTTTTTATCCTTTTGCCCGGACTTTTATATAACCACTCTCCCCCTCTCCCTCCCCATCGCTCCTTTCTCTCCCACACGCTCTGACAAACTTTCTCTCCTCTCTTGACACACACCCACTCACGCACTCTCTCTTTCTCTCTCTCTCTCTCGCTCGCTTGTTCGCTATCACGATCTTTCTCTCTCTCTCTCTTTCTCTCGCGCAGTTCGAATCTTGCTTCTTTTTTTATCGTTTATCTTGATTTTGTCTCGTTTTATTTAAAAAAATACTGAATTAACCAAGCTAAAATCACAGACTTGCTGGCGCCTTATTTCCAGCGGGTTTGTACAAATTCTTCCTGAAGGACTCTATGTATAGTTACAAGTTGTATATATATATAAGTATGTATATATAATATGTGTGTATATATATATATAGTAATTACAATTCATTCGTGAAGTAATGCTCGCATATCTCTCTTTCTCAATTATGCGCGTGTAACTCTGTATTTATAATTTGCGTAAAGTGTATGCGTTCGGGCGTATCTCTGTGTCTTTGTATGTGTGTCTTGTGTGTATATAGTTTGTGTGTGAAAACGATGATGACGGTAAGATGCAGGAGGTTCCCAACGAGCGGTACACGCCCTGTCTTCGTTTCTCTTTTCATGGCTCAAAACGAAAAGAAAGGAACATTTAAACGTGATACAAGCCACGGATCACACGAGGACTATTACAAGCAGTACGCGCGGGTTTCAAATTTTTTTTTCCTTCCCTCCACGACGCCATTATCACGCTCTCATCGCACAACTTTCTCCGATTTAGCCTTGCGCTACTTACGACGAGACACCTCTCTTTCTCGTCGGAGATCGATCGCTTACGTATCCTCGAAAAGCGCACATTTCTTCAACGCTACTACTGTTTTTTTCCTTCTCCATCGCCATCCAATGGTATTATGAATTATTCACGCCGGTTACCGAATTGCGGGAACTAAATTTCGGAACGCACGGATTAACTTTCTTCCCTCGACTATCGCAGGCAAACTCTGCGCGCTCGGCCGCAAATTTGTACAGTGAGCGGGTCTAGCAATTTCGAGCGAACGTTCGGAAAGTATCGGATTTGTCAATTGGAAGTGATTGGAAAAAAAAGATATCGCCTACGTGGCCACGTGAATAGACCAACGCAACCACTCGTAATGCTTACACGCGTCGATTGAGCGACGGTTTTCCTCTCCCTTCGTAATAAAAAGTATACAGGCTCGACAGTTTCTAACGAATTCAACCGAACAAAATACGCTTGTAAGAGAAATCACAAAAGAAAAACATTGGCAGACAATTTATATTATAAGCAACGGCGTCGGCGCGGACGCCGCGATGGCAAAGGAGGTTCGTTCAAAATTGCTACACATGCTCGCGGAAATACATATATATACACATACGTGCGTATATGTACATATACTTTTACATATCGGTATGTATAATAAAAGCGCGTGATGCGCGTACGCAAGCGCTGCCCTTTAGGTCATTACATACGGACAAGGGAACATCCCGAGAGCGCACACTTTTTCACTTCAAGCCAGCCGAAAACTCCGTAAAGCGCACCGAGCTGTGAGTCACGTTTCTTCGATTTGAGTCATTGATTAGCGAAATACAAAAAAAAATCACCAACGCGGAAACACGCGTCACACCACTTACGAGCGCTCAACGCAACATCGTGCCAGTTTGGAGCGAAAAAAATGAGTACTCGCCTTCGGCATGTTCCCTTGGGAGATTGCTTATATTGTCTCTCTATTCTTAGTATAATCACAGACATGGTTTCTATAATTGCTACATACAGAGCCTTCTCGTTCAACGCCGAACGCGATAAGTTTCACTCCCCTGACCCCCTTCAACTTTTCTCTCGTTCCGTCTCTCAGACATCCGACGCATGCAGACTCGCAGAACCGTTTATTCGAACATTCTCCCCCACACGTTTTCTCGCGATCGAGTCATCACGATTAACGTGCGTCATTCGCGCCCATACGTCTCCTCTCCCCCTCTCTCTCTCTCTCAGGCAGCACTCATACACACACGTGCGCGCACACACTCTCTCCCGCGTTTTCACACCGATTCACTCGTTGGCCATTCAACGAATCCTACTCCAGGATCAATACGTTGCAAAACGAATGGCTTACGCATGCTCGTTCTCCACTAATCATTGCCGCGCGCTTATCACGATCTTACATTTGCTTGCCTCGGGTTTTCCCGGCGAAATTGCAAAAAAAGGAAGCTAAAAAGAATTGCCGAGGCCTTCTTCGGAATTATTGCCGCGAGTCCAATAATACTCGAGATGTCTCTACGATCCGACGGACACACAGGAAAAGATGATGACTGCTTTGCATGTACGTCGTAGATGTGCGAAAAAAACTTTGGAGCCGGTACACAATCGTAAGAGGCGCGAGAAAAGGTAGCAGGGTTGTATTTCCTATCGCCTCTCGCGCCAGGCTTACGCAATTGCCTTTGAAGTCGTATCAGTGAATTTGACTGTTCGAAGAAACAACGTTATCAATTTACCTTAGATCAGGCGATCAGATATCGTCAGATCATGTCCAAAAATAATCGTTCCTCCCGTGATACCCGTCGATGATAGGGTGACGGTCCCAGCCTTGAGTTACACCTCGTCAATCGGTCGGATCGTCTGAGATACCCTCCTGTGCTACACGTAGCACAATTTTGATTAAGAAAAAGTAGAAAAGAAGAACAGAACAATTGTCGCCATGCATTCATCACGATGTGCACGACTATTAACCAGAGCAGCACTTCCTCGTTCACTCCGTTCACACGTGTCACAGACTTACTCCTCGTGCGGATTCACAATCATTGTATCGTTCATATGTATCACACGCGACACACCAGAAACTATCAACCATGAAAGCACACAAGAAACCCATATCCCTATATTTCGCGAAGATAATCACAGCTGTTTGCTTCATCTTATCGTTTCACCTCTCGCTCTGTCTCTCTCTCCCTCTCATACGCACCCATCCATTCATATTCTCGCTCTAGCGAAAGGACTAATATACAATTTCAACAATATACGTACACGGATGCCCATTTTTGACACAGGCTTCCGTGTACGTGATGTATCATTCTTTCATTTCAATCTGTCCTCTATCACACACAGACAGACACTCATACACTCACTTCATCTCATTCTTCCTTTCGCTTCCTTACATTCCCCCCTCCTCTCCCCTCACTCTCTCTCTCAATCTCTCGCAACAATACCGTAACGTCTATATATATGTACATATAAACTCGCGCGCATTGTAAGGTTTTTGTACGTATGTGAATGCAACGTGATGTCGTGTGTATACGTAATGTTAACGATTTGCACGGTGTATCGCCCCTTTTGGCTTTTTGCATTTTTTGCCGCATCGAACGGACGATGACTGATGACGGCGTGTGATAGCGACGGAGAATCCAAGGACGATGACATATCGAGAGTAGCGCGTTCCGCAGCTGTAAACGGTGGCGTTGATGACGGTAGAATCTCGAGAATCTCGGAGACACGTTTTTCAAGTACTCAGAAGAAATCGTCGTACGCACTGACCCTTTTCGTTCTTTCCTTTTTGCTCGACGATGTGGCGATGGAAGTAGTGAACATGTTATATTTATACTTATATATATGTAGATTGTTGCCGATGTGCTGTGTTGTCCGATGTGCTGTGTGTGGTTCGGTGGTAATTTTTGCATTGACAGTGCGACGGGTTCGAGGGAATTCTTGACGACCGTGGTGGTGGTGGTGGTGTTGGTGTTGTTGGTGGTGTTGGCGGCGGCGGCATGACGTTGGGTAGGCAGCACTTCAAAAAAGTGTGGCCCGCTCTCGCGTTCTTTATTCTCTGGCTCCTCTTTCTTCTTTCGCATCTTCGTTTTCCTCCTGTGTACGTGATGTGTATGCTGCTGTACGTACGCGTCCATCCATCCTTCTATTAATTCATCTGGAGAAGGAGAGCGTGTCGTGCGTGGTGATGAACATCGAAGCACGAAATGATCCATTTAACATATAGCGAGACGGCTAATAATCCGGATTTGTGGAAGAAAGATAATTGCGACACGATGGCTGAGTAGCGGATAGATGATTTAAGGGGAGGAAGTAAGTTGTAGTTCGGGCAGCGAGAAGATGCCGGGCTGGACTTTGCTTCTTGAGAGAAACAGCACGGAGGGATGAGGGTGGTTCGTTGTTCCTCCCTCGCGCGGCTTCCCGTTTTTTTCTCCTCGTTCTAGCAAGAGACAGTCGGGAGGCACACGCAGGAGAAGGTTGAGATCAATTCGTCGGGTTTCAGAGGAGCTTCCTCGGGCTCGTCCCCGTATTATTCTCCTCTTCGTTCTCGTTCTCGCTTTCCACTGAAGGCGCGAGCGCACGCGCGCGCACACTGCAATTGTTGTTAGTCGAGAGCACTTTTCTTACTTCGCTCGATCGACTCTCTTCACAGTAGTGTTGTCCCGATCCGGTTGTTCTTGCGGGAAAAGTAGGACGCATTATAATAGAAAGGACTGGCTCGGAGCAATTTTTGTCGCGCGAACGCCTAACGGTCACCTCCTCTCCTCTTCGATCCGTCTGACAGACCTTTCCCTTCTTTCGCCGTGTTAACATCGAAAATCGTCTAATTCGCGCGTGAGGACTAGACTTGAATGCTGAACCGTCGGAAGGAGATCCGACGGAAGATGATTCGATGCGGTGCTCGTACCGTTACTTTACTCTGTTGTTGTTGTTGTTGTTGTTGTTGTTGCGTCGAGCGACAGCTCTCCATTCGATTTTGTTTCTCATATAGTACTCACGTAGTATTTGGCCGATCCTCGACTAACGCGAACGTCGAGACTGTATTCCTTCCATGATTAGAGAACACTTATTATACATCAAGATATATTCTGTGCACGAATTTCAGTGAGTCAACGGCGATTAAAAGAAAGCGCGCGTGCGCGCGCGAGCAATTCATATCACATTGGGGGGGGCACAGGCTGCTGACGATGATGGTAATAATTTCGGTACCGGTGGTAATGATCGCTGTTGTTCCTGATGATGGCATTCGTATCGGTCGTGCAGGTGTTGGTGGTAGCGGTTATCGTAGTCACGGTGGTCACGGTGGTAGTTGTAGCAGTCCAGGAGAGTAATGCGCGTTGAATGGGGAAAAAAAGACGAGGCCAGACACTCAGGTGTATCGTCCTCAACATCATCGTCTTCGCTGTTACAATAGTACTCGTCGTCGTCGTCGTCGTCATGCTGATGGTTACGGTGGTTTTCCTCGTAGTCGT
Source organism: Priocnemis perturbator (assembly GCA_963942575.1). Taxonomy (NCBI): domain Eukaryota; kingdom Metazoa; phylum Arthropoda; class Insecta; order Hymenoptera; family Pompilidae; genus Priocnemis; species Priocnemis perturbator. The sequence continues at coordinate 8,324,317 of OZ012645.1, read as the reverse complement.
CGTCGTTGTCGTCTACTTCTTCATTGCGATGGTTGTAGCGGTGGCGGTGGTCGTCGTAGTGGTGGTGGCAATTTCGAGAATCCTCGACCGCGCGAGAATCTCGTGGCAACGATCCGGGGACACTTCAACTGGAGACGAAGGCGGCGATCTGCTCGCTGAACTGCGTGTGCTCCAAGAGCAACGAGTCCTTGCAGCTCTCGAACTGCTGCTGCTGCTGTTGCTGATGTTGATGCTGATGCTGCGCATGCTGGTGATGATGCGCATGATGAAGCTGGTGGTGATGATGGTGGTGATGATGATGAAGGTGCGGCTGCTGCTCCTCCGGCTCCGGTTCCGTACGTTCGTACAACACGCAAATCGATCCGTTCTCACCGATCCTGTAGGAGACTTCGGACGGGTCGATCCACATGGTGAGCTCGCTCGGGAAGAGGCTGTGCAGGATCGTCGGCAGCAAGCCGACGTTCGCGCCAGCCTGCGCGATCACCGGGTCCATCTTGCCGTTGATGCGTATACAACGATAGCCGGAGCCGCGATTCGGACGATCGGGGAACCAATGGTCCCTGTATCGATGACGAAGCACCTCCGTTAGCGAGGACTTGAACATCTCCAGCTGACGCTCCGACAGCTGGCCGGCCTGCAGTCGCAGCAGGTGCACGAGAAAGTCCGCTGCTGACACGATTTCGAGTCTCATGGCTTGGCTGTGAAATGCACGGTGGCACGACAGACAACACCCAGGGTTCACGAGTAAGTAAGAACGCACGATGCCGACGCGACTGTGGCAGCACGGAGAACCTAACCACAGAGCGATTCACGCGACAAGGCAAACGACGCGACGCGGACTAGCGACACGCTGGCGTTCGACGCAGCGCGAATTCTTCTCTCCGACGATGAAGGAGGACGCCGCGTAGGTTGTTGGTGGCCGCCTGGCTCGGCTCTTCGTTACCACCGCTCGGTGGGGTCACGGCACGAATGGGGCCGCCGGTTTTACCCGCCGCCGCCGCTGCTGCTGGTGCTGGTGCTGGTGCTGCTGGACGCACGCAAGACTCTCCACAAAATGGCGTCGTCGCCACGTCGCACCGTAACACTTCGTATTACTCGTCGTACGTCGACGCTCCAGCTCGAATGAAGAACGCCGGGGCGTTATGCGGACCTTTCCTCCTTCCGGATCTTCTCGGCTGCGATTTGCACACACGGTGGTGGTCAGTGTTACCGCCGCTATACCGTCGATCCTCTCCTCGCGCGTCTTCGTTTCGAAAATTCGACGTTGCGCGACGTTTGCTGCTGCCTGCTTGCCAACCGTCGCGCGCGCGCTTCCTGCTTCTTCTCTCTCTTCGATTTCTCACCGGGCACAAGCTGCTAACCGCGCGAGATGCTTCAGAAAGACGCTTTCGAATTTCGAAAGGCTTCCCCGTGCAATTTCGCCTTGAGAGAACTTACGGACTCCTCTCGTTTCGTACGTTTACCGCGCTTACCACCACGTCGTTTCTCTCTCCGCGGGCTCGGACGTTACGAGAATCGACAAGATCGCGACGACGGCAAAATCCGTTCTCGACAATCGCGACTATCTTCCTTCCTGCTTCTTCCGCTCTCGATACAACAGAACACTCCTATTCCTATCTTCTTTCCCCTCCGTTACACCCTCTCAACACGTATCGCGACCCGAAACTTTCCCGCAACGCCTAAACCCAACTCACACTTTTCCTCAACTTCGCGGAACAACCGCACTGACCGATTGCCGACGACTTTCTAATAGCAGCGATCGCTTCGGCGGACAAGGTAGCCTCGTCTCTTTGTTCGCGCGGGGTCGAGTGGGGACGCGAAGCCCCGACCAATCGCGTCCTCTCCTTCACCACTATAGATCGTCACGTGACGTCGGCTGCGCATCGAGGAGTGCGCGCTAGAACCGCAGCTGCGTCCCGAATACGGGCCGTCTTAACCCGTGTGGTCGTCGCTCGTCGTTCGCGTCTGCGTCTCTCTACATACGTGTCTATACGTGTGTCGAGGCGGTTCTCAACCGTGAATCAAACCTCGTCGTCGTACATCTCCTCGGCTTCAGCTCTCTGCGTGCCCCCGGTCGGGCATGTTTTTTTTCCTACAGCACGATGTCCGGCTTCGATGATGTTGAACCTGTCCACGGAACAACACAACACATTTCTGATGTACATACCTGTATGCAGACTCAGATCGCGCATACGGCGCATATGGGCGCTCGTAACGTTCCGTTCCTCACTATTCCCAACGACACGCGAGTATCCTTCGCCGGCATATGCGCACGTATCACCCCTTACCCATGAAATGGTCAAAATTTAGGGTTCGCAGAAAAGGGACTCTATGCCGGCCTCGCTTGCGTAACATGCATAGATACATTCGTTTAGTATGGCCGTGAGAGAGAACAAAAGGGATTTTGCTGATTGTCGCTGTGTGCAGGCTCCGATCCATCCAACCCGCCTTATTCCATCTTTCGCCGCCGACATCCAGTTGCCGAAAACAAAGCTATCACGGAACTTTGGGGAAGAAGTTACGTGAATATATATGCGTAGGCCGACATATCTAACTGCTGAGATTAGGAATTCCCGCGGTCGATACCACCTGATGCCGGCGAGTCCGCGTGTTTAATAGCGCGCTCGGCGGACTATTGATTGGCGCGCGCGCGCGCGCTCGAGTCTGTGAACGTGCCTATAACGTGACATTGAGAAGGAGCACTTAAGCCTCTGGTCCCGCGCTACCGCGATGCCCATTTAACACGAACGAAATGGACGCACTCGGCAAGTTTTCGAGTGCCGAGAGCACGCCCTCGTCGATTTCATCGCAGCCTCCTATCATTTCACTAATATTACCCCAATTAATATTCTACCAGAAGCCATTTGACGGAGTTCCGCGTGCATCGACGGCCATCGTCGGCTCGTGTTCGACGCAGCCGAAACGTTTGCGTACCTGAGAGACGTGTCATAAAGCGGTAGTTGCCCTGGGTGGGAAACTCAGGTAGAGGGACAGCCGGATGGATTCGAACGGGCTAACAAACAATGATGATTCATTACTACCGGACGCAGGTCAGTCAGAAGCGCCATTGTATCGCTGCTTACACGCACCAATCTAAGAGCATAATTCGTTTTACGACTAGTCCCGACTGCGCTTCAATTATTCCCTGACATGGCGCATTTCACCGAGAACAAATCCGTCTTTCAGCGGAGCACTTTGGGACGGTGTAATCTCATTTAAGGATTAAATGTATGTATGCGCGCGGCACCGGTTGCATACGTACTAGAAATTCCATTTTAATAAAGCCGGTATATTACTTTAAACTGTAATAGGACGCATATAAATGTTTTCCACGAAACGGGCATTCGCCGCGGATTAATTATTGGTCAAAATCGCACGCGAGACAATGCGGGCCGGGGTTCGCCGGGGAAGGGAAAGAGTCCTAAGGTGACCGTGATATTTGGAACAGTGAATGATAAAACAATCCGTCAACGGATCATTTCTTCCCCTCGTAACCGTGAACTTTCGTCTGAAACGTCATTATCTTCGAAGATAGTGTGTAGATTAAAATGTGTTCGTCGACGCTGCTGGAAATGTGTCAGCGTACAGGCCTCTTAACAAGTATATACATACGTATGTATAAGAAGGCCTAATCTGGTACGTGCGACAAAAAGAGACCATTCGCCACATGCACGCACGGAGAGATAGATAATCTGCCGGCGGAGTAAGTTCGAAGATTTCAGCGTGGCGTGCGCTGAATCGAGAAAACGATATTAGATTAATCATTTGCCCAATGAGTACCACTGGCCCCATAGGCCCCGGAGCAGAAATCCAAACGGGAGAACGACGAACGAGTAGGAAACTAACGTGTAGCGCTAGAAAGCGCCTGGGTTATAAAATATGCCCCCGCAATACAGCTTCCCGCATGGCGAGATTCGAGGGGGGAATCCAAACGTGAAAACCACTTCATAATGTCCGAGATTTATCTCGCGGGCCTCGGCCGTGTCGTCGACGTGGTATAAAATGGCGACTCCCTTTGTCCCACATAGCTACCCTTTTGTATCGGCTCGAACGACAGCACGTTCTTGCCGAATTACATGGAATCGCGATCGTTACTCTCCGTCATTGTACCACAGTGCGCGTCGATTCGGTGAAAAAAATAAAACCTCTTCATTATCCGGTGCAAAGTGCAGGGCGCCGCGCTTACAATTAGACATCCACGACCTCAGGTAGCACTGAAGTAAAGGTGTCGTACGTGACTAACAATAAGGGAGAATGATCCAGAGCGCGCGCGAGAGACCGGTCTATAGGCCGCTAAGAAGGGCATTTGGAAAGTTTCTGCTCGCTCGATGAGCGAAGCTATGTCGCGCCGTTCTCGACGAAACGTGACACACCGTTTATTCCGAGGAACGATGGAAGAAACGAACAAACGAATGAACGGGGGGAGTAGCTCGACAACGACCGAGGCACTTCTGTGGTAGGACGCGCTGCATAACCGTTCCTTTTACGAAGCTAATTTCAGCCCGGTCGAATGTGCCCGGTACATATACACACGTGTAAGCCGCGATAACGCACAGCTTAACGGCGTAGATCTGATCGCACTCGACGTACTCTCGTCGTACTTGCCAGAGGCCCGCCTCGCACTGTTTAGAGATTGCCTACGATTAGAACGATTAAACGAACGACCGGACGCAGCGACGATAATCATTTCCAACAGCGACAAGAATATTGCATTTACAATAATGGCAGTAATAATACAGCGGAGTATCGGGATGGCTCGGGAACGAATGTTACGCGACGTGGACGGGCTAAGAGAGGCGCAGTATCGGCGAATGAAGAGAATAAATCTCGTTCCGTTGAATTAGCCATTACTGGTTTCGAAATAATACACGTGCTCCGACAACGACGGACATCGCCGGGGCGACCGGATATCGTCTGGTTCAAATATAGAGCGGGCGCTGAATAGAATTGATATTGCGCGAATCGGATAGCGTCGTTTTCGCGGATAATCCATTCTCTCTCGACGCGATGACGACCGAGTATTTTTCCAGTCCGCCTCGTCGCTGCGTCCCTAGAAAATTGTTGCGCGCGAAGCAACGCACTGGAGTCGCAAGCGTGAATAATGCATAATGGAGCTAATGTATTTTCGTCAATAAATCCTATCGATTATCGGCCGGTTAACACATGCGCTTGCTCTTACCTAATATCGTTAGGCAGTAATTAATGTTTGTCAAAGCGAGACCGTATAACGAGGCGTTATGTCACATAACAAATATTCTGCCTCATTAGCGTGCTCAGCGTTACCGCAGCTACTGCAGGCAGAGAGGGCGGTCATTGATATAGTTTCTAGTTTTCTATGTGCGCGGCTTTTCCCACTTTCTGGCTCGCCTTTTCTTCTTTTGCGACCCAGCCTAAGCGCATTGATAATCCAATAATTCGCCGGGCGTATTTACAGCCAGATCAACGGGAGACACGTGACGAATCAGGGATATTTCTGCGAATAAACGTAACCGAGAGCTCGCTAATTAACGGTGCATAACGTACCTAATTATCACCGCTGACATCTGCAGCTTCGCGCATAAACGGCATATTTTTAGAGCGGCTTACACGCACATTTCCATGAAGCAGAGTTACGCGAAAACAAAGGAGGCCGGGGGATTTCCAACGTTTACGTTACAGAGTCCGGTACAGTATTTTATCGAAGCTCTCCTCAAACGCACTTTCTTATTATTCAGCAGTCCTAAGGGAAAGGACGCCTGGCGTAGAGGAAGAGGTTTGTGCTTTGGGAAGGCTCGGTGTTTTAGTAAAGAAATCGATAAAGCGACAACGCTGGCGACGTCGCCCACGTCCAATGACGATACGCTTCATCGATGCTGACACCCCAGCAGGCCGTGTCAAACGGTGCTGTATTCAAGAACTGCGAGCCCGTGCCTCGCCTACGACGATAATTATTGTCGCCGGACAAGACGCGGTAGTTTCCTGGGGTGAACGGCCTCCCGCCAATAATGGCGCTGTCACTCTAATCTGCGATTTAAATTTGAGGCACTCCTGACGGTCTTGTCAGCGTGAGCGTGCAGCAGCAGCAGCATGTAGCAACAACGTGCAGCGCATGTTGGCACGATTTCTATCGTGACTCCCGTTCGCTCTTCGACTGTATCACGTAAAATATGACTGCGAACGGTTCGACGCGAGATGGCTATCTGGCTAGCCGCGGTACGTATTATCGTAATTATAGCCGGGCGCATTTCGCGATAAGTCAGGCGAAAGTACGAACCACCGTTTAAAACGCGGGAGGTCCATGCCCCCCCCCCCCCCCCCCGCGCGCGACGTCGTATTTCGGTGCTCGTAAAGCGCAGATGCAAAGAAAAGTGCACAGTCACCGGGAGTTATGATGCGGAAAACGAAACGTGCTCGCAGATACGCTTGATACCGGCACAATACTTAGACGTCGGTCAGCCAGCGGTCCCGAGGGAATTCGAGTCAGTCTGCGCCGCAGAATCGGCTTCCACTTTCATTCGTCCAAATTGTAAGAGGGCGCACGGCGGAAAATCGTTGGAAAACGGCTCGAAGCGGTTGGAACAAATAGCGACCGCTAAGTTAATCGAATCGATGGAGCGGAGGAATCGAGGAGCTCGAGCCCTCTTCAAGATTTTCGCATCCGATCGATAGTTCGTGATGCAAAACAAAGGTATGAAGACAGGCCTGCGCCGCCGACCGCCTCTGTTATGTAGACCATTTCATTCGTAATTCCGGGAGTTTGCCGTTGCCAAGTTGGCAACTAAGAGCCGATCGATAAGCGTGGATTATTCTGGCTGGCTTCGTTTCTGGCCGCTCGCGCGCGCGCGCGCGCGCCGCAGCACGACCGCGCTGTGAATTTCGAACTCTGGGAATTTGCGCTGCGTAGGCGGTCTTGCACTTTTTATTGACATAAATGATGCAATTACGTGCGCCGAACACATTCGGCAGCGAGGAGGCCGGCCGGGGTTATTTCCCGCTCGTTAAAGCACGATGTGCCTGATTATTCAATGAGCGTGACCCGCGCGCCTGACAATTAATTACGTCGCCCGAATTGCCGGTAAAGGAATTGAAAAACGGTGGAAAAAGGGGGCAAAACAGCGGAAAATGCATCGGGCCCACTGGCCTGCCTGGAAGCAGCCGTGGCTCGCGCGCGAGCAATAGGCGCGTTGCGAGTTCATCGAGCGGATTAGAAACGCGAGGCGAATGGGAAGACTCGAAATTCCGCGTCACTGCGACTCTCATGTTCAACGACTGAAGGCGACAGAACTGATTCATTTTGCAATCGTCGTTTATCACCGGTAGACTGTCGTTTTATCGCGGCGAGATACACACCTCTAGATCGACCACTTCCGTTTCCTCGCGTTTCCCGACGTTCCATTTACGAGGCATTATGACGCCTGCAAAAAGCGAGAATTTTGACACGCTCGAATATGACGCAGTGGGAGCTGTGAATTTAACGGACGTCACGCTCGCGTGCGGAACGCTCGAAATCCGATCGGTGGACGATTTCCTAGATCGCCTTTCCTCCGAAGATAGAGCCAGAGCAGTTTGCCTCTTCGAGGTCCCGATAAGCCCCCGTTCCGTCGCAAAGTCTTCAAACGGATGAGAAGCGAGCGCTAAAGCGCTCGTTATAATCGCCCGTTAATCGGATACACGGTCATTAGTTAAGAATTTACGACTGAGCGTATTAACCGAGCGAAATAACACAGGGCATTGATATTTTTTTCCCCGGACTGCTCTAATCCCCGAGAGTGAAATACGCGCGCGCGGTTCGGCCGCTTCGTTTTACATCGTGCTCCAGGCGACCGAGATCGGAAAAACACTTTGCATAACTCATTGTGCGCTGATGTCAAAAAACACGATAAAAACGCAGACACGTTCCGCGTACTCCGACTCTCACGTGGGAGGAACGAAATTGCCGCGAATCCGGGCGCGGCTCCGCTGCGAGAGGAAAAGCAGAGTAAACATCTCGCTTCCATCTCGTATTTATTTTTCGAAAAAGAACAAGGACCGATTTCGCTAATTTATGTTTCGTTGCAAGGCGAGTTCAAAGAAAATCGGGCAAATCGAGAATGGAGGACGTTGAAGACGATTATTATCTGTTCGCACGGTGAGAGTCCACCGAATCTGGTCAGTGTAACGATCGCGTCGTAGGAAACGGAACACGCTTTCCGTCCCAACGGTGTCGATCTTCGAGCAGAACGTCAATGAGAAATTGAATTATCGGAGAGACGTCGTCGGTGCGGGTTTTCGGCGGCGTGGCTTGAGAAATTTCTGACCGATTGAACCGTCCTCTCTGCCAGAACCGAAGTCGCCTATTGTCCTCTAATCGCGTGACGTTTCAAATCGGCTCATTCGCTTCGCGGTATATCTGAAATCATTATCCGAGACAGGTAACCGTGACAGAAGAGAATATGCGCCCGGAGGAGGAGAATATCCCGCCACGCGAATTAGTCAACGCGGACAGATTAGATGTAATCGGCGTGCATACGCGCAGTTGCTCTCCTCTCAACGCTTCTATCGGTCGTGGTCGTGATCTCGCCACCGAATAGTTCTGCGCCACAAACTCGCGATTCCCATTCATCCTCATCTTCTTAATAAGCGCTACCAATTGCTTTCCGATGATTGTCAGTGAAACTGTTACGAGCAACGCTTTACGAGCAATGCGTTACGTTAATCGGCACGGATTTTGGCAAATCGCTGAGTCGCATACTCTGCCGAAAAGTGCCAAAACAAACATTCGCCTTCCCATTCTTCGAATTCTATTTTCAGTCGCGCGACACTTCGTCCGTCTCTCATTGAATACATCTGGACTCTCGGTCCGACGAACGAGCCGCTTGACAGGACGTATAATCGATTGGAGAGGCAACGGCAATTATCGTTAAGGGTTAGTCAATCGTAAGGCGAACACAATATCGTTATTTTTAGTAGCGCGGAGTGGCAAAGAAGTACCTTGCACGCTTCCCGTCGTCCCATTCCTTTCGATTCATCGTTCACCGGTAGGATCGCGTCGAGGCTGTCGATTTGCCGTCGGGAAATACGCTCTCCAATTAGCGAAGATTGGTACACTTATTGCCATTTCTATCCACTTTTACGGGCGAACGGAACGAGGCACCGGCACTATCATTGCCGCCATTAACTACCGAAGTGTTCGCCGACGACTATTTCCCGATCCTGACTATCGTCGTCATTGCCTTCTTGCCACGTTTCTTTACGGCTTGGCAACTATCCACGCAGCTTCGAGGAAGTATATAGGGACGACTTAAATATAAATAACCATCACGTTCTTATGAGTAACCCTTAACTGTGCACCTTCGACACATGTACATTGTTACGATAGCTTATGTTTGTAAAACGCTCCACGCGTGAGTCACGTCTTACCATGAACTTAGGGACATTTATATTAGGCGTCGTTACGAAATCAATGACGCTTGAATTTATCAACGTGCACCCGTTCAAGGCACTCTGCATCTAGTCGCGTGAAGGTGCTTTCCTACTTACTGACTAATGGAGGGTATCTTGGAGCATTTCGTTCGGCGTCGGCCGACGTTCAGTCGAAATATTTTTCTCGCAACGCGAGAGCTCAGAACTTTTCGTTCCTCGAATTTCCGAGATTTTTGCGCAGCAAAGAGTCTCCGCTCCTCCCACGCCTCGTATTTCATCGAGCTTCCCCCCGACTACGAGTTCAACGTGTTTCTCTGCAACGTGAGGAACGGTCGCAGTCCATTGTTCCGTAGGTTCAGCCGAGATTTCTGTTACGCAAAGAATCTCCGTCCTCGTCAGGCTTTTGTAACTCGCCCGGGTATTCACTTAACTCCCAGCAGAACGTTTCCTTATTGTATAACTTGAAAACGAGTTACGCTTTGCCGTTGCCGTGATCGCGGTGATTTCCGTCACGCAACGAATCACCGTGCGGCGCTGGCCGTTTCTATGGCTTTCAGGCTCAGCGAACTTCGTCATCCAGACGTTCGCTGCAGCCCCCGACTTCGATTTTGGTCAACGATACACACGTCGAAGCGTGGTGCGAACGAGCAGATCGGAGAACTCAAAATGAAACTTGGCCGGCAATAGCGTGTGCGAACCGGCCTTACGGTCGCGAATTATGCCGAACGTGAAATTGGCCGGGAGGGGTACCGAAAGGGGTGCCGTATATTCAAATTAGGGGGCGACCCTTCTCTCAAAACCTTGACGAAGGGGTGTAAGGGGGAATTGGCGCGCATAAACTAGCGACGACGGGCTTCGTCGGAAGGCTCCCTAAAATCAATAGGGCCAGCCGTGTATGCTCCACACTCCGCTTTCTAAACTCCGCGCGGCCGGGAGGAAGTACGTAATTAAATCAGCCGCGGACGCGTCTCTCGCAGCGACGAGGACTTTTTCAGAGCCGACTCTTATTCGTCGCACTCGGCCGCCGCTGTGGCTCTCTTCTTATCCTCCTGGCCTGGGCATAATTTCGCTCGAAATTATAGTGGTCGTCGTCGTCGTCGTCGACGAAGGAGGGAAAGTGGTGTGCGGATCGAAATGATTCAATATGGCGCGCGGATAATGCATGTGTTTACCCGTGATCTTTTTCTTGCAACTTTGCCAACGACCATCCCCCCTCGTATCGACGATCGTCGCTCCTATTTACGTTTCAATTAATCGCCCGACACGTCGCGTCGTCGCGTACTTACTCTTCCTAGAAATGGAAAGTCTCGCGAACCTGCCACTGCAATTTTCACCTCCTAGTTCGAGTTTGCCGTTTCGGTCTTCCTACTTCTCGTGGCCCCGCATGCATGTAAATACCCGCAGCCCTGCTCTAGACGCTCCGTACGTCTTATTTATCGTGGCAGCGACAGCTACAGTGATCAAGTCTTCGTAAGACTTGCACCGTGATCTGCCGTGAGGAAGAATCAACAACCTTCGCTCTCTCCCTCTTCTCTACGGTGAAGAGGCTCATAAAGAAGGCGACGTAACTGGCACGATTTCGTGCCTCTATTTCGTCCCGTCGCGTCGTACGGTTCACGGTTTTGCTATATGGCCGCCATTTTAAGCCACTCCGGATGAATGGCCGTCGGGAGCGGGGAGGAGGGAACGGCCGCTTCTGTTTTATCTGCTGCACGATGCAATCAACGGAAGAATCATATTCGCAATTGAAGCGATCTCACCGTTCTACCGTACACGCCAGATGATATCGTGGATGCGATAAAAAGACATGGTGATCCGATACGTGACTATTGGCCGGCGAAGAAAAACTCTCGTAGGACCGTGTCCATTTCAAATTTAACTTTATTCATATTTCAAATAGCGCCGGATGCATTGTAAATGAACTGCACGGTTCGATTCGCGATTCATCTGCCGGCCAAATATGTTCAATCGAAAGAGGGTGTGCTCGTCAGTAGGTTATACGTTTGCCTAATACATTCAACGTTTTGCCGTACAAAAATTACTGACGGCACACTGAGTTCATCCGTGACGCTGGGTTCGTAGCATTCGGAATATATTTGGAGCAAACGAAAATTCGATCAATCGCAATTTACTTTCGGTCAGATAGACAATTGCGAATTTCGGGGTTGACATCTTTGATTTTTTCTGAGTCGATCCATGGCTCTGTTCAGTTCAAAGATTAATGTGGCCCTGGCCAAGCATAACCGATCTCACGTCGCAATTAATGTATTCAGAATTCAGATGACTTTCTGGATCGGTGTGGCAACCAACGTGGGTTCTTTCCAAATATTCGTTTCGTGTGCAGCGGTATTACTGAAGATTGCAACGCAATTATTTGCTGTATCAAGAGCGCCGCGTATCGAAAAATAAACAGTGCATATTCGCGCACGACACGTGTGTGACATTGCAAGGACGAAAATTACCGAACGAAAGCGCTTTGAAATTTCAGTGGCCTCGTCTGCACCCGAGGGAATCGAATATCGACGAAACAACGCGCAACCGCTCAAAGCTATCGAGAGAAAGAGAGAGACTGTGTATGGCGTCAGCAGTGTATAATGATTGTGCGAGCAGCAAAATTATTGTAACCAAGCTCCGATACTACGTACCCTGATCCATTGCTATAAATGTTGCGGCACGATCAGCATTGTAATGGCGATGACAAGATTTCCACTTAACGATGAAGGTCACCTTGAAAAGTTAAAAAACGTGCGTCGCTTCCTAGACTGCGACATGAATTTTGAGAGCACCACAGCAAATTAATGGATCGGAAAACAAAAAGTGCCGTTGCAAATGACGCGGCAGGAAAATTTTAGCGAGGCATCCGGACGCAATTTTATTTGCGAGCACTATCGAAACCGCCGCGCGACCATTGAGCAATGAAAAATAGATGTGCTCGACACGAGCCCTTCGATCCGCGGGAAAACACGTATCGCGGTGGCGAACGTCCCTGCGTATGCGGTCGCCAGTGCACATCAGGAAATTTTGCCGCTCCGCTGTGCTCTGCAATGTTTGCGCGAAATTATTCTCCAGCAAATGACATTGCTTTTAACTATCCCGCCTTCGTGAAAGCCTCTTATGCATTCCTGTTGAAAGGACGCAGGATCTTTTGACAGCGCTGACTTCTCAAAGCAATGAACTTGAAATATATCGTTAACCACGAAAATCTAAGAGACCCTTACATTTTTCTATCCGCCCACTTTGAGACTTCAGAGATAAAACACTCTTTCGAATCTTGAAACTCGTCGAGTGATTTGAAACCGTGCAAAATGACAAACGGTGAGCGAGATGTCGCCACCCCCCAAAAAACGGGTGAAAAATATCAAAAGTTTGTTCGTACTCCGAGACTGGATACTACCCCCCAGCATATTGCTTTGCTCCTCTTCCGCACAGCGACCAATATAGGTATTTCGGGCGATATCTCCGCACGTCAGTACTCTCGACAGGTTCGTCGTTCGAGTCGAGGGAGCTTTTACCGGGGGCACACTTCTCGCCGCGAAAGGAAGGACTCGGTGTCGGACAAGACGAGTTCTTTTTTTCCGCACTTGCGATACGCTCTCCTACGCACGGGGCTCAAAACGGCTTGCGTCGACGTGTCGACTTGGTAAATACATTCCGCCGTCGAGTTTATTATCCGCGGAAAAATACGCGCGAGGAGACCTACGGAGTGTTGTCTGAAAATATTTAGTATCCCCGAGTGCAGAGACAGTGGTCGAAGCCAGCCTCGACTTGTCTGCAGCAATATCCTCTCAATGTTACGTCAGCCACGTTCGTTCGGCTGCACCGTTAAAGTAATACGAACTGCAGAAATGTATGAAAAAATGGTCCTTAAGCTCCGTTTATCTCGGCGACCGCGTGCACTCGAGCGTGCCGGTGTATCCCTTAATTGCGGCCGATACAAACGTCCGTCGGAATCGGCCGATACGAACTTCTTCGCCAGTCGCTTCGGCTCTTGACGTCGGTATCGGTCGCGTCGAAAAACAAGGGGCGCGAATCGCGGAGAGGCCCATATCGTTCGGAAAGAACGGTAATGAGCAGAACCGTGGGAGCCATGCGGCGTGCCCATTCTGCCCTGATTCCACTTAGCGCCCGTTAACGTCCTTTTTCAACTGAACCCGCTCGACTCAGCTTCCTCGATATTCGAAAAATTAAGCGCTTCGGCTGATCATTCCAAAGCAAACTTTGGTTTATTTCCACGTCGCTCACCGGTATGACGATTGTTTCGCTCTCGGCTGTGAGCCGACGTTCTTAGCGAGCGCTCTCGCGATTCACGATAATACTATCTAATCTGTTGTCGGCGGCGCTTTGCAATAATCGCCGGTGCAAAGTTTCTCGCGGAAATGAAATTCTCTTTCGAGCCCCATCCCGCTGCGTATTGTTTCGACATCGTTGAATGGCGAGAGACCGCGGCTGCCGTGCGCGGTACCAACTTATGCCACGCATAAGCTGTTGCGTGCGTTTTAACGCGGCTACGATAAGACTAGACAGCAGTGGAATCATTATGAATCTCTACACACTTCGCCGCGTCTTTTCCTCGGAGAGACGCAACTGTTTATTGTTTATTGACGACTCCTGTTTATGATAGCGCGGCTGTGCGCGCCATTTTGGGAAAATAATCGAGGCAAAGGTTTTTCAGGCAGACTTCATTCCGGTTATAACGCAAACGCGCTTGTCGACGACATCGCACCGAGGACGCTCGTAGTTAAACGTTCGCGATGTATAACGCGAGCGCTTAATGACACTCACAGCCCCGGTTTTTTCTCCTATTTTCGACACGCATTATACAGACTACTTCGGCACGATATTGCACGCGGCGGGTATGTACCGCTGAGGAGATGACGCAAATCGAAGGTGCGCGAACGAGTGGCCGCAACGTTAGAGGAAGTTCGATACGGAGGTTCATTAGCGATGCAATATTAACGCACCCCCGACGTAGCCGCGTTAATGCACGCCTATCGCTAGTTGAACTTTGTTGCCGGGGCACGTAGATTTACGCGTCTTGTTAGCCGCGCTTTGTTGCCGCTACACGTGATACGGTCTGATTTACGGTCGTTCCCGCAGGCGGGTCGCGAGTAAATTTGTATTTGCAAATTTTGCCTGCGTCGGTGAATGAGTTTGAAAGATTTCCCGTCTCGGGTGGAAGGTGCGGCCGGATCTTGGGCAAGGTGCCATCGCCGCACGCAACGCGCTGTTTACAGACAAATTTTCGACCGTCCGTGTTTTCGCCGCGGCTAGATTCCATTGTCGGGCCGGGGCCACAGTCTGTCATGGAATGACGAGCGCGGAGTGCGAAGGCGGAGATTTTTACGAGCGGCGAGAGAGGGGGAGGAGAGAGAAAAAAAGCGACGGATGCGTACACGGGAATTTGGCGAGTGCGCGACACAGAAATCCAAATGTCATGAACCGCGGAGCGCGGGCAGTGTGTGAGAGAAGAGTCCGGCCATGAATCTGACTTTCGAGCCTCTCTCGGCACGACGCTAGATCCCATTATCTGTACGTCCATCTTGAACGCACGACGAGCGAGGAGTACGGGAGTAGAGTAGGTGCGACAGAAGTGTAGGGGAGAAGAGAGTAGGAAGGCGGAGTACGAGCGGAGGCCAAAGATCGACGAGCCCGGAGAAAACGAGTATCTCGATCTCTCGACCGGTCGTGCCTGCTCGAAACGGTGGACTTCCACTCCTGGCGCACTCGTCGCACTCCTCGCACTCGTCGCGCTCATGCCAGGACGAAGCGAGGCATCGGCATCGCTTTATGTATATCGCTTAACCCGCCCAGCTCGCCTAACTGTTCCCGAGAGCCGGCGCTCTGCGCATTTTACATAAATATTACACGTCGCGGCTATAAAGTCTCAAATGGAAATCCGTCGCGGCCGCGGGCCGTATAATCGGCAGGAAGCATCAGTGACCGAGACTTTACAGTCTTCTTACGACACACGCCGGCGACGATAGGCAAGGCGACCCAATCTGATAGCGACGTTACCCCGCCGAAAGGAATACGGGGTCGAGGCAATATGTACTCGTGTATCCTGATTCCATCGGAAGCCCGTTTTCTGCCCGACTGAACGACGTGCCCCCGTCAATTTCTGCGGAGCCGCGTCTTCAGCACTCGATTCGCGCGGAAGAGAATTCATCGCATCACGTGTCGCCTCGAGTGACGCGAAGCAATATGGTTCCCCGAGACCGTCGTCGTCATATAACTGCTACTCAGCTAGAAGGGGACATACCTGTTCTCTCTCAGCCAGCCGCAACTTTGTTCCCTCGCGCACCGCACTTCAGCAGTCAAATCACGCGTCTCGTGACTTTACCTGGAATGATAAGAGGCCGGAATTAGCGACGGCTAGATCGGGTAGCTGCGCGATCAACCGGCGATGCACAAGAAGTCGAGCAAAGGAAGATTTATGAAATGTCGAGGTAGCCCGCGACGACGTCGTCCAACTTTGGGCCCGTTAATAAAAACATGCCGCAGTAAATAAAAGCTGTCTCGTGCCATTTCATATTTCATTCGGCAGAGAGAGAGAGGGAGGAAGTCGTTTTTAGGAGGCCCGAATACGCGGCCGTCCTCTGGAGCGCGATGCAGAAATGCTCCAAGTAGAATCCAAGTTCTCGAGGGGAGTCCGGATTAGCAAACTGCGCGAGTAAGTGAGACGTGTATCGGAAGGCAGAGGGAGGAGGTAGGAGAAGGTGCGTCGTAGACTTGCCCATTCGCCGCATCAGGGCCATCTAACTGTTTTGTAGAAGCATCCTACTTTTTTTGTTGTCGACGGCCGATCTAGCGGCACTCAACTTCGATTGGCCGCCGAAACGTTCGCGGTTCCTTTACGAACGTAAAAAGCGACGATATTCGAGGACGTCACGACCTCCCGTCGAACTCGGTCTTTTCTTATCCGACATCCGGCCGCCGTTGTCGCACAGCCGCAATGCAGAGCGAAACACAAAGTGCGCCGCCGTATTCTCGTCTACTGCCTTCGAGCTCTCCCGTTGCATCTCTCCCGCACCGTCTGACCGATAGAAATAGGCGGCGGAGGAGTGAAGTCAGAGGCCAAAGATCGTCAGGGGTCGAGAGAAAACAAGATTTCGATCGTTCGACGAATCGCCCGCTAAAAAATGGACTCTTCTCACGCGCACATTGTCGCGCCTCGATGCTGTCGCGCGTCCGGCACTGATATAAATCCTTTCGGACCCGTTTCCGGACTTTTTTTTACCAAGCGCCACCCCGTGCACACCGTAGCCAACCGTTTTCCCTCAAATGCGAGAACTAATTATTATCCGTCCTTCGACTCCGAGACCTATCGTTACGGCAAATGTGAATTTGTTGGAAAATTCGTGGAGACACCGTGCATGCCGCTCCGACGCGACGGAAGCGAACGGAGATAGGGCGAAGTGGTTGGCGGTGGTTGCCAGTGGGGCTGACAGCATCCAAGGCGTTCATTATACTTGGCCGCGACGACGACGATCGAAGTAGCCGGGCGCATCAGGGCCGTGTAACTGTTCGGCGGTGCCCCCCTCTTCTCGTCTCCCGGTCTCTCCGCTCTCCAGTCTCCCGTCTCCCGTCTCCCGTCTCCACTCGTCCACCCTCCCAGCCCTCGAGACCAGACCGGTCCGGCCCGACCCGGCCCCGGAGGAAACTCGTTGTTCTACTTTTTTTGTCCACTCCCCTCCTTCCACGATAGATCGCGAGCGGTGCTCAATCCCCGTCATCCGATACGACGCGAGGAGTCGTGCGATGATACATTTTCGTGTCTCGAATTTCGTAACGCGCCGTCACGAGAGCCTCGCAATGAGAACGAGCCGAGTGCAGCGTGACCAATGACGATCTCGAGGCTTCTCCTACACCATTTATGACTCCTTTTTTTTTTTTTGCCGTGCGCCATAAGCTTTTTGTCAGTAAAATCTGCGTAACGAGTGCACTCCGGGACGAACGTGTTCCGAGTTGTTTCTTAAGACGCGACGCGACACGTTTTCTGAAAGCGGCGATTAACGATCGACTGATATTGAAATACCAGGACCGGTGATCGGTAGGATTTTAATTTCGCTAGTCAGCGAGCGCGATTGATAAAGTAGTCGCAAGGGTACGCGATTAAGGACGATTATATATGTTTCATATGCTTGCCATTTTGCACCGCGTTAGGTATTTTACTACTATTTTACTATTTAGGCGGCGGATTCCAGTAATCGAGATATTGTCCGGCGGCTGCCATCGATGACCATGTTCTCGCAGAGCAAGAACAAATATCGGCCGTTTCGTGTGTAGTTAAACGTGACATTTATTGAATGAGACATGAGACTGTTCTCGCGGTGTGTCATAAATGTCATCCAGGGTTTACCGGTCGGCCGACGACATTATTCTCGACTCCTTAATGACGAAGGAATTGTCAAACTCGTAGCTTGGGGCCGGGCCAACTAGGCCTACCCTTGGTTTACACCATAATTAAATGTCCGTCGGTAATCGGCAGTTCGCGCACAGCTCGACGGTTAGAGGTTCTCGCGATCATCGCCGAACAAGAGCCGCTTTTTCTAGCGCATCCCGTTGCACGCTCTACCTCCCTGATGCAATTTACATGACGCTCGAAGATTAACGACTGCAACGATACAATTCTTTCGCGGATACATAATGCCTCGGGGACCCGAAGCAGGAGCCACGAGATAATCGTACGCCGCAACATGCTACGGACAACACACTCGTCTCTTTGCGAACAAGGCGAAATACAGGTTGAGAGTTCTCACGAGGCACATTTTTCCGGGAAGATTGCATCATAAGTATCAGACCCCGTGCGGTTCTTTGCTTTTCATGAAAAAGGCACGTGTGTGTACACGCCGCCGCTGGGAATGAAATTGTGCACATGTTAAATCGCCGTCGTTCCGCACTGCACCCACGTATCCTGTGACAAAGGTGCGCATCTAGTTGTCGGCGTAAGGACAAACACGACACACTGGGCATTAGCGTAAATCGGAAGCATGCACATTTTTTCCGGCTCTCCGTCGCGACGACGGTTCTTATCGGGCGAAGTTAAGAACGGCGTGTTATTCTTCCAGCTGCAATCTACGAAATTTCGTGTAACTCCGAGGTAAGAAACTCGTCTCGAGTCTAATGACAAGGTGCTCAAACGGTAAGGGCTAATCGAACGTCCCTCTTGGAGTGCCAAGCCAGCACGTTTCGTTTCAAGACTCTCTCTCTCTCTCTTTCTGCTCAAAGTCCACGGCTACTATATACTTACGTCGAAATAGTGGCGAGCGGTTTGCCCCGCGGGCACTCTTGGAAAGTCGTTCGTTTTGTTACGTTTCGTTTCGTTTCGTTTGCCGCACGGAGTTGGAAACCGCGATCCCTGCTGCCGATAACTATAATCTCTCTTCTCTCTTTTCGCCTTTAAGCGTAATCTGCCCGTCTACCTTTCTTTCCCTCCTCACGGCTCCTTTGTTATAACTCTGGCCACCGTGATAGCAGCTTAGAGACGCATGCGCGTTTTTGAAAATAATGGTACTGCCCAGCGAACGTTCCGCAATCCTCTCCGCGCCGTTCTTTCCCAGTAGGAACATATCCGCCTCGAAAGTACCGTTCGCAGTTTCGAAAGAGAAATTTCGTTTCGCGAATGTCCCGGTTACGTTACGATTCATGCATGCGCTTTTATGCGCCCACTCGCAAGTCTGGCCCAGCATAAATCTGAAATCGTTAATCGAACGCGGGTGCGTGTCGGCGAAAAAGTTAGACAGCGAACTAACAGCGATTTTATCGGATAAGATAAATCCTTCGGTATTTGCCGCCGCACGTAATGTCTGCGAGCGCGCAAGAGCTTCAGGATTAACGGACAATGTGCAACCCGAACAGTCCGTCTGTCACGTTCGACGTGAAAGCAAGTTACAAAATAACGCTCAACGTGACTTCGAAAATACCATCCACGTGCCGTACTGCCGTCTGCCGTTGCGTATAATACGTACGCCCGGACCAGGGTGCATTTCTTTTTTTCTTACGAGACTAGAGGAGCGCAAATATTTGGCGCAACCCACTCGAACACGCTTTAGGCTGCTTTCCGCTGGAGCACCGGAGAACTGGACGACCGACGACACGAAACAATATTAGGAGACGGTACCGGTTTACCGGCGACAAAAAGAATTTTCAACAACTTCCACCCGTAAAGACGGAGGCGGCGATCCGCTGACGTCAGCGCGGAATTTTGCTTCTTTTCATTCTCCTTCATCCCGCGGGGGAAGGAACTATAAAAATGCAACTGTGCGGAGGCACTCGATCGTTCTTTAACATTCGTTTCAGGCGTCGGTACGAAAGTATGTGCGCGCGCGTCACAGACTCCGTACCGAACACACTCTTCTCCCGGCAGTCCTGCCCATTTCCATTGCCATCGTATTATAATTACGTAGAACTCGCTGTATTACGGAATGTCGAGGGCTTCTTTAGATGCAGCGCGAATCCATTTCCCAAAAGCATACGCGCGTCACCGGCATCGAATTAATTCCGGCATATTATACGCGACTTTCTATTTAAATATCCGTGCCTCCGATAATAATGCGCCGGGCTTGCTCTCGGCGTCGAGTAAAAGCATTCCGCGACGTAGCCGTCCCCCGCGCCGCGTGCGTCCATAGCGAAAAAGCGAATAAAAGGTCGCATCAGCGCTCGCTGCTGAAAGAAATCCTTAATCTCCGGCGAATTGAGCGTAAATGCGGCCGACAATGGGAACAACAGGAAAAATGTTTTCCGCCGTACGCGGAATCGCAGAGAGCCGTCGGATTTGAGAATGCGGTTTCCTCTCTGCTTCCGCGAGCCTTTTCTCTCGCACTCAGGTAGAAGAGGTCCGAGCGAGATGTAAAAGAAGTCCGAACGAGGTTCGGCCGGTCGGTGGCTGATGCTTTACAAAGCGCCCGGCGGGGCAGGTCTTTTCTCGATTGAAAAGGAAACGAGGTGAGAGTGCGGCCGCGGGGTGAAGGGAGAATTTCGCAGGTAAAGTACGACCGCTTTGACCTCAGCCTGTTACAGCGTGCCTACACTGTCGTTCGTGTATTCATTTTACGCGTCCTCCCGTGATAGAGACGCAAAATCAATTTCTGTCGACCAACTATTTCCTAGCAACACGTCCAATTAGGAGAAGGTCGAGCAATGAAAAGAGAGAAGTGGGAGGAGATCGAGAGAGAGAGAGAGAGAGAGAGAGAGAAAGGTGCCTTTCCTCGAAGCGGAGAAACGAGCAAAAAGCCATGATCGCCGCGCCGTCTAAGAGAGGACGAGGCCCCGTTATCAGATGGATAACGGTGATAATAAGCGGCTCTCCCTCGACAGCGGGAGGTTCAGTAACGCGTTTATTAAGCCACCGTAATGATGCAACGGCGTGTACGGAGTCGCTGGAGCCGAAACGGATCGTCGTCGGGTCGGCGATTGCGAAACCTTTCGGCGACTGACTTTTCTCGGAAATAATCATTGTCGCGCATTGACGGTTATAGAAATTGAGTCCAGGATTTGTCGGACCATCAAAATAATCGGACGAAGTATGGCGACTCGCTTATGGACAGTTTGCGGTAGCATCCCGACATTGTCGGTCTCTAAGACCTGGTACCTTTAACGTGAAATCGATCACTATTGTTCACTGGCACGGTAGGATTATCGTTTAATCCCCGAAGCGTCCGAACGTGTCCAGTGGTACCGAAAAATTGAATTCGGCCTTATTGTACGTCTCGATATGTTCGGATGCGTATCGACGCGAAAGGCCGAGGCTTCAAAGCGCAAAGCGGCAGAGAGTGCCTCGTACGTACGTGTCGCCGTTATTGCTTTAGCCTTGGCTTGGATTCGTTTGAAGCGAACTTTGAAGCGACGATACTTAATGTTCCCAGTTAACGCGGTTGACTAACGCGTGTCGACCGTTAGTCGTGAAAGCGGTAGGCAATAATGGTACCCTTCCACCGAACGCTCACGAGCGACGGAGACGGCGCGAGTGGGATAGAGACGACAGATATGTTTGAGAAAATATTCATTGCTCGGCGACGTGACGCTTATGAAGTCATTATCGTCCGGCGCTGCGTCTAACGCGCGATATTACTTCAAACCGCACCGCAAGACGACGCTCGCGGTCATTTTATTTCTCATTCATTCCCTATTTATATTAACTCATGGGAACGTCGTGCTTACGGGCCGTAGGAAACGTCGACAGCTGCGAGGAAACGAGGCTCTGTCGCGCTGGGAGTATGCGCTAGTAAAGAAAATGGACATTCGAGCACGACGCAAAACGCAAGACGCGAACGTTTCCTTAACGGTACGCGACTTTTCGCATTCCTCGGACTCGAAGGTGGGCGCGACGGGCGAGGCGATATACGAGGAGATTCGACGGTGATGCCGCGTTTTTGCACGGGAACAAAGCTGGAAAGTGTTGCGTCAATACAGCGAACTCGCGGCGATAACAGCATCTTTTTTTAAGTCTGTAAGCGAACGAGTGTGATAATTATAGTTTGACCGCGAAAAGCGGATGACATTGCACGGTGAATATTCATGCTCTCGCCGGCCGTCCTTCGATCGAAGATTCGACAATTCGATCGCGCGATTCTCGAAGATTGGCTGGAACGAGCTCTCGTTCGGAGCAATCAGTTTTTATTATTAATAATTCGCCATTTACACCCCACATGAGTCCATGACCTATTACGAACCCTTCTCTCCCTCACCGTCTCATTTGCGTCACGTGTCTATTTTATGCGACCTACGTCGGTGTGCAAAATCAATCTCGCGGGCAGTTTATTTTTAAACAAATACCAAACCGACGTGCGCTAGGCTAGGGCCTGCCGCTCGTTGGATTACGAATCGGCACGAAATTTTCTGAAAGCTGTGTAAACGAAACGTGCCGCGTGCAAGCCCGCGGAATCAATGTGCCCGCGAATGCGCGCAAAGTGGAATCATGGGAACAGTGAAACCGAGGGACGATAAAAAAAACAACATTTTTGCCGGACTGCGCAAATTCCGCGGACGCTTCTGTAACGAAACTGTGTGCACGCTCGGTGGGTTCAACTTTGCCGCGCTCGAAAAATAAATATCCCCCGAGCCTGTTCTCGCACGTTCCTCACCGTAATTTCAGCGTAATGTGTCCCCATTAATAACGCGTTTGTCGGTGCTTCGCGAGAAACAACCGCGGCACGGCACGGACGAGCAATCCGGTCGATTATATTATCGGATGCGCAACGAGCAGCGATAAAGGGGTCGCGAAGAATTATTCAGCGGGCATCGATCGACGTTCGGAGGGAACGATGATATCGCATAATTGACGCGAACCCTTCGCACGACAAAGATTGAAAAGATCAAAACGCTCGTCACCAGGCGGCCCCACGACGTTTCCAACACAAATCTCCATTAAGTTCGCCCGTCGGAATTAAAATGAATTTTCCGCGAGAAAACGACGGCCCGTCGGGCAAAGCGAGTATTTACTGCGCGACTACGTACCACGGCGGATTTGACGAACGTCCGACCGGTTGACCGAGTCTGTAGGTACGTTAAAATTAACACGATAATGGCTCTGGCAAACATAAGGCACCGTCCGAGCCAAAAGCCACCGTGCTACGGGGTTGAGAATGATTTATCTCGAATGAGGTTTTATCAAATTCCCGACACTTTCCGCGTCGCCGCGTCGGAAAAGTTCGTAAATCGGGATTACTTCTGTCTCAAGCGAGCAGTACTTTTTCGGCCAACCGAGTGACCAAGCCGCCACCGCCGCCCACAGTGAAGAAACTGTTTTCGCAGATCCGCGCGCGCAGTGTCCCGGTTTCGCGCAAAATAAATCTCAACGACATTCCTCGCGGTTCAATCAACTGCAACGATAACGCGACCTCCGCGCTTCGTTCGACCGTGCCTATTTCCGAGCGGAGGCGAGGCCGCTTCGTCGCAGTATTGCCACAAAAATAAAATACCTCGCGTACGCTGGCCGCGGGTCCGCGGAGCGCGCGCGCCGAAGGTCTCCGGGATCGTTTTCTACGAACGCGCTCTTAGCGCGATCTCTGCTTTTGGTCGTCGACGGAGAAAGAGAGATGGACGGGCTGGCTTAAGGTCAGCTCGCGTTTAAAGCCTCCCACCGTGGCTCCCTCTCGTCCATGAACAAACACGACAAAGCGACATCACCGTCAAGGATATAACTGGCTTTAGCGAACGGCCACAGCGAATCACTATCCTCGCTCGCTCGAAACATCGAAGGATATAACCTCAGCGCTCCGAGAGAGTTATGGCGTAGAACGCACGACCCGGGCCCCGTTCACGGTCCTACGAAAAAGTTTGAGGGAAAAAGGGAAGAGTTGCGCAAACAGTCTATGTAATAACCCCCCTCAATCGAGGGAAGCTCGTTCCTAGTGCCTCGACGCTCGATAATGCCAATTGTGCGCGTCATATTACGTCGCAATTATGCCGACCTCGGGCAACGTGCACACGCCTGGCCGCTAGCTGTAAATGTGATATGAAATAAAGATTGACATTGTAACAAAGGGAATGTCAGTCGGGGGGAAAGAGAGAAAGAGAGACCCTGCTACCTTATCGAGCGATTCGTTCCAATTGATGGCACAGTTTAGACGCGGATCCGCTTAGAATAGGGAGCGCCCCAGCTGACGCGATAATTGAAAGGCACGAGACACGGACTTGTCCAGAGATCTGCCGCATTGTTCTCGCGGCCGCTTTATAAGTTTGATCCCGCGAGGACGCGGAGCCGTCGGGACGATAAATCGTCCCGAAGAATCGTAGCCGACTTTCCGGAAGCCTCGAATCTGGAGGGGCGAGACATGCACAGGCGGACAACGTTCCTCGGAGACGGGCGAATTTCGGTTTATTTTCGTTGACGCCGCCGCGCCGCCGCCGGGGTGACCGCATCCAGGGAACATCCTCCCAGCGCGACACCGCGCTCGAATTTCAATGAACCCTGAGAAGCGACGGCGTGAAATAATATCGCCCGTACGGCTTCCGAGCGTATTCCGATTTCCATAAAGCTCCGCGATCGATGTTCTCGCGAATCGACCGCGAGAATGTTCGGCGCTGTCGAGGGGACGCACGATGAATGACGCGGAGTTTTGCGGAAGTCTTCGCCTCGCGCAAAACTTATCTCCTCCCCGCCCCGCAAAGGCATATTTCACTCTGCTCTCGAAAAACGCCCGAGCGTTTTCCCTTCAAGTTCTCCCAACGCAATTTCGTCTAACGTGATATTGTCCTGTCAAAGCACGTCGCGCACGTGTCGGTACGGAAAGTTCGGGCGAAAGGTAAAATTATTTGACCCGGGCTGACATTTGCCGCGCTCGCGCTCCCGCTTCGAGCTTTATAGTCGCTCGTGTCATTGTCGTTCTCAGCGGTCGGTGGAAGCGGGCGTTTATCGCGTTTTCATTCGCCGCGACTTCGTCGTTCGTTCATTCGTTCGTTCGTTCGCGACACTTTGACGGGCAAGCGTGTTTCGCGATGTCTGTGAAATATTCGAAGCGCGCTCGCACGCCGACGTTCGACTCTAATACGTCAAATCGGAGCGGATTTTAACGTGAACGCCGAGTTTGTAGCGCGGTTGAACCTCTTTGAGAGTGGCACCGTTCCATTTGATACCGGCGATGTTATCGGGCGGGATGGGTGTAGTGAGCGCATTGGTTGCAGCGTCAAAATTGGTAGTATCTATCGTGATAAACCGGTAATCCATACAGGTTTCAATTTAAGTATAATTTCACCGTGCATCGAAAATCAATCGAAATAAATTGAAAGGGACTGCTCCGCGGTGAAATTAGAGCCGTAAAGCCGTAAAATACTATATGAACTCAATACAAGGTGACAAGTTTTATTCTTAGTGAAAACTACACCCCGTCACCTATTTTTAAGGTCATGTTAGTCTGTTGGGAATAGCAGTTATACCTTATTTTTACGTGGCGCGACAGGCGTCTCAGTTAATGTTACTTTTCATTATGCATCGACCGAAGTGGGCCAGACATTTTTATACGGGCCAACGATGGATCGATATAAGTCCGCACGTCGCTGAGCCATTATTTTCCAGTGAAAAATAAATGCTTCGACCAAAGGGATTAACGAGCGAGCTGGGAACAGTTAATACGATCGACGAGCGTACGGATAATCAAATAAATTTGATCGAAAAAAAGCGAGCGAGAAATAATCGGTCGAAAAAAAAAAATTGGAGAATACACGTGCACGTATGTGCCATACGCAGACGCAAAATACGCCGTACCCGATCGCGTTCCGCAATCAGTCTCGCGTGAAGTCAATTCTCCCGTGTACCAGCGACCAACGTTCGCGATCGGAAAAGCCTTCTGCCCGTTTCGCGCGTGCTTCACTCTTTCGCCGAACGTCGAGGCTGGCAGATATTTTCGCGGAAAACTTCCAGAGCTCACTTCACGAGCCCCTTCCGTGTTTTGTTTTGAAACGACGCTACGACGCGGCGTGCGTGCTCTGGCTGGCTGTACACTCTACAGGCGTTTGTCCTTTCGCCCGCACCGTAGTAGAAGCGTGTATTGCTTGAAATTTTCCGCTTACGGTTGCGCTTACGTGATCGTTAGCACGAATGGCGGGTGACGCCGTCGCCGTTAGCTCCGGGAACACGAGTTTTTCGACGGCCGTTTGTCATGAGCGACCGCGCGCGCATTAAAACGTTTCTCAATTCGGCGCTCGCCCGTCGCGCCTGGGTTAGGTATCGTATCTTCCACTCCGGGAGTTTCGTCACGAACGTTTATCAACGACCGAGACCCGCGTGTCCCGCGCGCCTCCGTCTCCTTCGATGCCTATTGCGCATTTAGCCGAAATAAAAAAGGAAGGCCCGATACGCGACAGACGGGACAGACGGGACAGACGAGTCGGGCGCAACAGTTGACGCTGAAGGCTGAAGGATCGTTCACACGTCCCGAATACCGCACTCACTTATACTGCCGTATCGCGTGACAACGCGGAAACTATTGCAATAACGTAAGTACGTACGGTGCCCGCCCCAGCAGGGACATTTAACCACGGAAGCGTTCTGTCATGTCCAACATCTTCCGTATTAGTCTGGCACCTTTCTTTTTTACGGCGCTAGAACAGGAGGCATATAGTAAACCTCGCGGACGGTCCTTCGAGCATTGATGCGCGCCGAGACTGCGTGAGAAAGTTGCGAGAAGGAACGATGCTGAGCGATACGTCGGCAAATTTTTCTTTGCCGCGCGTTGTCGAGGAAAAGCGGCCGAGCGAGCGGGACCGTTCGCGCGGGCGTCGTTAATTAGCGACCCCGATGGCACTTGCGCGGGAACCGAGCGAGCGATGCGAAAAAAAAAAAAATGAAAACGGAACGGGTCGATGGATCGGCAGCCACATTCAGGTCGCGACCGGTGCCGGATGAGTTGAAGAGTATGTAAATTTATGAATGACGCTCTTGATTGGAATGCGGCAATTTGCAGTTTGAAAGTCGCGTAATGAGCTTCGGGGGAAACTTTTTTCATTTTCCCCGCGACCCGTTACCGCCCGTGCGCTACGTCGCCCGCAACTTTTCGTTGCGTCTATTAGCACGTCAAGTGTCTATTACCGCTTTGCAGCGGATAGCTTGATGAGGATCCAGATGGTCGCCATGGAAAGGCGCGCGCGCAAGGCGTGCGGAGGATGCCAAAAGTCCAACTCCTCCGCCTCGATCGTTACAAGGGAGAGATGCTTTTGGCGCGGACACGATAATACAGGACGCCCGAGCCCGACAATGGCATTAGAAAGTCGATGCAAAAAGTGCGCGGCGTCGCGAACGCTCACCGGCGATCTAGCAGAAAAAGTGCCGCGGTCGATACTTTTTGCAATGCGGTCAGTCAGTTCCCATTTCAATTAACTCTCGCCAGCAGCAGGCATTTATGCTATCGCGGCAGAAACTTGGACAATCCGCTATGTGGATTCGACGATAGGCGTTGCCACACCGTGCCACTCCTGCCTCACCTTCGTTTGCACGTAAGACCTATCTGGCCATAGATACAGAATAAAGATACAGCGCACAAAAATACGTCCCGATATCGTATCTCCGATGGACACATTTGCAACATAACCACTTCCCATCTTGGTCGTATTCGGTTTGCGTTAGGTCAACAGAAATAGTTGGGAGAGAAGGTCGGAAACAGTGTGGCACTGTTCTCTGTGTCGATTTGACAAATCAAGGCGTGCGCGCATCGATCAATCGATGGTCCCGTTTACGTATCTTTCGCTCACGAATGATTTCTCTTAAAAAACGCAGATACATATACATATCGTATGCACATTCCCTTTCTCCACCCCCCCCCCCCCCCTCTCTCTCTCTCTCTCTCTCTGACGTTGGCCAAGAAACAGAACGAGAGGAGGAATACTTTCGAACGCGATCGGCAGGCTCCAGTTGGATCTCGCTATGAGCTCAACCCAATTTCGCGACAACAATTTGATTTTCTGCGAGATAGAAGAAAGAGAGAGCGACGGACGGATATTGAACGTTGACGAGTGTTGCGCGGCGGGAGAGGGGGCGAAAGCGGGGCAGAAGAGCTCGTTGGAGAGAGAAATATTCGCTTGTCGAAAAATGCGTTGTATCTCGAGCGGGGTGAGGCTCGTTCGTAGAAACGTTTTTCTCCGCTCAGCTCACGAAGCTGTTCGCCGGCGCGAAAGAAACGAGTCGAGATCTTCTCTGTCTCTCTCTTCCTCGATTCTCCGCGGCTCTTTCGCGCACCAATTGGCGAGTCGTAGCCATGTGCCAACAGAGCAGCATTCTCATTCCAACATGGAGGTTCACCGAGGTTCATCGAGGTCCATCTCGCTGTTCCCGCAATTTCGTGAGCTCCAGGCTTCTGGACGACCGACGTCGAAATTCGCACTGGCGCCCTTGCGAGCGGTCCGGTGCGGCCGAGGGGAATAATTTTAGCGCCGGCAGCGCGAGAAGATATTCGCTGGAACTCCGATGCCGCGCGCCATGGAAAGTCGCGGGGTCTCAAGAATCACGAGTACGCCGTAATGGCCGTCCGATTTCTGGAAAACATACACGTCCGCGCGAACGTATCCTTACTCGGTCAGAGCCCACAACGATAAATACTCGAAAGTTACTTGGCTCGAATAAGAATAGCTCGCCATCGCAATCGCATACTTTTATACACGGGAACAAGAAAGCGACTCTGTTCCTCTTCTCCTTAGCCATCCGTCCCTCCGGCGTAACGAGAATGACAAATCGTTTTTTGCACGTCAACATGCTTTGTTCGAGCGAAATTAGAAACCACGACGATAAATACCGCGAACCTGCTTAGGTCATCGCCGCGACTTCGTCTATTCAGAGGCGCGCGAGAAGGAAACCGGAACTGTGTCGTCTGTTCTCTGGTTTGTGTCGGCGACGCCATCGAGGAAACATTATTCCTCTTCGCCTCTTGACCGTTTTCTCAGCGACGAGATGCGAACGGCGGAGTTTCTTCTGACAGGTGCATCGCGACTCCTGACGAATTCGACGGAGTGACGCGCCTCGACTTTCTCCGTCGTTCGAGGCCGACCGAAAATTCGATGCTCCAACGCCAACAGAATCGGGAGCGCCGGTCGCTGTAAATTAAGAGGCGAGCATAATCGCGACGCTATCGTACTATTACGACGTACATTGTCGCACGTAAATTCGCCAGCACATTATCGTAGGTACTTCGCCTTTCCCCGGGCCGGAATGATCTATTGAACTATGACTATACAGCCAGAAATGATTCAATGATTAATTAATAACGCTCTCACTTTCGAAAGCGAATACGCGCTCTACGATAGGGAGAAACTTTTTTCGACAGTCGGCAGCGGCGATCGATTACGGGCGGAAAAATAAAGTGCTCGCGCAACTTCTGAGCAGGAGTGTACGCCGCAGAGCGTTATCGCTGCGTTAACCTATAAAATTGTTTGTTTGCGATGCGGCTTTAACAGCGGCCATCTACGTCGCATCTCGTGCGACATGTTTACCCGCGAATCGCTGAAAAATTCCCCTCCCACCGCACCTCCATGCACTTACTTTGAGATCCCGCGCTATCGATTTCCAGCCATTTCCCCCAGCCGACTCTTCTCTTTCATGATCTCTTCGTGCGCCACGATTATATCCATTAAACGCTGGAATACATGAGAGGCAGCTATCGAGTGGGACGGAAAGAAGTCGTGCCATCAAAATATCATTCGCCCAAGTTAAATGAAGAATTAATGACTCCCATTCAACACACTCTTACTTCTCCCATTGTTCGATTTTACAGACAGCGGGCTCATATGAGTCTCAATGTCGTGCATGAGCGTATTGAGGGTGCGGTGCGTCGTAATTGACGAATGCTATTGCTTTCGGGACTCTACCGCGCGGTGAAAGATTACGAGTTTAATGTCAGACCGCCGTTTATTCGTCACAGACATCGAGACTCCGCGCGGCTCGCTATAAGACGCTAATCAACATCTTCGTTAGTATTCATTCGAACGGTGGAATTTGCAGATAGAAATCTTGATATGAAGAATCTTTGATATCTGCTTAGCGACACAATCTACACAATTATCCTGTTCATGCGAATACCTTGCAAAGTACAAGTTTAACTAACAAAGCTTTAAATCTGGCTATCATACAATCAGAATCGTGTAAGCGTTTAGTACTAGAGCACCGACGAGGAAACAAAAATGAAGAGAACCGTAGAGGAAAATATCGAATGGCATTCTCACTGATTATCGCCGACGACGACGTCGAGGAGCGACCGAAGGACGGCGACTATTTAAATTTCAACCTGTGCCACGAACCTTCGACGCGATCCTTCGATTTCGATTCGACGCAAGTCTTTCCGATAAACGTATTCTTTGCTGTGTGAAAACATCGATCGCTGCAGCACAACATGTGACGCACCTATTGTTTCAGCTTTCGACGAAAGCATGTGAGCGCGTTCGATATTTGAATGTCGCTGAAATCATTTGTAAGTTCATCGATACGCACGGGTCCCGGCAGCTCCGTCGAAGCAGCGAACACGGTGCGAAATTATTTCCTCTCGCCCCGTTTGGCAGGAATCCCAGCGAGCGTGGAACGTTTTTCAACGTTTTCCTTCGCTGTAAAATCCGATGAATTAAAATTCTGAACAGGTAGCGGCGTACAATTTCCGACAAAACGGACGTGGAGAGGTGAAAACTGAAAGAATGTAGCGGAAATGGTGCTCGACAGCCGAGTGGCAATATTTAATTTCTGCCCGGATCCGGATAATCCGGGAATTAAATGGCCGATCGAGCGAGATAAGTGTTAACGCTCGTGAGAGCGTGGCGAGCCGCCTCTATCGATCGGAATAAATCGATTACGGAAAATTGACGAGAGGCTGCGCTGCGAAGGATTTTTTGAAAAATCCCTCCTGACAGGTAGGTAGTCGGCGTGATGGACAGTCGTCCGAGATCGCTCGAAGCTCTGGTGCAGTGGGCGCGATGCCACGTTACAAAATCTTTGGTCGGTAAACGAAGGGGCTGATTAGAGAGACTGACAGCCTGCCTCGCGAGAATCGCCAACGATAGGTAGGAGCATTTGACTATGACGGAACAATCGTCCGATACTCGTCGATCGTTTTGAGATTAAAGGGCGGTCCGCGAAAATGAGACCCTTTCTTCTTCTTGTCCTCCGTAGCCGATGGGGAAGAGGAGATCGAGATATCGAGAATCCCACAGATCTCTCCCTCTCACTCTCTCCACTGTGCGAGCGCCGGGAGTGCTGTCACCGACGGCAACGCACCGTACTCGCGCGAAAGGCTCATGCATTTTAACGACGATTTTGAAATGGTAATTCGCGCTCGTTCGATCGCTTGAAAACCCGATCGATTCCGCCGTATAATTTCACGGTTCACATGCGCGAGCACATGTTTCCCCGGAGACGTGTTTCACAAATGTGGAAAGCGCCGGACGACGGAGATGGAAGGCACGCTCGAAAAATGTCCGCACGCTGAGCAGCGTCGTCGCATTATCCCTGAAACACTTTTCCATCTGCGACGGCCTCGGGCAGCAGGAAAATCGCGCTCCTCCGAGACGGACGCGGCCGGTGGAAGAGAGGGCTGAAAATACGACTGAAAATACCGCAATCACGGGAAGCGGATGCATAATCGCGCGAGTTGTCGCCGGGAGTCCGCTCCGGACGATTAATTATTATGTGAGCGCTAATCGGCCGGTTCCCAATTTTCTCGCCTCGCCTGCGGTGCGCGCAGGCATTCTCGACGATGTCCCAATACCTATCGGCCAATTAATCTCTGCCTCAAAGACTCTCGTATACCTCTTATTACCCATAACGGGTTTCACGGTTTAACGTACGCCTCGATCTCCATACGCTTTGGCACAGGGCAAAAAAAGAAAAGAATCTGCCGTAAGTTGCGGCTGCAATCGGTGCGCGATGCCAGAGTTCGCCGCGTCCAGCGTGCAAAAGGAACCCACACCGAATGTAATTATCAGCCGTTACAGTCACCATGCGACTACATCCCAGAGATAGCACAAAATTCCGGACCAATATTGGAACGTCAATGTTTTCAGTCGCCGCACATGCAAAAGCGATTCCGTGACGCGCGTTCGTTATTAATTGCGAGCCGTCAATTAGAGATCAAATGATATCGGAGCTCGAACAGCGAAGGACGGAATTGATTTTCAAAATGGTACCGATATTTTCGAACTCCCCTGACACCACGTATCTTCGCTACTTTCATCGTGATAAAAAAAAGGAAAAAAGTAACTGTCTTTTTGATACGGACACATATTGAACGTCGTTTCGTATTTGCAGAGTGCGAAGACAAAAAAAAAAACAACCGTGTGACCGCGTATCGCGGCATTCGCATTCGCAATTTACGGTAACAATTTCTCGGCGCTGCGGTGCAATTTTCCTGGAGGTGGACACAATCATTTCTCGCATGAGCCACATTCATAATCTGCTAGAGGCGGGCGGGAGCATCGCGATGTTACGTTAAAAATTACATGTATAATGCATCGAGCTATTATTATCGCAACGCTGTTTGTCTCGAGAAAGCGTGAAGCCCAGCTATGAATGGCCACACCTTTTACATACGTATAGGCACGGGCAAATGCCGCGAACAGTCTCGACGTGAAAAACTCGTTCAAACTTTCGTCCGAACTGACATATGTAGGCCGACTCATTAATATATTCTGTTCCGACGATTTTACACCGTACAAATGTTTCCTCGACGTTACACCGGGACTCTCAAAATCGCGTTTGCCTACGACTCCGGGATACATTAATCGATCGGCCGTACAACAGCCGATGGCCGCGGTTATAATACGAGCCAGATGCATCGCAGTCCCAGTATAAATAGTTGGCCCAGATTCGGAATGCGTTTATCGTCGGATTAACGATTTTACTGCCAGAGTTTTCGCCGGTAGCGCAAAGTGTTTTTAACGTTACCAGCGCATCCCGACGCGAGCTACGGTCGCTTGGAGATATTTACGAAGTGCAACGAACGCGTCGCGCGAGGTAACGAGAACGACAAACTCACTTTGCCACGCATAAATAATCCGAAAGTATAGATAGGCCGAAGCATCGCGTAAACCGAAACGTCTCAAAGGTTCCTCGTCTGTTCTACAGTCAGCGTTTATTCCGAGCTGTTGACAGGAGGGCTGTTGCCAATGATCAAACGCTCCGACATCGCATCCTCCCGCGCTTCTTTCGGAATTGTGCAACGCTAAACACTGATCGATACTCTCAGCGTCTCTACTCACCACGGCATATAGAATCGCTCGACCTATGCACTAATGACGCGAGGGCAATCGCACAATTGTTAAACAGCGAAGCAGTCGAGTAGGCTAATATTACGGCGGGCAGCATGAATGCGCGAATTTTCCATAAAGCGGAGAAATATGCGGACTGAACTATGTTCCCGAGGCCACACAACTCCCCGGGCACACGAGTGCGCCCGGGATGCACTAACCCGGTCTGGAGGGGAGGCAAAAGGGCGATGAATGCGGCATTGTGCTTGGCTGGCTATATTGCGTGAAATCACACGCGAGGTATTGCCCTTAAAAGGATAATTCATGCGACAGTAACGCGACATCTTGCACGCGATACGCGTTTCACGCTCACCTTCCGTGCGAGTGTGTGCCCGCGTCTTGCCGCTATATTATTGCCGGATATTGCGGGACTTCGAACTTCCATCGAAATAAACCGTGTCACTGTTGATGTAATGTAGTGAGTGCACTCGAAGTTACACGCATTCCAGTCGCATTTCGACATTCGCATCGGTGAAACTCATTTACTTAAACTTAATGCGAAGTCACTGTTGGCAGTAAAAAAAAACTGTTTCGTGCAAGAGGTGAAATGGTTCACTCCCCGACGAAAAATCCGAGAACTTCGCCTCCGTGCGATTCTTTCCGCGACCATTATTTTTATTAAGTCCCGTAATTAATGTAGGACGTGCGAGCCGTCGCGCACCGTTATTTCAGTTCAATCGTAACAGTTCCTTGCAGTTACCGCCGCAAGTGGAACAGGAGACTTTTCCCTAGGAGAGGGAGCAACGGGATAGATAAACGATCTTTTGTCCCCGCGGCGTCGGATCTAATACGTATGTATGCATATGGATTGTCTCGGCCGAGCCACGATCTGCCTGCTAGGACTACAATAACGGCGCGGATGATGCCGGACTAGCGAGGCAAATACCTGCGGATTAAAAGTCGGCTCAAAGTGTCTGGAAAAACGATTTACGCTGCGGCCGCCCGATAAACTGGCATGCCCGTAAGATTTATCGACTCAAATAGCAGGTGTACTCCTTTTTTACCCTCTGCCCTTCTTTCGTTTAAACGGTGCACTTCCTTACCGCGATACGGTCGCTGCGAATAGCCGTGACTATGCGGCAACGATCTAGACATTCGGAGCTATCGACTTCATCAAAGTCGTCCGACGCACGGCAGTTCGGCTATCCCGTGCTTTGTTCGGTAATGAAAAATTTGTTCGCGTAGCGTTTCATAAGACAAACGCTCAGCGGACACGAGGAATTGCGCAAGTTCAGCGCTTTTTACAATGTCGAGTGGCGTATCCATTTACATATGATATTTCGGTTGGCAGACGTAATGAAATGCCCGACGGAACACAAGTATCCTCTTCCCGTCTTTCACCTTCTCTTACGACTTGCGTAATTAAGAACGCCCTAACGGAAACTGTCGTTCAAGCCGCATCGAACGACGCGGCGGGCGCGGCGTATGAAAATCAGGACGAGGTGGAGACTTTTCGTCCAGGAAGACACCACTGTGCGCTTAATGTCCTGCGAACCGGAAATGGCCTTACGAAATAATACTTTCCCGCGATGCCGACGGTCTCGAACGCGCAGGGAACGGCCGCGGAGGACTTTAACCCGCCGTGACCTCAACCGCACTCTCGCAGTCTTTCATTCGATTAAAGCAAATCGAATACGGTGAACTTACTTCCGCCGTGGGTATTCTACCCGGACCGTGAGAGCTTATAAGTTATGTAGCCACTTATTAGATTGCGGGGTAGGCACGTGTATCCGCGAAAATTCGGATTTATCGAGAGGAGCGAGCTCGACTGTCTGGCGCGGAAACGCGAAAGAAAGGAAGTCGCTTCGCGTAATAAAAAGCAGCCCGGATCACTGAGGTGATATAAGTATCTCATTCGCGCGATGGCGAGAGCCATTACCATAGCGGAGTGGGTGACGCAACGCGCAAGCGTCCACAAGCGCGCGCGACAAGAAATCCTCACTCGCCATATCGCCTCGGCACATTACTTCCTGGAAGGAATATTTATCAATGGTAACGCACGTTAAGGTTCGATGTAAGCAGCCGCGTGAGGTAGCGCGCCTGGGAATAGGATGGAAGTCACGCGGAGCACCCTGTATATTTATACACTGCGTGCCGAGTATAAATAGTCGCTTATGACGCTGCCGAGGAGCTGAGATAGCGTGGGAGAAGGACGGAGAGTAAGGGAAAGGGAGAGAGAGAGAGAGAGAGAGAGAGAGAGAGTAGAGATGGGGAGGCGAGAGTACGAGAAAGATAAGCGGGAAGCGCGAGAGACAGTGTGAGACCGGGAGAGAAAGAGAGCTACGAGGTCTGCCCCCTCGGCGAAAACAACACGATGAGCGAAGTGGCGAGATACGAGGCGCGGCCTACGTGTTTGTTAATGCGAATGAATGTGGGAGTGTGCGAACGTGTGAGTCTGCCTCTGCGAGTACATGCGTGTGGTACGCACGCGTATGAGCCCCATGAACGAACTATACTCAGTCGCTGCTGTTGCGTCGCATGCATATTTTTCCACTCTTCAAATCGACACAGTTCATCATGTCTGCCGAACTTGTGACCCCCGGGGCACTTTTTACCCCCTAGCACCGTACCGCCCCGCGGTGCCGGCCGAGGAGAAGTGCCCCCTCTCCTGTAATATTCACAATGAGGCGCGACACAGTCGAACATCGAAGGCGTAGTCAGAGGTGCCCGTGATGCGGACCCACTCTCCGATCTCAGAGCAATACCAATAGAGAGGGGGCGCTTCTCCTCGGCCGACATCGCGGGGTGGTACGCTGCTGGGGGGGAAAAAGTGCCTCGAGGGTCAAGTTCTGCAGGCCTGCCCTATCGGTACGACTACCTGCGGCCGCGACCCATCAAATGTGCTCACTGCCACAAAGGAATTGACGCATACGCGGAAGAGAGGTACCTCTTGTTATTTCACTTGTTTTCGGACCTCGTGGCGAAAGGCTGAATTTGGCTGAATTCTCGAATGCCAGTTGACGAGTTCTTCTCCTCGAGTGCGTTCGCGGTATCCCGCCTCGAGCATACGATTATACGCCTTTTATTCCTTTTCGTTCTCTTCTTTTATATTGCACATTATTACTACGTACATTAAGTTTATATTATCCGTGTGTTTGTGTGTGTTTGTTTGCTTTTTTACTTTCCGTTTTAGTTTGCATCCCTGTAATATCCCTACAAATACATTTTTCGTGAATAAACTGTTCTGATAAAACACCCGAGGTCCAATACAACCAATCCGTATTATTCGCAACTTCAACACCTGCTGTGCGGTCTAGTCTCCTCCACAGCTGTGTACGTGCACGGTCAATTCGTGGGAGATATGCGCGATTCTCTGTAAGAATGCGAATATGCCTCGGCGAACGCGTGTGCACGTTCGTGCGATGTCCAACTCCACATCAATATACGGCCATGGGGCCATTCTTTATCACTAACAGTTTCTCCCTGCGGCCGTCTTTGTGGAACTCGCTTTGCGAGCCGGCCCAACAACGCGCGGCATTTGCAAGCGGAAGGTTCACTTTACAGTTTATGACTCGAACTATATAATTACGGTGGGGGGGGGGGGGGGGGGGGGGATAGATTCGAGGAAATTTGGGAAGGGACACCGTGTCCGTGCCAGCTGCCATAACGCCGAGTACAGTATGTCGGTGCGTGGTTAGAAGACACGAGGCATTCGGTATCTCACATTCTGCAGACCCTGCGCGCCCCATCGCACCGCTCGTAACATCGACCGTTTCGTAAAACACGCATCTTCCAGGAGCGTTCCAAGGAGACCTTCAAGGGCTCTGCGTGGGATAGTGGTCAGAAAGAGAAGTGGGGACAGAGGAGGAAAGAACGGAAGGACGAGAGGGAGGGGACACTTATCTAATGTTATCTCCATTTACGACGCGTGGAAGGCCCTTTGACGATCGCACGACCTCGCTTCGATCGATCAATAGGACGAGCCGAGGGATTTATCGTTGTTAGTAAGCCACAGTATTCGACGAACAAAGGCGGGACGAGATCCTGGGAGTGGGTGTACGTTCTAAGCTGCAATTAGAGCCCAGACAAACAGTCTCGACGTTGCACACAATACGATTTGCCGTGCAAGAAATGTAAAGAAGTGTAAATAAGTTCGGGAAAGCTTAACTTGGACCCCCTCGTTGTCCTTAGTAGGTATAAATTCGACGAGCAAGACCCGCCAAGTCCACCGCAATTCGAAAGGACTAATTAAATTCGGCTGCGCCATCGCGCCAACTGTCGAGCGCACGTTAATTAGCGTCGTCGTCGTTGGCGAAAAATTAAATATCGGAACGGGGGAAAGTTTGAGTGCCATCGCTATAGGAAAACTGCCGACGTCCGCGTCGTCGGTGGCGGGCAGAAGTCGGTGAGTGGAGAGCGTGTGGCGCAGGTAGGAAGCGCGCCAGACGAAACATTTAATCAAATTTGCCGGTCCAATAGCGCAGACGTCGTTCAGTCGATGCGTCAGGGTGACCAGCTAGAAAGCTAGATCTTAAATGGTCGTGTCGTAAGGACGACGACAGACGTGCATTTAAAGAAGAATATTCAGGCAGGAGACTCCGTCCGATATACCGAGACGTAGGATTTTTAGCCGACCGCGATACTTGAACAAAGAGACTGGCGAAGACCTTAAACAAATCGAGCGTTCCAATAACGAAGCCATTCTGGCGACGGAGGTGGCAGCGAAAGCGTTGGCGAGGATTTTACTTCCGCCATGAGACGTGATGCGACAGAACGACAAGCGACCGCTTCGCACAACAAACGAAAGGCGAAGGCGAGTGAACCGAGGGCAGGCGGACACTAGGAAAGGGAGGATACGGGAGAAATAAAAAAGGAAGGCAGAAAGGCAGGAAGGCGAGGAACGGAGGATCGAGAAATATCAATTTCCCGACTCGCATCGTCGGTTTCTCGGAACGTTTGCATTTCCAATTTCCTTCTCCTCGCTATCCCCGGATCGTCCCTCAACACGTTCTCGCGTGCGATCGCGCATACATACGTAGCCCGTCGTTTTGCCTCCCTGCGCCCCACCGCCACCTCTCCATCCCACTCCTCACGTCGAGCTGGCAAACGAAATCCTCGATCTGCCCGATGAGTCACCGTACGAACGAACGTCGCCAGCATTCGAATTTCCGAACTTGCTATTCCCGAGCGAAATAGTTTCCTGCGTCTCGTCGAGGTAACGCTAGACTTTCGACTGGCACCCCTCGCTACTGCCCCCCCTTCAATGCGATCCGCGCGAAATTTGGCGCAGGAGATTAGAGAGCAGCGCTCGTGTGCGCTTCGGTCCTACTCGAGCGTGAAGAATCGAAGAAAGGACACGTGTCGAGGGGTGACTTTTTTTTCTTTCATTATTATTTTTACCCCAGTAAAGAGTGCGCACGCGGTTGCGCGTCTCTGTTCGATGGAAATGGGGAAGGATCGGACGCCGCACGTATCCTTTGTACTTCCCTCTACTTCTACTTTATTCGTTCGCGAGGGAAGGCCTCACGGCGATTCTCGCGCTTCACACTTGTTGCATTCAGTGTTTTTACGCGCGGCCAACTGTCGGCCACGAGCGGGACACGAAAATCATATGAGTCACGTAACGGCAGCAAAAAGGATTTGATGAATCCGCTTCTTGCATCATTCGGCGACAAAGATCGAGAAGCTGCCGTGGGTCGTTGAAAGGATACACGATCACGAACGTCGCGCAGGAAAGGTTAATTCGAAAATTGCGTAATTCAGTTTATTAGGTCGATTTACCGAGTCTTGCTCAATCGCTCTCGACGACGGTCGGATATATAACGAGGTGACGCGGACGCTAGGAAGTTCGACGGCGATCAAAAGTTTGCAGCAGACTGACTGAAGGAGATCTGCCGATCTTGCGCCTTCGGAATTCATTCGCTGTGCATACTCTTGCCGCGAGCCGCGCTCACGCTTTCTCGACTCGCCGGGAACAAAGAAGAGAGGTCTGCGGCTCGGCCCGTAATTAGGGCGGCATTAAACAGTGTCAAGCAACAAAGGGCGATGCGTGACAGCTGCGACAGTGGAAACGGACAAAGAAGAAATGGAGACGCAAAGAAAACGTGAAAATCCCTTAACGAGATTCCTCGCGGAGGAAGCACTTGAGCATAAAAAAGCCATACGCCCGCAGCTTCCTTCTGGCCAAGCCGCGAACAAAGGAAAGGGCGTGCGAGAGAACCGAGATCTGGCAACACGGGAAACCTTTTTGAAGGGACACAGAATGCTATGGTGCCGGCGGTGGCCATGACGCTGATGATGGCGGTGGTGGTGGTGGTGTTGGTGGTGGTAGTAGTGCTGCCGCTGCTTCATGATACCCACACCACCCCCGAAAAACATCTGTCGAGGGACGAACCTGCATAAGCGCACGGCCTTGTTCTTTATTTGGCAAGCAGTGGAAACGCATTTAAAGCGTGACGAGGCCCCAACTAAGTCGGTCGACAACGGTGCCCTTTTCCTGCTGCATGAGCAATGGTTCAGGTTCAACGCAGAAGATTTATCTCAGATCCGTTCGAGGAATATTTAAATACTGCTGTTGCACACATTCCGTGTAGACACCGATTTTGTTCGGTCTTCCTCTAAAATCATTTTCGATTTGAAATTAGCCTGCTCAACGAAATTCTAAACAGTTTAAGGAATAGAATATACTTTAAATTGACTTGAAAAAAATCGTGACCTCATTGTCTTACGTGCAACAGTTTAGGAGATATGGCAACATATATGGGAAAAATGTTGAAATCTCCGTAGGCGAGTGTTAGTGCTCTTTCTTCTGGGAGCGGCTCGACCTGCGATGCACAAAGTGCATCCAAAGCGGAAAGAGAAGGTTAGACACAGTTGGCTCAGGTCGGTGAACGTGAGCAACTAGCAGGAATCGTTCGCCTTCCTTATTACGTGAACAAGATCGGGTAGAAGTTGGAAGGCTTTCGAGGAAACTAGTTCCAACTAACGGCCGCAAAGATTTCTATAGTATACGCAAATGATTTACGCGCATGACGCATCACACATATTTAGCCGGAAGGGGGAATTGAGTTGAAGGTCCCATCTACGTGAGCTAATTTGTCGCATTTAAATCTCTAGTGCTTCCCATCAGACTGTCATTTTTACAAAGGCAAAAGACAGGAAAATGAGGAAGGATTAGCCAGTACCGAGAAGTAATAGCGCCGACGAAGCAACGCGTGTAACGGATCTTCCAGGTTTTTTCCATTATTACCGATTTTGCACTCCCACGAGCGGCGAACACTGCGAGCCAGTGTGTCGCGGAGTAGGAAAGAGACTAGTCTTACAACCTACATGCAAGACCGTGACCTGAACCAACGTGTGCTTAGGTAAATGATAGATTAGACCCGCTTGAGCTGCGACGGGCTGTAGGTTGAATTTATCTTGCGAAGCAGAGCGTTCAGCTTGGATGGTGTCAAACCAGCGGATACCGTTCAGTCGCGCGTTCAGACACTGCCTTCCTTGTGGCGGTCTACTTGAAATTCGTCACCCACAGGTAAAGCACCGAACAATATTAAAGACGAAAGTTTGCAGTGGCATGGTCGGCACTGTCCACGCCAAACGTCGCGCACCACGGCAAATATTCTTCTGCCCGGCACAGAAAAGAAAGGGATCCTCACAATGGTTTACCCTCACGGTGCCGGACAAAGGATTTTCAGCCGAAGGACGAGGAAGGTGCATCCCGGTGACATTCAACGTTGTACACAGAGCCCACTTTTACTCCTTCGTTCTCCATAGACATGAGGGAAAGTAGTAGGCCGTCGGTCCCGAGCGTTATCGCTGACACGTCAACGCAACTACGAGCAAATTTTTTCCGAGGCCCCGCGAAACATTCGAAGCCGACAATTTCAACATCAACAGCTGACGATATTTATCTCCATTAAACAGACGTCGGATAATTCGATCATATACCGCGTTCCTCGTTCCAACACGCGGTAATAAAAAAAAATGACTGGCATCTGCGATACGGCGAAATAAGGCACGCCATAAATACGGCGGTGAGCTGTACGCCGAAAGGACATTTACACGTGCCGCAGATTCGGGGGGTGCGGCATGGTGGCAGAAGGACGAATCAAAAGGCGGGGGTGTGTTTCGAAGGACAAAAACAAGAGGGTTTTACCGCTCGCTGCGAAGATGATTAGGGATTAAGGTGAGTTAGGACGAACGTCGACTGGTGGCGATCTTTTGTTCGCGAAAATAGCAGGAAAACAAGGCGAGGGAAGGCCTTCGTAACGTGGGTACACGATGATAAACGGCCGCTACCTCGCGCCGCAGCACTGTCGGCCAAACAACATCGCGTCGTTCCTCTCCGAATGTATTATTTCGAATCTAGACGGAGACGGAAACCAGAAGCGAATGCTCGGTCGTCACAAACACACGCGTCGAGGCAGTCCTTAAAGTCGACTCCTGAAGAGATAAATTCTTAAACTATAGAAAGTAAAATCTAGAAATGTTTCCCCTTAAGCGGTCTCCTACTCGTTTATTATCGTTCTGACGACATGACGCGCTGGCCGGCGATGATGCGCCTCGATTATTATCACGCTCGATCGCCTTTTAATTACCCAACGCACACAGAATATGCGCATGCATCGAGCCGGATGATTAAAATTTACGTCGTGCGAGCTAATCCGCGTTGTCGCGATAAGACAATTATTACAATCGAGCCGGTGGACGTTTCTCAATCGTCCTCCTAACTCGGTACTCTCCCAGTGTCGCTTCCCTTCCCTTCCCTTCCCTTCCCATCGACGACGACGCTCGAGAGGCAAAGAAGTCCCTGGGCAAAGGCGATACCTGGTCGGTCGAGGAGGTATCGTTGGCCGATCGAGAGATCCAACGAGCTAAATCCAATACGACAGGAAGTCGTGCCTAGCTCCGATTCGATTTCTCGTGGGTCAGGAGCGTGGGTAGCGCGCCGAGGAACTCGAGCGCCCCTCTTTCATGCAAGCCCCTCCCCGTTTCTGCTTTCACCCTGTGCACCAGTGTGCCATGGAGCCTCTCTTCTGCGGTAGATTTCCGCTTGACGTGAGCACCGATGCACTCTTGTGTTCCTGATCACGGTCTAGCTGGTGTCTACTCTTCTGTAGGCCTCCCGCGAGCTATTGAACTTGCAACCAACGGAGTCGGTTAGTTCTTAAAATAAAAAAATTATTCCTGCGCGTGGGGTCGTTAAACAGACTGTAAGGCTCCGGACGCTTCTGGCCTCGAACCATCTTCGTCGTTGTCGTCAGCAAAAAGCGATGATAATGATCCGATTGTCCTTTCATAGATTTGACCTAGCGGCTGGATGGAGTACGTAGACGAATTCTGTGTCAAATTATACAGAAGATGTGGGTTGTTGCGGGCTGATGCGAGCATAAGATGGAACGCGCGAATATATATGACGAACCACGAGACTGCGTGCGTGCGCTCTCGCACGGTGCATACAATTTTGCGTCGCCGTGTGTCATCGGAGAACTTTTTTACATACGCTATCTTATCAACCGCTTTAGCATTTTCGATAGCGAGGCCATTTTGCACGTTTCGCGGTCGAAAAAGAACACGGCGAAGGATATCGCGGTGAGAACCACTGGCAGGAAATTATTAACGAGTTAAGAGCGTAACCGTTGCCTTTACGAGCTC
This sequence comes from Priocnemis perturbator, assembly GCA_963942575.1. Classification (NCBI taxonomy): domain Eukaryota; kingdom Metazoa; phylum Arthropoda; class Insecta; order Hymenoptera; family Pompilidae; genus Priocnemis; species Priocnemis perturbator. Next base: position 8,281,630 of record OZ012645.1, on the reverse strand, counting down.
TTAAGTACGCGTACACGCGCTTATTTACGAGTGCACCTGACCGCTGTTCACCGAAAACCGTTTATGTTCTCTGGAGAAATAAGTAAGTATAATGCCCATAGAGTACGAGTCGATTTAATTTTCTCGAGTTCTCTGCAAATTTACAAAGAAAACATCTCACTTTTAGGTCAAACTTCGGCAAATGGATCCCAGCATATTGCTCGAGCCATGTAAAAATGGATGTTAAGAAGCAAGTAAGTATAGTAAAGATACTGAGGTCTTAGAGAGTTATTTGGAACTACAAATTGTGATCAAGATATAGTCCTACAATGAACAATTTTCAGCAAAACACGATGACAGCGTTGTAGAACAATTCTAATTAAATGTACATTCCCACATTTCGCATGCAATCACAAGCGGAGCTAATAGAAATGCTCGATGTTAAGTGACTTCAGGACAGGACGAGCATTTTTAACGACGACGTATAAACAAAGTGGCATTAACGTAGACCTCGTATGATCACGAACGCCGACGATGTTGAATACAAAATCAGTGTTTACAACGAAATAAATTTCGTAAGCCGGCTGTGTAATTACGCGCGTCGAATTTTATTCGTCTATCGTATTTTCAGAAACGATCGGATCCGTATACGAGCGCATCTGAATCGTGAATAAATACCGCACTTTTAACATTTATATAACAACACAACGGAGAGCGAAGAAGAAAAACAATTTTTTTCGACGTGAAGTTAATGGCTGCACGGATGAAAAGTGATGTCTGGTGTTGTGCGTGATATTAAAAGCGACAATTTCAATACCGTTACCGAATGAGGCCGAATCATCAAATTCGCATGAGAATTGCGTTTAGTATTCATGACTACAGGTACCTACATATGTATAGCCGCGTCGAAACCGATGGTCCCATTAAGCATAAGCCATCGACTAATAATGAAATATTACCTCTTAAATTACAATCGAGCTACGTTTATTACGGCGACGGCCAAGAAAAAGTGGAGAATCCGGCTGTAAAATAAGAAAAATTAATTGTATATACGTCATGCCGCGAGCTAGACAATGCTCGGAATAATCGATGAATGTCAGCCTCCTCCCTCCCGTTTGTACGACCTGAGGGGGGGACTAGAATTCAGCAAGATACTGTGAATAAAACACGATTATCCATGCCGAACGATCGAGGGTATCTCGAATGAACCATCGGACTTCGTCGTTCTCGCCCTTTGTTGACTCGTCACTGTCTCTCTCCCTCTTTTCTATCCGTCTATCGATTGGGCGTTCTGCTATAGGCGACTCGCTACCCCTTCTGTTTCATTTAACGGCTCATCCCCAGACGCTCAGATACCCAGGATTCGATTTCGACTTCCTGCTCGGGAGAAAGATTTCCCTTTTAGCGAAATCAAAGATTGCGTCGCATGTGGCTGGGCGCAATTAACTTTGAAACACTGTCGATACGCGCCGGAGCGGTGCAGTATAGTTTGCACGAGATGCTCTGTTCAATAAAAGCCTATCTTGTTAATGAATATTGAATAAGCATCCGACTACGCGTTTAATTGGTTTCGTTCGTGTGCACGTTTCGAAATCCTGCAAATTCCTGTTTCAGCCGCATTTTGCCAACTAAATGCACAGTGAATAGCTAACGTACTGTTAAATATAAATTACATGCTTTTCTCTCTCTGTCCCTCTCTTTCTCTCTCTCTCTCTCTCTGATTTTTATTCAACGATCAGTTATTTGCGAACGTCGTCAGGTTTGCAATTTCAGTGGGGAATTGATGTAATGGGTAGTTTACTGAAACATTGAGACATTAAAATAATATGAGCGCTGGTATGAAAGGTCGCGGGCACATAACTGCAAGCACTTTCTGCGAGCTTAGCAACGTAACCTCGGCAAACTTAATATCCGCGTAGATTTTCCACGGGTTACTGAATTACTTTATTTCACGTTCTACCCTTGTTTCACGGTAACTGGTTTAAGAAGGATCGCGCACGATGCCTATCTGCGTGGTAAACGTACTGGCAAGAGACGGAAACCACACCTGACGAGAGTCCTCCGTTTCATAAATTCAAAAGCAGACACGCTATGTACACATTTCCCGTTCAACGTGAAGTCGTTTCTAAAGCGAGCCGGTGTCGTCAGACTGCACTATCTTGCGTTTCACCTGTTCCAGGCAAAAACACATACGAGTTCTTTATGCAACTTTAATTAAACGACCGCACGCTAAAGCGTGTGTAAATTTCACTACGTCTCTCAAAGCGCTGCTAAGAAGACGCTGCACTCAAAGACCAACACCGCCTCTGAACACAATGGAACATTGAATGCAACCTGAACAAATTTGCCTGCGAGAACTCTATTTTCTGACAGAAGTGCATAGAAAGAAAGAGGGAGGGGGAGAGAGAGAGAGAGAGAGAGAGAAAGAAATACGTCAATCTTCTTAGACGACCCCTGCGAAGGAAATCGACGCTATAACGAAATTTGGAAAAGGCAACGAAATTTGTTGGCCCGAAATGCCCCTAAATATGCAACGCTCGCAGGAGTGGGAGCGTAGCGTGAATTGCCTTTTGCCGGATGGCAGCTGGCGGGGGCCAGATGTCGGTCGTTAATGGACTCTGCGGGCCTCGAAATGGCACCAGACTACGATCCCCTGGCCCGGGGAGACTCGACGGCCACGAAATAAAGGAACGCCGAGTCCATGCTTCGACAAAGGGACAAAACGCCGCCATGTCGGCGAGAAAAACGGCGACACTCGATTCGCTCGATATTCGTCGAAATGAAATTATCGGCGTCCATGTCCCGCATTTGGACTACCGACGCACGCTAACGAGCACTGATAACCCGCATCCGTGTTGACGTGGCAAGATTGCCAGAAAATGTTGACGAAAATTAGTGCAACAACGAGACTCACTTATTTCAGTGTATACGTCGAACTTCAACGATCCCGATGTTTTTATTATAACTGTCAATTTTCCTTGACAGTTGCAGACATCGAACGAGTGGAAAGAATGAATGTACGGATATTCGGTTATAGCGCACATATTGAACCGCAGACTGCAAATGCGGCCGTCAAAAAATGAATTGAAATGGCAAAAAGTCTGTCTCTCCTTCTTTCTCTCTCTATCTCTCCGTCTTCCTTTCATTCTCGTTGCCTCCCTGACACTACCCGCTCGTTCTTGGTCTCGCTCCCCCTCTCTTTCTCTCTCTCTCTCTCTCTCTGCCTGACCCGAGTAACTCAGCATTGGAAACCGGACTTTCGTTCTCATCTTTTTACCTCTCCTTATGAAGCGGAGTAAAGCGGATAATGCCTAGTCAGCCTCCCGGGGTGATCGGTCTTTCTCTCTCTTTCTCTCTTCACCTCTCTCCCTCCATCTTCGGTCTTCCTCATTCGAAGTCTCTTTGTCATCTTCGTCTCCCTTCAAGCAGCCAGATAGAAAGAGAGGCTTTTAAAACTCGCCTCATCCGCCATTCCCCGTTCGGGAGTGGGTGTAAAGCAAGCGTTACTATCTTTGAGGTTGGGCCCACGTTACGGCAGTATACCCTTTCGCCAGCGTTTCTGGCCCAAGAGGCCACTGGGAGCCGATATCGCGCTGCACGTTGAAGGATCGTGGGCTGCATCGGGCACTCCAGGTGTTCCGTAAACGCCGCCATGCAGCGCAGCAAGGGTTAAAAACTAGGACGAGGCGGAGTCCATTTCGGAATGAATTCTACGTGCGCCCACCGTGCCACGCCGCGTTCGACGCTTCCGAGAAAATGGAAGAGGCCAACCAACGTGTAAAACACTGAAAGACTCTTGTTCTAACATCGTAATCAGAGACAATTAGAACACTTGAGATTCTTCTTCGCCCCGTGTCGCGGACCAGATCGATCTCGTCGAGAAATTTCGGGAAACCGAGGTGTAAGAAAAGATGTACGTGTTTTGTTCTTTGAACTCTATGAGTGTAACACGAGATAATGCGTGCATATGTCCAGTCTACGTAACACGATTCGGTGAACAAACGCGGGGCATAATAAAAGAATTTATAACAAGCGCAAGGAGTTCTTTTAATACGAAGACTCCGGATGCAGCAAATAATGGATGAAACGCTCCTGCGGGCAGTCGTTAGTAGTATGTTACACGCGATGGAACGCGTATAAATGGTCTGCCGAACGACCAGTGCAGTACGGTTAAATGATAAAGTGCATTTTCACTCGACACCAGCGAATAACAAATATTACTCTGCTCATAAATACATCCGAATGATATCGCAGAGGCATATTAGTTACACATTTCCACATATTCGATTCTCCAAATACCTCCGTCGTCCGCGAAGTGCTGACCGAACAATCGATGCGTAAACGCCCGAAACGGGAACGCACAAATGCGTGGCATGTGGGGTTTTATTCAGCCACTTCCGTTGAGACGTGAACGACAATAATTTCGCTTATATTCAATAATTCAACGGTAATACCATGACGAACGCATATCAATGGACACGTCGCACTACCCGGTTGACCGACAACTCAGTATGAACAAATACGTTATTAAAGGAGAGGAGTCAAGACCAAGGAAGGTCCATATACATCGGATATCCATTTTGTCGTACATACTTAAATTCCGCGAACGATACTGGTCATTCACGCGATATTAACCGAGACGACCGGCCGACCAGTTGGCTGACGACCGATTAACAAAGCGAGCCTAACACACAGATATCCCTGACACCTGACATTTCGTTTCTTTCGTCGTCAACGTTAGCAGCAGTAGGCGCAAGCCGATCATCCGCCTTTTTACTCCCAGCCCTGCGAGCGGGTACATTGATTACTCGCCCTTTCCGACAAGTGGTGGCATTACGTGCGTAACGTGAGACTATACGGGGTGATTCTCGTGTCGCGATCGATACGCTTCTTCTACGCCGAAAAGTAGAACAAAGCATGAGCCACGACTACGGCCGGACGGGTAATAAAGATGCAAACGGTGTAGAGACATCCTCGTTTGCCTCGACGTTTCCGAAGTCATTCACCGGAATCTCCAAATTGGTATTGCTTCCATTGGCTCGTAGCGTACTTCGGAAAGCCATAAGACGGAAACGGGTCACGATGATATTACGATTGCCGGATATCCGACAAATCTGCGGGTCACACTCTCGGAACAGCAAGCCGAGATCAAATCTAATGTTCAACACGGAAGGAATCTGTCTATAGTTGTGATTCGCGAATTGCATTTAGTGTTATATTAGCGTAGGAGAAAAGTGAATCGGCCACCGGACGACAATTACCCTGTACACAATGTGTATATACATATATATACACACACACGTGTAAGAGCGTGGAACGATCGATGCACGACGGAAGAGGGGGCAATAAATGGTAGGAGCGGCTGCTCGAGGAGGAAGGGGCGAGGTAGAGGGACCCGAGCAGGGGAGGGGGACAAAGGGACGAGCAAGGGATAGGAAAAGAGAAGGGTGAAGGGGAGAAGGGAAGAAAGGGGCAAGGCGCGGGCTGGGGAAGAAAGGGGCAAAGGGAACAAACAAAACGAGAGTGCGGAGACAGCTGGTCGCTCTACCCCCGGCAAACAACAAACCCACATGACGCACGTACGCGTGCACACGCGCGCACATACTATACCAGTATAAAACGCACGCCGTATTAAGTTGCCGTGTCGCATGTCGGTGTCGGTGGGACACGAGCGCTCCATAGTCAATGTTCCGTGGCGCACAGGGTATAAATGAGATCCGATAGTGAGGCAAAATTGACCGACTTTCGTCGAATATTCGCGGCAGTAATTCATGCGATTATCGTGTGCGCCCTCCGCGCGCATCGGCGGAAAAGAGCAATGAGAGAACGCGAACGGAAGAAAGTTCGTAGGAGTAGGTAGGTGCGGGTGCGCGCTGGTGTTGGTCGAGAAATCAGCCCGGCGCGCACGGTCTCGAGCCGAAGAAACTTACGTTTGACCCACTGTCCTTTTAACAAAATCCCCTCGTAATCACGACTGCGATTATGTTGGCAACGTTTAAGGTCGGATTTGTCCTCTTTCCCGTGCCTTTTACTAGAGCTCATGCTACATGCCGTGACCCCGCGAGTCTTGGATCAGTGAAGTTTACGACGGCTGCGTCTGAGAGCACGAATTAATAAAATGTGACGGAAGCGGGCTGGGTTCTTAGGGGAAAATTGAAGTTGATCCGCCTGTTGAACGGACAATTAAGCTTCTTTAGACGACCGACGGCGATGGTGGATGATTGTCTCGTTGGACGCAGTCATTTGCCCCATCGCACTATTGTCTCTCGGCAAATGTTTTTCAGCGGCAAGATGTGGTTCACGTGTCCGCCGAGCGTGCTCGAAAGCAAAGCCACGGTTATTTGCCGTCCATGCAATTTACGCGGATTACGAATGGGAGCAACAAACTCTTCGCAGTGGCTTTTGCCGTTTAATCGTGCAGTCACATCCCCGACGAAAGATGAAATTTTCTCATTTCCGTACGTCTGTTAATTCGATTTTTCTTGCCGTTTCTACGTGTTGCGTTAAACGAAAATGATGAATTTAAGCGTATTTTCAAATAGAGAAGAAGCGTGAATCGAACGTTGCCCCCACCCCCAAATCCGATATCGAACTCTCACGAAAAGTATGTCATCCGCACACTCGGTGTGTGCAACACGATATTGAATTCGTCCACTTTTTCAATCCCGCATTTCATGAATTAAGCTCCGACCGGGTGAAAGATTCGGATATCAAAGAGCCTTTTCACTGCACGGTTCGGCATCGCTAAATAATTATAAAACACATTTCTTCGTGGTTCTGCGTGCTCCGTTTGAATGTCCAATGCGTTCGGTATCTTTCGATAAGCCAGATACCGCGCGTGAACGTGGCTGTGAGCGTGTGTAACGTCCATAGCGTTGCGTTGATCAATGTGCCTGGCGTAAATTTCACACGATGAATTTGACTGATTCGATAAAGGAGGATGATTACGAACGGCCGGTATCTAATCACGTCCAACCGGAGTATATAATTACGTCGAGAGCGGAGCGTAGAAAATCGATAAATCCATTGCTTTTTCATTAGCGCACGTAAGTTTCGAGGATATATGAGCTAAATGCTTTTTAGAGGTAGTGTTTGCCGTGGCAATTTTTCATCAGCGCCGCGGCGGGCAGCGACAATGTCGAAGTAAAAGCCAAGTCGAACGGGTTGGCAAGACCTATCTACTAGAACCGCATTTATGCGGCGAACGGGTAACTTTGTACACTTACATTTCCCCCGGAAAAAGATAGTTAATTGTAGTAGCAGCGACAGCGTACTTGTTTGTGCGAGGAAAACGAAAAATTACTGAAGTACACGTAGACCAGTGGTCGTTCGTAGTCGTGCTGATGGCATTTCTTCAGCTGGACGTTGTACAGTGCAGCCTGTTTTTTAGCAGGAGATAAAGCTTATCGATTATAAAAAGGACAAAGACGCTTGACCCGAATCGTGCTCTTTTAACCTTTCGCTAAAAGCAGACCACAAATATCTGGGGTGTTGACGATAAATTGGACACCCTATACGCGCGTTGTGTGCAGCGGGAGATAGCGCCGCAGCGAACTAACGAAGCGTCGAGCGTAAAATGTCGAAGCTCCTCGCAGACTCGCCGTTCCCAACTCCGGACTCCGGCATAAACTTCTACCGTGGATCGCGACGAGAACGACGCCATGGGCGTTTCGAGTGTCAACGAGACTTCGATCTCGCCGGTTCGATGGCTTCCGTTCGAGTCGTTTTGAAGCTTAAAGCTTCCGCGGGGAGAAGATGCGCGCGCCCTGTAAAGGGGAAAATCGTCTGCCCGTCGTTTCAGTCTTCCTCGTTCTTCTTTTTTTGTTTGTTCGCGAGAAGCTCTAAAAGCACACGATGCGGTTGGCTTCGGAGGGACAAGCATCGAAGCTCCGCGAAAGCGACGGCCAACGTCGACGATTACGTCGACGAATAGGGAATCACTGTTTTCGGCGGCGCGGACTGCGAGAATGGAGAAATTATACGAATGAAAAAAGTGCGATGGGGACTGAAGCACGGCCGCGGCTGTCGATTACTATGATTAGAACAGTAACGACGGCGATGACGATATGATTGGCGTCGTGGGCGTTTTAACGGCTATCCCGACATCGGCCCCCTCCGCCGCTCCAAAGCTTCGAGCAAACGAAAGAGAAGAAGATAGCGAAATTGATAGCGAAATTGATAGCAGCCGTGTGCGGACAATGCGGCGGTCTGACCATTCTTTTCAAACACAAACCCCGTGTCGTTTCCCTCGATTCAATCCTCGTAATTTAGAGAAGTCAAGGCGGAGCTTGACGCGTTTTCGCGTTTTGCGAAAAACACGCCGAACGAGGCCGCGCGGAGCTGCAATAACGGCAATAGCGGGCAATAGGCGGCAATAGCGGCAGAAACAGCACGCGCAGGATGAGGCGACGCTATAGTGGAACGAGGCCAAACCACGAGGTCAGAGGAGCCACTTTTATCGTGCTTCCTTTGCAAAAATTTCCTGCGCACGCATCGGCGCCGAGCAGCACACGCACGCGAAACCTCGATCACCCTACCGCGAAGGATCCCTTCTACGACCGGCCGAAGTCATCCATTCTATGTCGTCTTTTCATTTCGCATGCGAAAAGTATCGGGCACGATCCGCTATTACGCTGATGGCCCAGGCCTGATCTGATCCGGAAGATGAATGCCCGACGTAGGAAACCGAATCGACGGCAAATGAATGCGACCTACGTCAGAGAATCAGTAAACGCGTTCGATCGATGCCGCGTGTGTCCGCTCAGTCGACGACGGCAGGGCCCACGCAACACGATTATGTATGTACTTCTTACGTATGTATGTATGTATGTATGTAGCACGTGATTTACGACTACGGACGATTGTCGTCGACCCCGGTGCAACTGTAAGCTCTTTTATCCGTGCCTGCGCTTTAGCTCGAATTTTCGTACGTAAACTCTTGGTGTCGCATCATTCGGACGTACTTAGCGTAATTATTTCGGAGAATAGGTTTCTATTAATGTCACTGATATCGTCTGATTCATTACTAGCAGCACGTCATTAGGCTATGACAGGTTCGAGTGTGCTCGACGGTCACGACGACGTTTGGAGTTTGCTTATGAAATATCTTCTGATCGGCAAGCCACGTCTCCGGGAGACTCCATACATCGCTCGATCGCCATTAACCGAGTCCCAGTTATTCGAGTTGGCCGACGCTTTATACGAAACCCCAGTGTTGCCGAGCTAACACCGTCTTGCCCGTACAACGTACGCGACGTTGCCGTTTCGCACAAGAAAGACGAACAATTACTTTTTTTCGCCAATGTGACAAACGAACATTTGATTAGGAATTGAGTTGCTAATTTTGGTGAAGGTTTACAGTAAGCCGGTGTAACGTCATAAGCAAGCCTATTAGTGATCGCTTTAAAGGTTCAATAATAACACACTAAAGCCACTGATAAATAAAAAATGGTAAACCTAAGCTATGAAGCCTCTGCTTCTCTTTGATGGGTCTCTACAGAAACACGCCGCAAAGAATTCAAAAGCAGGCCACGTGTGTTTTTTCCCGATCGCGAAACACCGCCGCCAGCTGTATCGGGAGTAATCGATAGCATCGACGTGCTGACAAACTTTGCAAGCAGGTTAAGCGAAAGAACTACCATTGTCTTCGTGTGAAGTGACGTAAGCAGGTTAGATCCTGAAAAGCGCGTATGTTGGGCCAAAAAGAGTACTGTACGTTGCGTGGGAAAAAAATGAATGCACAGAAAAAATGAGCGATATGAGATATTGAGGTTGGAAAGAAGAGTGGAGCACAGCGGTCCGACGCGACGTCTCTTTATTCAGTTCGAACGGAGTGGACTGATAAAGGAAGGAAGTCCGGCAGTCGGAGCATTCCGCTTCACGAAGATTCAACGACAGAATTGGAGGTAACGTGTGGCTGAAAACTCGAGGAACGCATTACGCAGAGCGAGGTACAATTAATCCTGAAGCGTGGTTCAGGCGAGATAACGAAGTTTGCTGTAACCAGGACGTAGACGGGAAAGATTTGGAGCACGCTGCGAGGGCACTTGATAAGACTCGAATTAAAAGGCGCAAACGGGAGATACAGAGAGACCACACCCTGGGAACTCGCGCAATTGCGCGGACGGGCGATCAGCAGTAACAATGAAACGGAATAATAAAAAGGCAGGTCGTTCGATCAAGAAGGACGATCTTTAATGGAAAGGCTCGTGCATACGCTTGACTCCGCGTAAATAAGTACGGGGTCCGCCTTATTGTCTTCTGACGTATCACGTGTTTGGTTTTCATCGCGACGGCAAAGGCAACACGCGAATAAAGTGTATATAACCTTTCGCAAGCGCACCGCGCGAGTGTTCGTTGCGTGGACCCGCCGAGTCCTTCTGCGTGGCTCCTTCCACTTTTTCTCAATCAATCCCTCATTGAGCATCGCACAATGCTTTCTCACGGTGCTCCGCCATGGGCGGCGTAATGCCAATCCCGGCCGTGCGTTAGGTAATAAATCTTATCGTTGCGATACGTGCGTACGGTAATGGTGCGCTTACTTATAGGACGTTTTTTTTTGCAGCGTAGCCAATATAATTTTTCATACAGAACAGCAATAAGAATACGAGACGTTATAGCTTGGAAATAAACGAACGTTGCGAAAAAGCCTAATAATGATTTTCGACCTTTCGAATGGGAAACAACTTTCCTACGTGTTGCTTCTACCACTTGGTGCTTGGGAGCATCGAATCGATTACCGTATGTATGAACCTCACTGCGTGTGTGTGTGGCTGTGGGTGGGTGTGTATATATATATAGAGTGTACAGAGATATCCGCTGAGCCTTCGGAGGCGAATGAGTCACGTTGAACTGACTTTTCGTACGCGACCGGTTATCTAATTCATCGTAACGTCTAATCGCGAAGTGGTACCCTATCGTATGTAAATATCTAATTAGCACCGAGGGCCGTTCCCATTTTCTAACAAGAGCCAGTGAGAGAGAGAAAAAGAGAGAGAGAGAGAGAGAGAGCGGGGCAAGATAGTAGCGTGGCAATCGATCAGTCGGCGCTCTCGAAGAAAATTCTCAGGCGCAAAATACCCGCTCAATGTCGACGTTGTTCAGGCGCAAAACGACCGGTGCGGTGGGTGGAAAACTAATCGGCAACTTTCTCAAAATGTCCGTCGCTGAAGTTCAGGCCGCCAACGTACGATCGGCTGACATGTCGAACCAAGATATTAATTGCGCAGGTACGACGTAAATGCCCCGACACTTTTTTAATTAAACGCACACACGTCGGGGTGAAAATATTGACCGCGAACGGGTAAAAGTAGCCTGCTTACTCGCCCGCTGGTCTCCGACCTGCACGGTAGCGCGCACAAGGTAAGTGATTAAGTAGAAAGTTCGTATTATTAGAGCTGAATGGCGCTCTATGGTCAATAAATAACTTGATCTTACGCTGCGTGGACACGCTCAACCGAACGCACTCGCCGTTGTAACATAATCAGTCTAAATATAATGTTGCTCGCGCCACAAGTATGCGACCGTTGGAGAGCTCGATTCTTTCGGTTTCTTCTTTTCCCTCGTCAACGTTCAGCCACGCTTGTTTCCCAACTGCCTCTGACCCGCGAGTCCGCAGTTCGAATCAGACTCTCTATTTTTCGTGCCATCGGCAATTCCTATAATTGGATCTACTGATTGTCGTGGGCGTCGGTGCGCCTTCTTTAAATTAGTGGCGCCGGTAATTCCTCGTATTTTGATTGCTAGCTGTCGTATCATCTCGGTAATTGGGACGGTTATCGGACTCTCGAGGATTTATTTTTTTTTCGTTTGGCTGAATTCGGTCGGTGCAAAATATTCCGCGGTAGTGACGATTTCGATAATTAGGTCAATTTGTAGCGGGCGATGTATATCTCAGCAAACGTAAGCATTCGTTAATCGTTAATTCAATGAATTCGTCAATGGAGACCAGCCGAAAGTGTTACGTGTGGGATCCCATAATCCAGTGCTGTCCAGGGAGCGCTCCCAGTGCTCTATAGGCCCCCCCACAAATTAACGTTGCCCTGGAAACGGACGACGCACCGTGTGTCATATGATCGGCATAAACAAAAAAACGCGATGAAACATAAAGGACAGAACCATTTCTATCTAGTGGAGGTGGAAATAGCGGCGTAAGGGGCCCCTCTCGTGGACTGCACTGCCATAATCGAATACATGCCCACATCCCATGCATTCCACACCTTCAATTTTCCCTTCCCTTTTCGATTAAATGATTATAGTTTTCACATTCTCCGCGACGTAAAGAAACATATTCTGAAAGAATCTTACAACTACACTGTGGTCCCAGACATACCACTTTTGGCCGGTCAATCTTCGAATATGGTAATAGCTCTTTCTAAGGTTAAATATTTACTGAACACCGTGTACAGCAACCAACATATTGATTGCCAGACAGCTACCCGAAGAAATGCTCGAGACGGCACATCATTCGTACTGACAAACATCGCTAAAAATGGGAACCGTCATAAAGGTCTTTCGTTAACAAGATATTTCAGACTTTGTGTCGGCTTCCCAAACTCTCCTGCACTGCAATTATCCGGCACCCTTGAGCACAGACGTTTCCAGTATTAATTAAATATCATTGTATAATTCGTCGCTCCTAATTGATGTTTCATTAATTTTCATCAAACGAGGTCGTCAACACAGGCCGCATCATCAGGGACGGGCCTATTTGCCGAAGCTGAGTAAACGCACTTGGCCTGAGGCTTCGCGACGACAGGCATTGCCGTGGAGACGAATTTTCAGACGAGCGTGACGCGGGAGCAGGTGGTCCCGGTATGACGACGAAACTCGCCTGTTTCAAAGAAAACCGAAACTTGGGAAAATATTTTCGGCGCTTTGCGTACAGCGGTGTGACGTCAGTCGAGTGCTTGCTGTCGCCGATGATATGGAACTTTCGTCGCGACCTCGCATATACATCCACCCACACACAGTCAGCCCGCAAGGTATACGAGGGAGAAAAGGCTGTGAAAACATTTGCGAGAAGCGTCGCGATATCGGGTGGAAAAGATAAAATATCTACGACGCTCCGTGTCGCGCTGCAACTCTTCGCAGTGAGCATTAACCTCACGCTCCACTTTTCGAAATGACAAATCAAGGCTCCGAATCGACCGCGAGGACGCTTGATACTCGAGCCGTTCGCGGCACGCCAGCGAGCCTTCGCACTAACAACACGCCAGGCAACGATCGATAACGTTCGAGTGGCGAAAGCGGCCCTTGCTTACGTGCCGCCCGCGCCAATGTTTTCGCATTTGTTGAATATATCGGAGAAACGTTTGCAACGAGATATGCGGTCTACGGTTCGAGAGGAAGCGAGAGCAGAGACGTGGAAAGAAAATCCTGGGAGCTCGGCGAAATAGCATTGTTTACCATTCCCCTGTCACTCGACCTCCCCCGCTGAGGAGACTAGTCCGCCTTTCAGTTGTCCATAGTCTCCGCGTATTATTAGACGCACATTTCGGGCGAGACCCACGGAAATAGGCGTCTGCAATGTTTTATTTTTAATCGATCTCGTGCCGCGAGCCTTGTTGTTTTAAAAGTGCAACGCAAGAGGAACGGCGCGGGAGGGACATTAATAAATCGTACGTCCCGTACGTGTTCGCTGCGGTGCCTGCGTAGTTGAACGGGCTATTATATATAAACATTGTACTGCCTATAACTTGCGCAGCGCGCGTTATACAACTGATATGGCCGATAGGAGGAAATCGATGGAGCAGTAGAGCGGCCTCTTCGTAATTTTCCATGTGATAAATTGAGTTTCAGAGTAACGCTGACGTGCGACGCGCGTACAGTAAGTTCCGGTAAGTTGCGCGTTTAGCGTGCATTATATTATTTGGCAAGTAGCGTGTGTACGCAGCCGTGTCGTATGTACGGAGACGTCTGAAGTCTGAAGACGTGCATCTCGCGCAGCTTTAAAGCGAACGAAGAGAAAAACGTCATAAGTATATCATAATTCACGCGTTCGGAACATTCCTCACTAATCGACTGTCAACGACAACCCGTCAAGATGACCAATTCTTGGACGTGTATCGTGATGAGTTTCTACGTGCCTCGGTCAAAGAGCACAGACGTTACCGCACATTACAGTAACGTTATTTCGACGAGTCCGTTTCAATCCGAACGACGAGGAAAAGCGGAGCAAGAGTGCAAATAGATTGTGCAAAAGTGTTCGTACATTTGTGAGGCGATCGTATGCGCACGCTCCAATCAAAAACCGGTTATTTCTATGCGTTCTCTGACTTCCTATTAGTCTATAGACTCTTCTCGATTACGGTGTACGTCATGCTGCTGGGATATACTAGAACTGGAGCAGGGGCATGAAAGACAGAGCTGCGAGAATCACAAAGCGATGCATTGCAGTCCACCAATTTCACCTTTAGTGCACCGACTGAAACGCTAATGCTTTGCCACGAGGAAGAACAAAATAATCCGCCCAACGCTTCAATAGTCTTATCCCCTTTATACGCTAATATTTAAATATAATTTGCGGAAATTGTTCAAAGAGGGATGAGTATAAGGTTTTGGACCGAATCGGAACAGTTCGCGGATGCACGATAGCATCTGGCATATGGCTGCAAAACGGTGAAAAAGGTCCAACATATTCTTTGCCCCGCACGTATATCGTTCGATATATGTAAGATGATTTACGCTGAACGTAGACCATTCTACGCTCTCTCATCTTTCAATAGTTTCGCGTATAGAGTCCCTGAATAGGGGCCAAAACATATCTTCCAATTCGCTTACACTTTTGGAATACGGGAAAAGATCCAGCAGGACAGAGAAAATGCAAACGATATTGTTCTCAGTGCAATATTTTGTGGGAGATATGCACACAAACAATCTGAGGAACATTGGAACATATTATCAGCCGCTTTCTTCGAAAGTTCCGGATGCCCCCGACACTTTCGACGCGAAAATGTCCTCTGAGAATTCAGCTCAGAGTTAAAGGTTACGGAACACGATCCTTTTGCACGCACACACACACACACCGGCTGCAACACGTAGTCTTCTGCGGTGCCTGGCAAACAGAAAAAATGGAAATAACGCGGAAGAGTAAATTGAAATACGATAGGCCTTAATTCACAGTGGCGCACCGGTTTGAGGTATACGATTTACGTTGCAGGCACGTCCATTTTATATGGCGTTCGAACGGCGTGGGAAGGCACGGGAAAATTGCACGATGATCGCGGTGGATGTTACTTGACTACTACACATCGTACCACTACGCTAACTTAGAAAAACAAGCTCACAAACGTCTCGAATGCATGCGTCTGCACATAAAATATCAACGCTGTAATCAGTGGACAACCTGATATTACGTAGCCTGAATCTGCTGATCGACAAAACAGACTCCGCGTATATAGAATATAACGCAAGCGCGTACGTCGTGAAGTATCAGCGGTAGTAACATCGTGATGCCATCTAAATCGGACAATGTATGGCTAAACGGGCGAGTAGACACAGCTGGAGGAGAAACTAGAAACAAGGGAACCAGAAGTCGACAGACAATCCGCTGAAGCGCGGCAAGCCCAAGTCCAGGGTTTTCACGGCAGGAAAGTACTGCTGCGACGAGGGGAGAGATCGAAGTGAAAAACGTGGTGGGACGTCATTGGTTCGAGAGCTCGAGGGTCGTAGCTCGATTGCGCAACCCCGCAACCCCGAATTCTCTCGGTCATTTTGACGACTTCGCTTGCCATCGGACGGCAGCGCTCGATTTTTCCAGCTTTCGGCCGGGGGCTAAAATGACACGATTCGCGAGGCAGCGGCATAATCCTTGGCTGCGCTTTACGTAATATGATTGAATGGCAAATTCTTTCATGACAAGACTTCCCCTCGCTATCTGCCGTGCCTTTTATTTATGCTCCAATATAGTTTATCAGGGAGGACAAGATATGCGTCGTCACGAAGTCTGGCCAACGCTCGCGATGTCTGCTCATCTTGTCCTAGAGTCAATGCGAGATAAGATTCCACGAGTGGTCTGCACGACGAACTACAACAAAAGTTGTATACGCACACTGCCCCCGAAAGAAGTCTGCGCAATATAGGCTGAATGTATTAGATTGCATGCAGCGCATAACCATAACTCCTGGCAATGATCAACCTTCATCGCGCCGTATCAAATTTTTATCGAGTCGGCTGGTACCCTCGGTGTGCAGATATACATGTGTACACACGTCTAAATGTGCCTCTTTGCCCTCCCTTGTTTATCAATTCTCGCTCACACGATCTCCTTCCATCCTGGACGAAGAAGAGGAAGAATTCAAGCGTGTGTTTCGTGACTCCTCTCACGAATCAAGCGCGGCGATGTTGCCAAATTTCTACCGACAAGAGAAAAATGGTTGCCGTGGGGGGAGATTCAGTGCGTAGCCGAGAAAGAGAGAGAGAGAGAGAGAGAGAGAGATGGAGGGAGAAAGAGGGAGACTGGGGCGAGTAGGGCTCCATGAAAGCCACTAATGCAGGGCAGAGAAGAAGGGGGAGAGAATACGAGACGAAAGGGGAGATGACTCGACCCAGTAGCGTAACTAAGAAACGAATTTATGGAAGTGGAAACCACGATGGGCCTCTGCTTCACGTCGTGTCGTAACAAGACAAAAAAAAAGTAGTGTACAGTACACTGACTGATTTCGACATACGGCAAGTGACAACGCTACGCACATACGTGATTAGAGCACAGAAAGTAGTCAGCGACGATTACAAGCGACAAGAATCAGTGACACTAACGTAACTAACGCTGTCGAATTCGTAGAGAAAATATGGAAAGAATCGGAAAAAAAATAGCATAACGGGCCTGCGCCCAAAAGGCCGGCGTATAGTCTGATCCCGGAAACGAGCCGTTTGGACAAAGACAAAATAGCGCAATTCCACGGCTGGAGGCCGAAAAGCCCTCCCTCCTGATTACGCCATTGGCTCGACCCAACGAGGCAGCACGGGCAGCCGGCTGCGTTGTTGCCAAGCGGAAACCACAGAGCCGCGGCATTTTCTTCTTCCACGAAGGCACGAACAGCGCGTTCCGCTCGCCTACCGTGTTACCTCCTGCATGTGGAAACAACAGGGCGACGCGAGAAACATAACGCGGAACAGCCTTATTTGGGGAATAACATCTCGGAATATTTAACAAAGACAGCGGCGCGACCCACCCGCCTCGTTTCGACATCGACGATAATTTCGTGATACATGTCGATACGTACGAGCACATACCCTGATACTGTACCCCGACACATACTCGCATGTACGACGCTTCCGATGGCTTGGCTTTGCGACAATATACGCCAGCTCCGTGCGAAAGTGGCGTGTTTGCGACAGACCTAATACACGGGCAAGCGCGGTATGATAGGTCATCGATTAAAATGCGTACCTCGTATGGCCGACTGCCGTTTTCGAAAGCATTACTCTCCGCCGCGGTAAGGTGGCGGCTCTAAATTTAGAAAACGACGCGCGTCGCGCATCTATAGACCGATGCGCGAGTAGAAGCCTACGTTCGGCTACGGTAGAATCGATATTGCGGGCGGGTAGAATCCGGCGAATCGATATCTTTTATCGAATGCGTAAGATTGTTGCGCAATGAGTTACCTCTCCCGTCGTCCCGTCGTCCCGTCGCGCGCGGCAACAACGATATCAGAGGATAAAAGTGTATATGCCCCGGCCGTTACTCCGTCGAAAATGCGAGGCACAGGCCGCACAGGGCACAGTGCGCGACGATTCCGATTCTTCCCACGTTGAACTCCCTTATCGAGCGGACGCAGGTCGTTCGCCACGGTGAATGAGTTTGGTCGTCCACTTGATGCCTGGTGGACGGGAAAAGTTGCACGTGCGGCAGTGTGTGGTGCGTTTCCGTCGTATGGGCAACGCTGTTGGGTAAAACGCAACGGACACCGAATCAAGGGAAACGCATTAGGGTAGCATTTCGCTTTCGTTGCACGATAAATGCTGCGCGGTAGATAGCAAGCACGTAGATAAAAAAAAGCAAATAGTCCGATACGCGCGTCCTTCGCGGACTCGATGGACGATTACGCGGAATGCAAATTTGCACGAAACATACCTCGATGCAGCACGTCAAAATGCGATTACACGCACTGTGAAAATCGGAGGACAATGTGCATGCATGCAGGCTCGGCGGATGCATACGGTTCGATGAGTTGGTCGCGAACTCGCCATGATCCGTCACCGGTCTAACGTCGCTACGAAATACTGAATCACCTACCGAGTGAAGTCGATTAGATTCAACAACTGTTCGTAATGTTTAGTCGTAACTTCCGCAGCTCATATCCTCGACTATCTCTACGCTCTCGTCATTGTTTCTCGGCACCGGAATTAATGCACGCGGAACGAATAGGATTTTAACGGGAAGTGATTAGAATTTTGCCTGCGTAAAAGCATCGCTAGACTTCCTCGTACGTAGCCGGCAGTACCACGCGTAACGAGGTCATATTGTAGGTGCGACGAGAAATGAAAAGCGCAACAAATTATCATTTCCACAGAGCGCAAAGGCGATATAATCAGATTCGGAGTGTACGTGATGTACAGGACAATGGGCCTTGCAAAATGCACCGCCACTTCATAATGCACTCTAACCCGACGCGCTGGAAATCGCGCCGGATTGAATCGCGCGTTGAAAGAAATTGCACGTGGGATCGATATATAATATCTGACGCGAAGGATGCCCGTCTCTCACGATAAGCGTTCACATCCAACCACAGTCTGTTCTTTATACAGCGAAAACTACTTTACGAATTATACGTTAGCGTGGTGCGTACGTGTTCGTGGCTTATAGGTGGAAAGACAGCGTTCAAACGGAATACTGTACACGGCTAGAGGTAATTCGGGCAAAGTGTCACGGCAGCGAGTGCATTGAACGGTGCATTGCCCTTTTCAATAACCTGCGCGCGGGAAGTTTCGCAAAACAAATGACCGCAGTTACAATTGGGATTCTCCGTTTCCGCTGACCGCTCGTTATGCCATTAAATCGTTAGCACTGACGTAAGTTTTTATTTGCTAGCCGAGTCTAACGCGGCCTGTGCTCTTATCGACAATGCGGAATGAGAAACCAGAAAGTTTGCAGAACAGGTTAAGAGTCGCTTAAGTGCTCGCTACGAGAATACCGACGGAGAAGAAAATAACAGTTGAGTTCTGCACTATTCTTACGTAAAGCATTATCGCGCTGCTTTGGACGCTTGTGTGCCAAAGTCTTAGGCATTAACGATAATCTAGTCGTATAAGCGCGCGCACACAAGTCTTGCAACATACAAATTGCTATTAAAAATAAGCCGTGACAAACAGTCAAATAGGAAACGCGCAGAAAAAGTGCGAAGTCTAGCGACTCCTATGTACATATACATACATGTGTCGCAACGCTTCATTCTCACGTAACGCAAAATGGCACGCAGGCCAAAAGTGGCGAAGAAAATATTTGCAGATAGCACGATAAACGGCTTGGTGCGTCGAGGAGTGCGTCTGAAGATTGAATATATACCGGGTATCGGAGAACCTGTCGAGACTGGGCCTCGACCGGCGGATAACAGTGTCTCGAGATTCAGCGGAACCTATAATTTGGCAGCCATAGGCGCTCTAGGCTTCGAAAAGAGACGCATCTTATTTTCAGCTGTCTCGCGTCGTTTTCCACGATCGTCCACCGTCCGCGCTACGTTCTGGACCGACGTAAAAAATTGGGTCAGCACAGGGCGGCAGTAACGAATCGTGGCAATGATCCGTCATAGTAACGAAGAGACTTCGACGCTTTCCCGATTTTACCTGAATCGGGTCGAGGCAGAAAGGCAGGCTACTGCACTATCCAGTACTGAGAACCTCGTGAAATCGGCGATGGAAAAAACGCGACGAAAACGGGGGCCCTGGCACGACCTCGTAGCCGTGCAATCGGCAATTCGACAATGCTCTGTGGCCTTTTGCGCACGAAAGAAGAAGATATACGTGCACCGGCGTTGTTGCCATGTCCGCCGCTGCCTGGCGGAGCACTCTTCTGCTCTTCTCCCGAATACAACCAGTCCCTCCGTCTCTCTCCCTCCCATTATGGACCACCGACTCCCTCACTCTTCCATTTCACCCGGCCTCCTCCTCTCTCACTCTGCGCAGCCTGAAGCGCGACATGACCATACGGGGGAGTTGTTAAGGCAACGCGAGCGATATGGATGTATCTCCTTAAAGCGCGCCTCCCGAGTGCTGCATTCAGCGGTGCTCACATCGATCGGTTCATCATCGCCGAGTCTTTTTATTTATCATCAGTGCCGGCTAAATCACGGCTCAAGATTTCTACGTCGCACGCTATGTATACGCGTCTTTTGGATCGCGCATGTCGGTAAGATTACGCCGAAGTAAGGAGATGAAGTATATGTGTATGGACACCTAACGCTCCGTGAAAGACGGTAGTTGCCACATGATACCGTGGAACGGCGAAACTTTACAACTTCAAACTTCCAAGACGGATGATCGGTTTAACTTCAGTAAATCGATTGCCCCGAGTCAATCGTATCGCTCGGAACTTATTATGCACTCGAGAGCGTTACGTCAGTATCGAAGTGAAGAAAGACGGAGCGTGGTCTGCCGTCTACCATCGATACGACGCGCTGCCAGAAAGTTCCACGTGTACGGAAGTTTTTTAAGTGTAACAAAGATATTGTCGGGGTTTCGGTAACGGTACAGCTGTACCCTTCTTAGGCTGCGTCCAGATCTGAGCACGAACCCGAATGAACAGTCTATGCATGAGAGGATTTGAAAGTATGGGCGGATAAGAAAGCATTGGGTTCGACACTCACACACTTTCAAACCCTCTCATGCATAGGCTGCTTGGTCGCGTTCGTGCTCAGGCTGGACGCAGCCTTACACACGCGTCCGCGTCAGAACGTACTACGATACGCCCGTTGCAATTACACCGGTAATTATTACTACGCGGAAGCTGTGTCCGTACACACCGTCTGGAGTCAAACGTGCACCGAGAACGATAATATTTGCCTGCCATTTTGTGCAGCGGGGCAGGAACCACTCGCGCATTGGAGTGCCCCGGCGCTGTACAAATGAAAACGCTTGTGCGACAAAATATTATTCCGCGCGAATCATGAGTCATCCTGCGCAGCCTTGAATACGAAAATTTCGCGTGCGAAGTGGACAACAATGGTTCGCTTTTTTCCACGCGGCCGACCGCGTGGCAGGGCGATAAGGCGCTCGCTAGTGCGTGGAAATATTGTTCGATGAATATCACGAGTTTCTTGATAAAGCTTGTAAACCAGACGAACAAGTGTGAAGGAGGCGAAAGAAACAAGCGGCGACGCTTGTCGGGCGAAATCTTCGACTTACGTCCAGGTAGATTTTCCGTCGAGTCGATCAGGTGTGTTGAGAGAAACCTGTTGGTTCCGTCTTCGTCCTTTGTAAGAGGGACAGGTGACGGTAGGGCTCGGCTTTCGAGTACAGGCTGAACCGAAAGAAAGGTGTTCCGTGGCGGAGGAGGGTTCAGGGAGGAACAGAGAGTCTCAAAGAAGAAAAAAAGAGGATGAAGAATCGTCTTCACAGTTTCGATTTTGGCCCTCGACGGATCCTTGTAAATCCCGCTCCTCCTCTCATCCTCGTCGCTTCCTCAGTCCATTATCCCGCGGGAAGGTAGTTTTACGGCCGACCGAAACGACGGCCCGGCAGCGCGAGGGCAAACAAAGGCCTCGAGACGCGAGGAAACGTCTTCACGATCCCCGCGGATTTACGAAACGCGCGTAATGCTAGTCCTTACTATTTCTACGAGCGCTGCGGACGACGAGGACGGCGAGGACGGCGAGGATGGCTCGTGAGCTTCCACCGGCACTGGACATTATACTTCCACGTGTACGGCTTTATCGTGAGAACTGCTCATTACGACCCTCGTTCTCGTCCCGAGCCAGATGCTGCCGTCAATGTGAGAGTGTAGTCATTTTCGAGCGTCCGTTAACGCGTTTCTTTCATACAGCGCGTTCAACCAACACTGAGACAGATTGAGGGGGAAAGAGAGAAACAGGAAATCGAATAATTCTTCAGATCGGTTTTGTCCGACTTCCTAGCTTTCCGTCTTCTCGCGAGTCCGTGCGCAACCGGCAGCAGTTCTTGGCACAAACCGGACTTGGACATTCGTCATTTGAAAGTACAAGTACTTCTCGGTTTATAAAATAAGTCAAGAGACCGCCAAGCGTAGGATGTAAGGGTTCAAGAAGTGGAACAAAAATGATCGTTTCCGTGTTCCCTGTACGGTTTATGAGTAGCGCTTCATAATGAACCAAAACAAGAAGAACGGACGAAAACGCATCACGGCTCACGCGCTCCTCTACTTATAGTTTCTTGTTCCGCACTTTTCGATTGTGTAACGAGTGGGTCTGGCAACCGTTTACTATGCTCTGTAAAATCCCAAACCGTGCTACGTTTCATTGCACGCGAACTATTTTCGGCCGCTTAGATATCTTGTCTGGAATTTTCGTGTAAATACAAGCGCACCAAAAATGTAACTGCAATGTTAATACGGAGAAATGACGTTGGGTGTTATGATACTGAAGAAGAAAGAAAACGTATGTCTGAAGATCCTGCATTAACTCGATAAACTTGAAAGAAAGTCAAATGATCGTAGCATGTCCTCGTTGCGCTCGTATGTACGTCATAAGTATCACTAAACCCATTCAACTGTTTCTTGCGCTACGATCAAGAGTTCATTGCACTTGAAAACGTCTTGCGCCACGCACGTACTCATATGCCCACGCATCTGGTGAAATATTTTTTCAAGTTGTGCTACTCGCGCTCGCTGGACAACAAAAGCTAATTATCTTCGTTTCTGCGTACCACGACTTGCGTCAATCGTAAAAGCTCCACGACGCTCGATCTACACAGCTGGGAAAAAGACTGGCTGGCAGACGAAGAGACTTATTTGTTGCACGCAAACTTTCGCCTTCGTAACTAAATCGTAACACATATACGTAGCTTTGAAAGCTTTAGAACGCCGTTGAACACCGGAGTTGTACATACATCCCGGGTTGCTTTTATCGATTTCTGGCCGACCAGACCAGGTGTCTCATTCACACTAAAAGGTACATACACATAAGGCATGCTTTCTACCGACGGCGGAGAACTGCAATGACTAAATTAGGCTTAATACAATGACCAGACATACAGTCACTTTCCGATAATCATTCGACGATACTAAGAATGAAAAGTAGCGAGCTTTTCGGGGGAGGGAGACAGGGAGTGCAGGATAAGAGGTCGGTACAAAGTTCGTACCACCAACCGCAGATGGCAGCACCGCCCGCGACGACTCGGTGGAAAAGAAAAAGAGACATGGAAAAGGTTCTGTGAACAGCACCGGTCGACGTGTACGATACACGCGACATTAATGAACGTTGAAAAAACGATGCAGACTCCGCTCTAACCTATATCGCCGCTCGACCTCCGTACATAAATAAGCTGCGAGGCACGAAAATGACATGCACCCTCACCTGGCGTTGCTCTCGTGCACGAGCATATTCAAACTGCAACCGCCGTGGCCAACCTCTAACCGACAGGGTGCGGGTCCGGGGTACTTCGTTTCCGATATTACGCCGACTGTCGTCTCACAATAATCGCATGCACACTTCCTCGGCACTGGCACCACGCGAACTTCGCTGAACGCGCACTTTTTCAACGATCACGCCAACTCCTTTTCGACGAAGCAGGGCGCGAACGAGATTGTCACTTTTCGGTGCAGCCGCATGGCATGGCGACCGCGGTTACAACTCGACACACTCACGGCGCTTTAAACGCTACGTCACGTCCTCGATCTGCACGCCCATTGGTCCGCTCCACTGGAAATCACAAATCCCGCGTACTCTTTAATTGCCGCGCGGGAAAACGAAGGATGTTGCGGAAGGCTGTTTTAAATAATACTTCGAACATCTCGACGGCAGTTTTAACAATGTTAGGACGACGAATGATCGTCTTTTTTGGGGGCAGAATTATCTGATCGGGGGCTGCGGTTAAATGTAATTGTTTAGCCGGGCGAGGGAAGGGAGATGCTATAGTGGCGTCAGGAGTTACACGAGTGTGGGGAGCTGCATGGCGCACCGCCATTGTTGGACGAGGCAAAAATAAACGACGCTTTGCCGGTAATATTAATCTCGCGTAAATGGAAGATTGGGCAACATTAGGTGTCGCGTGTAGCTCAGAGAGTACAGCATTACTAAATAATCCATAATAATACGATTGAACCATATGTTATCTAATAAATATTTGCGCAATGGTACTAATGGAAATTATTTGAACATCACCAACCGACCCTACCTTTTCGAACTTATTTTCTAACGTTATTGCTATTTTCATTTACTCCACGATCGTGGCGTATGAAAGAATGTGTGCGAAGTAATCTGACGTTAAATAGAATACAACTGAAATGTTCGGAGTACTGACACAACCAATTAAAATATCATAAATACCTTGAAACGAAACGAGCTGACTGTCACAGTCACAAGCATGATCCCACGGGACTAATCAATTGCGAGATTTTCTTCTCGATGGGGAAAAGTAAGTCTGCGATAAAAAGGGGGTGGCGTTAGTTGTTAAGCGTGCTGTCGCGATGGCAGCACTTGCAGTACGCGTGCGTCAATTTACGATGCATGATTTGAACGTTCGAACCCGTTTTTCGTGCGAATTGCAAAAGACTGGCAAATGAGACGTAAGTCGAAATATTCGGCCTTGCTGTCTGAAACATTAAGAAGCGTATGATCGGTCGAAACTTGCCGCGACGGCGGGTGAATGATGAATTATTTGAACAGTATAGCAGGCGGAGGAGTGTCTGGTGATTCTGGACTCCAATTGAACAATGTCGAAGTGTTGTATACAAAAGTGCAAAGAATCTTTATTAAGTCTCAGCACAATGAGGAACGGCAACGGGACCTCAGGGTTAACGTGGAGATTCATGCCGGACTCAGCCCTGTGTGTCGGAAGGTAGCTGACGATAAAATATTGCTCCTTCAACCTCTACCTAGAAATTTGACGGAACGACGCATCACTCCTTTCACGTGTTGCAATCGTTTGTCAAAGATACAGTTGCCTATGGAATTGGCTAATAATCGTATGTAACATTGTATTACAGAGTTTATGTGTCATGCTGGCAGATGACGATGATCCTTGCTTCTTGTATTCTCTATTTATTGCCGAGGAAGATTTTAAGGTATTAAAAGCGCAACAAGGACTGCTGGTAGATTTTGACAACTTTGCCACCCAATTAATATATTTACTGGAACAATGTCAAGCACCAGCTTCGAGTCTGTCAAAGACACCGCCAAAGTTTCTTTTGCTATTAGCAGAGGAAAGTGGAGAGTGGACGTTCAAGCTGGTAGAGACAAACAATTTCAAGCATCTCTGTCATTTAAGTTTAAACATATCGCCTGCGAGTGATTCCGACTTGAAAACACACATGGCAATGAAGGTAAAGCAATTAAAGGAAAGTATTGTACAAAAGAACAGGGATGTGCTTGGGTTAGAGACAAGATTAAATGATTTGAGTAGCAAGTTGGAAAGCAAATCAAAAGAATTCGACCACTTGGAACAGAAGTACATGTCTGAGAAAAGTCAATTGCAGATTACATCCTCGCAGCAAATAAGCATAGAAAAAGACAGGTTAGTGTTTAAAATATGTTCAACATAAATTGTTGAATAGCTTTTAATTCATTGATGACGGTATGTATTATTTGACTTTTTAAAGGTTCTCTCAGGCAAGGTTAGAATGGCAACGTCACTGTGACCGAGAGAAAATGGAGATGGACCACAGGCACACGGAAACTATAAAACAATTGCATACAGAGATTGCAGAATTACGTACACAAAATATGACTTATAAGGATAAACAATCTTTTATAGAAGCCACCAGTAAGGAACAACTGAAGCAGATACAAAATTTTGAGAAAGACCTTAACATGGCTCAGAAAGAATTAGCTCTGTTTAAGAAACAGAATGCAAAACTAGATACGGACTATCACGAAAAGGACAAAACAGTAAATGGTTTAAGAACGAAAGTAGCCGTCCTAGAACAGGAATTGAAAGATAAAGTAGTCCTTATAAGTAAACACACAGAAATGATGAAAACGGCTAAAGAGCAGAAACAGCACTTAGAGAATCTTCTCGCTGACAAAGAAACCCAATTGCAACGTAAACAAAATTCATTGCGAAGTTTAAGTGATGAACTGGTAAAAGCCAATGAGATTTTGACCAAGCTCCAAAATGAACTGGCTTCCACTAAATCTAAGTTGATATTAAGAACTAGTATAGCATTGGAACAAGAAAGACTGCTAGACACTAAGCAAAAGGAGGTTGGTCAGCTAGAGAGTAAAATGGAGAGTTTAACCAGAGAGGTAAAGGACATGAAAATGGAGTCTGATAACCTGAAAGAGCAAACAAAATCACTACAAGCTCAGCTAGAGGATAAGGAGAAGATTATTAAAAATAATGATAACGGTAAGTAGACCTGATTACTGTGGAGTATCACACATTTAACAATTATGATTTGTTTTACAGTAATCAGTTGGCTGAACCGTAGACTGGCTGACAATCAGTCACCGTTGCAAAGTGCTACTACACCCGCTCCAATTACGCTTCCGTCATCAGTTCAGCTGACCCTTCCGCGAGCGAATAAGTTATACACGAACAGATTTGAGACGCGCACACCTGCACCTGGTACGGCAGTACAGTCTAATACTTTGTCGGGTTTACAGTTGAGGAATCCAATTCTTCAGAACCCAAACATAAATCAAACAAACCGTGGTACGGCGCGTACAATGGGTGTCGGTGTCGCCGACAATTCTGTAGGCATAATGACGTTTAATAAATCTGGTCAAATCTCAAGCACCAGTACGCCGATGGAACGTATTAATGCTTTGAACAAACTGGCCGGAAATGGTGCTGGTACATCGTCGATGCCGGCTATCATTGAGAACAATAATCCGCCTGGTTCGTCTAATGGTATAAAGTCAAAAAGTACAAGTGTCGGGCTACAGGGTGGTCTGAGAAGAGCAGGTTTATCCGACAAGCCAATCCTGCCCTCCGCATACTTCCCGAAAACGTTACACTGACCAAACATCTAGATGTGTTTCGAACAGTATAACGGCACGTTGAATTAGTAACATAAATTCGTATTATAATAGTTGAAAATCAAAAATACGTATTGTGTATAAAGTGAGTGCGTATGTTGCAGGGATGACGCGCAATAAATCCGATAGACGTTTGTCGCTAGGCGAAACAAAAAGTACAAATAGATACGCAAATGATGAGTATTACCACAGGGATTCGTTAGAACTCTATTATATGTTCGATGGTATTTTTCTCTACGACAATTAAGGGTTCTGTACTGATGAAAGACTTAAGGATTACATGACAATATTAACGTTACGATATATTTTGATCTCATGCATACTGAAACAGAATTTAGCGATAACTTTCATATTTTTACATTCCTACACGTAAGTCAAAAAATTCACATTGCAGCATATGACAAAAGTTTTTCCGGCGTAACGTGCAATGATGTGAACAACATTACATCGTACGTGTTTAAAATACGATTATACACCGGTGAAATTATTTTCTAACGAATGATAGCGAATTATGTGAATGTAAATATGACTTACAACGTGCGATAATGTTATTATTACCAATTGTAGCAAGTAGGAGAGTTTGACGCTAACGGATAAATTTTATACATGCAAAGCATTACAAATACCGGACCTGTTTTGAGAAACTGTTATCTATACAGTGAAATATTATTATTAATTTATATCTTATCTCTTAAAAATAAAGAATATTGAAGGCAGATTTATTGTATATCTATTAAAAAGAAAGGAATTATAAAAGTTGACTGATAGTGTGCATCTTGAGCAATGTTCCACTACTGGTCACAACAGAAGGTCACGTAAATGTAAGATGATAGAACTATAATCACATTTTAATAGGTACCTGGACAATTGACTTAATAGTTTTGTAAGAAAGCTGTATAAATATAATTATACATCTAGAACCAAGAGTATGTATGGAGCTCTCTCTCAATATAAACTAAAGAACTTATTTGTGCCTTGTGTAATATTAAGTCGAGTAATGGTCGTTGGCAATTACTCATCCCCACAAAAATTCGAAAAACTAAGTATTGAATAAAAAATAAAATATTTTGTAAGAAACTTATGTATC
Source organism: Priocnemis perturbator (assembly GCA_963942575.1). Classification (NCBI taxonomy): domain Eukaryota; kingdom Metazoa; phylum Arthropoda; class Insecta; order Hymenoptera; family Pompilidae; genus Priocnemis; species Priocnemis perturbator. The sequence continues at coordinate 8,253,454 of OZ012645.1, read as the reverse complement.
CGCGGATATACGTGTAAATATATTTTATTCACAGATTATTTCATTTGAAGTTATTCTATACAATTCAGTGGTTGAATAATGATCAAGAACTTACATGAAATAAAATCTGTACGCTTTGAGCCAATATTAACTTCTCATTGCATCAGTGACACGCTAGAATTGATTTCAAAATTTCATCCACGATTCACGACCGCCTCCGATTCCGATACAGGAAAGGTTTAGTGCGATTTACAAATGTGACATATCGCGTTCGCATGCAAACTCGGTTTAACGGAAACAATTGCAAATCGTTTCAATTTTCCCCCAGAAATAACAACTGCCTCCTTCAGAATTCAACCATCTAGGAACATTATTGCAATATTATTGGTACAACTTACCAAAGGCTGGACTAATTTGGTGCAAAAGAAGAATCTCGTCGTTTCGCTGATATTGAGACTGTCGACAGTCACATGTGAAAGAGTCCTCCGAAAAGTTTGACGAAAATGGCTTTACACGTACCAAAAGCTCCCGGCATCGCGCAAATGCTAAAGGATGGCGCAAGAGTGAGTATAATCAATTTGACGACAATTTTATAAGTAATATCATGTACGGTTATAGTTATTTATTCCCACACTACCGCCCGGCAAAATTGAGTGATGCCTTATGATACAAGGGTTAATGATACACGAATCTTTCCTTATATAGACATTGTAGGCACATGCAGTAGGCATCTTTGTTGTAACCACGAACTCGGCAATACTTTGAATACATTAATTTTTAGTGTAGGTTAATGGAATTTATGTCAGTTCTTTATTGAACAGTTTTGGTTGACAGTTTGTATGAAAAAGAATCCGACACGCCTATGGAGTAATTATAATAATAATGTTTTGTGGTCATTTTGACGAAATAATGTTACATGGTACACTCTTTGCATTTGTTATTCCAGTACTTCTCTGGTCTTGAAGAGGCAGTTTATAGAAATATCACAGCATGCAAGCAATTTGCGCAAACATTAAGAACCGCCTACGGTCCAAATGGGATGAACAAAATGGTTATAAATCACATAGAAAAGCTCTTTGTTACCAATGATGCTGCAACAATCATAAATGAACTGGAAGTAGAACATCCAGCAGCAAAATTAATAGTCATGGCATCAAAGATGCAAGAGGCTGAAGTCGGAGATGGTACAAATTTTGTTATCATTTTTGCTGGTGCCCTGTTGGAAGCTGCCGAAGAACTACTTCGTTTGGTATATAATCAGTCATGATAAATGTTACCAACAGTACATTTTTCTTCAAACATGCCTTGATAATAAACATCTTTACATTATAGGGTATTACAACGTCTGAGATAGTGGAAGGATATGAACTTGCACTAGACAAGGCAATGGAAATTCTACCAACTTTAGTTGTGCATGAAGTGAAGAATTTCAGGGACATTGAGGCAGTACAGATTGGTATCCGAACATCTGTAATGAGTAAACAATATGGTAACGAAGACTTCCTTGCAAAACTTATAAGCCAGGCATGTGTCTCAATCCTTCCCGAAAAGACAACGTTCAATGTGGACAACGTACGAGTGTGCAAGATACTGGGCAGTGGTTTGACAAATTCTCAAGTCGTTCAGGGAATGGTGTTTAAGCGTCAAGTGGAAGGTGACGTGACGAAAAAGACTGCTGCAAAAGTTGCAGTTTACACATGCGCTGTGGACGTTATGCAGACCGAAACAAAGGGAACTGTGCTGATAAAGTCCGCGGACGAGCTAATGAAATTCTCCCGCGGAGAGGAGTCCCTGCTTGAGTCGCAAATAAAAGCTATTGCTGAGAGCGGAGCGAGCGTAATAGTTTCTGGTGGCAAGTTTGGCGACATGGCGCTACACTATATGAATAAGTACAATTTGATGGCTGTGCGAATACCTAGTAAATTCGATGTCAGACGACTGTGCAAAACCGTCGGAGCAACGGCCCTTTCAAAACTGGTGAATAACTATAACTTTCTGAATATTAGCTGTACAGTTTTCTTATAACATAGTCTTACTTTGTACTTGTGCACTAATTGTTTTTTCTGGTCAATAGTTACCGCCAACGAAGGAAGAACTAGGATATGCAGATTCAGTGCACACTGATGAGTTAGGCGACACTATAGTAGTGGTTTTCAAAATTGACGGAGCTGACAGTCGTGTGAGCACAGTGGTGATTCGCGGATCAACCGAGAATTACATGGATGACATTGAACGCGCCATCGACGATGGCGTTAATACGTTCAAGGGTATAACGAGGGACCCAAGATTCCTGCCCGGTGCAGGCGCCACAGAAATTGAGCTTGCCGCTCAGCTTGTCTCTTATGCCGATACGTTACCCGGTCTCGAACAGTATGCAGCACGCAAATTTGCAACAGCCCTGGAAGTTTTCCCCAAGACTTTGGCAGACAACAGTGGCAATCGCGCGTCCGAACTTCTCTCGAAGTTGTATGCCGCGCATAAAGAGGGCAAGAAATCGTATGGCTTTGACATCGATGTATGTAATACTGCCTAAAACAATATTTTGGTCTTTTAAGAGCTTGAGTCTCAGTATAATTTAAATGATAATTCTCAACATCATTTTTATACTAATAGTTTTGGACATCTATTACTCGAATAGTATTTGTCAAATCATAATTTTATTTTATAGGGAGAAGGAGCGGCACTGATCGATACAGAGAAGGCGAAAATTGTAGATTTGTTTATTGTAAAACAATGGGCCATTAAGTACGCAGTCGGAGTTGCATGCACGATATTGAAAGTTGATCAAATTATCATGGCCAAACGTGCTGGGGGACCGAGGGCACCTCCAGGTGGTGTGCGAGATGACGACGAGTGATGAACTAGTGGCATGCTTAACTAACTTTTTCATTGAATTTACGTAACATTGGATACATTCAAATTATGACCTCTTCCAAAGGAGTGTCATTAACTATTAAGTTACACAGACCTTTATTTCACACACGCTACAAGGATGCGCCCACACTATTGAATGCACCTTTCAACATCGATGCCCGCTGCTTTAAACAAGTGATCAAATGCTATATTGTGTAAAGAGAAGTATGAATTTCAACGATTTTATATGTTTCTAGCGAATTTATGCATTTATGTGGTTCTAACAGTATAATAAAACATTCGTCAAATTGTTAGACTGAGTTTTATTTGATCCCAGAATCATAGGAAACAGCATATGAATTATCCTAAACAATGCTCAATATTGTTACTTTACTATGTTGAATCCCCTGATGCAAATACTCAACAATTCTTACTTTGTCATAACAAATTGTAGGTAAAATGCTGAATTGGCGCGGGATAAATTGACAATATACGCCAGGCATCTGGTGACTTGAAGGACAGTTGAGAATTACATACATTCGTGACGAACAGTTACGACGCAGAATCGTTTTCGATTGTTTCATTAATTCTTAAAATCTTTATATCCTGTAACCTGTAACTTATTATGTATTAACTATATAAAAACATACCGTCTATAAACATATCGATGTCTTCGCAAATAATATTTCATATTGTTACTTTCATCGTACATTATGTACTATTATAAAAAATAGTGATAATAATGATGGATAGATGATATGATACTTCATTTGATACAGCATTTTAATTGGTAGTAGAGCAATAAAAAGAAAATATTAAAACAGTATTAGTAGATTTTAACCTATAAATCTCTGTGCAAACACACTATATGTATATTAGAATAATTACTGTAGTATTACCACAAAAACTTATTACAAGACTCGTACAAAATAAAGAAGTATATATGTACAAAATGTGCAATGATAATCTGATGTTCCGTTAGACGATTACGCCCGAACATGGACTTTTGAAATTGCATTTTTGTAATACGCACATCTCTGGAGTGATAAGAGGCGACGCCGTTGGTGGATGAGACATGTTTATCATTATTTATCAGCAATCACGCTACTATCGGATTATATGAAGATAAGAATAGTTACTTCATGTTCACAGGCTAGCATTGTCAGAAAATTTTGTTTGACATAATATAGTGCCGCAGTCAGGAAAACATGGGTCTGAAGTTTGCCAGCAATTTGTCTTTTATGTTTCTGGAGGCCCCAACAATCATTGAAAGGTACCAGCTTGCTAAAGATGCAGGATTCAAAGCGGTTGAGAGTGCATTTCCAGTTGGATTCTCTTTGAAACAAGTCACTGATGCTAAGAACAATGCTAATATTGAACAGATTCTTATTAATGTTGAAGCAGGTACAATGAATATTCATTTTTATAAGCTCAGGAAGAAATATAGATAGGTACTGTTAACTATAAAAACTTTTTATAATTTATCTGTATATATAACAGGAGATTCAACAAAAGGGGAGTTAGGGTTTGCCGCTATACCTGGACAAGAGGAAAGATTTAAGGAAAGCATAGATCTGACGATAGAATATGCAAAGGCCTTGAATTGCAAATTGTATGTCTTTGAATAACATAGCAATCAGTAATACTTGCTATGGTAAAATGAGGTGCGTAATTTAATTTCACAGGATTCACATAATGTCTGGAAAAGTAGAGTCTCCTACCACTGCAAACGATGCGATCTATGAACAGAATTTGCTGTATGCTGTTGGAAAGTTTAAAAAAGAAGGAATAGTGGGGGTCATTGAACCTATCAACAACATTACTGTACCAAATTATTACATGCATAGTTTTGATGAAGGTAGCAGTTGTTGCTTGTCGTAAAGTTTGCTTTGGATAATGGTAAAGATAATATATTGTGCCTATTATCTTTTATGCAGGAATTGCTGTTGTAAAAAAAATCAATAGTCCCCATTTGAAATTGCAACTTGATGTCTTTCATTTGCAACACGTATGCGGAAACATTACTCAGAATATAAAACAATTCCTCCCTTATGTCGGTAAGGAATATAATCTTTTTAGAGACATGCTGTTATGAAATTATAAATTTATTCAAAAAGTGCTTAAAAATACAATGCTTACATTTCCATTGTATAGGTCATATACAAATAGCTCAGGTGCCTGACAGACATGAGCCAGATACACTAGGAGAAATAAACTATCAATATGTTCTTTCTGTGTTGGAAAAAGAAGGGTATAGTGGCTACATTGGGTTGGAATATAAACCAAAAACAACTTCCGTGGAAGGACTTGATTGGATTAAAAAATTCCATTATGCACTATGAAATTTATCCGCTCCATTATCATCTTTTGATAAAATATATTACCAACTGTTCTCTTGCATCTAAAAGGTCTTATACAAAAACACTAAACATTTCTCACTAAATAAAAGCAATTCAACTACTGAGCCTTGCGATAAATGAATTCAATTTTTGTATGTAATGAATTGCAATGATTGAATATATATATTTCTTAATGTACCTTTATTAGTAACTTTCATCGCAATTACAAGATAAAACCGAATCACCGATCAACAAACTTCTTTGCACATAACCGCAATATTGTTATCTTTTTTAAGTAAGGTAAGATATTTTATTTAGAATTGAATATTTTGTGACGCTACGCGTAGTTATTGTCCAGTGTCCATGCTAATGTATGTGCTGTTCATTAAATTATTACACGCACACAGAAAGATGAAAAAGAAGGTATCTTACATGAACTTAAATGTTAGGATGTATATAACTTACAATACTAAAAATATGTATGTTGTCTGTACCTATGCTATAAAAGAATTTGTTTTTTTAGAGTTAGTTCTGAATCGTTTGTTTTAATTACATATTCAGTAGAGTAGTCCTGCTGATAAATAAAAGCAAACTAACTGCATTGTAGACAAAATACACTTAACACGTATCAATCATGTGGATATCAGAATTAACTAAACAAAGTTCTACTTAATCATATAGTATGAACAAGTGTTGCACTTGTAAAACTTAATAAAACAAACAGCAAAATTTATAAGCAATTAAGATCAGCAATGAAGTTGCTTCTGTGTTTTTGTACATCTCTGTTCTATAATATAAGCGTAAATAATATTGCAATCAATGAGATATTGTAACAAACATGGCAGTATAACATAAATGTTGTGTATCTACCTACGTACGTAGGGTAGGACAAATACAAATTGTGTGCATAATACACATGGCATGTATCGAAACGTGTGCAAAAAGGCGGCACATTCAGATTTCCACCATCTCCACGTGTCTGGGAAAATAAGTATATTTGTCTGTGAAATTAAATAGTAAGCACGAGCTAATCGAAGTAATTACTAACATATAAGTACAGAGAGCCTTCATTCGTGGAAGCCTGTTATCACCTCACAGTTTGTGTCACCAAAGATTCTGAAAGTGCATTAAAGTGTAACGCAAACAAAGCAGTTACGATAACGATGCGCTTCGGATACGATGATACTTCAACATTTGTAATTGTCTGAGAACCATTCGCGGAAACGATCTGTAAAATTAGACTCGAGGATATATCTTTATTCACATGTTTAATCGTTTAAAGACTATAAATAATTTTACACTTTGAGCCCAGTTAATCTTCCTATTTCGTTAATTGGCGTCCCTTTTAGTACATGGTAGTTTACAGATCCCGCAACCTAATTTGATCATATAATATCATCTCTTTTTTTTATCATATCGTACGTGTAAAATTTGTTCAATTATACTATTGAAAAATAAGTGATCTTTTTAAAACGACGGAAAGTATAATAAAAATTATGCAATGGGCACATATAATGCAAATTAATGATTGAGTGACGCTGCAGTCTGGTATGACTAATAGTATTAATATTACTGTTAACAGCACAATGTATATACACTCAACAATAAAAGTCCTTTTTATGCAAGGATTTCTATAATAACCATAATTATTCACGTCCTAAGTCACTGCAGTAGCAATTTGATTAATGCACATCACGATAATATTACATCGAACATTAAACGTGTAATTAATAGTAATGATGGCAATGTTGATGTGTCAATAAAGATAAATACAATAGTAATAATAATAATAATTATAATTACAAACTGTAATAATAGTAGTAGTAATTGTAATAATAATAATGATGCTGATGACGGTGACAACAATAGTAAGAATAATAATAATAATAATAGTAATAATAATAATTATAGCAGTAATATAATAGTAACAGTAACAATAGGTAAATTTCAATACAAATGCTTGTACATGCTTCTATTTCAAAGGTGTGTGAAAAGTCTAGGAGTTAAATGAAATGTTTTAAAACATTATAAATTCTATACTTCGAATTTCGCAAAAACACGACATAATTCGGCCGATTTTTATGATATCAAACTGCCTCTGTCGCGTCCACCAGAGGTTGATTGGCGTCTATGGCAGGGCCTATCACAGCAGTGCTGCAAAACATATATACGTTGTAGAATTTACATTATAATTTTTAAGGCAAAATAAAATGTTTGCATGATGTGCAATCTTAACATTTTGCAGATGAATGTTAACACATAATTGTCATGTGTCGTCTGTAGACTTGTGACACATTGAATATATCCCATATCAGTTGATATGCATAATAGATGTATGACATTTTTGTTATTGCTCTCGTAAGATGACCATTCGGATTTTCTGTACAACTGTGAGGACATTTTTTTATACAGAATACGTTTGGTTTTGAGACGGTCAAATGACGCATGAATTACACATTTTCTACAATTCTTTACTTTTTCGAATTATAAAGGTAAATTTCTGATTTCAGGAACATCTGACGAGCATATTTCTCGTAAATTAATTTTATATTTATTGCTCATACATTATGGTGAAAAATCAACATTGACGTTGAATAAGTACAGAGATGATTAAGAGAACATATGTGAGATAGTTAAAAGGAACACGTATAGGAAGTTTATTTGCTGCACTGTTTGAGTATCTCAAAACGAGACATTATCACGAACAATTCAGAGCAATTGTGTATCTGCAAATTTTCATTACCTCTTTTATTCGACAGAAAATCGAATGGGTCGTCTCATAACAATCACCTTGCATATAATAGGCATACGTGGTACGGGCTAATTTGTGATACAACCCGAAATAGGTTGATTTCCTAGGCAAAGATAAGTCGAAATTACAATGAATTTTGTTCGTACGATGATACGTTTCCGAGAAGAATCTTTTCTATACTTCTAAATAGTATATCTTTACCTAAGTTGTCAGTCTATTCCCGAACATACCACGATTGTGTTCGTACCTTGTATACGACGCTTATGGCAAACCAAACATGATAATGCGGGAAGATTGCACGTGGAACGTATTTAACTCGTTCTAACAAAACAAAAAATGATAGAAGCAACAATCGCAGGATATGTTCAAATAAACTCAAATCAAGTAAATGCTGCAAGATGACGATTTCATTGTCATTTGCAAAACTTGTGTACATAAACTAATTTTTCATATGGCGAGTAATCCGGAAAATACCACACAAAGAATAATTGCAAAATATCATATCTTAACAAGAACCACGCTCCAGCCACCAAATTTCAATCAGTTCTAAGAAAAAAGTATTATCAAAATATCGTTTCATATGTGTATGGTATATTCAACGAATTTTTATTTTTCTTTGACCCAGTTATACATATATGCTTTTGACAATGCATATGTTTAAATTAGGTTGAGGATACGTTATCTTCGCCATAAATAGAAGCAACATATTTTGTTATACGTATTTTATTTTCAGACGTTAATTTGTCAATTTTGGCTGTTTCCGTGAAAAGTGAAATAGTTAAAAATAATGTGTAAACGTTTATGTGTAACATTGATTGGTTGTGTACAAACACTTCTTTCAAACACAAGTAGTAACGATGTTGCGGAAAACGGCATTAACGGAAAGAACGTTGCAGAATAAGGGTGTTTGACACATGCAAAAGAAAAACCGACTGTATGAACACAGCCAACATCATAGGAAACATTACCCAGTGCCAAGAGCCAAAATTGTAGCTTCGCCTACCAAACTCAGTTGGTCAATAGTGGACCTGTGATAAATCAGAACATACAACCTCGCATAAATCAATAACAGACGCCAGCCTCAGCATGATACACTTGCAAAGAAACACAAATTTTTTTATATTTGATATTCACACAAAATGTACGTTTTACCTCTTTATTTCTTATCAGTAGATGGATTTCAAATTGCATTTTCTCTTCAGCAAAATATTTGGAATATGTCGTTGCTCGAAGATTTAGCATTTCAAAGCTATTTACATTTTGTGCTAAAAACCACATTAACATCCAGAGGAAGTAACAAAGGCAAAATTTTAAGATATTCATAACAAAACAATGTTAATAGTAGCATGGAAATGTGTTAAGAACCATTCAAATATGATATATGCGTGTGCATCTGTGAGTTGAAAAAAAAAAAAACACAACGTATCTAATTTCAAATGGAAAGAGAATTGAATAAAACGAGTAATATGTAGTCCGGCAACTTAAGAAATATTCATTCAAACGTCTCGCGATTGAAAATTTAGAATGGCACATTATTAAGATTTTTTATAAAAAATGATGTTAGAATGCGTTTTCGTTGCATCACTATAATATGAATCTTGAAGTGCACAAGCATGTCCTGTCGAGTTCTTATGATGTATTCATAAATGACAAAGGTATTTTGACATTTTCTCTTTAATATTCAACCCTAAATACATAAATGTTGTAATATCGTAAACGATTTTTACAGTTTGGAATGTTTGCAAATAATTTTAAAGTAAATGTATCAAACTCAAAGGTATATGAGTTTAAACTATTTTATCTCTATACATTTCTCATGACCTGTCTTCGGATATATGCTAGAATCACAGAAATATCTGTAATCATTATATTTCGTAACGTCTATATTCAGAATACATATTTCAAATTGATGTTAATAGACATAATCACTTTTTGTCCCATTAGAAAAATTCTTGAGCAATTGTGCTGCTAGCGTTTTAACATTATGTCTAATACCTGCAAAAGTTAAACGTTTAAAGTATTTTTATACGCAGATTCAAATAACTAATTTCCCCGTTGCTTCTCTGTATCCCATGATTAGTTTATATAATTTAAGAGCCATTAACGTGAAACAATTTAACCACGACTTATCGCGTTTGTATCATAGGTCGATTATGTATAAATGGAGAACAGATGCGAGAGAAAAAGCTATCAACCTCTTTGGGTAATACCCATAGACCTTATATATATACACACGACAGCGCTATCCCTATCCGGACAGTGCAGAACACATGGTTTCGAGACAGAAGGACAGAAGATTTGTCTTTCTTCTCTTTCTTCCCCGTATAAACGCAACACCCGATTGTAATGCGTAACATACCTGTGCTGCGTATATAAAGAAAGACAAACGAGGAAAGACAATTTTATTTCCTTCTTTGTCGGACCCAGGTTGGCGGTGAAAGCACTGCCCATGAATATAAAGTCTATCGTAATACCATATTTCCGATTAAACACTTGCCATCTGCATAAACTAGTTGTACATACACCGATGTACTCCGTGCTTTCCATTTCTTTGCCTCACTTATTAAACGTCGCACGAAAATGCAATTTCAAACCTTTCCAGGTCAACGGAATGGAAGATGTCGCTGAACGAATGTCCAACTAGCTAAACGAATAAATGTAATTTAGATATGCAAACAGCGAGTCTCAATTGATCGTAGATTTCTGTCCTAATCGTATTTAGCCAGCGATTCTGAACCGAGCTCTTATGAGAAACTAAGCGAAATCGATTGATCTGTCCTAGTGATTATGAAAATGATTTAATTATAAATCAATCTGTGAACACCAAGTGAAAAATTAATCTTATTTTTAGATTTTTTACTTGGACCACTTTCATAATCACCTACCCGACTGTCGTCCTTGTAATTATAAATTTGGTTGCATTAATAAACATACTCTCACAAATAAGTCTTTGGCTCCAGACATCCAGCTACACGCTATCGACATTACCCTAACGTATAACGTAAAACAAATGGATTACATCTTGGAAACAGTTTACTATAACTGCAAACGGGAAATAACTAGCATAAGACAAAAAGGAATACGAAAATAAGGGTAATACGACTAGAACGGCAACAAAAGTGTTTTTTACATCGGCAAGAATGATGAAACAAAGAATTTGATACGGAATACATAAAAGCGAATGTCGGTGCACCGGCTGAACAGGGTTCAGAACCGCTACACTGGTAAACTATAAGAATTCAACGTTTTGCGTTACACAAGGATCCGTTGGGTTACAAAATACCTGACTGAGACCCATAAGGAGGCGGGGAATCAAGCTCGGTCTCATCACCCCACTGTTGGGTTCCATTGCCCAACAATGTATGAGTATCTTCGTTGCACAGCCGCTCGGGAAAGTTTATCCCGTCTCCGAAACTGCAACCCATACCCTTGCTTCTACTCGATGTTATCCCACAATAAACCCAGAGAATGGCGTAACACTTCAATCGTTAAAGTATGCGATTTTGAGAGAGAGAGAGAAAGCGTTATTTATTTAGAGAGTGTGTGAGAGAGAGAGAGAGAGAGAGAGAGAGAAATGTTTCACCGACTCGCCTAATTTGCACGCACTTTTTCGACCGTACCTAAACACCTTTTTATATCTTTGCGAAGTCTAATTACGCCATTCTTAATGTTTTTTCAAAAATATCTATCTATCTTAATAACCAAATGCACAATACTTTTTTCACGGTTCGAACAACTGTATTTAAATATAGAGTCAGATGAGCTCTGAGCATAAAATATAACGATCCATATGCGTTAGTATACGTAAACGTAACCTACTCGCGGGACATGCATTTATGGAGATATCGATAAGCGCACTGTTCTTTTGAACTGTCTCTTAAAAAGACTCCTGAATGATGCTGATTTAGATTTTGTCACTGCGATGAATACAGTATGAAAATTGACCCACGCGAATGAATACAGAATATCATCATAAAAGACGAAAGGTATATGTGTGATTTATCGTTGATTTTTTTGATGAAGGAAAACGTGATAGAATCTAAAATAGTTAGTTTTGAAGTGATGACAATTTTACGCAAGCTCTACGAGCGACGTATCAATGGAATAGTGAAAGCAAGTGCTAGAAGATAGACAAGAGAAAGTGGGACAAATATGAATAAATTGTGAATAGCATAAAAAACCGTAACACCATGTTAAGTGAAGCAAATTGCAAGAACAATATGGTATTGACCGACCCGTAAACAGTTTTATACTACATGAGCATAACTAAATTTCTCCACAGATCAGGCAACTATCGTATGACAAATACGATACTTACTTTCAATAGAAGGCAACAAAAGGCAACAAGTCATCGCATGCACTTTAAAAATAATGTCCGCGCACTATTGTTACACACTGGAATTCTATTTATACCGACATCATTTCTCCTGAAAACGTCATTCTAATTCAAGCGTTTTACGTCAAAGCCGCGGACGCGTCGATCGATAGGATTCGAACATGAGCACTCGTCAGCGCGTGGCAGTGTTTTGTTTTCTACATTAACCAGTGATGCAGAGTTCCAGCGTAATAGCGAAAAGAGATAAATGGTACATTTTTAGCTTAGATTTCTTTTTATAATGCTGACCTGTTCTGAGTACTGCCCATGGAGTCATAAGTATTGGGTGTGCCCTGGTGTTGCGAGCGTACCGGATAGATGACACCACTTCCAAGACTAGAACACATCCAATAAACCCAACCCGATTTTAAAACAATGTACCAGGCTTCATGACGCACGAAAATAATTGTAAAACAGACAATGAAACGAATAGACTGTTTGTCGAGGCAGAACGTGCATTCGGATGCATTAAGTGACGCGAAGAATCGTTTTCAGATTCTATGAAATCGCGGTGAACGCGATGCGGCGAGCCCATTACAAATGTTATTGAAGAAACACGATGGCGATAGACAATGTGAATTGTCCCGGTAATTACAAACCGATGCCTAAGGCAAACATTCTTTTAAATTTACTCTTCCGTCTATTTTTCCTTGTACCGATTTGCGTTACAGTATTAATGTAAAATTCATTTCTTCCATCTTGTTTACTGAAACCACTTTGATAATCGTCAGCACAATTATCTCGACGGGATTTTCTCTAATCCCCCATGACGTATGACATGATTACGTATACATAAATATACCTGGCTACGGTACAACATTTAACAAACTTACGGTTACACCCATTCATAATCAATCATGATATCGATGACTAGCAGAACTACTGTTTGCTTTCAGACTAACATGCGGTAAATGTAACATGACACACATTAGAGGCATCTATAAGGTACATAATACTTTGAATGCATATCAAAAAGGAAATATATATGGGTGAATCTTCTTATTACAGTCTTCCCATAATGGATTCAAACATTGTCAGTCTGTCACAGTATTTTGTATCGGTTAGTGTTGCTTAAATTATAATAATGTATACCTGTGGTATCTCTTAACATACGTTAATCCTGACGTAACAAAACGTGCTTAACGTTAGGTATTATTCGTTAGTATATAAAAACCCGAAAACTTGTTCAACCTTTATGTATTGTGCAATTGGTTCTTCTTCTATACTTTATTTGGCTATTCTTTAACCCGCAAGTTCCAACACAATGTTCAATAAACTATTCAACAGTTTTCATTAAAATTCAACGAATAATCACAATACAAAAGTTGATATGTTAACAAATTGTCAACATATAATACAAGATCGAAATAAGTGCATTGCAATCTCTGTTATGAGAAATTAACAGAACAATTAACAATTTGCGTTATTTGTTAAAACATAAAATCCTACAAATGTTAGTCCATAAAAATATTGATATTTGCAAGTTGCAGGTTAATGAAATTACCATTTTTATTTATATCAACAAACTAACATAATTCACCTACCTAGTAAAAACAGGAAGGAACCAGAGCCGTGCATTATCTCCAAACACTTCTTGAAAATTATTATATTTTCCAAGACTAAAACCATCTTTGTCCTTTCCTGTACGAAACATAGGTGGTCGAAACGCTTCTGAAAACGTAGAAGGAAGTGTTACGGACATTCTACTACACTGCAAGCGTTAAATACAGAACACAACAGTGACACGCTCACCTAATGTCGATCTATTGTGCAAAACGAGGTAGCAGTGGTAAAAAAACAGGGAATTAAGGCTGACCGCAAACATCAATGCTACGAAAAAGAGGAACAGCAAGTGAAACCTACCCATTCCATCTAATTCACCCTGTGCAAAAAACATTGAGTTGTGACAAACGAGCATGTTGTCGAATGGAAAGACTGTATGTATTTGCGATTCCAATTATTCATGGCATGTAATAAGACCAATTCGAGTTATTAAATATTGTCATTATGCCATTCTATTTATCATAACAATACGATTGTATGTACTTACTTTCCAAAAACGTATGAAATATTGCAAAGTCGTAGCGGTAATAAACATACAGTAAAGAAGGGCATATGCCAGAAACAGCATGAAGAACTTGTAATTGTGGAAGCCCACACAATTATTAACCCACGGACAATGGTGATCCATCTTTAACACGCAGGTTCCACACACGCTACAATGATGCGCTCTATCTGGCTTTATCAACTGACATTTCTCACAGAAACGTATCGCTAAAATGTTGTCAAATGAATATAAGTTTCTCTCTCATTCTAATATGCAAAGTCTTATTTACCTCCTTTGATGCTACGGTTCGTAACTGGAAGATCTTGCGCAAACCTTTCTAATATCTGTCTTTGCGTTTCCTCAGTTTCAGCCTGTTGCAATTTCTCCATTTCTATATCTGGTATTTTGAACTGTAATACATTAAAAGATAATTATATAATATTGTATACAGCACACTGGCATTCAATGATATTACTTTTATAACGTGTAAAATAATGTATACATAGTATACAGTTTACCTTCTCTGGTATTACTAATAACTCTGCGAACACAGTCTGCCAGTAAGACCATAGAAATAGCAGAAATAGGATGTGGAAGAAAAACAGGTAGAAAGCTGTTAACAAAATAAAATTGTTTTGCTCAATTATTAACTGATAAGTACATGTTGGATATATTAATGACATGGATGATAGGATACAGTTTCAGTACCTATATTGCATCTCAATTTCATTAAAAAGCAAAAAAAAAACATTGTCTGGCATCTTATAGTCAGGTGCGTATTCCAAGAGAAGAATTTATTTGAATAACCATGAATTAAAGAACTAATGCAAACACTGCATCTTACATACTGGATATTACGTCATAACATGTTTACGAATGTGTTGGACTAAGCCATGTATTAATTAAGCTGTGAATTAAACCTATTAAGAATTTCTACTATACTTTCTGGTAGGTAAATCGCATTTTGTTACGAGATTGGTCAATCAATGCACTATACATAGTTTAATTATTTATCTATTGGAAAATATAGTAATTTGTTTGCACATGCATGTGTGGCTAAAACAAGTGTCAAAGGATCTGGCTGCAAAACAGGGAAGACAAGATATTCTTCCTGGTATGAAAGAACTATATAAACTATAAGGCACTTTTGTAAGAACCTTCAATACATACAGCTTTAGATAATCTCTATTGAAGAAAATGGTCTAATATGTAAATCTATGTTAGCCTGATTAATATTGAATGAAAAGAATATGATATGTTGCAATCGGTTCTATCGCTATGTAAAAGTAGTAATTAGAGCCAATACAATCATGGTCAAGTATAAATATATAATCCTTTTTGTTAAATACAGTATAGATAAATAATTGACTAATTTGATTATGCCTAATACTACATATTCATATTAATGTATTTATCAAATACTCGTACTGACCTTTCTGTATATTGTTATCTATTGTATCTGAAATAAATAGAAAAAATATAACAAATTATTATTACGAATGCCATCAACATTTCTCAAGAAAAAACACAGTGTTATCAGTCATACAATTTTAGCATTATCTCTGATAATATCGCTTGTACTTTGCGACAGGGGTTTCATACAGAACACGCGCTTAAAAAAAAAAAGAAGTCAATATAATAAATGCTTTAAGGTTAACTTTTGCGGGATATCACAAAACAGTGAGTGCGCAACGCTGCAGCATATATTTTTCGAAAATAAGCCTTACGTTAGAGATGCAAGGGAAGCTCACGTAATATCTTACGAACGATAAATAATATACTTACAATAACATAGTTGCACGACATAAGCGTAATACGACCACAGGACAGTTGTCACGATGAAGATAACAGGTATCCATTTTACAGCTTTTACGCACCACCAACATGTTCCGTTTTGTTTCCCCATTCTATTTATCTATCGTATTGACAATGTGGGTGCGTGTGCGACGCCTTTCTCACAGGCACATTATTTCTTCTATATTTGGACCGATGCACCATTGCAGATACTTCGAATGAAATACCTACACGCCGTGCATATCCACTTACTGTAAAAATCCATCATACGGTAAATGTGTATATATATATGTGTATATATATATATGTACTCAGTTTCACATTCGCGTTTGTACGTATTATTGTTTATTTCTCTCCCCCGCGCGGGCAAACTTCGTGTTTCCGTAATGTCGGGAAAGTGTTACTGCACAAACGTTGCAAGGTTTACTCCCACGTTGCTATTGAACTATCTACCACTAAATACCACAGCGTGCATGGTTCCACTCCCGATTTCTCCCGACATATGTCTCTTCTGTCTTCTATCTTGCGGAATTCGGCTTGACAGGTGCGACTTAAAGTATAGGGTACCAAGTGTAGCAACACCTATTCTTATCGAACACCTTCAGCGCGCACCACTTTCTCGATAATGACCGACATTTTGTGAGTACACGCGTATATATGTATATATATATGTTTCTAGTTAGCAAACATTAGCAAACGAAGATTCAGTGGATCACACGCTAAACGTCGAATCTGTTACAGGAACGTCATATGAATATGTTCGAGCAGAACTGAGCAGAACTGAAAGCGAACGTCAATGAGGGAGAGAGAAGAAAAAAAGGACACAAAATGGCAACTCCATACTTGAATAATATCAATGAATAACACTGCGGCATTATCAATTAATATGGATACGTATAATAATGGTTGCCTTGATAAACTGATCGCATGTACGAAAATTTGTTATTCTCAACTGACCTGTCGTGTCTGAACGTGACCCGATCAGTTTGGAGTATCTGAAACGAGAAGTAGGGTTATGTTGGATTAGGTTAAGCAAAAAGGGAAAAAGCGACATTTCAATGACTCAGCAGCGAGAAATTGAAGCGAAACATAACGACGGCCAAATATAACTGATTTTACATTCTTATTGGTGTATATTAGTGGTTAACGCTCGGATGAGAGCAAAGTGAAAAATTGGACACTAACGGATGATACGACATTGAACGACGAGAATATGGTTTCTTCGTGGTGCTACTTAATTTTGCCAATAGTCCTGTTCATTAGTCTACTGCGAAAATGCCGGGAACGCACTTGGGGAAGGTGCAAGAATACAGAAAATTTAGATGGTCGAGTATTCATAGTGACTGGAGCCAATTCTGGCATTGGCAAAGAAACTGTCAAAGAATTGGCAAAGCGTAAGGCTACTATTATTATGGCCTGTCGAGACGTACAGAATGCCAAAAATGTTATAACAGATATTCGTAAATGTATAAACACTGGCGAACTAGTAAGTGTTATGGATTTGTTTGTGACGTAATGTGTGCAAGAGGAAATTGGCAGGGCATTGTTTTGTATATTATGCTGTGGTTATTTTAATAGATTCCAATGGAATTGGACCTTGCATCTCTAACATCAATCAGAGAATTTGCTGAAGAAGTACTAAAGAATTTTCCAGAGATCCATGTATTAATTAATAATGCTGGCGTTTATACACCATTGAAGGAACACGCCATGACAAAGGATGGATTTGAAATTCACTTTGGTGTAAATCACTTGGGCCACTTTTTACTGACCAATCTACTATTGGATCGATTGAAAGAGAGTGCACCCAGCAGGTTTGTATATGCGTTGACCGAACTGATGTTAACTTAATGTTACAACATATCTATAAACATGTTCTTTTAATATTTGTTGACCATAGGGTTGTGGTTGTGACATCCAAATTATTGGAGATCGGAGTAATTGACTTTTCTAACTTAAACACTGAAAAAGGCTTGGTGGTAAAGGAAAGAATGAATCCTAGCTACTTTAACTCGAAACTGGCAAATGCTTATTTTGCTGTAGAACTTGCCAAAAGAACAATTGATACGGGTGTCAATGTTTATATGGTGTGTCCTGGATTTACCTACACTGGACTCTTTCGCAATGTAAAAAGAAGTTGGTTTCATTACATTATATTCTCACCCATTGCTCTTTTGTTTCTGCGAACTGCAAATCAGGTGAGCATAATGCAGTAAAAAATATTGAAATATTGAGTACTGTTGGTAATAAGCTGATTTTTCAGGGTGCACAAACAGTACTACACTGTGCAACTGAACCTTCCTTATCTGATGAGAGTGGTCACCTTTATCGTGACTGTAAGGTTTATGCTTCAAAAAAGAATTTAGACCCAGAAACCGCACTTTCATTGTGGGAAATAAGTTCGCGCATGACTGGATTAAAGGAGACTGCAGCATAAATATCCTTACTTTTACACTGTGGAGTCTAGTTATTCTTTTTTATTTGTAATACCTTGTACGGCCATGTATTTATTTTTGTACGTATATTAATGTTATAGGATTAAAAATTAGGATATTAGTTAAGATCGAAAGTAGCATTTTGATAGGGTATCTTTTGCATTTCCACAGACTCAATGCCATAACAATCAAACAGTGCTGCAAAGTATCGAATTGTTAAGTATGCCATAAATTCTATTGAATGTGCTAAAAAAAATAAAGAACTCACACTCCAAACTCCTTAATTATGATGTTATGAATTGTTTCTGTAATATGCCAAAGCAATATATCATTCATAACAACAAATTGTTATTTTTTTTGGTGTGTCATGAAGGTCTATTCACAAGAAACCTACAATATAAAAGCTCTTGGCGATTGTATAAATATTCACACTTGTATGCCTTATCAGCACTACAAAACACGATGGTACGGTATGTACGATGTAAGGAACGCCTGTTCTGATGCGACATAGTTTTCTAGATCATTATGCCTGTCTGCTATAGAGACCGAAAAGATACTCATGTAGTTCATTCAACTTGTTATCTCATGTTCAATAAAAACAGACTACCTATATAATTACTCTGTAAATTGACAAATCCGTAATCGCTTTGGTTGGTCGCTTGGTCGTCAGATACATTTCGTTCAAATGATATTTCTGGAAACATACGTCTAATGTTGATTATAAACATGTGAATTCGTTTACCTTACAAACGCAAGGTATTCTACTATTCTAGTCCTAGGTATAATCTAATTACTTTTGGAAAAACTTCAAGTGTAGTGGTTGTATATATATTATTTACAATGCTGCAGCGTATATGAACTTAGTTTAATAAAAATGCCTTAGTACAGAATTATTGATAACAGTGACTTTACATTTATAATAACATTTGCAACTAGATTATTAGGAATAGGTAATCACTATTACATAATGATTTAGGCCCCAATAAAATAAAAATAAATTTGAATAAACGTGTCCCCACTACTGTATCGTAATATGGCAAGGGTATTGGTAGCGCGATATTTGTGATCAGAAAAAGGATGTCTCTCAGTGACAGTGTCTTACAATTAAATATTTACAATAGGCGTATAGAAGCCATAGTAACATAAACACCTTCACAGTTTACTCGAAGATGTCTTTCGATTTCTCACATTAATGTAACAAAAAAAGTACCGTGCGAATATGAATATCGGTATATTGATTCATCGAAATAAAATGCTAAATAATTTGCATTGCTAGATATCGCCTAAAGCTATCGCTGAGAATTCGGTGCACTTGCGTAGAAAACGAAGTGTCAGGCGTCAGGGCACGTATTCACATACCAGTGGGACTAGTATTACAAACGTGGTTTCATGACTTTAAAGCTTGTTTTCTTATTAGCCAGAGCCTCAGTGCGTGCATATACGTTTTCAGAACTACGTTTGATAATGTCAATAATGTCACTGGACGCTTGAAAGCTTCGTTGTAAATCCTTCTCTTCACATGAGTGGCCGTCTGGCTTATGGCCAGCGAATATAGATCCTTTGTCCAGCTAAAAAGAGGTACACAGCGCAGTAATAGACGTTTGTTCCCTTATGTACGTGCATCGTATTAATTTTGCAAATCGTTTGCGCGTACAAACATCGTACTTACCAGTGGATCGTATTTCGTGCACGGTGCGTTCATGTCAGGCTGAATACCTTCAAGTGGAGTCGTTTCTTCTCTTGACCTAAAACAAGCAGATAGCTTCGACATAAATGTCTACGCATGAACATGCTTTATCACGTTTGCGAAAGTTCCAAATATGAAATATAAGTTCTTACCTTTCCTCAGAACCGTATCGTTTTCGAACCGCAGATTGATTCGCTTCGAAGCCCTCTTCTGGATAACTACAGATAGAACTCGTCCTGTGTTTTCGTTCGTTTTCGTCGTAACTACACGATATTATGTCATCTAGAGATAAGCAGGATTTGGCAAACGGCTCCTTATTGTAAACAGAATTCTCATTAAACAGACTATGCTGTCTCTCAGCGCTACCACTACATTGATCTGTTACCGAATTACCCGTATCACAGTCTTTTAACGTATCATTTCCCGAAGCGTTTTCCTCACTGCGTTCTCCATTCTTAAACACACTGCTACCGTCTACGGCGCTCTTGCAACATTTGAAACTTTCGTCGATCAAAGAAATGCTTCCATCTGTTTGTTCTTTCCTCGCTATACTATTATCGTTTGTACTCTCTTCGCCGTCATTCTGGCTACCACTAAGTGCCATTTCACAACTGCTTATCGAATTCGAACTTCTGTCCCTGACGCTGACAGCGGAGCCCTCAAAGCTGTCCGTAACGTTTCTAGACTTCGAGACAGACGTTGGTATCATTATTTCAATGTTACTTTCGATCACAAGATCGTTGCTCGTCTGAGAAACGTTGCAGTCGTGTGGAACGATTGCGCTCTTTGGGACGACATCGTTTAACGTTTCGTTGCTACTTGTGTTTGATCTGTCCCTGGCAAGTACCAACGTTTTATTGTCAATGGCACTTTCTTCGGACTTACAAATGCGCTTTGACTGTGTGCCCAAGAGAAGCGACTGTACGGGTTTATCCAAACCCTGATCCAAGGAGGAACCGAGAGTAGATTTGATTGCTTTCAGTTGACTCATCGAACGCGACGATCGGTGGCACTTCTCGAAGATCATCTTCTGTATTGACGGATTATGGGCTACGATTTTACTGCTGCCTATCTCAGTGTCCAGCGAGGACGTAGAGAATGTGCGCTTCGAGTTGTCCAATCTGCGATGATTTCGATTAGAAATGAATTTATATGGTAAAGCTGATTTTAATACGTACAATGATTGATTGGGTTTGACGTTGATCAAGGTCGCGAGGTTTGGAAGCGTTGCTCTAAGATCGGTCGTCGGAAGACCGCAGTACCATCGTAGCTGTGCTATGTTTTTGTTCAATAAATATACAGCGTAGTGAAACTGCAGCCTATCTTTACTTCTGGCGAACAACGGAAATCTGAAACCAGATTTTTTTACATTGAACAGATTCACAGTGCATACGTTCTATTGGAGATACATGCAACATACTTACTGCCTTTCATTGTCGGGCAGACTGTCAGTAATATGATCGACAACTTTACTGCGCGATCCGTAATGTATGATTGGATATCTGGTTGGTACGTTTAAAAAGTTAGCTATCATTTGTGTCGTATGCGCAACAAAACCCAATGCCACGGCTACCTGAGTATCATTTGATAATTCTAATTCTTCACTGTCGGGCAAGTGAACATCGTTAATAGTAAATTTGCCATTTCCATCCTGTGTTTTGAAGGTTTCATAAGAGTTACAATAATTGAAAGAATAACGTTCATGATGTAGCAATGTATAGAATATACCTGTCTAATAGGGTATATTAAACTTAATTCCGCTATCAATTGCCGTCGCCTGTGAGCAAGTTGGTTACTCATTTGCATGTAAGTTTCTCTTGTATCCATATGACTCTGACGCCACTCATGCAACCTTTCAATGTCCTTGTTGAGTTCTCTATATCTCTCCATTAAATCGGAACCTATGCACATCGCCATATTGAGTTCTCAAATATATGTAAAACGTGGGTGTTTATATATTTTACAATACTCACCGTGGTCCTGATTTTCCTCCATGATGTTTCCATGCAGTTGATTTAACACCCTCAGTTCACCCATTTTCCTCCCTCTTTCCTGATCTAACAATTTTGTCCTGAATCTAGCCATCTCCAGTTCTTTCCGTATCTTTAAAATCTCCATTCTCTTTTCTCTGTTCACTTTACGTGGCTGTAGTAATCTGTTCAACGAAGATTGTGGATACTTTGGTGTTTGGAAATTATCTCCTGAGGCAATGCGCAACCTGAGTGCTTCAACTGATTCGGTTTGCTGCTTCAAAGCTTGCATTTTGCTCCTGAGGCTGGTTAACTTGTTTACGGTATAGCTATCCTTCATCTCGGATGTATTCACGTTCATGTGCAAATATCTCTTTAATTCTGGCTTTGTTATAAAACAGTAAACAGGTGTAAAAAGACCTCCATGGAAATAAAAAATTAAAGAATTCTCTTTCAGTACTGTTTCTAAATTGTTTGGTAATTTTGGACCAATATATGCTAAACCAGTAAAGGAAATGCCCCAGGTGTAAACCGTTACATCTGTGGTAGTATCTCCCAACGCTGTCCTTCTCCATAGTCTCAGTATAATTTCTGTGTAAACAAACAGTCAGTTCTCAAAATGTACAATGCAAAACTCCAATCAAACTAAACTATAACGCTATCTGGAGCAAATAACGAATAATAATGTATCTCAGCAACTAATCTTTATAGGACCAGAGATTATATGTAAAGTACTAACAGACAGTAACGCTCACCACTGGCAGTTGAGTAGCCCGTGGCATGTATGGTTGGTACTTCTAGACTAGACCACCTTGGACTTGTATTGTCAATTGGTTCGCTTGTGTATATTGGGAAGGACATATTTGATCTATGTAATGTGTAATAAAACCAGCTATTCTCACCGTTTGTATCGACTTTTAAATTATAACCAATAACTTGTATTAAACTCCTGAGGCGAAGCTAAACATAATATGTTAAATTCGTCAATGACCCCATTCTATAAATGTACCTTATTGTTTACCATTTCCAGCTCCTATTATGCACACAATCAAAATAAATTACCTGTTGTGTAGCAAGTGGCAGCCAGGTTTTATACCTTGGAGCGATACGAGGCTGAAGAGTCAAGTCTAAATCTCTAACAAGGTTTCTCTTCTCCGAAATCTCCATTTTGCACTATCATAGTACTTCCACCGAAATCGCACAAAGAATACCATTAAAAAATTGGATAATAGATAGTTAGCGAACAAGTGCCTAATTGATTTAATTAATAAATAAATAGTATGGTAAAGACAGGTTATCTGCGCTGTTCCTTTTTCGCGTTAAGCCTGTATAACAATGTGTTAAGCTCCGTTGGTGAAATTATTTAATCGTAATTATTGAGTTTGCAGAAGTTGGTCATCAGATTATGTATACATTCGTCTTAATGGCAAATTGTCATTTAACGAATTTTGACAGTTCCTTGCACCTATTTGATTACTCGTCTTTGCGCAGACCATGTCGGTGACGCCAAATTTCTAACTGAAAAGGTCCTATTTTCTTCCTCTCTCTCTCACTCTCCTGCGTTAATTACGTCACGCACCTAATCCTCATTGGTTACACACACCCACTGATAGTACTTTCAGTTGGTACTCTCTTTCTCTGACATTAGCAAATGACTTTTGGAGCACCGACTAGTTTAGTACACACAAGCGACTGAACGTTCAAAGTGTAAATGCCAAAACTATTAGCATATCATAAGTATATTTCGAAAATAGACGTTTTGACACTGTATCAATAACATTAAATGACGTACGCAAGGACGCGCAACGATTTGCCCGAACGATTTCGATCGACAAAAGAGAACGGGAAAGTACTGTCGCGAAAAGCTTCGTTCGCAAAAATTCTTAGCATTCCACAATTCATCCGATTTTTAAGGTGTGTACTGTTCTCTCTCTCTCTCTCTCTTTCTCTACTACTCTTTCCTTGATCGCCGAACGTAACAAGTGGTTGTCCACGTTATCGAGTGCGCATCGATCAAAAAGTCGAGGAAACGTCTCTCTGATTTGAAAATAATCTCAATAACTGATCGCCCAAGACAGTTGATATCCGACAAATCGTTGACTCACGGATATCCGACAATGGAAAGTCGAAGCACCATTGGATGCTTCGATGAATAGGGAAACGCTTGTATATAGATGTGTACGTAATTGAATTTGAAAAAGAAAAGGAGTACGGATTATCGAATATGAGAAATACTAGAAATACGGAGGTGATGAGCCGTCCACTCGCCGCGAATGATAGACGCGCCTCCATTGATACGGCGGCGTATCGCGTATATTTTATTCACCAGGTCTGTGTCTGTCCAGAGTGCGTGCTACAGAATACACTGTTATTCCTATAAATGCAGGTAACCACATCGCCGCGATACAACACTGCACAGTGTGCTGGTACAGTTTGGGCAGTACAAAATGGTCGACGTGCCTTGACCGTATAATACGGATTCCTGGTACGTTGTTTCGTCCTCTTACGAAGAGCCTGTATGGGATAGAGAACGCGAACGATGCTGAAGAGGTTTTAGCGGTTACTAGACTTTCGGTATGTGGCCTTTTTACTCTCGATCGTTGATACGGTCAAAGCGCAGGGTTCACCTGTCAATACGGCTTTCTTTGGCAACAAAGTATATATAGTTGTAGATCATGGTAATGTGATCCATGTATATGTATTTGACCGTGCTTATCAGGCACTTTTTCAGATGTTTCGTAAATTTTTTGTGCTTTCTGTGCGTCGCTATTGTTTTCGGAGAAACGTATAATCTGAGGTTCTTGTAGCAACAAGTGTGTCATGTTTCTTTCCTTGAAGTTTAGTCAAAATTTGCTTACATTGTGGTGTAGAATAATTTTAATAACTACTTTGCAAATATTATAGAGTAAGGTTTGTCTATTTATAACGTTACAGACCTGCTGTTACGAGAGTAATCGTTTCACATATAACCAAAAGCATAAAGAATGGAAAAACGGCAGGAGGTTCTTGCTCCGTTCTCATCTGGTAAGTCATTGTTAAATTATTATTCGTTGAGCTTTATCCCTGTGACCTATCTTACATACACCTAATTATAAAATATATTATTAAAGGTTTGATATCTCAAATATTTGTAAATATTTCAGTATTTTAATACGTTATAATAGTAGTGACACAATAAGTTCAGTCAAGCCTCATGTTTGTAATAAACAATATTAGATATAATATATATAATATGAATGTCACTAAAATACATGGGTGTTTTATGTGTTATATAATATATACATGAATTTCTCTCACACCCCTTTTATTTTGTTATAAAGATTACATTTACATATTTTTGTATTTAAATATGCTACACTAAACAGTTTGAGCACGTACTATCATTGTTGAACTACAATGCGACATATACACTTTACAAATGACACTTACTGTAATATACAAACAATATATTTCTATGATGCGTTCAGAAAGTTTTTCAGAACAGTCTCATACCAAGCAAAGAAAGTGTAGAGTTTCGATAACGTACAAATTACATCGACGAAAATAACTCACTCGTAATTACGTCTAATGTTAGAGCGGAAATCGGTAGGAATATCGGTGCAGATACTGTCGTAAGATTGAGCGACGAGTTGGGGACGACCGCGTGTGGATGTATCAAGATAAGAAAAACACGTATAAGTGCAGGTTTGGTCGCGTTGACAAGATCAGCTGCTAGCAGTCGTTGGTGAGCTAATGAGCCAACGAGCTAACTGTTATACCCGAAGATTCGAGGGTTTTCCTTGCAATTCTCTCCGCGCGAAAAAATGGGTAGGAAGAAAAGATAAAGGAGGAAACGGAAGGATGCGATAGAGCTGTCCAAGTACTCGTAATATTCCAGCAATACGTTAAGTAACTGGAATATTCAGCGCAAGTTCGAAAGAAATCGATCCATTTGGAATATTCGATAAGTTCCAAACGTTCAAGTAGGTTTATAATCTATTCCTACATCATAGTACTATTTGAAAATCTTGAGTTTTTAGACTTTGTTGACCATTCCACAGGCAATAAAATTTAATCTAAAGTGTGACTGAATAAAGCTAGTAATTGAACTGCTCGAATATTACTATCATTCGACTATCCGAGTAGATGCAATTTCTTAAGTAAACTCGAATGTTTGAGCTGCCCGGCTCGGTTCGAATAATATTGTTTAAATCGGTTCGTTATTTGCGAGTACTCGAACAGTTTTAGGGTGGGAGTGTATCGTATTTGGGTGGGCGGGTGGCATGGAAAACAGGACTAAGAGGCGCAGAGAGGGATGACGTGAGGTGGGCTTGCGGATGGGGGTGAGGGTGGGGCTGAGGTGGTTGCGCGCGGGACACTGGATCAATTCGCGCTTGGAAGCTACGGGGAAAAGCAACAGTGTGCCTACCCCCTGCGTTCCGGACAAGTACTCTCGGCGTTACGGTACGCGAACGGATCGCCGAAGATGACAATAAGAGATCCGACAAGCAAGCAGTGTGTATACGCCAATTACGTACTTTGGTGCCTCCGGAACGTGCTTTTGATCGTCCGTCGGGTCGCCTGTTTCACCACGTATGCATGCGAAAATTTCGGGTGGGGTGCGGAGCGCGAAAAGGTTCCAGGTCGTGTCTGTTCCTCCGCAATGGAGCAACGATCCAAACACCTGTCACGGTCGGGCCGCAACTGCCGTGCTTTCCCTCGGCTGCCTAAATTGCGAGGCGTTTTATCGCGTCTTTATCGCGCCTTTATCGCCCCAAGGACTTGCTACTGCTACCTGACCGGACGTATTCGTGGAATCATCGGCAGCGGGACGCGTCGCGCTCTTGCCCTTGAAGAAACTCCTTAACCGCTCGTGCCCGAAACGGCCGCCAAACAATACGTTTAATTCTAATTTCGTACGGCCGCCCGCTGTCATCCCTCCGCCGCGAACTTCCGACGTCCGAGGTGGCGGCCGACCGCAGAGAACGGCAGTCGTCGTCTTGGGACCCCGCAGTCGCTCACGATCGCGAATATCTCTCGCAAAACAATTTGACCTCATTTCCATTTCAATGCGCTTTTATGCGCGTGTGACGCCCTATATGACGAGGTAGTACTGGAGAGACAGAGGGTTCAAGGGAAGGTGGGGGAGGGGGCTGAGAGAGGGAGGAATAGAAGAAGACGCAGCAAGAGAAACCACACATTTTCGAGCCGGCAAGAGGAAAGGCTGTGTGTCTGAATTGTGCCAGACAATTGTCGCTCCTATTTGCTTGCCTTCTGTGACTCAATAGCGTAGCGCGGCAAATATGCAGCGAGCGACGTTTCTAGTATATCGGTTTTCTCCTATCGCGATGCGGTTTTCCGCAGTGTTCCCACAAATGCAGCGAGTGCCTGCATTTGCCCGGCATATCGCATCGCAGAGACGGCCGTCCTTCTTCCTCGGCACGTTTCCATAAACGTGTATTGTCTCGTTTCGAGGGCTCAAGTCAATGTATCGGTTTGCGCCGAGAAATCGTGATTGTCACACGAACGGAGAATTCAGCTGGATGTTGCCGACGTTAGTGACTAATCGAAATCAATCGGTATATCGGTACACACGCTCTTCCGTTTATTGCCATGCAATAACGTCTATCTTACACCCCGAGCCCGACACCGCTGTTACATCTATCGCGTTGCATAGTCTGTTCCATTCTCCGTGTCCCCCTTCCTCTACACTTTTCTCTCTTTTAGCTTTCATTTTAACACCCACGTAAATCGAGGAAAGGTCGCAGGGTGACAGGTCACTCGTGCCGAATATTACATTTCTCACATATAGTAGCGGGGATAGTCTTCTTTTTTTTTTCCTATACATTTGAAGTCGATTGCACTTTTAGAGAGGAGGCGGAGGGTGGGTTGCGGAACGATTATCGGCTTCCTCGTTAGATTAACTCGACGTATTTGGCAGGCACAATTACGCGGCTTTGATCGCGCATTCGAGCAGCTCGCGAGGCTCATATTAATGTTATCGCTATAATTAACCGATTGTTCATTGGAACGTTCACATGAAGATACTTCGTTTTTTATCAATATCTAAATACTCTTTATATCGTAGGGCGTGACCATGTCACTTTGAATTCCACTTTTGATGCTAGAACAAGCGAAGGGTCAAAATGACTTGTTTCACATTTTGTTATAATGATTGCTAATTTTTGAGTCATCTTATTTTCTGAAATTTTTGCTTGCCAATGATTTGGATATTTCAATGAAAGTCGGCTGAATTTTCGGAAGATGGATAATTCAACACGAGCAATCATTATAACCAATATTGGTTAATGTGATGTACTTGCAGATGAGTGTCCAAATAGCGGGGAAGACAGCGAGGAGGATGTAATAACGGACTACCTTGGTTCCTCGCATGCCGACTGCAATCGCGTGCCTATCATTAATGGGGACATCGCCGATTTGAATTTGCACGGGAATATAATCTCTGACGCCGGCTACAACGACGCCAAAGACAATATGGATAAAACGGCCGTCAATATGTCTGAAGGAATAGACGAGCAGCAGCAGCATCATCATCACCATCACCACCATCACCATCATCATCAGTCGCAGCAACAGCAGCACCAGCATCCATTACTCGCGCTCGGCACTAATATTCAGGCACAGCCAAACCCCCTAGTGCCAATTATCAGCGTAACGCCGCATTCGCCCGGTCTCGCGAAAAACTATCCGGTTCTGGGTAACTAGCTATTGATTCCTAGGTCTTTCTCATCCAATATTAGCTGTCGTTCTCGACTCAAATATTAGTAACGTGCTTGAACGTGTACTTAAAGGTATGGAATCAAACGGCCAATATCTATAAGATCAGTTCACAGCAGATGAACGACATTAGAGTTGTTGGAAACGGTTTCATTGTACATTTCAGACCGACATACGTGCCGGTAATTATAAAAGTGGTCTAAAAAAAACTTCTCCAAAATTTAACTTTTCACTAATTTTGCGTTACAGCAATTTACATTTGCGATATAAGTGAAAAGGTCCAATTTTTTCAGATTTTTGCTTATATCGCTCTCATAATCATCGGCACATGTGTGCACTCCGCACTTTCATATTTGCGACTCTTTAGTATAAAATTGTAAATGCTTACAATGGCTAATGTCTGGTTCACCTTATTGCAGTGGACAACTTGCAACATCTGCATGAAATCCACGATTGCATACAGCGTATGCGCGATCTTACGCTGAGCACCTTGGGATATAATAATCGCACGTCCCATAACGATATTCCACAGAGGCTGACCGCGTCGTGCCCATCCTTATGTCCTTTAATAACGTCGGAGATCCTACCCCGTGTATCAAATAATCACGATGTCGGTTCCGATCCGGATCTCCTTGCCAATTGCTCCGCCAATAGTTCCCCGACGCACTTTCCATCCACGGTGCATCACCATCGTCGTTCCCAAACATCGCAGGGAATCGACCGAAGACGCAGTTGGACGGATCTAGAGGATAGTCGCCGGGGTAGGCGCAGATACTCTGGACAGAATCATTTGCTACAAGCACAAAACATGGTGAGTACAAGATGCCTCATCTTGCCAGACAGTTTCTATCTGTCATTCATAAAATTATGCCACGTCACTATTTACACAAATCGTGTAATTCCCCTTTCAGCGACAGCGGAGTATCAGTTTAAGTAGTTTAGACAGCGAGATAGAGCTCGAATTGGATGGAAAACCTTGTCCCGGTACGGCAGGTGTTGGAAATCGTGCTTGCAGATCACAGGCGAGCACACATTCTCTAAATGAAGCTGATCTGGTGCAGGTAATATTTTTGCTTGCCCTTGATCCGTCACTTCTTGATCTGACTTGACAACGCTTCAATATGTTTCTTCGACAGAGCGAGTATCAGAAAATTACAGCAAAGAGAAGCAGTCAACGTTTGGGAGACAGTACGGCTTTACTACCAGGGTTAACGGGGTCGCGTTTGCCTCTTCAGAAATCCATTTCCACCCCTTCAATTGTTACCCCGCAGGTTCACACGCATTTTACGGAATCCGTCACCCGTACCACACCGTCACTTACAACGTGAGTTAATTTCTCATTGAATTGTTGAGATAGATCGTCATAACGACGTAAACGTAAGAACTTACTTTATACCTACACGCTTTAGAACTTTTTATATGGCAATAGGCATGTCTATATTCGTAAACATCTTGCTTCGTCGTTTCTCTCTCATACTCTATATATTTCTGAAAATTCGCTTAATTAAAATTTATCAACGTTGACTCAACGATTACAGGTAAACGCACTTTCTTCAATGTATATACTCTGTGTGATCGTCTATGATGAGTCAATGTCACTTTTGAGTTGGAATGCGGCCGAATCAATGCATGAGTGAATTCAGTTACATGGAGAAATAAGTAGCGTTCGTTCAGATCTTCATTGAATCGTGCTTCTTTCATTTTGCATCGTGTGTAGCTCACGTACATGTTATTATCTCAGCACAGCTGCCCATTAATTCTTGTACACATACTGGCGAGTATTATGAATTGAATATAATTTAATGGCGAGCAAAAACGGTAGGAAAGAGGAGGGTCTTGAAAGCGCTACTACTGACATTTTCGCAGTTTCTTTTTATTAAAAAATTCTTTTACACGATAGTCGCGTTGGTTGTGTTTGTACTTGACAATTTGCTACCATCCTGCATGGTACAGCCGTCACGAAAGAAACGAAAAGGGTAGTGGAAGTGAAACAGAGACTGAGGACCTGCATACGTCGCACAGCCACGAATTCCATGAGGACAGAGAAGGCACTCCAAATGCCCAAATATCTCTCGATGAGCTTCTGACCGAGTGAGTATCTAATGCTGAAAATTTCATTTACAAGCGCTTCTAACGCACCATTGATGGGTAATGGTTTGTAGATACCGTTAGAATGCAATTATCTCTGAGCTACGAAGACGTATAGATACAGACAGTATATGCCGCATTCTCGTATGTTTAGCGTATGTTTAGCGTTTTATACATTTACGCAATTTATGTATATACTTTCGTACAACACTATTTTGGTGTCGTAGAATATTGTAAGAGGACAGTGGATGAACATGTATGTCATCTATGTTGTCTTTTTATTTATAGTGGCACTGCGTACGATGATCATCATTCCGAGAAGACCAGGAGAAAACGCGGTTCCATATTTTTCCGTAAGAAAAAGGTAGGTATACGTTTTTTAAAATAGTATTTTTTAAATAGTTTGACATTATAGCGTTTATTTTCAATGTTGTACGCCAACTGTGTATGTCTTGCAGGACAAGAGTGGCAAGAAAACTAGTCAGCAACAACATCTGTGGGTGACACTGACAGCTGGTACGCAGAGTAATTTACTGTGCGATGTTTGCATGAAGCAACCCACGAACAAACCGCTCCTTCACTGTGACAGTAAGTTGGTCATATTTTACACCATTGTCAGGCGCGCGCGCCCAAAGTTGGTGTTGGAATTCATTAAAAAATCAATAAAATGTGTACTATATTAGATTGCGGAGCATCCGTACATCAAAGTCAAAGTTGCAAGGAACAGATGGTACTGGAGTGCGCCAAATCGAAGCATCATTCGAATAAAGTTGCAACAAAATCTATGTCAAACGTGTCAACCATATCGAACAGCAGTAGTAACGTGAAGAGAGGCTCGACAGCGTCGCTACCATTGCCTGCGACCGCCGGGAGTGGAAGGTAATGAAATATGCAACGGAAACGAACGATTAATTTTCTGCATTGGATCTGCGTATCTGTGGTTGAAGATTCGCACGCAAACTGGCATGGCTAGGCCCAAGCTCGGAGTTTTCGTTGAACTCCTGTTCTCTGTGAGACGAGTAATGAGTACGCTAGACAATGTACGACCAGTGCAAAAACTTGGACAAATTTGTGGACTACCCTATTATTGCTCGGTCCTAATGGACTGTTCGTGGTCCGCTACGACATGGCTTTCCGTTATGCGCATAAAGTTACTGGTTGGAAAGATGGTTTTACGTCTGCTTATTACTCCGAAGCTTTGGCTGGCTCATAAGCTTATTATTTCTGATTGATTTTGCAATTAGACATATCGATTAGTTACGGCAGGCTGTAGCGTATTTTTATGCTGGCGTCCATACATCTTGGACGACAACTGTATTATATACTTCGCATAGACTCGTAGTGTTAGAGTAACGTGAATTAATTTGAAACCATGCGGTACTGAAGAAAGAGAGAACGGCGTTGTCACATTTGCTTTGGGCGGATCTTCCCCTGTCACGTTAAGACACAATCGAACATGTCCGTTACGTTCATGATCTTGATTCGACAGAAAATTTTAGCCGGTATCCGTTTAACCGCGTAAGAAATCGGACGATACGATAAACGCGGGTGAATGTAAGAGAATTTGGAGGAGGAGGGAAAACGGCGTAAGGCGAAATGAAATTGCCCTAATAATGCAGTGTATGCTTTTTCCTTCCCTCGTGCATTCCCTCTCGTGCAACCACGTCAATCCAAATCGATTGTTCGACGGTTAAAGGGAAATTAACAGCAAGAAAGCGGTGACAAGCTACAGCCCTTGGCGGCGCGTTGCCACCAAGCTCGGAGTCAAGTAAGTCTCAGATATCTGATGTGTTTCCTCCTATTCTGTCGAATCGTTCGTTCGTTTTCCGCTCGAAGTACATAAATTATCCACGTCTCTTCCATAGGATGGCCTGCGTTACTACCACTACTGTTATTATTAAGCCTACCATAGTCACATTCACATTACTGTTCAGAATTACCGTCTCTCCAGTTCTTTACTCTTACACGTTGTCGTCGAGACAATTTATTTGATACCTCTCGCATTATTATGGAAAGCGACTACTCATCCTTTTCCTGCTTGCGCTTTTAATTTGCTTGTCTTTCTATAATTTTAACTGATTATATGATCGATAATACACTCTATGTTATGACTTTCATTAATATATGCAGACTGCGAAGTCAGGATTATTGGTATGGGAAGCAGATTTGCAGCAGAAAGGAATCTTTCGCTCCTCGTTTTTCTATGGTTTTAAGACGAACACTTTTCTTTTTGCATCTTTCTCTCTATCTATACTTCAAAATTCTTCAATCCAAAAACTTGCTTTATGGCAAAAATAAGACCAAACTCTGAGCAAAAGAATACTTTGGTCAACAAACAATACGGATTATCAGATTTCGGTCTGTAACATAGATATTGTAATAATTGGCTTTCTCACATTCTTTCTGTTCTTTTAACCGAAAAGGAAAGTTTCTACGTATTTTAAGAAAATAACGTTGCAAAGCTGTACTAGTTCATTATATTAGTCCTTTCTTGGCATTAGAAGTAGCTTTAGGGTCGCAAAGAAATTTCAGAATAAGTGTCATTTGAGGTTTGTACAGCAGGTAATAGCGACAAATACTATGTAAAGCATTTGTTGGCAAGTCTTACATATTACTCTGTCCGGAAACATGACCATACACTACATAAACCTATTTTCCTTTCAGTCAAACAATCAATGAAGAGAAAGACGGGGACAATGCACACCGTGACATTCCTAGGTTCGTACTAACATTGTATATATCTATTCCATAAACTTCACAAACATTTCTGCAAATACTTCGGCA
Source organism: Priocnemis perturbator (assembly GCA_963942575.1). Classification (NCBI taxonomy): domain Eukaryota; kingdom Metazoa; phylum Arthropoda; class Insecta; order Hymenoptera; family Pompilidae; genus Priocnemis; species Priocnemis perturbator. The sequence continues at coordinate 8,219,634 of OZ012645.1, read as the reverse complement.
ATATTGGTCAAAACAAACATTCGATCCGCGTTAACATTAAAAATCTTAAATCTATATACATATGTGAGTATGTTACGTATTATGCACTAAGAAATACAATCGTTCGTTTACAAACAAGACCTGTATCCTGTATCTTATACATATAGAATAGCCATAAGCACAGCGTTTATTAACAATTGAATTGATTCTTTATTCAAGCGGATGGGAAGAATTTGACTTTGGCGACGACGCTCATCAGTTCACCGTTGGCGATCTCGAAGGCTTCGATCCTGAACTGGGCTTAGGAAAAGAGGAGCCCGACTCATGGAGTGCCGCGATCGGTCGAAACGTCGCGCTACGTCTCGTCGATCACTGCGAACGCGAAGTGAAGCGGCAGGAGCACATCTACGAGTTCGTGCTCACAGAGAAGCATCACTGTTTGGTGTTGCTGGCGATGGAGCGAATCTTCGCAGAGGGCTTGCGACGTCACTTCCGCCTCGGCCAGCCGGATCTCGAGCGCATGTTTCCCAGGCTACGGGATCTCATCGACATTCATCTGCGCTTCTTGCAGAAATTGCGCAAGCGACAAAATGCCAGCGCGGTCGTGCCGACCATAGCCGACATTCTCGTCGACCAGTTCTCCAGCGAAAACGCACAGCGCATGAAGAGCGCCTACGGCGAATTCTGTAGTCGTCATCGAGACGCTGTCGAGGCGTACAAATACTATCTGCGCCATGATCCACGATTCGCTCGTTTCGTTCGCCACTGTCAGGTGAGTTTTTTTATGCTCAGCAGAGTGTGTGTGCATCCTCGAAAAGTTATTCCAATTTTATAATATGTGCAGATTTTCGGAAGAAATATTGACGATCTGTCTTTTCAGGCCAATCCTTTGTTGAAAAAGAAGGGAATTCCTGAGTGTATACTATTCGTCACTCAACGTTTAACGAAGTATCCGTTGCTAGTGGAGCCGTTGATTAAAACTGGTATCGCGCAGGATGAGGGAGAGAATTTACGTAAAGCCTTGGTTCTCGTCAAGGAAATTCTGGGAGACGTCGATGCATGCGTAGCGGACAAGGAACGCGAGGATCGGAAGTTAGAAATTTACAATAGGTACAATTGCCCAGTTGACTTGCTTAACATTGTTATTATCGAGAGCGCAGATTTCGTATAAACTACTTACTATAACTCGTTCTTTTGCTTTCGCAGAATCGACGCAAAATCGTTTGCCACGTATCGCGGCACCAAGTTCAAGAAGTCTGACATAATGGCATTCAACAGGATCTTGAAATTTGAGGGTACCGCATATCTCATGCAGGGTCGCGGCAAAATGACTGCCATTGTAGTGGTAGTTCTCTCAGACATACTGTTTTTTCTGGCTGAGAGAGATCAGAAGTACGCATTTTTTGTGCCTGACAATAAAGCTGGCATAGTGTCGCTCCAGAAGCTCCTCGTACGCGAAAAGGCCGGTCAAGAGTCGCGAGGGATCTACTTGATAAGCAGCAATCCGACGGAACCCGAGATGTTTGAATTGAAAGTTCAAAAACCTAAGGACAAGCAGTTATGGATACAAGCGATTCGTTCTGCTGTCGAGGCCTGTCCACAGGAACCCGAGAACGATGCAGATATGCTCGCGGAGAATAATACTAGCAACGAACTGAGGGACACACGCTCGTCTTCCATATCAACGCTATCTGTGGAGGAAAAACAACGTATCGCCAAAGCGAAAGAGTCCCACATACTTCGAATCGTCGGTAATGTCCTCTTGCTTTTATAATGGACCCTGATTTATTTCGCTGCATGACACTGATATTCGTGCGATTACAATAGGGGAATTGCGCAAGAAAGATGCGGAGCAGGCGTTGTTGTTTGAAGAAAAGATCAATCTTCAGTTGCGTCTCTTGCATACAGCAAATTTGTGGAACGGGAATGAGAGTGACGTTGACAGACTCGAGAAAGTCGAGAAGGAAATTCCTGATTATACCAGACTGGTACATAACGAAGGAACAGACACAACGCAATTGTGGCAAGAGGTTACTGCTTTTTTAATTTCATAATTACCTGCAAAATATGCTTTCTTCCTGTTTTAAATATACAAATTATTGTATTGTGAGATCAAGGGAAGCTGCATACGGGTAACACAATTTGTAATGTATAATCAATAATACTAATATACTTCTTAATTACATAAAAATATCAAGTAACATTGATTTTCATAAATACTTTCGTCGCTACTTGGAAAGTAAAGGAAAATATTTGTAGCATAAATCATAGAGTAGAGGTATATGGTAGAACCATTGCACAGTAACAACAATTTCCTTCATCGATAGTTCGACATCCGATTACATTATAGGTAGTGCTTGCTGTACAAGAAGCCACACGCCTCGCTAGTTCGTTGTCATTTAGTGCGGGAGGTGCTACACTCTCAAGAAGCTTGAGTTCCGCAGGCGAGCGACACAGTGAAGCCTACATCCCACCGGCTCTATGTGTACCTCGTAGAGCTGAAACATTTGCCGGGTTTGATCATAGCAAGGTAAATCTGACCGCTTTCCTCAACGTATGATGTCAGGTACTTATTTTACTATTCCAATGTTTTACTTCGCCACAGGAAAGACATTCCCTTCGCGAGTCTCCGGCAGTTCACCCTATAGTATCCCTACCGAAAGTGAGTGAATTCACGAAAGATTATCCGGAGGAGAAGGAAGGTCAGGAATCGGAAACGAATCAGAAGGATCAGCAGTGGGCAGCGATTCGCTTGTCTCATCACGTTTACACCCTACTGTGTATAATTAGCAATCAGATGACGACAATCGATAGTTTGCAGGCACAATTGGCCGCATGTAAAGAGGGTAGTATAGGGAAGTCGTCGAACAACCGGCCCAATCCGAACCGTCAGTTGGAGGAACTGCGGAATCTTCAAGATCAACTTAGTCGGGAGAAGGCAGCTTTCCGAGCTGCGTCTCAACAGGAAAGGAACCAGCTGGAGGAAGAGCGTGCGGATTTGGCCAGGCAGAGAGAGCAATTGGCTGCTGAGCAGAGAGATGTTACTCAACAGCGAGATCAACTTTACCGACGCCTTGAGGCACTCGAACGTCAAGGCGTCACGTTGGTGACTGCCTCGACAGCGGGTCCGGCAACGGTTCATCTTCCTCATCTGACGCAAAGCGCTGCCGATACCGTGCAACCGAGAAAAAATCAGTCCGATGCTAAAAGGATACCGCTCAATTTGATCAGCGCCACGAACCAGCAGAAAGTCCAAAGCAATCTCCCTGTCAAGCAGCAACTACCATTGAAACTTGCTAGTGGTAGCAACAATAATACAAGGTAAGAATGACATACAGTTAGTGGTAAATTATGCAAATACATCATGTTGGATTTTCTATATGCATACTACCCTTTTTGCACGGGATATTAGCATGGCATTAGTCCATGAAATTTATCTACACTCTTTTATATTTTTATTTGTGTACACAAGAAAAATACAATGAAACTCTTGAAATGAGGACTCGTGAGAGTGTTATGACAGGCAGAGCTATTACTTACAATTAGATTTTGGGGGAAAAATACGTTAACGTAATTAAAATGATACACCGTATTACTGCAAATAAGCATGCGAACACCGTAACCAGATACACGTATCCAGACACGACACAGGACTGGCTGCGAGGTGGTAGTAATATATCTGGTCGCCCGACCAACAGGAGTGGAAGCAGTGCGAGTAATAACAGTCCGGATCGACACTCTCGAACAGGAAGTAGCCCGGCGATCGTAACCGGATCAACGTTCTCTTCGCCGGAGTTAGGCAATAGTCATGGGATCGGTGCTAATCAGAGTCATTCGTCGAACCGATCGCTGAGAATCACCCGTTCGCCACCAGAATCGTACCAACAGCAGCAGCAACAACAACAACAACAACAACAACAACAGCGAACGGAACAGCAACCGCTCGAAGAGGAAGTTATTTTTTTCTGACGACTCTTTCGATTCGGTCGGAAGCATTCCCGGAATTCGCGTCCAGCGACCGATGTTGTCCCCACGCCGACATCCACTCCGACACCTTCGCGTAGCCAGCCAAGGGACTCCCAACCCAGAAGTCGGGTCAAGTCCTTTTGACTTTCGACTTTCTCTCGGTAATTCAAGGATCACATGCTGTTCGCTCAACTTCCGTGCATCCTTGGCTCTGGAGTGCGTTTACACGAGTTTGCAAGAATAAAGGACATGGAGTTAGGGGATAGAGCAATAAGAAACTGATCGTAAGGGCGTCGGCGTATTGAGAAATTGTTAAACACTTACTCGCAGTCTTCGCGTCACCGTTGGCCGCGTTCCTTGTTCCTCTCGATCGTGCGAAGGATTTTGATCTGTCATCGATTCATCACACGTAATCATATACGTCCCGCGCGCTGTATCCTTGCCTCCCTTACTCGTCCTTCCCGATACTGAACTCGTGGTCATTCGTACGAAATAGAGTAATTACTGTTATCGGTAGGGCACCTCCCGACTATGTTGTGTCTCAAATTAAAGTACGAGCATATATTAATGAACGTTAATGTACGTCTTGCGAATTGTCCATGGACGGGAACGTGTTATTCTTCGTGAATGGATTGAAAACTGCGTTGTCGTTCGTCGACTGTTACTATGGGCAATAATAGAATTTTTATGCCAAATCACGTAAAAATAAATTTAAGTACAGTGCGATGAGCAAGAGATGACGCACGCATTGGACTAGTGGACGGTGATTTGTAGAAAAGGAAAAACAATGAAAAGTATTAACGCGGCCGGCTTATCGAGGTAGAGCAGCCGATCTTGTTGAATCCTTGCTCGTTATGTTAATTAAGCTGACTGACAATTTTAGAGGCACGGTTTTAGACGAATCTTTTAAGCAAATCTGTTGCTGCTTGCTAAGATGCAAGATAGATAAATATATATATATATATATATATATAAATATATATATATAAATATATATATATATTACGGTTACATATACATGGATGTGTATATATACTTTTTCATAAGCATACGCGTGCGTACATGGAAATGTTAAGTCTTCGAGTACATGAGAATGATACGCATGTACACTTGTGCGCAATGTATTTGCTTTGTATCGAGTACAAGGTGTGCGTGTGGCTCATACCGCGTGTATGTATGCACGTACGGATGTATTCTATCTATTCTTATACTATATAACTTGAAAAGTATTTTAATACGTGCTAAAACGACGGGTGTGATCAATCATTAAGAAGTAGAGAAATTGACACGTGTGCCAAGTCGCTCATCGAAGTATCCGTTGATTCGACATGCTTGACGTTAATTTTAACTCATCAGACAGTCAAATTAGTTTTCACGGTTAAAAATTGATTTACACGCGTTATACTTTCATTCTGATAGACGAGAATAGTTTTGTATTAATAATCCGTATTTCACATTTCTTTCAAGATTTTTCACTGCCATTAAACCTGTGACTGTTTTTTTTTTATCTGCTAATAGCCATTGAGCTATTTTATTTATTTCTTTACGTAAGTTCGAATGTATTTTAAACTATGCTTCTGCCAACGAGAAAGGAAGAAACATTATAGATTAGCATTGCAGTCGAGAAGAAATTTGCTCTTCTGGGAATGTGTACAGCAAAGCATAGCGGGTCATTGTATGTTTTGGAAAGAATCATTTGCAGTTTCATTTATTATTCGCGGTATCGCTTTTCGTTGCCGAAGTTGATTAATGAACCATCAAACTGTTAACATAAATAGTTGCTGTAGTTTACAAATCCGAATTAAATGTAAATGAGTCCAGCGGTAGGCCGTAAGTATGATATATAGATCATACAACAATTTGCCTCTAAAGATGCTGTAGCGTGCAATATGATCAAGTGAGATGCAGCGTCGTTAAGGCACGATCATAAGTGAAACGACTAATAATACTTAACTTCTTTAACAGAAACATAAGCAAATGCTACTATCAACTCGTCTCAATCAATCGTGATGACAATAGATCTTAAAAGGTATTTCCATAAAATGTTGAGAATATATGAGCGCGTAAGAATGGTGGGCGTGTGTGTGTGTGTGTGTGTGTGTGTGTGATGAGTCTGTGCGTGCATGCATTTAAGCTGAGAGACGCAGAGGGGAAACGAATGAAATGAAAGTGGATATATTACAGTTTCTTATATAAAGTCTATTATCACAATGTCGAGCAGATGTATAAAAGCTCGTAAATGATATTGTATGTAGCTGTTTATTAGCGTTTTCACACATGGGTGTTCGACTTCATTTCAAGAACGTATCATATTACCGTACTAGAGCGATTGTTGAAAGTGTATTATGCGTGTTAAATTTCGTAGAATAACGCGACGACGATAGCTCCTTCGCGTAGTTACTTCAAAGTAAAACTTTTTGAGTCATGCCACTGGAGTGTGCGTACTGCATTAATTATTAACGGATTATTTTACACGATGAAGTCGCTCACGAATGTTTACGGTAACACAGAAAGAATCAAACCGGTAACATCTCAGAGTAAATGTTAACTGGCGGCTCGGCCTACTTTGCGTTCATGGCAATCCTAAGAAAATTGCGATGTTGCTCGATACACGTTAGGTGACGAAGATATAGAGAGGCATCAGGAGCATGAAATTATTATTTCTATTCTTATTATCATCATTATTACCATCGTTACGGTCACAATTATTATTATAATTATAATTAGCTACAACGCGTTTAACAAATCTTTACCTCTCCGATGCTCATGGGGAAGTATTTTTGTACGTTTACTCTGTACCTACTACTTCATTCTAAATCGTATATACGTGTATATATATATATATATATATATACACACACAGACATATATATACACATATATATCACTGTTATCATTGTGATACTCGCTACTGCGATCATCTTTGGAACGTTATTGTAACATGTGAGAAACGAGGCTCAGGGGCATATCCGTTTCCTTCTGTGTTCTCTCTCACATGCTGATTCGATATCGTAGGACATATAAATCTATTTGGACAGTGGATAAATTTTAAAAATAGCTCATGTCACGCTTCCGTTACGTGTAATGCGAGTTAGAGGGAATCAGACCGATCCGATAATACGCAAAAGTTCTTTCCTTCACGTCATAAACTTTACTAGCCGATATTATACATCGGTTACGCGGTCAGTATTTCCGTACGATGGTAAGAAAAGAAAACATCGGAACTAACGAAAAATGTACTTTTAACTAATGACCCTACACAGCACACAGAACATTCGATTGTTCCCGATGAAAGGGCAATCCTACAGACGAACAAAACTTGTCAGGTGAGAAAGGCTGACATCCCATAAGCTCACACGAACGAATTGAAGCATACTTCGGTTGATTGCTATGCATGACTTCTAGCTAAGCTTGTCAGATTCAATATCGAACCGGTCTTGCTCCCGATTTTATGACACTTTTTTCCTGACATCGGTCAATAAATTGGCATTTTCCTTACGTTTATTCATATCGCGTGAAGAAAGTAAAAGTAATACCTCGTTCCTTTCTAATCACGTATACATAATGTAAACTATTTTGACTTTTCGTCGTGTAGAAATTATTTTCAAAAGCTGCATTTATAATATAAATCCTTTTCTTCCTTCCTGTAAAATGCTTAACTTGACTGCAATATGTGATTTACATTCCTTTGCATTTATACGTAGCCTACACATACACACACACACACACGTATACATTCGTATAAACATAACTTAAGAATATTACATGACTCACACACAAACTTACACGTTCTACATTTTTTTATCGTTATAGAGAGTCGTCGTTGAATAATTAGCGACATAAAGAAATAATAATTATTTATTATAAATGTACATACAACTGTTATTGTAATAAAGAAGAACGTGAGGGAAACATGTGTATGTGGAACCGCATCGATGGTATGGACGCCTCTGTTAAGGTCCTTCAAACATTGTCAACTATATTTCCGCAGTTAGAAGGGAGAAGCGCGACAAGTCTAATTACAAGCCCGAATGATATAATCATTTAGGCGTAATGATAAAATAAACTATGCATTCAGTAAGGATCCTTCTTGTGCTGAATTTCACATATACGCTTAATGTTTATTTCATTTTTGATCTTCATTACCATTCGAAACGTTAGAAGTGCGAATATGCGATATTTATTTTAGCGCATCGTTTATCATTATATGTTCGAGAGTAACGAGTGCTATTTATAAGAAGCAAACTCGAAAGATATTTATTTTTATTAATTGATAGAGTCAATAAAGTCATGGAATATAAAGCAAAATGTTCTTTTAGCTGAATAAATATAAACTTATTTCTCTTTGTAAAACTGTACGGGGTTTTTAAAATAATCGAATAGTTAACATTAGAGAGCGACCAATAATAATAAATAAATTGATTTATTTGATCTATTTCGTCAAAAGTGATAACTCGCTGAAATATTTATCGCAATGGTACATTTATCACTAAGCTTACTTTCGTTTTTCTCCCAGTTATAGAGTAGGTTTACCATACAAAAAATATGTAGACGTTGAAAATAAACCATGTACACATGTACATGAATTTCACAATTTAACAGAATTTCATTTATTTTTTTTTCTTGTTTAATTTATTTCCAAAATACAATTAACAATGTTTGCCTTTACAAATTAATATTGACATCCAATATGATTTAATACGGTTTCGTTCTGTGCTGCTTGTCGCGGCCCTTTCCACCTCCAATTTTTGCCACCAACTTATGTCTTCCATTTTGTCGCGGTATACTTCTTTCTATTTGCCTCCATACGTTTATAATTCCTCCTTCACCCGCTGTGACCAAACATCCATGCTAAAAATGTCATAAAGTAGACAAAAAATATTAATAACGCGCAGTCACAAAAATTTGAAATTTAATATAGACCGGGCCATAGAAGAAACATACTTTATCATGTACCCAGCTGTCGCGTACGATTTGTCTGTTACCTATGAGGTCGTGAGTCCTTTCTAAATGGTTATTTACCACTTTCATGCATCTTAGGGTATTTCTGTCAAATAACGGAAAACGTTAATACTGGCTACATAAGATAATATACACTTTGAATGAACGAATTACTTTTTAGTGTTGGTTGATCCTCCAAGAAGGAAAGGTTCTCCGAGTGCGTTTGTAGAGTGATACCGAACAAAGTAGCAATTGTCGGAATTATCTGCCTAAAAGTATGAAAACATGTGTCACGAGTACAGTGAAAACGTTTACGTTTACGTTACGTTACGTTAGTAGCAATAAGAACAGCGTGCTGTCAAGTATCGAACCTGCGACATTACTAAATTGCTACGTTCAAAACTTGCATATGGGGTGACATCTTCGCAATTCCAGAACTGCAGTGAATGCATATGCGTTGTGCACCATACATTGTCATCCTTTACCCAACCAATCCTTTCCTTATTTTACAAATACATTTAATGATTATTAACGAAAGATCATACAAAATTTATAGAAGTAGATAGACTCACCACTGATGATTCGGTATTAAGGGAATATTGTAACGCAGCATCTTCAGACCGTTGAGTCAGATCAAAGATGTTGATCAAACCATCAGTGCTGCCAGATGCCAAAACATCCTTTTTGCTAGAATGAAATGCCAAGCAGGTGACATCGTCCATATGAGATTCCCAGTATCCACCAAGAGAGTTGGATTTATTGTCCATCTTAGAATTACCGTGTCTTACGTCCCAAAATAATATAAATGCATCACCACCAATATGTTCCGTACCACCTGCTATTAGCCTATCGTCACAGGTAATGTCAAAGCTAGCCAAAGGCTTGACTTTTCCATCCTCAGTATTATCTATAATCATCAAACACATAAGGAAGATATTACAACATAGTCTTATCAAATTTGAAACTAAGGAAATTAAATCATCCATTCAGTTCCATAACATAAACTTACCCTTAAATTCAGCGACAACTCTTCCCTTTGCACGCATATCGCATGCTGTAATTTGTCCATCATTTGCAGCTGTATACAAAATGTTCTTTGATGTGGGACTAAATTTAATGCCAACTATTGGTGCATGACTATGCGAAAGGGTGGCTGTTTTACTTATAGATTCTCCGACTGTGTACACTGCACATGTGTAATCGGACAACGCTGCACCTATCCTGAAGTCTGTATCACTGTGCATAAATGTTCATAACGGGATAATTGAAACTATTTGACTGTCCTCTCGGTACTGTACATGAAAGGAAATAATGCAAAATATTACCATTGTGTGCCGCAAATACCTAAGATGTAATTCTCATCAAGAGATACGGGTTCTTCTATCGATAACGACAAGTCGCACTTCTTTTTTAATGTCCAACTGCCTCCGTGGTCTTCAATTTCATTTTCCACGTCTAATTTTTTCACTGATTCAACAGTTTTGGCCATGCTGTCTACAGTTTCAAAATTCGAAGGATAGTATACAAAGATGAGGTTAGGGCTGTTTCTGGAAAACAGCCATGCGGCTTTAAAGTTTAAACGTCAATTCACAATCTTAAATGAGTCCTCCAAATTCTGTGAAATTGAAACTACACTGATGTATATGAAAAAGTCAAATTAATGCAGTGGCAATAGTAAGGACGAATTCTTAAACCCTCGGTTACAGACAAACTATAAAAACGTGCAACCTTTTATAAACTATTGAGCAGTCGGTAAGTGGGATAACATTATTCCGCAGGTAAAAAAATTCATTCTGCTTTAAATTAAATTTAATAATTACCGGCACGGTAAAATATACAAATTACCTTAAAACAATAAATTATCACTAATTTACAGTCTTGTTTTCTTTTCATTACATGTTCTTACATACGGCACTTATCATACAGGATCAATTGTAGTCGTTTCATAGAAATGTGGTGCCAATTCGAGTAACCATTCGGATTGAATTACGGTCAAATCCTTCATATAGGCTTTGTTTGTTTGTAACACTTCGCAGAACAATATCCTGTACCCCCCAAAAAAAACGAAGATTAGAAGATATGTTTTTTTTTTTACATTTTGAGATAGCGCAACATTGTTGTAGTATATTCCATTTTACGCTAATATACTTACCATTGCGGTTGCTCCAACGTGTACAGGCAACTGTTGGGATGAATGTACAAGTCTCTATTGCCACGAACTGTTTTGTAAACGCCAGTGTAATGGAAATATGCTGCTTTTGGGAAAAGACCTGTCGTCAAGCACTTCAGTATAGTCTGCACATGGCCTATAACGGAAACGTAATGTAAATTCCAAGCGATTCAATTACACAGCAATAAGCAATGCGTTATCAGTGTATACCGTTGCAAGATTGTAACGGTATATCTAATCTTTTCAACAATCTCCTTATTTGAGCTCGTATTTCCGCTGCTCTTCGCAGACCCTTGTGATTTAGAAATAATTTTTGACACCAGCTCTGCGTCTTCTGTTGCTCGAAAGCGGTATAGACGTTGAGCATAGTAAGAAGATCGCCTTCTTCGACTTCAAACTTCCGATGTGCTACACGAGCTTTTAAAGCGGCTTGTCCACTGCTAGGCCTTACGAAGATATTTTGAACTTGTAGCATAGCGAGGATCGTCATCATTTCTTCCGAACAACCCATTCGGCCTGTCTCAAAAAAAAAGTTATTAGTTACCTACATGAAGCTTGTCGAAAATACGTTGTCTTCATTTAAAAAAATAGAATCTATTTCTAATCAAATTGGATTTTTCAATATGATCTTTTGATTATAAGAGCAATGACTTTACCGGACTCTATCAGACATTTTGCAAGAACAGGCTCCAAGGGTAATTCCGCCATTGTCATTCCTAAAGGTGTCGTCAGATCACCGCTACCATCGATCACACCTAACGCGTACAGCAGCTCTATTCCAGTTAGGAGATTTTTACTAGGTGGGGCGGATGGAAAATTAAATCTCAGAACATTATCGATGCCTAAGGCTTTGAGTTGCAAAATGGCTGGTGCTAAATCTGAGCGTTGCATTTCCGGCGGTGTCGAGTCAAAGAACTCGTCGTACGCTTGTTCAGTGTACAATCTGTGTAAAAAAACAAAAGAAAATCACATGTAGAAGAATCGTGACATAAGCGTTATTTAATTAAAAAATAATTATTTTAAACTAGTGATTGTCTTACCGGTATGCATTTCCTGATCGAACGCGACCTGCCCTGCCAGCGCGTTGATCTGCAGAAGCCTTCGAGACAGGCACTATTATAAGACTATTCGTTTGGGTTTCTGCCTCGAACCATGGTATTTTTACGAATCCACAATCGATCACTACAATATAAAATTGAAATGTTGAAATAATACGTTATCCGTCAGTTAAGAATTATAAATGTTATAAAGACTTTAATAACACGCGAGTGACCATATTTGGTAATCGACTTGCACCTTCCATAAAAGAAGTAAATATATATCACATTATTACAACCTTGTGTGAATGTTAAGAATGGTTTCAAGCCCTCATTACGAAGAACCACTTGTCGAACACCTGCACCGTGTACGTAATAATGTAACGAAGGACAAGCGCGTTGAGATTAGATCTAGTGGACGCAGTGCGAAATACGTCGATACAATGAAAAGGTCAAAAGCGAGCATTGGCATTAGAACAACCGCACTTCATCTAAATAATGCAAGAGGATTGTAATCTTAGTGGATAAACTAATTAAACAACCACTCCTCAAGAGGAGACCATGTAATCCCGAAACATGTTGAGTAGGCAATAAAAGATACATACATTACTTCTGATTCAACCAAAAAGAGGGCTTGAAATCATTATTAATATAAAATTAAGAACAGTGACGAGGTTAGACGTGAAGTAAGCGTGTATTTCTACCATAAACGATGTTTGGAATGGTAATAGACGTTTCAGCAATATTGGTTGCGACGATAACTTTGCGTGTGTCTTTAGGGGCCCTCCAAAATACCTTAAGCTGTTCCGAATTGGGTAGTGAGCCATACATTGGAAGAGGTTGAAGTTTTTCTGTGCGAGAGAAAAAACACCAAATTGAACATATCTACCGTTGTGAAGGATTTCGCATAATGCGTATCAACATTTCAAAAACCATGTTCGCCTACGTTTGCCTTCTTTTATGAGTTTTGCATGTTCAGATAAGAGCGAGACCGCCTGGTCGACTTCGTCCAATCCCGTGAGAAACGCTAAAATGTCCCCAGGTTCCTCATTTTCGTGTATCTTCATGGCAGTTTCTACTACGCTGCTCACGTAATTTGCAATGGGATCTACGTATATCACAGACACAAACGTAAAGCTATTCATACCATGAAAAGCTTAAAGTATTGAATATACTTCAAACAAATTTGCATCCTTAATCCTATAATCTCGAATACTGTACCTTTGACATAATATATATCAACGGGATAAACTCTACCCTCGACACTCATGATAATTGCGCTATCCTTGGAACGATCTTTCGTTGTGTTCGTGTTAAAAAAGTCCCGTAACTCTTCCGCGTCAACTGTTGCAGACGAGATAACGATCCTCAAATTTCTCCGTTTCTGAAATAATATAATTCATTTACCACCTGGATCACGTGTACAATATAAACAAGTGCGTCAAACCGACTGGCGACTTACCCGAATTATTTTCTTCAGTAAGCCCATTACTATATCGGTATTGAGTGTTCTCTCGTGAACTTCGTCTAACATAATAACGGCGTAGCTTGTTAGCAGAGGATCAGCCATCAATTCCCGAAGAAGAATTCCTTCCGTTATGTACTGCCAATAAATTACAATCGGTACATAACATTATTGACACGAATATTATCCCGCCAATACTATTCGACAATTAAACGTTACGATAGTAGATTGGATTTTAAAGAACGGACTATTTCTAGTCAGAAAGTGTTCGTTGATAGGGCCAGTCAGATGGAGTCGATCGATCCGATAAACCAAACTTTCCTCTGTACGCGTTATCCACTTTGGCCATAAAATTTTAAAGATAGGAACTTTAACGGTAACATGCTTCTGCCTAAGGATTCTCCGCGACACATTAAATTGTACCGTAATGAAAACGTGATTTGTACACAACAAAACCTATGGTCAATTAAGGAAATTTACCGTTAGATTGGACTCATAAATTAGTGGTCAACTATTGCAAGTGACTTTTAGTTTTTAACAAATACAGGCGTTTGTTAATATCCAAAATCGGAACTCATTATGCGTATTTGCGCACCTCAACAAAATGGCATTGCCAGGTCAAAACAATTCAATAATCTCGAAGGAGTCGTTTTCTTGTCAGTAAGTGCCTCTCCTACTTTTCGTAATGGCTGCTGCTAATCGCTGTTGACCCTTTTAAATATTCAGAAAACCGGCGCGGTAGGCTCGTGTCGAAACAACATATATTATGTTGTTAGTGTAACCATACTTTAATTTTTGTGGTGTGATCCGTACAATCGTCGAACCGTATGCAATACCCGACTTCGGTACCCAGGATGCAATTTCGTTCATCGGCTACTCGACTTGCTAGGGAGGTAGCCGCTACCCTTCTAGGTTCCGTAATTCCTATGATCTTCCCATCCGTGCACCAACCAGCCTCGAGAAGGTACTGTTGAAGAGAAAAGAACGAGTGCGTGTGATGCGGATTTAATTACAACATTTAAACGGTACGTGGAATTACGTTTCGTTTAAATTTGCATACTTAATGAATGAATGAGGAATGTGTAAATGCGCAGGCCAAAATTGAAAAAAATACCTCTGCATAAAATACAGATACAAATATGGAGCCAATCTTTTTAGTATGTGACTTTGTTTATCGAAAAAAAAAAGGTTGACAAAGCTTGTTTATCAGTTCCGGAACGTCATGTAGAACATGTATTGCTTTCACCAAAGCCGAATGTATCTTTTATATCCCGACGCGGTGACACGATGATTATATATGTTCACATGAATAGGAACAGGAAGCAGAATGTCGAAGCGGATGTGATATGTATTTTATCGAATACCAACATGTTTATCAAAAACCACATTTTGTGGCTCCCACTCTCGTTGGTCGGACTTTCATGATATCTTGAATAGTATTCGACCTTTCTTAAGGTTTCCGATGCTCTTTCACACGAGTATTTTTCTACTAATTTTATAATATAACAAAATACGCTGTTAACATTTGATTCTCTAATTCTGACACATCCTGTAAGTCATATAGTAAGAAGTATGGAGGAACAGTAAGGCATACCAGAGTCGTGACGAAAAATATATTTAGTATAAACAAAGCGTTAACGACGAGGCGTAGGAACGCACTCATTGTCAGTCAAACGCAGAACAATCACAGTTTGATCACATATGGAAGAGAATTCGGATATCTAAAAAGTTCATAAACCGAAGCCTGCATCAAACGTCGAACGTGCTCCCAAATATTTACGGTTCGTCACACGCGAAGCACACCGACTAATTGTAAGGTATGGCTTCCTTCAATATAATATATACAATCTATATACTGTATATGTATATATAAATACGTTATAATGTACCGATAATTATGAATGGTAAAATAATAAGTAAAAAGGAAAAAAAAAAAATAATTAATTCTTTGCTTAGTTTGTGCAACAGCAATTTGCATTATAATGTTGTAAGTGTAAAATTCAATTATTCAAATTATTTGCTTAAACCACTTTCATAATCATCGGCACACATATTGCATAGATAATTTATACGCTTGTTCTTAAATATTACGAAATACATCGCAAATGTTACATGTCGTATATTATATGTCGAACGACAACGCAACTTTTATTAAATTCGTTTAAGTCGCACCTTGGATATCGTCCACCACGTAACGCGTGCAGGCGTACAAGTGCGGCGGGATCGAACTATGCTTGACATTAGATTAGATAAAAATGAAGGGAGGAAGCGCATATAATACATTAAGTAATCGTCGATTTAACAATGGACAGTCCTGCGATCGCTTTGCTGATAGCGTTCGTAGATTATACTGGCGCACGCAATTGCAGTGGTTCATTATATAAAGTACAGTATGTGTCAAACCGTGTATACAGTCTGCTGTTATGTATATATACATAAATGCACGTTCCTATAAAAAAAGAAACGATATTTAATTCGAGTCCGCACACACTTTCGACATCAATGTTAAAAAAGGCCGCTATTAAGAATGGTCTCATCCTTGTTCCTCCGAAAAGATTACTACCTTCAACACCACTCATGTAGGCTCTATTCGTAATAATGTACCTTTCTATCATTCCGAGCGATACATGTTAAATCTATTAAATAACGGTGATGATTGTGTACTATGCCGTTGGAAGATTTCTATCCGCTGAACCGTCCGAGTATTTAAAAAACAACATTAACCGATTTGGTTTGTGGCAAAGTACAAAACTTATTGCGCATATCGCATCGGTAGCGAGAAAAAAGACGTAATGTAATTATTATGTTCTAACGCTATCGTTTTTTCGGGTCAGAAGGAATGGTATTACTTGTTCCGGGCAAGAAACGAGGAAACTTGAGGCACCGATCTACACACGTGGGATGAACTGTAAACCGTTTTGGCGCATTGGCGCTTCGAAGAAACCCTAATAAGCCGAGGCGTTCCACTGAGAGAAAAGATGGACGGCGAAGAACTATCTTGAAGAGGAACGTGCCGAAAAAATCTGATGCGTCATCGATGCCTTACGTTATCGAAAGCTGTAATCTCTTTGTCGAAGCCCGACGGATAGCTCGTCAGAACCTCGTGCACATAGCCATAGGCGTGCGTGAAATGAAACTCCGTGACGTATACGAGGAGCAGCACGACGATGTAGAAGGACCATCGAGTCAATTTCGCGTACTCCCAGAAACGATCCAAAAAGATCGCGAGCAGTAGATAGTCGAGGGCGGCGTGGAAGTTGATGATCTTCCATGCTAATACGATCGCCCAGAAGGATCCACTTCGGAAGACGTCCGTTTGCCTGGCGTAGAGTCGGTCGACGCCGAGCGATGGCAACCTCGCGTCCGTCTCGAGCAGGTCCTGGTAGAGTGAGATGTATCTATTCCAGGTCGCGCTGACGACCATCAGATGACCCGCGAGTAGCAGCACGTTCCGCAGCGCCGTGCTCCAGGAAGACGATCTCGAGGTTGCTACGTAGACCGAGTCGAGACTCGGGGAGGACGAGGGAAGCTGCTGGAGTTTGTCGTAGCTGCCGCGCTTCGCTGGGTTTCGCACGAGAAAGTAGAAGAGACCAACGATCAGGGCGATGCATCCCAGCCCGTCGCAGATTCCGTCGACGAGGAAGCCGATCGAGCCGACGTCCGACCGCTCGCCCAAAATGTTCGCTCGCTTTCGTGCCACTCGACCGTCCAGGTCGTCCAGCCACGTTCTCATTTGAAAGAGGATCACGCCCAGACGTCGGTTGGACAACGAGCCGCTTGCCACGCATCTGCCAGCCGCTATTGCCACGAACACGTGGAAGCAACTGATTGCATTCGGAGTTACCCATGTCCAAGAGCGGCTTATGCCCAGCAGGTTGTCCACGAGGGCGGCAAGCGGACTCAGGAGGTAGTGATTGGGATGGTCGAGCATGAGTCCCTTCACGGTCACCGTGCACAGCGGATTCAAGTCGCAGGATATCCAAAGACTTTGATAGATTTTCGTCGCGTTCGATATCACCGGTCTCACCTCGTAATTCTTTACCCTCGAGTACAACAGGACGTCCATCATGACGAAGTAGAGGAACATCAAGAGGAGGAAGACGATGAAGAGCTTACTTGCCACGGCGGATGAGACAATCATCATTGCTTCATTCAGAACGCTCTTGTCGATATCGTAACACTGCTCTTTCTACCTATCGCACCGCAGTCTCCACTTTTCTCACAACCTCAACGAGCCGCTTCCAGGATCGAGCGCACCGATCTTCACGAACATTTACTACCTCAACATTCCGTTCGGTTCGTTAAATCCGTCTGGTGCGATTCAGCGCCGATCGATCACGCGCACAAACATTTTCAGTGAAAATAAACTGGCATTGTTAGCTGCACATTTTTCATATGTCTCAACGGCTTCGTCACCGTTCCGGCGATCCTCGTCGACACTTCTGCAGACGTTAGCCCCAACGTTTTGTTTCAAACGGCTAGCTGCTCTCAAGTCGATCTTCGATCGATGTTAGTTGGCCCACAAACGCACGGAAGTCGAACCTACTCGGAAAAGTATAACTCTCCCTCTGACTCCCGTGTTCATCCGTAACGATCATAACACTACTACGTGGTCACTAAGTAGCGTCTGACGAATTGCTTTTATCGTTTGATCATATCTTATCGGTTTCTCGAGCGCCAATGGTGTCGCACGGAAACGCGATAATTCGATGACCCGTGACTGTAACGGAATTACAAATAATTTTCCCATGTAGAATAGAAAAAAGCATTCGTAACGGTGTCTCTGGCCAAGTTCCATGAATGTACCGACCCTACAGCGTCACTCTCTCGCTCGCTCTCCCGTCCTCCCTTAGGACGAAGACGACTCGATCTTCGCGAACAGCGTCCCGATTCCGTTTGAGCACCACGTGAAGCGCGTTGTCTGTCGCTGTTCAATCAGCTGATTAACTGCCAATTCGACGAACACGACGGTTTTCGATTTTCCTTCCTTTGCCACTCGACAGTCATTGGTGGAGAAGGTGGCACAATGCGACGAGCATTGCCGGATGATGCGGCGTTACAGGTGCCGCCCCATTTGTGCAGCCAGATTTTCACCCTTGTTTCCCGCTCTTCTGGAGATGCACACCCCAAGAGCCAATCGTCCTCAGCCGTTTACGCGCAATCGTATAATGACGCGAATCGGGGAACAAACGTCGCAACGACACATGTGCCCCGACAAGACCCGCTTCGCGTGTGTAGCCCCCGTCAATTACATTATCGTATCACGATTTTTTTTCCAAGTCGCTCTCCGTCTGACAGTGTGTTTCCGCGAATGCGTCTCGTTACGTTTATGGTCTCCACTTTTGCAACGGCACAGTAAAAAGGTGCGAACGCGAATAGTACGGAGTTTACTGAGGAAAAATACCCGGCCTGCGCACATATCTCGCAGTCGGTGTGTAACAAATGTAGAGTTTGAATTTAGAATATGAGGGTAGTTTAATTTTTTATTAACAACACTTCTATCGAACCTTCCATTTCTTTTGTGGAATTATAGTCACCGATTCACCTTTATTAAGTTCAACGAAATCTTACGGAACGAAAGAATATGTTAATGTCCACGGCACAGTACATTGCGTATAGGTCTCGCCAATGTAGTCATCAAATTACGTTTGCGAAGGAGATTAGTGAGTGAGTCTAAGATACCTTATTGTTAGTTTATCGCACAATTAGCACCATAAATTTCCCGACAAACGTTCAATGACCCAACAGAACCACGATGACACACATATGTACCTATGTTACTAAGAAAGTCATCTAATTGTAGGTAAAAAATCTAAAAATATTTACACTCTTACTTAGTTTGGGTGGAGCATCGATTTATATTACAATATAAATAAAAAAATCCAATTTTTTTCAGATTTTTTGCTTACACCATTTGTACAATTAAAGGCACATATATTATGCGTGTCATTCACTTTTACAGGACAAAATTTCACTTAATACGGTTACTTTACAGGAATGGAAACATTGTTCTGCCGAACACGCACGTTCGATGCACACCCCCGACACAACTGGTAATGAAGACACCGTGGTAGAGACGCCGACTCGTCTTATGCAGAAGCACGTGTACGTTATACACACATGCAGTATGCGTGCGCAATACCGTGACCCAATACACAATCGCAAAGAACGGAAACGATAAAGCAAAATTGTCAGGTAAGACGGTTCGCACACAGAATGGTGTACGAAAAGTATCACCGCAGTGTACCCTCCACAAAAGTATCATCAAGATCGCGAGTTTGGCCTACCGATATTACCCTGTGTATGACATAATATTTCATTGATTATACGTTTGAGACGTATCTCATTGATTTCGCGCCGTTTGGTGGTCTTGCGCGTTTTAGGACTTTCAATGCCGCGTCACCCAGATATGAGTGACGCATGAGTTTCCGCAGTGACCGACTTTACGCATTCAAGTAGAAAGATTTCGTTAGGTGCGAACGGATGGAGGTATTCTTACATACCAAAGAAAATATTTTGTTAAAATCTTCTTGGTACTCAAAGGGTTAATATATTGCATCCTAATTTGAAAATTACTATGAAAGTCTGTGTTAAAAATTTGCACAATTTCCTTGTACTGTATTTATATTTCCATTGTAACTGTTTTATACTTGTTTTGTAGTTAACTATTGGGCTATAATCTTCAATTTCAGTGCTTAGCATACAGCATCATGATTACTGCATATTAGATGGGAACAGTATAATAAGATAAAAATGCTTATTTGTATAAGGTATTAAGAACGTATTATGTTCTACTGACGTATAGAAATATAGTTAATGTAATTTTTAGATTTCTAACCCATGCTATTGTATACTGATCATGATAAAATGTTTATTGGTTGTGTAAGAATAAAGCAAGATTTTTTAAGTATTTAGTACTAATATATGTCCTATACCAAAGATGCCATAAATGTTGACAGCAATCTGATGAATAACAAAAGGAGATGTTCGTTACCTGTGGCACTTGCGTGCTTTTTCCACATCCAGTTTCCCCAACTAACACTAATGTTTGATATTTTTCTAATAAATAAATAATGTGATTTCTGTTCTTGAATATGGGTAGCCTTTGACGCTGCATTTCCATAGCCAATGAGTGATTGGCATTGTACACAAACTGTGTTGATGAATGCGCATCAATGTCAGGTCTGTCTTGAAGCCACATGCTTTCCCCTAAACAAAATACATATCTCTTCAATAGATCACATCAGAGAATGATAATGAGGAACAGAAATTTTTAGGTTGGAAAAATTGGTCACTTCGTAATTGGGTTACATTAACAAATATATGGTTTGAAAACGATCAGAGATGGAAATATTTGTTAAACAAGCATAAGCAATAAATTATACATATTATGTAAAAAAACCTTATCTAATGATTACATACCGGGTTTGGAGAAAACTGGTTTGACACAGCTCATTTCTGGTAGATATTTAGAAACCTTTCCGAAACACTGATTTATATAGACCGACAAAAGTACTGATGAACGCACAAATGTTTTATAGCATCTTCACAAATGTTTCCTAACTATTAATGTAATCTATATAGATTGTTTACACTATACTGGATCAGTGGATTGTATATAAATAGATGGCTCTTTTATACACATATATATAGACATAGACCGTCTAAACGTCATAGTCATAACATAACCCCCTACTGTTAAAAGAAAAGTCGGTACGCGTCGGTACGTACCAATATATATACTCTGTTTTTTCGGGTAGTTCAAAATAATTTTGAACGTAAGTAACGTACCCATGTATTTCATCAGATTGACTAATAAAATAGCGAGATAAAAGTAAATGTATTATAAATATATTTTTTAATTGTATGATTATGGTTATATTTACAAATTCCTATTTCCGTAATCACGTATTAACCAACCAGTGCATACTTATCTATATACTGGTACTTTCCATCTAATTGCTAATTAGATATAAATTTATTTGCCGAAACGTGTACATACACAAAAATATAGACATCCCTGTTATATTTTCTATAAAGGTACAAATGGGTAAAAAAAAAAAAGTTGACAATAAATGTTTCGATATACCATCGTTACATTAAAAACTGTATTTTTATTTCCACCGATCGTTAAAACTGAAACTTTTTAAATTCAGTGAGGTCATATGGATACATAGAAAACCGACGAATATATTTTTCGCGTTGTTTTTATAGTATTTTCTTTTAAATAAACCACGTTC
Source organism: Priocnemis perturbator (assembly GCA_963942575.1). Classification (NCBI taxonomy): domain Eukaryota; kingdom Metazoa; phylum Arthropoda; class Insecta; order Hymenoptera; family Pompilidae; genus Priocnemis; species Priocnemis perturbator. Next base: position 8,197,836 of record OZ012645.1, on the reverse strand, counting down.
TGTGTTAGTGTAATTTTAGCAGTACAATAATTTACCTATCATACAATCTACTACAATTTTTTTCCAAGAACGTCAAATGTTATACAAAGCCATGGATCCTATCAAGAATGGTTCCTAATGTCAGAAATATACGTAACGACGCTTTATTAGCAATTTTCGTCATAGCGAGATAATATTGAACAAGTCACATTCTATTTTAGGAATGTATTTTGATTTGCAGAAAAATAACTTCTCTTTCATTTTTTTTTTCATTTTTTTTTGTTACGAGCTTACGATATATATTTATCTATAGCTATATCTGTGCATCAGAAGCAATGGAGACTAGTAAATAAAATGTACCTTTTTCTTTTTTCACGGACAAGTGCACTACCAGGACCACGGCATCGCATTGTCAGCAGTCTCAAAACAATAGAAGTATACATATATATGTGCAACATATGTATATCATTTCTAAGAATCACGTTTTTCAAGAAATTTGTAATCCTAATGATAAATGAACACGTTTATGAATGCGAAAATCGGGTGATATTGCAAAAGTGAAGTGTGCAGTGAATTATAACAAATAAAAGCAATTATATAAAAGTTACCGTAATAATCATCCACAATATCACCCTGAACACAAAATTACACGTTACGATGATCTATAGAGTTTCTTCTCACAATGTCTGTCGTTACGCGATGATGCACAGCTGATAAATCTGATCTGGCTTTACACTTAACTGTTAAAATTGTGTCTATAGATTAGGTCTGTGTATTGTGAAAACAAAAGTATTAGGCTGTAGCTTCAGTATCTCCGTTGCTCTCTGTTTCGGCACTCTTCTCTTCAAGTCTTGTCTTCTTTTCAGGACTCACACCATCAGTTGAATCTTCTGTTGATTCAACGGCAGCTGTTGATTTCCTCTTTATACAACAACTGTCGACAGGGGCATCTGGAAAACAATTATGTAAAATTATAGTGTGTTCTATGAATATGCACATGATACAAGTGGAATAATAGAAGATAGCGAATAACATGAAGTACCTATTGAATCCCCATTTTCAGTAGATTCTGCCTCCTTTTCGTCAGATTCTTTCTCCTCACTAGAGCCATTTTCCTTTGAGTCTTTGGCATCTGCAGCATCTCCATTCTCAGATGTTTTTGAATCTTCGTCTACATCTTCTTGAACAACCTTCTTCTCCTCTTCCACTGATTTCTTTTCAGGAGAAGCGGCTACTTTAGTTTCCCTAGAAACAAAATAAAAATATACATTTAATAGATTATTACTAAGGACTTCCTCATAACATATATGTCCAGTTTAAGAACATGACGCACTATGATGTAATATTTATTGAACGAAACACGTAAACGGCATAAACGTATAATAAATACTAACAAGGCCCTGAAACGACAAAAAAAAACATACAGTCACATGAAAGCATGGCCACCTATCGCGCCCTATAGGTTTACTTACAAATAAGGTGACACAATGAAAAGAAATAGATACAGGACGCTCACTAGCACTGTAGCGACATCTAGCATTATTACCGCAGCAGCATCCCCTCCTCTTACTCCAAATTATATCCCCTCCAACAGATTTTCGCGCAACAATCCAACGAGACCAGTATCACCCGATCAAACAAAGTGCCCCGATCACACATTTTAAGTCTTTATAGTAATACAATACAAAAACTATCCACTGTATGAGCAAACGTGTGCGCTACTACGCTGCATCGGAAAAACGTGTGGAGCACGATTCGGCATTTGCAAATAATTGGACTATCCGAAAATATCTCTCGTGGATAGCGCTCCGTTTCACCGGCCCTGACCATACTACCATCCAGAACGCTTTGAGCGCGGCAAACTGTGGATGCTCGTGGACCGTAATGTACACACTGTTTATATACATACAGGGCAAGCGAAGCCGTTGCTCGCGCACCGCTGAAACACTCCGAGATAATTTTCGGCCGGCTGTCGTTATCTGTAATTGCGATCCTTACAATGGCGCTGTTTATTCAAGTGCACGCATTCAGAGGATGAATATACGAACGCAATTCTTTTTTTCTACCTCTAAACGGTAAGGGAGAGCAGCAGACGCAGATCGATACGTCGTCTGTTCTCTTTTCGGGTCGATGCGCGGACAGTCTTTCGCGAGACGATGTACTTTCGAGCCTTGACCTCGTCCTCGGCGACCGAACGAATGAGCATCCATAGGATAACGACGAAAAACAAAACAAACAAAAAATAGTATCAACCTTATGTAAATATGTTGATATATATTGTCGGCCGTTGAACCGAAACCAGTTTAGAAATTTGGCGATACGAGGGCTATTAGAAAGTGTGTGACAAAGAAACAAACAAACGCAGCGACAGGTAAACGCACGCACACAAACACACACGCATCCGCCGAACGCAGAGGAGATAGGAGAAACGACGCACACACGCGTGCGTCCGCGCGCGCTTCTCGTGGAAAACACAACACACGAACGGTTACTAATGGTATGTAATTCGGATAGCTATTGTCGCTCGGCGTTGTTAGGAATGTTGAAAAAGTGGGGATGAGAAAAAACAGGGCAAGTTCGGACGAAAAAGGCCAATTAGAGGCAAGTAGAGCACGCGCCAATATAGCAGGAATGGAAGCGTACAGGTAATTCGGAAGAAAAACGCTCGACGCTGGGCGAATTAGCTAAGAATATGGAGTGAAGAGAACATCTTCCCTTCTCCGTCCACCTTTATGGTATATTGCAACGTACAGAAAAATAAACGCTCCTCTTTCCCTCCCTCCGCCATTCCCCTACCCTTCCTTCCCGCGTTTCCTTTCCCGCGGCCATCCTCTTACAAAACCGCACTGCTCCGTAAAAATGTACGTTAAGTTACCGCGGTGAGAAATAACGAAGGCTTTTCGGTATCGGAAAAGGCACAGCGAAATCTATTCTTTGACCGACAGACGACGAAAAAGACCTCTAGTACGGTAGCGAGGCAGGCAGAGAGAGAGAGGGAGAGGGAGAGAGAGAGAGAGAGACAGAGAGAGGGAGGCAGAAAGAGAGAGAACGATTACAGCAAAGTATAGGACGACAACGTTCGTCGATGAAAGACGTGCACCGAAAGCGTGTGATTTTTCGAGAAAAATCAATACACCCAGAGCGTGCTTACTTACTTTGTATCGGTATCCGCCATATTGATCGATCCAATCGTTAAGAACAATGAAGCACCACAGTAACAAAGCGCACTTAAAAAAGGTCTTCGTCCTCCTCTACGCACCGGTAAGCACACGTAGGAATTCCTGGGTAATACCACTGGCCCGCGTAGTCGCGTACCGACGCGCAAATGGCAGAGAGACTCGCACACTGATTCGCTCCGAGTCCCCGAGAGCCGCTCGGCCCGGCCGGCAGGCCGGCGGCCTTCAAACGCTTTTCTTTCCCGCTCGTTTACAGATGGCGTCTTAGACTTACCTCGCGTCTCTCTCGCTCGCTCGTCGCCTTCTTTTCCAACTATGCCTCGCGCTGTGTGCTTATTTGCGATCTACACTGACATACATCGTTTCTCAGCGATCACTTCTTACGCTCGACTGAATTAATTTAATATCGACGGATGAGCGTGACGCTGAGTGGTCGAGCTGGAGGGAGACGCGGTTTTGAGAATTTACGCTCGTTTCAATATTCGAAGCATCGTTGCGGCGTGTTGAATTTGAGTTTTGATTCGCCACGGGCTCTCAGGTATAACAGGTACGACGTGGCTCAATTGAGTTACTCGCGACGAGTGACGCAGGGTATCGTGAGTTCGCCTTACCGAACATACATCATTTTCTCGCCGAACTTTCAGGCGAAATCCTACTGACGAGCGAAATAACCTATTTCGTTCGTTTATTTCGTGCTACAGACATAGATCATTGGCTGTGACAGAATTAGGTGTACAGATCACGATAGCCTCGATACACGACCGTTGGCGTCGATACTCCTCCGAGCGGCGGATCCACCAATCAGATTCTTTCTTGTGAAACGTCGGAAAAAATTTAACGCTTCCGGCATCAACTGAGCCGCTGTTTGAAGGATCTTTTATTCGCATCAGCGTCGCTCTCGAGGCACTAGTTATGTTCGTTCGGGCGTCGTTCGAAGGAAATCCCGCGTTCGACGAAAGTCGAGTGCCTGCCGACGCAGATGAATCGTTTGGATTGAAAACGAGACTTTGGAAAGTTCTAGAAGTTTCACGTTAGCCCCGTTTCCGGTGTGTATTAAAAGGTGCGCGACGCCGTGAGGTTGAACCGCGCACCGGGCCGAGTGGCTCTACCGCTTTTACGTCCATGTTACAGGTTGCCTTTCTGTCTTCTACAATAACAATATAAGCATCTATTACAGGCACGCCGTTGCTGACTTCACGGAAACGAATTCGACGAAGCGTTTTCGTCAGAAGCGAGAGGTAACCCGTCGTAGATCGTTTTTCATCTGCTGCACATGTAGGGTCAAACCAATAAACCGGCTTTTCAGGGGATACGTCTGCATTAATTACTCGCCCATCGTTGCCCATCGTGCGATTGTAGGATGAGGAGCACGAAGTAATCGCGTTATATTACCAATACTACCGAGCATGTCTGAACGTCGTTCGCATCGCGTCAAAGGAAATTGGATGATATTACCACACAGTGAATGAGCGTCGCATATATTACATGACATACTTTTCCTTTTTTCTTGATCTACTTGTATGCGATGATGCATGAAATAACATGTATTGTAATAACCATGCTATGCGTTCACGTGTTAAAATTTCAGCGGACTATTTTAACTGTTTCTTTGATGTAGATGTAGATTTTGTCCTGCAACGTAAGCCACGTGTCCAATATAGTCCACGTAAGCACAAAGATAAGTCGAACAGCTGCTATATGCGGTGCAGGTGAAACGCGTAAAGCAGATGTTTTTCTTTTTGAATATTCCTCATATGACAAAATTTAAACAAGCGATCGCTATCGTTATGCCAAGCTTAAATTGCCACTCACACGAATTGTATATAGCAATATCCAGTTACCCCGTCTATCATTTATATCCACGTTGCACAGGATTCTTATAATTCGTTTTTTTCCAATTTACTCGTAGTATTGAAGGCATTTACCGAATTCATTCGCGCGATGGTTTTTTTTGCTGTTTACTGGGTCAATGGAAGTACACCGCCACAAGCTATTTTGACGAGAGTAACCTATATTTCCACTGGCTTTGCAGTGTCGAACTAAAGATAGCACTGGGTATCTACATTTTCATTTCGCTTCACTGAATTCCCACTCTTCTCGATATATTGCATTCTGTCAATTAAAAAATTGTCCTCCCATATACGCTTTGAAATGTTTATTCCTAGAAGTATACTTCCAAATAGTCAGGAGTGTACTTCGCTTGCAGAACGTGATATAATGCTTTATTAAGCTAGTATTTAAAATATCTCAGCAAGATAGATTGGTTTTGTATATGTTTCTTTTTTTTGTAAAAAGAATCCAATAATTCGATGGATAAAACAGAAGATATAAAATGTTGGTGATTGGCGCAATTTGGAACCAATGATCATTTTACAGGAACGATGTTGATTTTATGTTTCTTCGACAAATTGGCACACGACATTCAGGTTTCGGGTCATAGAATCAATAGAGAACGCGTGGTCGCGCGCATCCTATAGGGGAGAATGAAACTAAGAGCTTTTACGCAAGGTACATATCCGAATGGACGTAACAACCCCGTGTCACATATATGTACTTCTCTCTTTTTCATCTTTCTCTATCTGTATGTCGCCTATCTTTGTCCCCATCTGTCCATCTCTCTTTCTCCACTGTGTTTCTTTCTTTGTCACACACTTTCCATCGCTATCTCATTTGCTCCTTTTCTGCCTCTCTGTCTTTCCATCTATTTCTGTCTCTACATTTATCATCCGTTCTCTTTTTTGAATCTGCCGAACACCTATCGTCACACGTTTTCAGATCACATCGAGTTAACATTTATTATTACAGAAAAAACAGTCCATTACGTGTGATTGCTGTTGTATTAAAAATGTCTGTTTTGTTTCTTCGCATATATATAATATTTGTGTACTGTTTCATACTACCTATACAATATCAAGAATATAAAACTTTTTGTTATTTATACATTTTCTTTATGTGTTGGCAATGAACCAATGAATCAGTGAATTCGAGAATTACCCTGATAAATAATATAATTTTCATGCGGTTATTTAAAATGATTCCAACTTATTTGCGGATTTCACTACCATTTGATGATGAAAGACACATCTGAATAGGTAGTTCATAATTCTACAAATTTTTATTCACAGGCTTCATACGAAACAAAGTTGTGTAGTTCGTTACGTTCAGGGGTTATGTTACAGTTTAAGGTCGTTTAAACTTTATTCTAATTCTGTAACTATATTGATCTATGCTTGTATAAGATATCGGATCGAATCAATCGTTGTAAGAACAGTAAACATTATACTTCGTTAACACAACCATTTTTATTGTTACAGCTCAAAATGGAAAATGCTTGTTATAAGAGGTTATGTCGTCATCGAAAGCGTATCGCGAATACACACTGTATGCCTGTACTTTATTGATATGTTTGAGCGAATCTCTGGCGTCTATGGCATAAAGTCATTCATCTATTTTTCAACCATCTCCTTTATCTAGTTAGGCGTGCTACGTATTAGTTACTGCCACACGAAAATACCGTGTATACTCAAAAGGCGGGCGACGCGGACGGTGTCTTTTTGATTCGCTTCGTAACCGGTTCGTCCCGTCCTCCACCACCGCGGCTCCACCTAGCTTTCTCAAGCGTATATCTGCCGCTCTAAAACTGTGCCCATAGCGCGCCTATCTACAGTTAGAAACTAATCGGCAAAGGATTATCACAGGTCAGCGAGTATTCAACCTTCCGTGCACTGCCGCACGGTTCAATACCACGAACGGGCTCGATTATTATAAATAGCGAGCCGTCGAAACGATCAAAAGTACGCCGCAATCATTGATTAATTGTCGTGGCATTGTTAAGGTGAAATATTTGTGGATGCAGGATTATGGCGCGTCTATTGTTACCTGAAAATGGATAAAGTCTATGAAAAATGAGACAGAGCTGGGATGTAGACCCCATTACGTTGTACGGTACCGTATTTCATACAAAAATTCTGCGTGAACGGATTGAGAAGCTATGGTGGCAGGTGGCAGACGCATTGTAACATGCAATGTACAGCAAAGTTAACTTTCCTTAAACGTATATACTACAGGCTATGTGAATTCCTTTTGATGCAGCACTTTTCATATTGCGGCGAGAATAACATGCTAGTGTGCGCGTTAGGTACAGGTTATCAGACAATGAGGTCTTTTGAAGAAATGTCGAAACATCAAAACTTTGTTTTTTATGTGGTATAAGAAAAACAAGCAATGTTATACAAGTTTACCAATATAATCGTCATATCCAATGGTACGGGTGAAGACGAAACCGTTCGAAGAATCATGCGATGTGCTGCAAGCACAATCGTAGCTTGCAAACAGAAAAAAAACAATATGTTAAAATTTTTTTACGAAATAAGATTTGATGTTGGAGAAGCATAGCGTGCTAACATCAGAACTAGCGAGGGTTCAACATGACTTGTTCGACATTTTGTTGGAATTCCGAATAAATTTGAGAAAATGAGGTGATTGAAAAACGAGCAGCATTGTAGTAAAATGTGGAACAAAGTGTGAAACAAAAACAGTGTTCCGAAGTGAGATTTTTCAATTAAAAATCGTACTTCGGGATGCTCCCGACAGGGCGTCAGCACTTGTCGAGCTTGGGAAATTGCGAGAGGAGCGCGCGCGCTACATCTGTCGGCGATACAACGAACAATCAGCTGACCCGCAGACCACACAGTAGCTCTCTCGCCTCCGCGAACGGCGTTTCATCGTTTTCGCATTCGTGCGAAATCTCCGAACGAACGCGATAGAGGGGCTGAGAGAGAAAGAAAGAGGGAGAGAGAGAAAGAAAGAGGGAACGAGTCGCGCGTCGCCATCTTTATAGAGGAACGGTATACCACCGAGCCGCCTCCGCCGTCTGTTCCGTTCCTGGCGAGTAAAGGGCTTTTATAGATTTGGACGCGAAGTCGCCTTCGTCGTCGCGCCATCGTGACGCAAAGTGAATACCGCGTTCTGACGTTCGAAACAACAGACGGCGCGTAATCGCTCCAAACCGAACGATAACGCGGTTCCGCGTGACTCAACTAAACGGGTGTCTCTGCATCTCCGTGCCTCTCGTTGCTCGCTCGTTTTTCAGCCGAGGCAAAAGAAGTGTATGTGTGTTGTGTGCGTGCGTGCGTGTGTGTGTGTGTACCGTGCGCGTACAGCAGCAGCAGACGACGTATCGCGAGCGTCTTCCTTCTCTCCGTAGGCCGGAGGAAAACGATCGAAACCAGACGCCGAACATCATCCTCCCTTCTCTGCTTCGAGAATTCACAGAGAGGTCCATCGAACTTTCTTCGGAGCCAGTTCGAGTACATTTTGACGGCTGCAGAGGAAGAGGGGGGAGTGCGCGTGTGTGTGTGTGAGAGAGAGAGAGAGAGAGAGAGGCTGAATAATTGTTCAACGTTCCCTTTTCGCTCGGCGACAAGTCGAGCTTTTCGTCCTACTGTTTTGATTCGTCGAGCAAGTGGAAGAACGTTGGCCGCAAAACGCCATATGATACTTTAGGTGTTTCCGGCTAGTTTGGCAGGATTGCCGATCGAAGAACAGCGGGCTGCCAGTGGGCAATAACTGTATACCTCGATAGGCACTAGCACGACGTCGACGTCGACGACGACGACGACAACGACGACGACGACGACGACGACGACGACGAGGAGGAGGAGGCGGAGGAGGAGAACGGGAACGACGACGACGACGACGACGCCAACGTCGACGACCACGACCACGACGGGCTGGTACAATTGACAGGGAAGATGGCGCGAGCCGCGGACGAGGATCAGTGCTGACCCATTTTTTCCGCGCGAAATCCCTGGGACGTCCCTCGATCCGTGGCCTCTCATGCCGATCCAGGGACGATACGTCAACTAAGACTGCCAGAGTCGATACACGCGGTCGTACTCGGGACACGAACGAACTGGAGTAACAGTGCTAACGAAGACGGTAGAAGGGTGAAAGAAAAAGAAAGGAAAAGGCAGACAGCGGGGAAACGTCAAAGAGTGGTGTGCGCGAGTGTGTGCGTGCAGTATCTTTCGTGTGATAAGTGCTGCAGGTGCGTTTTCACGGAGTTTCCGCATAACGCTGTGGAAGCTGAGACAATAAGAACGATATATTGAGAGGACGTTTGGAGCGGTTCGACGGGTGCTGGAGTGTGCCGTCCGCTCTGTGAGGACAGCGGTCACGAATGAGATTTGAATTGTGTCGATTGGGGCTTGAGTGAGTCTCGCGGCGAGTCGAGGAGGCCCAGTATACAGGGAGGGCAAGATTGAGAAAGATTGAGGAGGAGGAGAGCGGAAGCGAACGAGCGAGGGGGGAGGGAAGAAGTTGTTAGGTAGGGCGGAAGGGTTGAAGGTGGACATCTGGAAGGGAAAAATCGTGACAAGTGTGGAGTTCGGCGGAGCCTTGGCAGGCTCGGTTAGAACGGAGGAGGTGAGCGGCCGACGAGGAAAACGAGAGAGTGCTTTGGGATCACTTTCGGCCTGTGGAGCCGTGGCAGGCTCGGGTCCGAGCGCGGCTGCTAAAATGGGCAACAATGCCGCGACCGCAAACAAGAAGGTAGACGCCGCCGAGAGCGTGAAGGAGTTCCTCGACAAGGCGAAAAAGGAGTTCGAGGACAAATGGAAGAAGAATCCGACCAACACCGCAGCGCTCGATGACTTCGAGCGCATCAAGACGCTCGGCACGGGCTCGTTCGGCCGGGTGATGATCGTCCAGCACAAACCGACCAAGGAGTATTATGCAATGAAGATCCTCGACAAGCAGAAGGTGGTGAAGCTGAAGCAGGTCGAGCACACGCTCAACGAAAAGAGGATACTGCAGGCGATCAGCTTCCCGTTCCTGGTGTCGTTGCGCTTTCACTTCAAGGACAATTCCTACCTATACATGGTGCTGGAGTACGTGCCGGGCGGCGAGATGTTCAGTCACCTGCGGAAGGTGGGCCGCTTCTCGGAGCCCCACTCTCGCTTCTATGCCGCTCAGATCATCCTGGCGTTCGAGTACCTCCACTATCTTGACCTCATCTACAGAGATCTCAAGCCGGAGAACTTACTGATCGACTCTCAGGGCTACATTAAAGTGACAGACTTTGGATTCGCGAAACGTGTGCAGGGTCGAACGTGGACCCTGTGCGGCACGCCCGAGTACCTTGCACCCGAGATCATCCTCAGCAAGGGCTACAATAAGGCCGTCGATTGGTGGGCCCTCGGAGTGCTCGTTTACGAGATGGCCGCTGGCTATCCGCCGTTCTTCGCCGATCAGCCGATCCAGATCTACGAGAAGATCGTCAGTGGCAAACCCAAGTTCCCTTCGCACTTCGGCTCCGACCTCAAAGACCTTCTGCGCAACCTCCTTCAGGTCGATCTCACCAAGAGGTATGGAAACCTCAAGGCCGGTGTCAATGACATTAAAGGCCACAAGTGGTTCGCCAGCACCGACTGGATAGCCGTCTTCCAGAAGAGAATAGAAGCCCCTTTCATACCGCGCTGCAAGGGACCCGGGGATACCAGCAATTTCGACGACTACGAGGAGGAGGCACTTAGGATCTCGGTTACCGAAAAATGCGCCAAGGAGTTCGCAGAGTTCTGAATTAACTACGAGAGGCAGTTGCTTTTTTTCACGAGCAGCACGCTGTGCGGATTGTGCGCGTGGATGTATGTCGCGTATTGCTATTGTACGCGATCACACGAGTGGTTCGTCGCACGTTCATTCGCTTCTTATGAAAAAGAGAGAGAGAGTGTGTGAGAGAGCGAAAGAGAGAGAGGGAGAGAAACGGTGTGAAAGCGAGAGAGCACGGCCGAGACAGAAAAGGAGAGAGAGAAAGAAAGGGAATGTGTGAGAGTACGTCTGATGTGTGTACATGGTTGTGCGTATGTGCATGTTCTGCGTGAGTCTGTAAAGGCTTGATCATCTACCTTTCAAAAGAATAAGAAGACATGCAGTGGAAAGAAAGAGAACGCGATGTAGGCAAATCATTACGTTTCGTGTGGATTAATCGATTTCCTCAAACAGATGTAACGTAGAGAAAGAGAAAGGTACATGTAGAAGTGTATTATGCCAATATGTCGAACGCCCAAAGGGAAGAAATACGTGTGTTAAAGGAAACAACCTTTTGGTTATTTGCGCGGATACCGATATCACAAACCAGCTGTTTAAGTGTATACGATCATTATGAGTTTCCTTCAAGCTGACATAGATATCCGATCATTCACGGAAATAAGAGGCGCCCGCTTTTTCAATGAGTTTCGTAATATCAAACAATATTTCGAACGTTAGCCGGAGAGTCAGTAGTATGCAATTCTGCTAACCATTCTCTCCAAGTACATGCAATTATTTAGGAGTGACGCTAGAATGCTAATGGAATCGCGACGATTTGCGATGCTCAGACGGGGTGACAAACAAAACAAGGAAAAAAAAAATTCCGTACCGTGTGTCAAAATGGTATTCTCGAAGCAAATGTTCTGTCTACACATTTTTTATAACTGTCCTAATTGAGGGGAAATTTGTACTGGTCACATGAATTTGAATACCTTGTCGATATATACAGCAAAGAGCATACCGCACTCCAATACACTGACACACCGCCACCACCGCTATGCCCTGCAAGGAGAGAAACATCTCGTTTTTTAGTTGGTCGTACGATTTATTATCGTGTAATAACGATTAGGCGGATACGCGTTGTCTCCTTGCTTAGCCTTCTGCCTCCGCCCTTTGCCAAGACGACTATTATTTCGTTTACGGAAGGGGAGGCGTGCGTAAAGTTTGCTCTCAATGGTTGACCGTTATCAGTATCGGCGATGCCATCGTACCGAAGTTACCTTGTGTGTAATATATAATAGTATAGTGTCGCTATCTTCGCCAACGACGTTGTTTCCTCGACGCACCTCCTTCCTTTGCCCGGCACGAGCTATCACCATCCTCCGCTACCCCTAGTCTCTAGTCTTGGCACGTGTATTCATGTGACCCCATGAGAAGGAGGCAGACGTTGAACGTACCTCGTGCATGTGCTTTGTCTACGAGCATTAACCTCTTCGTCCCCACCTGGCCCCATTGCGACAAAAGGACATACCCATAATCTATGTTTATCACGTCGCCACCTACATCGGACACGATACTTCTCCGACGATCTATTCGACTGTTGCCTCATTTCTCTATCGATCGCTACTATGCGGACGTTACTAGGGGGGGATTGGGGGGCGGGGGGGGGGGGGGGACAGGGAAATTTCCTAGCGGATAATGCGTTCCCTTAGAAAAGTCAGTATGTAAACGCGTGACCGTGATGGGATAGTGCAAACTGAATGATGAGTCGAGTGCAAATGAGTATACGAATTCGGATTTTCTTCGGAACATTTTTAATAGAGGACCACTGGCGCTCGTACTATTATAGATACGTACATAGAATATACATATATCATCTTGTCTTGCTGCGTACGAGACGGCAACAAGGAAAAAGGCGGCTATCTTTTGTATAGCGATGGACTTTTAGTACAGAACGTGTAAACATACACATGGACAATCCGCGTTCTGTAATGCAAAGAAGTTTGCGCGCACGCATCGGATATGTTATCGAATATGTTGAGGGGTGGGCGTTTGAAATAGAATTTTGTTGAGAGACAAGAGACTCGGAATTGTAAATGAGTTTCGGAAAGTCGATACTAGCCAACTGAAAATAACGGAACTTCATCTGCTAGACTGGACTAGCATTTCTATTGACACGAAGCCTCGCGATGAGTTGAAATTAAAGAAACGCAAAGAAACAAAAATATTTAAGGAGCATCAAATTATTGTTTTTTCGGGACGGTGTGCGAGAGATGAAAAAGTGTTTGATCGGGAAGAGTAAAAAATATTCACGATAAAGCAGACGAGCGAGTGCAAATTCGTCGCGTCGAGAACAGCACCGCTGCTGCACGTTGATTGGCCGCAAGCCAGGCATGTAATAACAATCGATTTAACGACGTAACAGGAGATAGTATAAATGCACACGCGTACATTCAGACGCGGTAAGAGACGTTCCAAAAATTCGTCTCTTTCTGTAATCCAAAGACGCATTGCAGTGGTCTTACTTCTCACAGCTTTCATTCGTTCATTATTAAAGCTTTAACCGATCTGGATCAATCGATAAAGTTCATTTTTTTTTGTTCATATGATTTTCAATTCTTTTTTTCATCAGTAATCTATTTGCAAGTAAACAGTGGAAAAATAACTTCATAACAACCGGTGCATGTTTGTCCTTGTGCCACGGGCATAGTCATTAACGTCGATTTCCGCTTCTTTTTCTATCCGCCATTCATCCTTTCTCTTCGTCTCGATGTAGGATTTTAGTTTTTCTCTGTTTCGTCGGCCGGCAATAGATCGCTTTTGCATGCATAATCGGAGTCGCTCGCGGTTGTCCATTGTGGACGAATAATTTTCCAATTTATCGTGTTCCGTTCGTGATCGTCCGCGCACACACCGGCACATCGTCCTATATATGTATAGGTTATTCTTTGGTCCAGTGATCGATCGTTACACAATCGTTGCAAACACAAACATAAACCTGCATAGACGCGCGCGTGCGCGCGGCGATATATTTACGTGCCAGTATGGAAGTCATCTTCATGCTTGCTCTCATGTTTGTGACAAATTGTACCTGACGTATGGTTACGTTTATCGCGTTGGTCGACACACGTAACTTCGTACCTACTGCCCTCCTCGCAGATAGAATTTTGTTCTCCCGCGGCTTTGTGCAATGTGCAATGTGTACAATTACGTGGCATAATAATAATGGCGATGTTTTGCGCAGTAATTCGAATTGTATCAAATTCCCATCTAAATCACCGCCAGATTTCTTTTGTACCCTGAATTTGCCTTATGACAACTCATGCTTGTCGCATTGTGTCCCCTTCACTCTTTCGTTACGAGGTAAATTGATTATCGGCCCAACAGCTCACTTCTGCAGCAGAAGAACGCTAATTAGTTTCTATTATAAACACATGCAATGCATACACCACTAAACCGCCTCCCAGTTTTCGAATTTCGTTCTCGCTATGTCGTTCAGTTCTATATTGCACGCTTTAAAATAATCCTTACGCAGGGCCCACCACCGTCCGATATTGATCACCCGCTAATGGAGAGCATCATACATTCATATGGCATAATAAAATATAAGAAAATTCCCATCCTTTCCGTCTTCGTTCTCGAATTTGCGATCGCCAGTCAACGATTGGCGGCATTAGATCTGTTAATAGGTAATGATACGCGGAACGCGCTGCTGCCTTTTGTTGCATAATGATTTCACTTGGAAGGCCGATCGCACGATTATCGCTCCGATTGCGCCTCGTTCGCATTGCTAAGCAACTTAATGTAACCCGACACGTAATTACCACTGCGCAAGCCAAGATACCGTTCGAGACGCTCTTTCAAGAAACGCGTAATCCTCGTTTGAATTTAGCATCGTGTGCAAAAGACGATCAGCGTCGCGGAAAGGGCGAGCGAATGAGAGTTGGACAGGAAGACGAATTCGATTCGTTCCAATCCTAGCGTTTTCTTTGGCATCTGTGCAATAAAACTATATAGACCGAGAATGCGCCATGTTTCTCGTCACGTGATCGACAAACTGATCCCGGAGTCGTTAGTAAAGTTACGGCTCCTTAACGATCGAAGTTGAGCGGGACAAGAAGGGGTGCGGTAGAGGTGGGGTTAACATGGGAGGGAAAATTTTCGACAGCGCCGCCGAACGTAACCCGTTAATAAACGCTCGCGAGACTGCTTCTTCGGAAAAACTCCGTCGACGCGAAAGTTCGGAAAGCTTCTATTAATACTTGTTACGTCAGAATTTTTATCAAATCGAACGCTCCTCGGGACATACGCGTTTCGTCCCGACCGTACGTCTAAACGTAATTCTTCAATTTCTCTCGTCCGCGTGATTCGGGCTGATCGAATTAAATTACGATTCAATGTCAGTCTTAATGAGATTCCAAACGACGTATCGATCGGATACTTAGATTGAATTAGCGACTTTTACTTTGTGACATAACTTGAGTGGAAAAACTGTAGGGTACTGAATTATATATTTTCTCAGGGTTTTTCACGTACCCGCGTGCGCGAAGAGATTGAAAGTGCCGTTGAAAAGAGGGTAAACGCGCGGTCCAGGATGCGCATGCAAAGCGTTGCTCTATTCCCTCACATGTAGACGAATAATGGTTTCAGCGGTATAAGCGATACAGCGCTCTTGTGCTAACCGCGCTCGTAAAACTTACGATTGGGCTATTAAGAATCAATTTACTCTAGGAGACAATGTACGGTCGTGCGCGATATCGCAACGCATTGCGAGCTTTATGTTCGGAAATAAGCATGCGTGGTGTACGGTCATTTTCTTGCTGGTTTGGATCGTTCCAGAAATCATTATTTCTGCAGTACTATTGGCTTCTATAGTATGCCATTACGAGAGGAGAGAGAGACAAAGATAGTAGTCCACGCGAAGACTTCAAGCAATGTCTACCCGTTCTGTTCTGTCTTAATCTTTATCTAATTGTCAATATGTACATTATTCAATCTCTTGAAGTTGTATTCTCCGATAAGCTACAAGTATGATCATCCTTTACTTTGATGCGTCTCGATGGAGTGTACTTGAACTTTTCTGTCAGATTGCTCTTGACGGTATCACACATTTGTTGATTGCGCGAGTCGCCGCATATTATTGTGACAGTCTCAGGCTCACAATCAGTCTTGCTCTGCATTCAAAAGAAGCACATTCTCCTCCATGTTGTCGGCTTTGTTTTTTCGAGTTCGGTGAAATGATCGATAGTGGGATTAGGTCTCGTGTTCTTTACTTCATTTTGTTATGTTTCATCGCAGATCATAGATTAGATACGTAATTTGGCGGTATAGATCAAGTGCACTCTTTTTCGAATATGTTCTGTTGAACTCGTACATCAAAATTCGCGATTGATTCTATCTAACTTCGCGCGCCGCTAAATTTGGGTATTGATCCAACGGTTTCATTCGGTTTTACTGAGGGCAGCCAGTCGGAATAAGAATCCTTGTGTCGTAAATATGTGACACGATCGTAAATGGCGATTCCCATCTGCCGAACACTCCATTGATGTTGCATAACTTCAGTGTGCTGATGTGATTGAGACGGTGTTAATTGCGCGTTTCTACTGTGTAAATGGGTAGGTAATCGGACATTTCACAAAATCATAGGGACCAAAGATGTAAAACGAAACGACGACTTGATAAATTTTAATGCTTTTCTCAGCCGCACACGCTTTTAATACCTCAGACTTATTTCATTCAATTGTACCGCTTTGAGTGTTCGTGAACACTTGATCGAGAAATAATGATTCAATACACGTTTACGAGGTTGTCGAAAACCGATATTTTATTCTCGCGAACAAGTGATGCAGCGTTCTGACGCAACATTTTAGTAAATACCTTATTTTGATGACCGAAGATTGACGTTCCGACTGAAATTCCGGTATCTAAATCGAATCTCTCTGTCGCAGTACGCATAAGATACACGATCGTAGGTATGGATGAGAAGCGTACGTTTGAAAGAGACGATAAAATAATACATAAACTTAGACTACGATTCTATTGCTCGTGACTTTTTAACAGAGCGTTGTCCTTTTGCGATTAGAAGTGCTTTTTCGTTATCGACGCCAATCAATATCCGTTAATCTTACCGATACCTTTCGCCTGACTCTGCGTAATCGAAAATTGCATTGCTTCGACGTGGCCGGTGAATTGAATTCAACGCTGTCCCCCAAAGTCCTTCGAGCTTCTGGTACGTGGCATGAGTTAATTCACATGAATTTCGCAGCGCTATGCTGTGTTTCGATCGACGAGACACTCAACGGGCGTATCTTTCACACTCGGTGTATTTGTATCAATACAAACATCATGTACATACATATGGACGGGCATATATATGGAGTGGTTAGCCTTGATAAAGTTCGTTGCTTTGTCTACACGATGGTTAACCTCTGAAGGCTACGACGTTCATTAAGGGGACCCGCAGAATTGTCATTCTTTTTACGTCTATTCAATCCCATCGAAAATCATGATTTTACGGTAGTAAACGCGGTCGAGGGTAGGCGCATTTTGTATTGAACTCAGGCGACGCCCGATTTTTATCGCACGCAGACGGGCGAGGACGTCACAGGAATATTCGTAGTCGAAACGTTATTGTTAGCATTCGACCAGACAAATAGTATAAATGTGCTCATATTGTCTCAGGAGTTAGTGTTTTTAAACCGACCATCCAAATGTCCTCAATGAAATGTCCCGACACGTTGGCAAGGTGTTTTTGAATGTCCCGACAGTTCGTCTATTGTATGATCCGCTCGTGATTGCCCCCATCAGCAGGGAAAACCTCATTTGTCGGAGAAATTTATCCAGCCACCTTTTCATTATATTAAATGAATGGTAATCAGCTATTAACCGATCAGCGGTCTATCGTACCTGTTCTCGCAATTTTATTCATCGCTTTCACGTCTGGTGGCCAGATGTGATAATGCTCTTTAAGCGACCCGTAAGCTACGGCTCTCGATATTTATCTCTCGCACACTTCAACCACGATCGATCTCTCGCGTACTTCTTCCGGTACACGGGGGTCTGCAAAAAAATTAAAAGGCTATAATTAGATTTCCCGATGATCGTCGGGCTGAATTGGTCCCGCATCAAATTTGCAACAGTTTTCCGTTAACGTCATCGACACACACAAACACACATGCGTGGGAGGGTAACCAAGTATTTCCATGTCCAACGATGGACCGAGTCTTGGCATTCGAACCAGGATCATTAGTGCGTTGTATATGTGTACGTGTACTTAACTGCTTTAGTAAGACGCTACGTCTAGGTCTATCTCGATGCGTAGTTCCAACAGTGTAATTTGTCTTGATTCGATGTCATTGACAGCGCAATAATAGCAACACCAATCGTAGTGACGATAAAAGACGACGTCAATAAATCCGAAACGCAAGACTTGAAATTTTCGCGGAACAAAGGTCGCTGCGAGCTTTTTCATTGAGAATGCGCGCGACTCTGGTCTCGAGAAGCACGATATGTACCGTGCATAACAGAGTATGTATCGCTATGTTCTTATAGCCATTTTTCCATGCGTATAACCACTTAACGATCGGCCCAGTACCGTACCGCTAGGTATCGATCCTCAACAGCGGTCGTCTTTTGGCTTTCAATTTCGTTCGCGGCCACTTACTCACCGATCAAATTTTAGCAAATCTCCGAAAGAAAAGCGTGAGGCTGAATGCATGTGCATCGAAGCGTCTGCCTAGTTTTAGATACGCTACTGGCCTGATCCGATTTTACACCGTGTCATATTACACTCGACAAACAACCTACATCCATGCCTCGAAATCTCTCAAAATCCTTCTCGATGTCAGTGACACGTGAATGTCTGCTTATAGATCTATCGTGTCGTGTAAAATTATGTATGTTACGTTGTAAGAGTGAAGCGGACCGAACGATGCGGCGCGACGCGACCGACCTCTAGAATACTAATTGCTCGTCGCGCGATAACAATGCACGCCGCCTTGTATGTCGAAAGGAAACGATGAAAGAAAAGAGAAACTCCCGAATGATTTCGCTTCCTCTCGCGAGCAGCGCAATCGGCGCTTGCGGCAGCGGTCGAAGGTGGCTGGCTGGGTCGAAAATTTTACATTCATCCGATCGGGGGCGAAGCGAAATCGACGCCGTCTCTCTCTCTCTCTCTCTCTCTCTCTCTCTCTGTGCAGAATCTCTTGCAGATCTGATGGGCGAGTCGATGTCGTACCGCCGCGCCGGTCGGTCCAGTCGTCTTATCCTATTTACTTCTTTTCTATGCTCGTAAGTTTTAAGTAACCGTACGTAATAATAAACAGGCGAAGGAGCGGAGAAGCGATCCTTTTCCATCCTGTTTCTAGTCGTGGCGGGAGCCGTCGAGGAATCGATGCGAAGCGGCTCGAAGTTAGGCCGAGCGACGAGATCGTCTCCTCCGAGTGAATCGCGCGGAACGTGTAAAAGCTTTGTGTCGAACCTTTCGGCGCAAGAACTGTGTATCGCGTACACACTACGTCGCACGGGGGCACACAGTGGACAAGTGCGCGCGCTTCTTACTCCACGCATGTACTGGGTGTTCAGTTCCTCGTGGCCGGCGACGGTCTCTTCGGTTCTCACGAAAGACGCACGAACGATTTTTTGCAGACGTGTGTGTGTGTGTGTGTGTGTGTGAGAGAGAGAGAAAGAGAGAGAGAGAGCGCAGAATACTCGACGGAGGACGGATAAATTAGAACGCCAGTTTCGTGGGCAGTTGCGCGCGGAGCGAATGAGAGACTGTCACCTGCCGCGTCGCGTTGCCATTAATTTCGCGTTACGGCATGCGAGGCTTATTTCGAGCGCCGTCGATTCAGATGGAAAATTAGAAACTAACGAGAACAATGTCGATGCTTGTTGGCTCGCTTTCATGCACACTGCACGCGTCCTCGTTCGCGGGTTACGTAAGACGATCGTTTGGAATATTTACGCCGGCGTTCTCGTCTGAGCACTCGGCGCCGATTGCTTTCTACGAGAGCCCCAGTCATTCTGCGATTGTTCCACGATAATTCCACGATAGTTCCGTGATATCATCCCTGCCCCCTCGTTATCTCATCCTCATCTCTCCAACGTCGTTCGCATCTCGGCGTTCTTAGATCGTTTTTCGGCAAGTCGTGACTTGCTGGAAATTTCCGTTTGCAAACCGATGATGGTGTTTGAGCGGTCTCGGGCGCGTCCGTGAAGCCTTCTTAGTCTTCGAGAAATTTTGACTTTTAATGAGGTTAATAGAATGCCAAGTGCCAAAAGATCCGTCCGCTTATGCGTCCTTATTATCCATGCATATGCACTTGTGCTGTCATTTTTGCACAGTTCGGCGATTGAAGGGAAAGAAAGAAAAACAATTCGGGAATCGGGTTAGTCAGGCAAACGAACTGACGAACAGAGGACGGACAAATGAACAAGTTTCTCCAATGCAAACTCACTTGCCTGACCCGTTGCGGCAAAATATCGTCTCCCGGTGGTTTGTTGTTCACTGGTCTCAATCAAGCTTTTGCTCGGGGACCGAGAAGAACGAATCACATTGCCGCTGTTCGCGACAAACCGAATCTCAGTAACTATCTCACTGGATCGAATCTCGCCAGTTTGCTTAAAATTCTTCTCATTGCCGCCAGAGATTTGCAACAAGAAGTAGACCAGGTTGCGGACGGTACGCTTTTCTCGCATATTTCCTTTAGCGGGCGATTAAATTTGCTTTGGCTAACGGGCGCATACACATACACACACATACGGCCGTGTCTCGTTCAAAAGTGACGAATATCGAAGTCGCGATCGTGAAGTCCATTGACAACGGGACCGACAGTTAACCATCATTTTATTGATCTCCGTCGAGCTACGAGTACACGTGCGATACGTATGCGCATCTACACGCATGCACTGTATACGCGGGGAGCAAGTTGAAATGTACGCCATCGCGTCGTCACCCTGCTCGCCTTTTATGCACGAGGACAATCGGCGTAATTAACGATAATTCCGAGTGTCACGTCATCATCGGTTGACACGCGTCGTCGAACGATCGCGGATCCTTAACGTTCTCGTAGAAAGGAAAAAAGCGTCAAGCCGTCAACATCGGCGACAATATACCTCCTTCGTGCGGCGGCGGCGTGTCTATGGAACTCGGATTAGACGTGTGTGGAACCGATTGACTATTCGCAAGCGAGCGGACAGTGATGCGTGCGTATGCCGAATCAAATAGCGCGCGGGTACGCATTGCGAACGAGCGCGCGGTTGCTTCGTTATGTGTCTTAGTTCCGTTGTAGTTGCTCATGCGGGTCGTAGTCGGTGTTGTCTCGACCAACGACGGCGACGACGGTACAGAACCGTGACTTGATAACGAGCGACTCCCAACGATGCTTGTTCGCTAATAAGTATTTGCGCCAAAGATCAAAGTACGAACAAAGTAGTTAACCGTGCGTGTGCGAACAGGGCACGAGCGTAGCAAAAGGATCTATGTACGGTGGGTGAAAGCAAAAAGGAAGAGCGGATAGATTAAAATCGATATTAACCCGCTGTTTTGCATCGAGAGTATTGTAAAGTGAGGATTTTCTCGCCTTGTGATTTATGTTTGTAAATTGCGTAGCCAATTGTAATTGTTACTGCTAATACGATGTCCACGACGACCTGAGGAATCGGACTTGTATTATTTGATCTAGTAAACACGAGATGATTTACGAATTTAATCGATGGATATATCAATCTCATTTTTTGTAAATATTAATTTAAATAAATCCTATTGTAAAGATTGTATAATTTAAATGTAGTTTCGCATTTCAATGCTTTCTCATTTATGTGTTCTTGCGATCCTCCGCGACATCGACGTGCGCCGTCGTATCGCCAGGAGAGGTATACGCGCGTCACTCTTCCTCGTCCCTCCACCTTCTTTTTCTACATCTTTTTCTCTTCTTATCGACGATGCATGACGTTCCGTGTCACGCCGTGTCGTCTTCCGTGCACGTGGAATGATATGCTTGTAACAGAACAGTAATGTGACTCTTTTTGTGGAAGGATACGGAGGCGAGTATGTATCGAGTATCAAGCGTAAAGATGGATCATGGTTCATTATTAAGCAATATTTTCGTTTAAGTACCATCAGAGGATTGCGCCTTACAATTAGCCGTCCAACGAAAAAAGAACACGGTCGACGAATGAGTTAACGCAGGTATTTCAATGAATAAAAAGGGGAAGATAGGCGCGGCTTCTGCTTCTCCTGGCTGCGTGAGGACCATGAGCGCGCAATACAGACAGAAAGAGAGAGAGAGAGAGAGAGAGAGAGAGAGAGAGAGAGAAAGAAAAAGAGATACATGGTAAATCCGTACTCGCTCGTGCTCCTAAGTTTTACGGCACCGCTGGTATAACGATGACAATTACCTCACGACTTTCTCTGCTTTTGGTGGATCCCACACAAATAGCTAGCCGAGTTATTTTTCGCCGCGCCGTCACACCGCCATGTCACCCGGCCATCGGTGTTATAAGAAACTAGTTAAAATCGACCGCGCTATGCTGAAGCGCCGGCAGCGCAAGAAAAACTAGTAGAACATGTTTGAAACGATGTGGCGTGCGATACACGTAACACCGTTATCTCGTTTGATAATAACGCGGATATTCGAGTCCTCGTTTCCGCAGTAATCTTGGCATTTTCATCACTGTTGCATCGTCGACTTTGGCAACAATTATTATGGTCAGTGCCGTTTCGCCAGATGCAATAATTCGACGACAGACCCGTCAAAGCAGTCAGTTAAGCAGGCAATGAGAAGAAAATATTTCATCAAGTGGTTCGAACACCCTACAGAATTTTGGCACCTGCGCAACATGTATTTGGGCGTACTTTCAGCGGAAGTTTATCGGTAACTCCGTGTGCACTAATAAGACTGAATGCCGGTCGAGAACGTCACGATTCTGTTATCCATTCGTAGGAGAACGCGCGCGTAATATACGTAAACGGAGCGGAGAAACACGGGACGAGTAAATAGTACGCGTCACTGTCATTGTGCGCCCGGCGATCAGCGGCGCTAAGCGGCGTTGCGTAATATTAAACCTCAATGGCGTAGCTGCTCTGGCGATACGAATTTTACATAATCCTCGAAAATACTTGCTGACGCGTGAGATGCGCGCGACAGCGAGATAATCCCGATGCGCCCGCGACGTAGCTTTACCATCTATCGTATAGACTAAAAACAGGAACCCTTCGATCATGCCCCACCGCACGCGGTGGGGACCGCTTCCTCCACTATACGCCTTTTTTCCCCATCGGTGCTCCTAGCGTGCAGCTGCTATACGTGTCAAGAACAGTACGCTCACAAGGATGGCGTGTGTGTATTAGTTTCGCTTCGGTTCGGGAATCCGCAGGTTGTGGGCTTAACATTCGCTTACCCTCCTCGTGACCCATCATTTTGGTCTATAAAATCGGTGGTGAAGCCATGCACGGCGGTGTGTGCGTTCGTCTTGCTCGCCCGTGATATCACGATCCAAACGAATATGCCGTTGAACGTTGCGCGCTCGTCAAGTGTGTCAAGCGTTTCGATAACACCTGGGGAATCCGCATAGCTTATATTCATTCATGCGGCGAACCGTCGGCTCACGTTGTTTATTGACCGACATTTTCGCACAAGCCCCTTCTTCGCGCGCGAACCACCCAATTTTTGGCTGCCTTTTTTTTTTCTTTCGCTCAAGGATAAAGAGCATGGCAGGGAGTCGTCGGGCTAAAATCATACGCGTAGATCATTTTCGGGAGTTCTGTCACGTAACGCGGGCACGTCTGCATCAGATCTACTAAATTCTTTCGCAAACTGTAATCTGTACTGTTGATCGTTCCCGTATTTGTGACTTTGTACGTCGACGTATGAATCCGAATATCTGTTCGTGCACGTGTGGCTCTTTGCACTTGTACGGTTTTTAGTACCGAGAGGTCTGGTTATTTGGGCAATGCATATTGACACGCAAAAGTATTGAGATGTTTAACTGCGCACACGCACTCGGATACAAAACATCGACATTGTTTGCAACGTTGCGACGCTGGTGCCGCGTTCGTGCAAGGTTGCGAATGTTAAAATCGGACTGCGGACAGGCGGAACTCTCGAAATTTGTGTATACGAGTATCGGGTACCATCGAATTACGAAGTCCTCTCATGAGTATTACATGAACAAGTAACTGTTCGCGTCGTTAGCCTCGAACGAATCTAGATTCCGGACTGGTATTATCGCTGGCGAACAGTTACATGAGACAGGAAGACGCACGAAAAATGAAATGACGTCATCGTTGACCGTTGTGTCGACATGTTATTGGCTAACATCGGGCACGCCATAGGCGCTGCTGTCGGCCCTGATGAATTTCGGAAAATTCTCGAAATAGAATGACCGACGGGCAAGGCGGAGTTTGGCTTGACTTCGTGAGGAGCCAACGGCACGACCTTGGACTCGTGCTATAGATTGTTGCTGGCTGCTAATTTCGGGTCGTTCCCGCTCCCGTTTTCGTCTTCTGCCGTGCTGTTGCACCAACAAACACAATACTGTTATAACAGTACATCGCGTCGCGATTAATGTTTAGCGCATAATAAGATAAATATTGTCGATAAACCGGTGTTTTCGTGAAACCTCCGACCTCATCAAAATTCCGCGAGTTTGTAGCCGGAGATCGTGGTGTCCACTGTCAACTTGAAATTGTCGTTTAAACAACCCGGCTCGTTTATCGTTCGCGAGAACACACGCGCAGCGAATAGAGGAGTGTATACGATAAGCGAAAAGAAGTGGACAGGTGTTTGACCGTGTTCCAGGTCGTTTCGTATCGCGATAACAGGGTCTAGTAATACTAAGTCGCCCTACGACACGGTGCACCGTCTATGAGCCTTCATGCCGCTTAGTTAACAGCTCTTCATTCTGGAATTGCCAACGGACCAAAATGTATTATTTAATATTTTCCTATAATATGATGATTATATTCTTTTCTGCCGTTAAGTATCTGAATCAAGGTTATTGGCAGATGACGAGATTCGTGCCCACATCACGTACATGACGGTTGTGTGACGAGATGAAAAGCACGATGCAGACGCATCTTCGTTGTGTAAATACCGTTCGCACTGAGATGATTTATCGACGATACGTATCTTCCGTTCGATCGCGACCGGCTCTGGTTCGCTGATCTTTAATTCGCTTTAATTCGCTGGGCTCGAAAACACGCCTCCAAGAGTGCGTGGCGACGAATTTATCGAGACGGTGCCTCCTCCTTTGAGCATCTTATCAGCTATGCAGTTCGTGCTATATCGAACAGTTTACCCTTCCGGTCCACAAACGCCGTTGTGTTATCGAAGCGCAAACCGTTATCGTGTAATTTCTCAATGCCGTTAGCGCGGATGTTATTTCAGAAGTGACTCATTTTCCTGCCGAGCACAGGATCGAAAGAAAGCGAACGAATGAACGATGTTCATATCAAAACTATTTTCCGAGCGAACGGAAAGGCAAATATTTGCTAATCATTTATTTCGCCCAATTAATTTGCTTCTAATCGTTTGACTGGTTAACGTCTGGGGGAATGGCTCGTTTGCACGCGTCGAACAACCGTGTACTGATTTTTAAAAACGTAAGGGATGTAGACGTTTCATCAAGAAATTTACACGCTTCGACGAATGTACATTATGAACATAATTTTGTTCTTGGTCCTGCGAGCTTTTGGCTTTCGGGTAAAGTAATTATATTGCGTTAGGACATTGAAATGCAATCAAGATGTAGCAAACTTTGCTGTCTTGCACATGTACTAAACATTCCTTTTTCAAATCCTGCTTCAATATTCCTTTTTCTGAAATCTATGTTGTCGCTCTAGATTATAACAAATTATTGGCGTATACTACTTCAAACTTGACCAATAATACATCAAATTTCTGTTGAATACACACATTGGATTATATACATCCTTCGAGGGGTTACTTTCATGAAACAAACTTTATTATAGATCTGGTCAATTAGTTCTTGTCCATCGATAGTGGCGTCATGTCCTTCACAAACCATTTTAAACCAGCCATGAACGCATGAAAACCATACTGTATCTTTTCAGGTCCCAGTATACTAATAGACTCGAGCCGATAATACATCGTACTACTTATAAGTGAATTTTCTGCAGCATTTGAACCCGCGTCAATTTGAGTATATAGCAGCAAAGCATGAATTCTTCATGTTATCCCATTTAGAATTCATGTTCCTAGGTTGCCAAGTGCGACGCAAGATCCTATAATCTTCCTGGATAAATAGGTCTTTAAATTTCTCCATTTATGCACAATGTTCCTACGAACTCCTCTGTCTGCTCGATTAAAACCATCAAGAGGCTCAGTAAACGTCATTATGTCCGAGATTAATGGGCGGGCCCGGGAGCGAAGTGAACGAACAAAAGCGCTATTAGCATTTCTACATGTATCAACTTGATACTATCGATCGTTCGGTTTTAATCATTGCTTAAGGAATACTTATCCTTCGAATATCTTTTCGACTTTCAACGTACGGCATACACTTAAAGATGGTCACGACCCTGGAGTACGAGCGTGCTACCTTACCAGAATACACTGGTTTGCTAGCTCGTGCGACCGACAAATCGCTTTCCATTCGCGTTAACTCGTTTTCAGCAGGCTGCGCATGTAATGACAGGAAGGTGATTCGAATGCATTTGGCATTCAAACTCGCTCGGGAGTGAATGAAAGAGACGGATAAGTGGAAAGTGTGACGTAAAGGGGAGGAAGATGTGTGGGAGGGAGAGAGAGAGAGAGAGAGAGGATGAGTGGGAGCAAAAGAGGGAGAAAGTGAGAGAGATTGAGTGTGAGACGAAGGTATGTATATGCTTACTGCGAACGGGGCATAGGAAAGGAAAGAATGGGTGTGTGTGACTTATTGGTAAACTTCTGAAGATCGTTTGTCGCTGTAAACGTGCTTTTAATAGTTTACTCGTTAGTTATCCGATGGATAGACTGGCCCCCTTAAATATATACACTCACACTCACACGCATACATGCACATACACATATTAATACGAAGACGAAATGAGTACATGAGAGAATATATGCATGTCGGCGTATGTCCCAGTTTGTGTATATATATTCTAGTTGCACTGTTATCATCGCGCGACTGAAATCACTTGAAGAAATAGTTAATCGTCATTAGCGCTGACTTACCGTCTACTCTTCGTAAAGGTATAAAAAACAAATATGCGCGGGACTTGACGTTTAAGGAAAGAAAGACATTACGCGCGTTTCTATGTTTTTATTAATATGATGCACGTGTAGCGGTTACATGCAAGTAGTTCCTCTGCATATCGATGAAGGTGTACCTATACCAAAGTTGTAGTTTATTTTTTCGTGAGTCTCTTTCTCCGCGGGAGAAATATTGATTAAGATGGAGCGAGTGAGAGAGAGAGAGAGAAAGAGAGAGAGAGAGAGAGAGTGGGAACGGTGGTACAGTGCTGATCCGAATGGAGAGGCATCCATCAAAAGCGGCAAATTTTTGGGGACGTCTCCAGTGCTCCCGTTGCGTTAACACGCGCAGTCTGCGCAATGTTAAGTACAGTTGTAATCAGCAAAACGTTACAATCAAAACTGGGATTCCCAAAAATTTTCATTGAGCGCATGAGTTTACTATTACTTACGTGATGTATTTGTACCATTGTATTTGTACGAAAATGTATCGTCGTAGAGTAGCGGCTCGAGCCGGATCACATTTAATTTCCTATCTTCTGAACTTGTTTCGGAAATTGTGCGGAGAGGAGTGCCGGGCATCATGCGTAATACCTTGAAAAGAGAGATATCGATCATGACAATGTAATGTAAGTGGAGAAAATTCTATATGCGTATCTTGGGTTATTCGGAGTAACTGTCTATCGTTAGTTTAAGCCAAGTCCACTCAGCTGCCGTAGGCGAGCTCATTTTCGCGGAAAAACAAGGCATCTGCCGTGATCTTTCAGATTGTTTGACGAGGAGCGAAGAAGTCGAGTAAACGTTGTGTCGTCCTTGCGTATTCTACAACTATTACTACTATTACTATTACTAGTATGTACTAGTGTTACTGTTACCATGCCGCAACTCCTCTTAGTACACTACGACAGGAACGACAACTACTACTGTTATTATAACCATCACTGTATACCATGAGCGTATGCTCTGAAATTGTTCGATCGTCGCATCGCGAAGTTGTTTAAGCGCTAAAGTGTGCCGGGCGCCCTGCTAATGGCCGCCGCTGCTGCATTTGCCAAATGTGATCGAGGACCGACGTTCGAACATAATCATTCTTCTAACGTGGGACTCAATAATCTGGTAGAACCGCACAGACGTTTCCGTTCCGTGCGACCGTTTTTTCAAACGGAAATGTTTGTGCGTTTCACTTTGACACGTGTTTCGTTGAGTTCCACTCGATTCTAGAGGCTCTGTCGTACGATGGTCCGGTATGTCTGCTCAGAACTTTAAATGAGCCGCGCACCGCGAGCTATGCCATCGAAGCAATAATTATGACGAATGACGAGGAATCGTGATCGCGTGACGGTGACGCTTCGAAAGGGACTAAAAGAAGTAGCGAGCTCCCATAAGGATGTACCTGATGAGGCGCGAGGATCTTGTGCTCGTTAATTGCAGCCCCGATATCGTCGAGTCCCTCTAACGATGAGGGAACATCGACGGCACTTGACCAGTTCGACGTCACTGATTCGGATCCGAGGAAAATACGGGTCGATTGTATATGTATAAATATATAAATATATAAATATGAATATGTGAATATATACACATAGATATATGTATAGATGAAGATATGCATGTGTATATATTGATGTGTACCTCAATATATTCGATTATGATCGAGTCGTGATTATGTTTTGTCTGTGAGTATAATCTCCTGGAGTCGTATGTGGAGAACAAAAACAAAAGAGAAGAATACAGGAATGATGTGTTTTAGGCTATTTGTATTTAAACTAATTTGAGCTAATTGTTTACGTATCCCTGGTACTTAAGAGTGGCTATGCGATAAATGAGAATAAACCGATTAAATAGTTAGCGGAAGCCCGGCTCGTAATCAGTTTCTCTGTTCGATGACGAACTCATCACCGATCTCCTCCTTGTTCCTCATAGCTACCGTTCTTACGCAGCGGAAGTGGTAAGTAAATACAATTTATATCTAACGGGGGCGAATGGGATCGATGAAATGTGTTGACACTCACCGTTCTCTGGATGATTTATTTTACAGTTATTTCTATTGGTCTTGTTGGTTTTTGGAGAATGTCACATTCATTACAAGAAATTTAATTAATTCCAAAGCGTCTTTCTACCAAGTACTTTAATTCATCACAGATTAATTATCATGGACACGTAACGGAAATGTGTTTCATCGTTTTTAATTGGACAGTGTAGGCTAGTTTCATAGTTCACAGTAGTTACTTATCTTGTAACCAAAGATACTTCTACGCGCTACTTAAATAATATAAACGGCAATTATTGTACGTTTTATTGAAACTGTACGATAACACAACGAGATGACATAAGGGGTTCAATACTGTGCATATTTTATTTAACCACTCAAACATACAGGCCAAGTCGTGCAGCGTGCAGTACGTATAATCGTGACTGACGCCGTTCAAATAGAACTCCGTATTCGGTTAAGTGCTACGGCTATATGCAAATTTAACTCGAACTTGATCGCGCGTGCAATTTTCCATTCATCAATGAATGACTGTCGACCGACTGACGAATACATTGCAGATAGAACGGAGTCAGTCCTCGCGGGCCGGGTCTTGGCGAGTGGTGAACCGCTGCCTAAATTAATTCCTCAATTAAGCCAGTTCCTCCTACATCGAGGCCGCGAAGACTAATAATTGCGCTTTATCGACCTGCGCAAGTCGCTCGCCAACGACACTCTCCCGTTTCCTTCCTTTGCGTCCCGGTACATCTACCTTTTCGCCCATCAAGCGTGTGCTGAGGGGGGGGAGGTTACCGAGCGCATTCATCATCCTCGATTTCCGAGGAAAGACGCTGTCCTACCCCAAAGTGCAATCGGGCATAAATCGTATCAAATGCAGCAGGTGCCTTCACGTGTCGATTATTCGAAAACTCGTCCGCCGTTATCTATCGCATTTGGTAGACAGGCCTTGTCTCATATTTTATCGATTCATTTATACGCTCGCGTTATCGTTCACGATACGCATTGTATCTTCCCTTTGATGTATTCGTATATTTTGAAAATCGTCGCCTACGATCGCTGTTGTAATATTTCCTCTAGCGTAGTGTTACGTGAATGTCTTTGCAAAATTTAATGCGTCGTAACTTCATACTTTCGTAAAAATGATACAGGCGGTAAGTAAAGTGACGTTGTTTTTTGTTATGCTTCGGCCATTTGTTTTTGTAGGTAAGAGTTATATAGTGTTATATTTTAAGTAGATATATTATCATCGGGCGTTTAAGATAACGAAGAAGGCTTACATTTAAGTGACGTTGTACCATTTAACTTTTATGGATAAGAGCTTTACCTCAGAAGCATCGGACTATTTATGTTTTGCGCAAAGGGATAATGCGTGCAATGTTTACGCTGGATCTGCATCATATATTGAGAAACAATGGTTGAAGCAAACATCTAATGAACATCATTTTTCTTTCAACATTTAGTTTGGTATTCTGATATAAATATAATCGTGACTGTAACTTAACCGCCTTGTTACCCAAAAATAACACTATTTGATGTTATCCGGGTCCTTTACACAGCCGGCAGTTCCGCTCGGCCACTTAACGTTCCTTTGTAACTTATTTGTAGAAGGAGCGAAACGACGGTCAGAGATACATCCGGCACGTTCATGCAATGGCGTAATCGTTCCGTTTCCGTGCAATTACGTAACGCGCGAACTACATAATCGGAATTGCAACGATAATGCTCGCCAACCTGGACCATGCGATACGTACATCACCCACACACACACACAGTCATACGTCGGTGACAATTCGCGAGAACGGCTGACAATTATATCGACTGTGAGAATGAACCTGCTAAACAGCGGTATGCGACAACCTTCGACCACTGCGAACATCACACGATCCGCAGAAGATCTCTACGGTTGTTGGAAAGTCTCGAAGCATAGCTGTTGTTAAAATTTTAAGTTGAAACGGTGATGGGAAGACTGTGATGACGTTGATATTACACGGTGAATCAATTTCCAGAAATGATCGAACTCGAAGGTATCGATCATTGTTGAGCGATAGAGGGATGTCATGCGATGACGAAGAGAAAGCGAATTGGAATGGTAGTTGGAACAAGGTTCATTTCAAGAGCGCAGTGATAAATCGATAGGGGGACGCCTTGATTATCCTTCAAACACGCCAACCATATTTTTTGTCCATCGTCGGTGACTTTCGTGCAAAAGCGGAATATGAGATTAGTCTTGAATTTATGCTTTAGTGTACTACTCCAATCTAGTTTGCTTTAATGAGGGAAAGAGAGAGGAGGAATGGCAAGGCAGAAGGAGAGAGAAAAAAGGGAACAATATTGTATCTGTCGCAGCGACATGTCGATTTATTAAAATCCTGACTACGCGCTAATCGATCTGTCATTTTCACTATGCTCACGTTGAACCGAAGACACGTTTCGCAGAGTCTCCGTAGTCTTTTCATTTTTGAAGCTGCGAACTAACGAATGGCCGCTTTGAAGAAATCTCAGCGAAGCCGCGACACGAGAGGACGAAAGGACGGGAGCCGGTCATTTCGAGTGCTCAGCCGGGTTTTTCCTGTGACTTTTTTCCTTTTTCGAAAATGATACTTGCCGGCTTTGCCGAGACGCGAGCAGTGAGCATGCAAAGGAGAATGTACTGTCGTATGTCGAGGCTGTCCGACGATCATGCTTACCCGGGTGTAGGCGTCAATTGTTTCGCTGCCGGCGCGGGCCGTTTTGTTTTATCGTGACGTGACGTTAGAGGAGCGCCAGTGACGTCACTGGATCCACTCAGCCGATAGATGGGAGTCACCGAAGCGATAAACGTATTTATTAAGTGTGCTAAGAGGGGGCCTTTGGCGCAACCCGAGGCGCTCTTGCGCTTAATGTTTGCCTCATTATTACTCGCGACCGCTTTCATCTTTTTTTTATCCTTCGCCGTCCACACTTTACCGTCCCTTGTGGCTTGTGCGTCGCGCGTCGGCTGGTCGTAGTCGTAGTCGCCCCGCATCCTGTCTTGGTGTCTTTCGAATTTCAGCCCCCGACGAGGCGCGCATCAACATTCCGGGGGTGGGAGCTTGATCGCGCTTCAGGCGTCAAACAGAAGGCGAACGTTGGTCGTGGGGTGGTGCAATTTCGAAGCTATCGAAGCAGCCCGAGCGGGCCCGCCATCGATTCGAGGCCACCGACGCGACCAGAGCCGCGGCATGGCGCGAATCCGCTCATCGACAGCCTTTCAAAGGGTCCGGTAATTAAATATTGGCCGAAATGGGGAATGAATCGAGAGCCGGCGGCCGGCTGTTTCTTATCGTGGCACAATCCATTTCCCTCGTTGTTCACTCTGGCCGGGAGAAACGAAGGCGATCTCGTCCGGTGCGAGTCGCCAGGTCTCGGAACAGTGGCTCTTGAGAAATCAGTTTCTCCTGTCGGGGCGGCCGGCGGCGCGGGCGACGCGGGCGCCGCGCTCGCATTCCCTTGCCATGGGAGAGGATAAAGGGGTACTGCGATTCTTCTTCGATTCTTCCACGTCGTTTGCCCTTTTTATCCTCCGTCCTATTTCGCTCTTCCCTCCACTCTCCTTTTATTTTTCTCTTCTCGCTTCGATAGCATCATTTTTTCCTCACAACATCGCGCGATTTCTGTGTTGTGACCGAGAGAGAGTCGATACCTATAAAGCACGTCGCAGGAAGGACAGCGCAACGTTTGCTTCGAAGTGAGACGATACTTGGAATAGTTCCGTTCAATCTTCGGGTCTACCGATCGAGCTTTTCAACCACACACCAACTTAACGGGAACGAACCACGAAAGCGCGCTGTGCAACGACGATCACTACGACGTCACTACGACGATCAGCACGATCCCATTGATTGTTATTAAAAGATTAGTATTGACCCTGTCTTGTCTTCCGCCCGCGAGGTTTATCTTTCTGCGGTCTAAGACCCAGCCGGCCAAGAAATGCGCACGGGGTCTTTCGGTGTTAAAAATAAGCCTCGCTTTCCCAAAAATAGTATCGTTATTTCTAGCCGGTGGCATTTACGTTTTGCATAACAATGTCGGACATCGCCGTCGTGGGAGTGAGTGTTCGTTCTTCATAACTACCGCAGGCGTCTTGACGACCGTAATTAATTTTCCTCAAACTCCTCGCATACATGCTCAATCCTTCGAGCGAGAAGCTACGCGATATAACTTGAATATACGCTCGGTTATACATTATGTAAATAATAAGGATCTTACGTCGTTGGCAGTAGATACACATTCTGGCGTCGGTCGTTACGTTTTGTCAGCGGTACCTGTCGTAACAAGCTGCTCGCTACAATGATCGTAATTTTAAAGTTGAAATTTTAGATGCACATTCTTAGTAGGTCCCATTAGGAGGTGTGCGCCAGTTGAACAGCTGGCTGTCGATAAAAGCGATTCCGAACTGACGTGCCACGGTCACAGCTATGTCATAATAATAGGCGCGTCTGTCGTGCACAGTAATTAAGTGGTTAATTATTTCGAGACCGGCGCTGCTGATACTCGATAGAAGTATCTAGCGCCTTGTCAACTCCTGCCCAACTATTTCTTTCTCTCACTCCCCTCATTATGTCCGTTTCTCCCTCCTCGCCATTCTCAGCGGCCCACTCCACCCACTGCCTGCCGGTACTAGCCTTGAGAAGGAGGTGCTCCTGCGGACGAGACGAGGCACTTCGGAAATGTACCGACTCGATCGAACGGCTATTGATTACGTACGGAAATAAAGTGAAAGGGTAGGAGGCTTCCTTAACGAGAACGACGGATATATGCGCCACTCGAAACTTATTGCATCTAGACATAATATAAGGACATTCTATGTTTCATAGATTCATCTTCCTTCTTCCCAATATGGCGAGTATGTTTGCCACTTTCAATGTAGCCGTCGTTACGTTCCGGCATTGCTTCCACTGCCCTCCCGCCCGCGTTTCATTTGCGTCAGTACGATTTTCTACGGTTTGCCATCACCTGACACGTGCTGAACGAAATTAATTTTCAGTGTGCATGATACAACGAGCCGCTATCGTAGCGCAGGTCCATCCAGTTGCGCATTCATTTCCCCGTTCGTGCCTTCGAAGTGGATATGTGGTTTATAGCTGGTTACGTAATACGTCTCTTAGCAGACCTATTCTGGTACACACTACTTTGAAGCATCACATTTGATAGACGAGAAGCGCACCGCCGCAGACGCTGGCAGCGTGCGGAAAACTTTTGGCGCGCCTTTAATGAATTACGATCGCTGCGGTTCCCTTGTTAGTCACAGTTCGTCTCGACTAATTAGCGTACCTCTATTGTTCGCAAATTCTCTCCCGATCACTTGGCCGCGACGTTCAAGTCGATACACATTACGAAATGACCAAATATGATGGACAGCATCAAGCGAAGCCTACCATCACTCGCACATTTTACTTCGCTATCGACAATGTTATGCATTGCATTTTCTTGCGATTTGCCTGCCAAGTCTCATGACTGGGAAAGCATCGTTTCGATCGACACGCACAGGTGTTCCTTTCGGCACGCATCGTTTATAAATTATCTGCACGCGTTGTCGAACGGGTGTTCTGCACAGGTAACCCGACGGCGACGTATCGATTGTCGTGAACTCTGAACCGCAAACGAGTGCAAGCCGCGAACGACGTCGCGACAGCCGCGGAAATGTGAATTTCATTAGTGACAGCCGCGATTAACGTGATCGAGTCGAGCTTGTAATAACAGCACTTTACTGTCGGGTAGGGTGGAGGCGGAGGACGTAAGGGTATCTCAGGCAAGCCGGTTTGAGTTGCAGATGGTGCGAGGTCCCGGGCTTGGGAAATCAATACCGTCAAAAGCACTCCTGGTCCTGTGTCACTGGCATCTCTATTCCCGGCATACCGAGCTAGAAAATCCCCGCTTCAATTTCACCGATGCTCTTAATCGCGTGTCATTATTATCGTCAGATATTCCAATCGTTCGATTTCCAGTGATATTGAAGGATTCTTTATACCTGCCTGGCATGCGCGGCGGCACTTAAGGAATAAATTTTACCAGTTTTAGTGTCAAATTCGTAGTACGACCTGTATTGTGGTATCGTAAAATGGATATGATTAAATATTCGAATTGGCTCAATTGGAAATATGTTCGGTCATACAAGTTCGTCGCATCAAAGTGCAGCGTACCCAATAGCCTACGTCTGGAACACGAATTCGGAATCACTTGTTCAAATTCAAATTGGTCAGCAACCAACCATTTTGAAGTAATTTATACCTGACGTTTATGTCCGTGACACTATTTTCGCATGGCCCAGAGACATTTGATCGTTACGCTTAAAGTCTCTCATCATTGAAAATGTGCTCGCACTGAACGAGATCATCCCTGTCGGCCAGAGATAGGACTGCGTTTGGCACTTTTAAGGGGATATTTTTTGTAGCGGCAGTAATTTTAGTTAACAAAAGTTGAAAAGCCTCCGAATACCAATGAAACCGTAAGTGAAGTGTGATAATGAAACATTTATTGGCATCGATATAAAAAATCGGTAAAAAACGGCCGGAAAATCCTAGTCTAGAGTAGAATACCCCCTTAAAAAACAAGTTCTACTAAATGTCCTTATTACACGTGGCGTTTCTCCCTTGTAAGATAATAAAGGGTGCGAGTGAGAGAGGCAAAGGGCGGGAAGAGGAGTGAGGAAGGGCGAGGCTGTTACCCGACCTACGCAAAAAGAATGGCGAACGAATGATGTACAGGTCACGTTTGCCGTTTCTGGCGCCCGGAGCACGTGCAACGTGCCCTACGCCAAATCAATTTTCCACGGAGGAACGAAAGCAACAGGAAGAGGAAGCTCCGAGGGAAGACGCAATTCGCAATCACCAGGGAAATCGTCTTTCGTCTCGAGCCAATTCGCGGACGAGCATTATACGGCCTGACGTATAGACGCATACACATGCACACGTATGAACGAGCGACAGACATTTTGAGGGGGCGAGAGGCTCGTCGAGTTCATTATGCCTTGCTTTTCCTGTGGCCGCTTGACGCTCGACGATTCGCGTCAACACAAGATCGGCAATAGATGGACGACGCGCATCACGCATGGGATGGAAATAAATGATCGCGCGCGCGCGCGCGCGAGCACGACGTCCGCCGAAAGTTTAAGCTCCACGTCGGGGCTCGAAGTCGGTGCCGGTCGCTTAATAATCCGTTTTTCCGTGCCGTTCTTTCGCCGTAAGCGCGCGGCGAGATGGAAAGCGGATTTCAATATTGAACTCTTTCACGGTGCACGAGAGTGAAGGAAAATTTCTACAAAAATGGCCCGGGACACGCGATCGAACGTCCATCGTGCAGATCCATAGGTGGATATCCTACCCTTCGATGTCCCATGAGCACATAATACATACACACGGTCGTGTCATTTTTTCTCTCCCCCCCCCCTGCCTCTTTCTCACTCCCATTCGGCCTCTCTCCGCCACTCGCCCCATTCCCTTATCCTTGCTCTCTTTCTCGCTCTCTCTGACGTGCGCGAAGAGAACGTACACGTACATGCGCGCACACAAACGTCGCACCCTTTGTGCTAAAATTAGAAGTGACGAAGCGTATACTCACTTCGTTGGCTTCGAGCTTTTATTCGCCCGGCGTTTAGACATCAACGTGCTGCAGGGCTTTCATTGGGGCAGAAGGAGAGGAAGAGCGACAGGCGGTGCGAGAGAGAGGGAGAGAGAAAGGAGTGACGAGGAAAGGTTGCGGGGTAGATTGGGGAGAAAATGCGCGGAAGATAGGAAAGGGGACGTGGTGGGGGGGGGGGGGGGGCGTTGGGCGAGCGGGCGCGCAAGAGAAAGAAAAGGAAGACGTGCTTCGGGGCTAATCGCAGGGAAAAGTCGACGTTTCAAAGGAGATTCTCGCACGCAATGTGTACCATTTCCAATCGCTGTTAATTTTGCCGCAATATTTGAACATGCCTTTATGTATTAATTATTTCTAATTTGCAACTCCTCGCGTGCCGTGCAATTACGTAAATGAATTAGTCTTTGCCGGAACGAGTAGTCGGAAGAAGGGTAAGTGCCAATTTGCAAACGTAAGTAGGAAGAACTGTCGTGTACGATAAGATAAGAGTCTGTTAGTCATGTCATGGAGAGTAGAAATGTACGAGTATTTATTGGAATTAACATGAGTATCGATTACTGGGAACATTCATTATTGGCGTACACAAATAAAGGAAATTATTAATTGTGAAATCTTTATGTGGTGTATAGGTGACACGTTAATTACAGTTTGTTCGGTAACGTATAAAAATGATCATAATGCTAATTGTATATTATTCTCAATTCACACAGGGTAACGTCTCGTTAATTCTTGCAAACAAGCGCATACAAGCGTTGACCGATAGATTTTTGTATTATTTTAGCAGACATGCGATGCATATTACTGTTGATAGACGAGGGTAGAGAAGGGCACATAATGTAAACCGTACCTACTTAATAAATATGTCGTGTCCGCGTTGAAATATCGTGTTTGCGAAATTTATTGCCCTGTCTGGCAATTTCTTTTCTACTCTTGCACTCGTGAACCGCACCTCATACATCATATATCTCGGTATAAGTACGGTGGTTATTAATGAGTACGTACTATATCCGAGTGGGGCAACTACAGAGCGAATGCTGTGTTCTGTTGATGAACTATTTTTGGCTCATATTACGATAATAAGCCGCATTTGACAATAGACTTGCAAATGAACGGCAACGCGTGTCACGTAAATTGTGTAACAATCAATGCACTCAATCCGATGTAATGCATGCATCTAAACGCTACAAGTTAAGTATGCGATAATAGATGTCTCCTATCTGTTACAATAGCTATCAATTGTGTCCGGCAATTGAACCAAACATTGACTGAATTGCATGACCGGATACAGAAAACGAGTAACGGCAGACTAAACAATGCGCCTCTGATCAAGGAAACTATTGTTGCACGATGGAACATTCCGTGCGGCAGGCTCGTTCGCGACAATTAACAATGTACTCTATCTCAATACCAACATATTTTGCCGCACTTATTGCTAATCAAACAATCATTTTAGCGATCCTTCTTTTCCGTCAACTTCTATCGGGAATCAGCAAACGTCATCGATAATCGAATTATTGTCGTTGATACGCCAGAGCAACGCGATGCGTTTAGTCATTGGTGCATAAGGTGGGAGTCTCGTTAGCGACATATCCGTGTCATCCGTGCGTGCGCAAGCAGGCTTATATGGTGCTTCGAAAGTTGTATAATGTATGTCTCTTCGTGCGAACAGAAATTCGCTTGCAACTGAAATAACGACCGAATCCGTACATAACACTGTTAGATATTGTCGATTGAGCTTAACGCTTTTGTTTGACGTCATGTTTGCATTTATTATTGTTCTTGACAGTAACAACAATAACATACGATAATTCCTTTTATGAATAAAAGTAGTATACAAACGGTCAATCATCGTGATAAAACACGGTTAATTTTGTTCGAGAAAATTAAAGGAAACAATTTCTCTCGGAAGGAGCATTCGTATGACGAAAGGAAATCTAGTTCCGTACAAAATTGATTTGTTACAATCACAATTGTTGTATGGACAAAATTTGGATGTAATTTCGGATTTTGTTTTCATTGTTGAATGCATCGTGCAACGAATTCAAAGATTGCAATTATTTTGAAGTGCTTCTCAATGTCGTATTGTATATTGAGCATATAACACGTAGCTAATGTGTGATTAGAACTCGCGCTGATCAATTAGATGCCAATTCTCTGAGTTACGACGAAAATGACTACTTTCCTGTCCACCCGGTATGAATCGCGTAATCTCCCTTATATCCGCTCACGACGCCAACGCGCCTTTTAAGTGAATCTCTCGAATACGCGTTTTACCGCAAAGTGGGTAGCTACCCGTTCTTGGGATTGGTCGTTGGGGCCTCGCTCGACACGTCGATTAGGCGAGACACTGCCGAAGCGCTTTATTCCAACTTGGTTGAGTTAGTTCATCGACGATTGCGGATCTGTTTCGTTTCCATCGACTGAAAATCGATTGGCGATACGTTGCGAATTATTGAACGATCGATTGTTCGAGTTATGATATATTACATAGTTCATTTATCGATATGTCGGATTATTTTGTTCTAATCATTTAACTTCCGATACGTCATATGAGTAATTATGCTTGCAATTGGGAGGATCTCGAATTTGATCTGCGTAGAGGTATATTTCATGAATGGCGGCAAATTTGGGGTCAATATACATGTATTTAGTAGACAGCAAGATCGAGGGTATCGTTGACGGTAGTTTCGCGAAACTTCGGCAGATAGCGCACAGGATGAAAGTTGGCGGCAACAATGGAGGTTTCCTTTCTAGGAAAAGTACCGCAGAGATCACCGGGAAAATCCCTCAACTATCATTTCGTTTAATATCTAAGGATAATGTATGGACACATACGAGGTATAGAGACCTGTCATCTTACAGTTGCAAAAGTGGAAATCAAAATAAAAAGTGTGCCTTTACCCTATTCTGCACTTTTATAAGCAATTTGTTGTCGATAAATTTAATATCAATTCTCACCACAAGGAGCGTTGTCATTTGATACGACGCCAGGTCGATAACGTTGGATGTGACGTGTATGGTAAGGGACAGTACCGCCACCGAGGCACGAAACGATGGGATAGAGAACTACATCATATTCTAAAGGGTTTTTACCAGTAGCACATAACCGCAAATACAGTGCAGGGTCAATACAGTCTGTGATACAGTTTCGTGACAATTGTGTTAACAGTTAACATAAAATTCCTGCTTTCGGACAATGTAGTTGTGAAAGTGCTCTCCCGTCAATATTGTCAATCAAGCTCATAAACTGCGTTTTGTAACTTGAAATTGCGACTGCGATATAACAAATACACAATAACCTTCAAAACCGGGCAATGAAATGTAACTTGCAATGTTCAGGATTCAGGGGACACTGTACGAGACACTCTGCAACTAATCTAGTAAGTGAATATTTCAATTTTATATTGTGAACAAATTGAAATACCTTCCGATGATTCTAGATAACGTCGACAGCAGCGGTAAACGATGGACGCCACTATGTTCAGCTGTAGCTTTTCGCGGTTTTCACACCACTTCGGTAAGTTAGATAAAATTAAGCACTTGATTTAGGTTCAAATACCACATTGGCAACTGATTAATCATCAATTTCGGGTTTGTTTAATACATATCGAATTAGAAATCGGAATATTGCATTTTTTGATGCCACGAGGTCGAGTGGTTAGAAATGTAAGGAAACAATTGGAATCGTTCGAATACGGACGGTCCTGTTGAACCTAAGATTAGTCGTAGTAAATAACAAAATTTGATGTTTTTTCATCAATTAGAATTATAGTTCAGATATATGATATAGAATATAACGAGTAAATATTCACGCATTTTGAAGTATATATATAATATGTATAAGCATAAAAAATTGAATTTTAATCAAAGAAAACTCAGCATGGCGCAAGGTTTTTATCTCTAAGAAACGATTTACCTGATATTGGGTAGCGCGTAAACAATTACAACGATTTTTGGCACGCACATCAGAAAGCCTTGTCGAATTAGAATAAACCGTATCAGAAGCATCGACATAGTGGTGTGTACGGCATGGAATGCCAGCGTTTGCCGTTCTAGTCTAGGCTGCCATAGTAACATCATAGTGGAGCATAGTGGCACTATAGTCTTGCCACATCCGGTTCCACTCTCGGCCTCGGCACGCATCGCTTCGCGTGCGACCGCAGATGTATGCCTACAGACGTGTGCTCCCGCATTAGGAGTGCCAGAGTAATACAAGGAACGCGATAATCCCAGACTATGCACGTAGGGCTGGATTGTCATGGGAGGCATCCTTCCTAGAAGATAAAGTACCGTTGTCGGCGAGGGGCAAATAATTTGTATTGTCGTACGGACGTACGGTATTAATTGACACTTTACATTTATTTCTTTTTACAAAACTGACGCATCTGCGGATCCGTCGCGGTTATATTAACCGATTGTACATTGTTTAGAGCAAAAAGTGTTCACTAGTCGCATGTTATGTTACAGATGGGTTTGAGCGATTTTGGTACTGTATCCGCAATTTGTCCGCTGGCCGTGCTGCGATGACTTTTTTCTTTTGTTAGATTAGATAATGTACGGCCATGTACTATAACTAAAAGCGTGTATTACGTTGTGCGAGTCAGAGAGACAATGAAAGAGAGAAAGCGTAGGACTATTTTGGGATCTTCTCCCACAATAGTCATTATTATCTTGTCAAAAACATAATCATCTTGATGATTAATATCTACTTAGTCAGGTGATAACGATCAACACGTTTGTTGCGGAGCAGAAATTTACGGCAACAATTGATATTCTTATGCTTGCGAATGATATTTTCCAAGAGATATACATTTATTGATGGGTTTCCCTATTATTATTCATACTTGCAAGCTTATTAGTTCAAGTCTTGTGTATGTGTATCAGCGCGGATCAGTGTTTTTCAAACTGTGACTCATAAACTTAATTAAAGGTTTAAACCGTGGTTCTGTTCCAAAAAAAAATTGCATTGCTGGAGGGTGAAAGTAAGAAACTTTTTCTCAATCGATTCCCTGTGCAACATTTTTTATTTTTGGGCACCATGGCCCTGCGTTGCAATAGAATCACTTGCATCAATAATAAATAACGTTTATTCACACAAGTATGGTACATATGTAGATACGTATGTGTATAATGGTTTCATATGTAAAACGTACTTCTTATCGTAGGTCGTCGTCAGAAGAGTTTGAGGAACACTGGCACGGATAACAATAATTCAACTAACCCAAAAATGCACTCTAATCAACTATTTGGGAAAAAAATTGTACGTGAACATGAGAATGACAGATTTTTATGTTCGCATTAGGCAATGCCAGTCTATGGTACCCCTGGACACTAGAACTACCGAGGGGTCAAAATTACTTGGCTAACATTCTGCCACAACAATTGGTCACTTTTTAATCTCCTTACGTTCAGAAGCATTGCTTGATTTTTGGCCGAATATATTGATCGTCGGCATTTGAAAGTCTGGCAAAACTTTAGACAATAGAATGATTTAAAAAAGGACCACTGTTGTAGCAAAATATCAAACATTTAATTTCGACCTCTCGATAGCTCTAGTGTGAATGCCGGGGAAATGATATAGGGGGGAAAGGAAAACGTACATGCGAATGGTCCATTTAAACGTATAACTACTGCCATTATCGGTTAGTCATACACTCGCATATACTATAACGTTTAATATGTAACAATATTTATATATACGTATATATTTATATATGAAACTTTAAAAAATTTATATAATTTTCGACCTAAGAGCGGACAGTAGCGTTGAATTTACAATATAGAAACTGTCACTTTTATGGTACAGATAAAAAACAGATTTACTCGCGCCACTCTCATGTACGTTCGGTGACTATTCGACGTGCTATTCCTTTCTTAACGAAACGAACAGTAATATAATAGTTGCATTCCGCTCGACTGTACAATGTGCCCCTAGAGCTACGATAATAATATATATTTATCGATGCGGCTAATGTTATCATCGTTACATGCAAATTGTGAGGATTTTATTCGTTAAAAAGTAACCAGTTATGCGAAGGTAAGACAATGCTGCGCGTATCTTTGCTTACGCGAATCAGTGAAATGCTTGATACGTGTTCGAATACGCGTGTATAGTGCATATTTGTTGAATGTTTGGCGACCGTGGGTAAACAGTGCTTTTTTCTTTGAGAATACTTAATCGTTAGCCGTTGCATGATGTGGATTTGCCGCTGTTTCAATTGATAATCGTACCGATCACTTCTCATCGCATGTTTAGCATGCACGCACAAACTTAATTAACTTTTTACGGTGTCGGGTATGTGTATGTGCGCGAGAACACGTGTACACGTATGCATTCGATTAATTATTTGCGCATTCATGTCCTTGTGTCCGCAAGAAATATGCAATATGCGGCAGGCCACCATTACGTCATCTAAAATCCATAATTTTTTATCATAGTTACTGTTATGTCATATTTCTCTACAGATACTGTATGCGACATTTTGGCGTTAATATTGTATCGTGTCCGTATGCGTGCATGGGTGCGTTTAAATTCGTAATTTACGTTGGTGTTTATTCAATATCCCGTGGTTATAGCTTAATCCTTAACGGACAATAAATTTCATTACTCATACGTAAAATACAGAAGTGATTATCATATTTTTCAGTTTTGCAAATTGCCTTATTGTTTTCACTCGCACGTGAGAAACGTCTCGCACGAAGGTGATTCATAATCGATATGAAACGTCATCGCTACAGTTTAATATATAATCGACTGAGGAAATGATTGTCGACGATAAAACGTACGGAATAAAGAAAAGATTGTTTGAGTAGCTCTGACGCGCCTCCGTTGTCGTGAGATAGACTAGAGAGCGATATCGGCGAATGCACGATTGGGTTTATAAACATAAATGACTCGCTATGATCGTCACGTAGCAAATAGTAAATAACGACCGTGCGACGGTAATTAACAAATTAATTGACGCGGCTGAATCGTTCTTAGTGATCAATGTCGTAATTAGTAGCTCGACACTATTGTGTCTGCGAATTAGATGGTTCGAATTGTCTGTGACTATTTAACTCAATCTGGGACATGTTTTTATGGAGAAAGAGCCAATGGCCGATGAAAGGTTATTATCGGAATACATGTGCATTGATTGTATCGAATTATTGACACGACTGACTTCGCACATTATCTCAGTGCATAGCATTCACAGGTAGGGTGATTATACACGATCGAGTGTCTTCGATATAAATTGGGAATCCAATAACGTACTTATGAATAATTGGATGAAATGGAATTATTGTGACGAAAGTTGTTGCATTGTCGAATAACTCAAGTACGGTTGTCAAGATTGAAAAGGAATATGATTGTTGAGGGTATGTTAAGCGAGTCGGCTGTTACATGAAAAGTTAGAGGATCCCCTGTGCATCGTTGTGATGTCGGTTATGTGTGGTGTGCCTTTTAAAACGCATTTCTAGTTTTTTGTCATAGATAACAAACTGTGATTCGTGTAGAATTTGAATAATCAAAGAAACTTTTGTTTCACTTTTCTTCTTTTCTTCGTTTCGGTACTCGTATTATACTCTTTATTATAAACAGTAATAAAACTATTTACAATAAGCTACGTGCATGCAAAGTCGAACGATATTTGAATATTTTTTTAGGACTCACCAAAGGAAATGTATCGATAACATCAAATAATGTTCACATAGAACGACGACATAGACATTTAGTTCGGATTGAAGGTGGTAGAGAAGAGGAAGAACACATTTTCACTGTTTATTGTAAAAATTGTTCATATTATAAGCGTTTTGAAACACTAACACGTTTTTAAAGCTGCTTTATAGCTATTTTACAAACAAACGG
The DNA here is from genome assembly GCA_963942575.1 of Priocnemis perturbator. Classification (NCBI taxonomy): domain Eukaryota; kingdom Metazoa; phylum Arthropoda; class Insecta; order Hymenoptera; family Pompilidae; genus Priocnemis; species Priocnemis perturbator. Next base: position 8,153,517 of record OZ012645.1, on the reverse strand, counting down.
AACTTAAGAGTACAAGTTGCATTTTGAAAGACACACTGTATCTATTTCAACGTGAAAGTACGTTGTCTTTTGTCTTCAACGGTGGTTTATGCTCTTCTTAAAATGTGCCAATGGAAATATACACTGCTACGACTGCTACGAGTCATTCTTTTGGTGCCGTAATTTAAATCATTGGTTCCCAAATTGTAGGCGCACCTCTTCGTAACGTCAGAAATTTGTAAGGCAGACGTGGGTGCATCTAGTCGCTTTCATTGCAATCGTCGGCATAGGATTTGGCATTGCTATCTATTTAAATGATTTTATATACAATCAACAAATAATTAAATTAGAGAGCCATAACAATCTTAAAGCACGTATCTCACCGGCTAATATATTTTACGTTTAATCGCTATGTATGCGTGTGCCTATACATTCTCTACGGATCCCTACTTGAAATGAAGAATATCAAGTATTTCGTAGTGTTTCGATTCGAAGTTTCCATGATTACCGATCACGTTGGAAAGATTATTTGCCCTTCCCATGTCGGGAAGCCGTAAGTAATCCTTCCAACGGCCCGGCATACTTCGTTTTGTGCTGAATTTCTCTCGAAGGATGTTGGAACGAACGTAAGGGAACTTAGCGAAAGAGGTTGTGAAACTAAAAAATTCAGGAACCCCTGATTTAAGTAGAAAATGTAAAGTGTACTCGTGACCTAAGTACGTGGGTCGCGACAATCAATGTGATAATCGATGAGACGTACGAGCTCGTGTGCCGTGTATGGGTCTGAGCGCGCGCGCGTGTGTAGCTGTGTGTGTGTGTGTGGACGCGCGCGTGTGGATGTGTATCCGTGGTGAGCAGCGGTAATTGCCACAACATCGTCGAAATTACCATCGTCAGAGTTACCGTTCTGCAGCGGGACTGTGTTAAGAGGGTGTACGAAAGTCTCGGCGTCAGACAACTGATCCCACATACTGACTCGCCGAGCGTAGAAACGCTTTAAGAATCACGCCGCCGTCGTCGCCGCGCTCATATAAATTCTTTCACCGATCGACTCCGCTCGAGCGAATTTCGCGTACAGGTTATAGAGTAAAATTCTTCGTAAAGAATACAGTAAATTTCTCGGATAAATTTGTGTAAATCTTGAATACAAATTATAAGGAATATATGAGGCGACATCGATCGCAGTATCGATCGCAGAATTTCATCGTTAACACTGATGACCTGCTTTTTCTGGATGAAGATTCGCTGTTCGGACTATGTTTGTCATACTGAAACATCGGCAATTTCCTACGATTGGCGTAAGATTAAATAAAGAAATATTGAGCTAGGTTAATTCTACCGGTACTTCAATGAATATTGAGAGCCTTCGTTGGCGAAATTAATCTTGTCACGCGAAAGTGACGGCTAAATTGTGTTTCAAGACGATCGATCCTGCGCTCGTCGTTTCTCGGGTATTCGTTTTCCATCTAAGAACATTGTTTTCATAACGTTATATTAAATTCTTTGCATTATTGTATGTATTTGCTCAGGACAAATCGGTCCTGAATGTGTGCATTTGCATATATATATATATATATTTATGTATATATGTGTATTCATATACATATGTATATATATGTACATTTTACGCTGTACGTACGTATTTCACCGACTCCGCAGCTATCTCATTCAACGCGCTTTTTTTATAGCGTCACCTCTGACGTAAACCTAGAAACTCACTCATCGCAATAATTTATACCTATATATATATGTATATCGTTACACGTATGTATATATATATGTATGTATGTATGTATATTTAGAAGAAGATTCCTAAGCGCATATACGGATTAAAACTTTCCTCTACATTTTGAGCATACCGCGCGGCTTATTTCTTTCATTATTTCATAAATTATTTATATATCGTTCGTCTCTCTCCGTGTTTACGTTTATATTCACTGTTGAATGGTTGCTAGTGTGCACGACGTATCTTGCGTATCTGTGTTAGTGCGCGTGTGTGTATGTGTGAGTATTTATGTGCATCATGTTTAATCACGTGTACATTGTCTACTGTGTACGTGTGTGTTTTGCGCGCGCCGCTGTTTACGCGACATACACGCATGTGGATCATGACGTTGAGAGACATAATTTCTTCGTAATGTCAGGATTTTACGATATTACATTAGTATCGATATAATAACGTTCGCATCATTATATTATCGTTTTTTTTTACAATAAATGTCAAAGCGGCCAGATAACAACACGGTTAATTGGGCGAGGACGCAAGGATGGCGAATTTCCTTTCTATCTTCCTTTTGGTCTGTTCTTCTTTCTTGTCACGGGGTTGATCCTTGGTCGAAGTTTAAACGTCGGGCCACGGCGCATGCCGATCGTTCTTCACATGTTCACGTCGCGTCCGGATGATCGCTGTGAAGGACGTTGTGCAGGATATTCAGTGACACACATCTCGAGATGGGCTCATCTCTTGACTTCCGGCGGCGACCCTCGGTCAATAGGAACAGAGAAGACGAGTTTGTGTCTGTGTGTATGTGTGCCTGCGTGGGTGTGTTTGTGTGCCTATGTATGTTTGTATGGGTACAGAGTACGAGGTTCTTTGCCCGTGTAACCTAATTCAATTCCTTTGTATTTAGTTCAATCAATGAATTAATTAATATTACAATTTATTAACAGTTCGCGCTCTATTCATTAGATCAACGGTTAAATCCCTCGTTATCATCATTTTCTTCCTACTTTTATTCATGTAGAGGTTTCTTCTTCTTCGTGCTCTTCTTCGCGTCAGGCGGATATCTTTCTGTGCACGCTTTTTATGTTACAATATCGAGCCTCGTTATTTCGTTACTTTATACGTACACTAGCTTTATATATATTCATATGTATATATATAATTCATTTATATATATATATATTCTTTAAACATATTTATATGTAACATATTACCTACTTACATGACTAGTTATAGTTATTTATTTATATGTATATATTTATATGTTCGTATATTCAAAGTACGCATATGAATACAATAACACGACACGATTTTAAATTACAATAATCAAATCTCTCTTCCTCTCTCTCTCTCTCACCCACACACACACACACACACACACAATCTCTCACTTTCGCACCCGTGCGAAACGAGATACGTTAGATGCAACGTGTGTTTTACTCTCCTACATGCAAATTTGTTTCATACATATTATTCATTACTCCGTCGTAAATTGTGCCGTTTAGTCACCTGCTTTGCCAACCGAGGATACATTTCGGTATCGAGCATCGAGGTACGTGCCATATAAAAAGTAAAAAAAGATGCTAGACGACAGCCTGTGTTGCCGCGAAACGATTTCTCTGTGTCCACCTCGATGTTATAAACTGTCGCAATGATCGGCGAAAGCCGCGTTGTTTAATTGGCCGAAACGTTGGGTGGAAACATGACTGAATTCTAACGAAGTTAAATTTGAGGCGTGTCGGGTTATCATGATTATGCCCGATCTTCTGTACATTTGTTCGTGTTGAGCTCGTTACGCGAGTGTTCGCATATTCTGGCGGTCATGGTGTATTGAATGTGCATCAGTAAATACACAGGGTAATGATTCCTTTCAATACTCGTATAACACGGATGTTAGACGCCTCTCATTCACGTAGATTCAAACGCGCGGATACATGTGTACCAGATGCATTAAAAATAACAATTGTGGCAGAATAATTGTTGCGCATGGTGACGAGGGCCTGGGTCAATTATATGTCTCTACGGCGTCAACGACTGGTGTCAATAGTCGCGAATACGTTTTGTTCTCCAAGGCACGCGCGTACGCACCGATGCACGCGCATTGTACACGGGCACTCGTATATTAAAAACTAGACGATTGATGTACGGATACGTTGATACGCGTGTACAGGTATATCGGATTACACGTGAAATGGATACGTCTAGTGTATTCGTTACCGTCAGCATGTCTGTCGTCGCAGACGGGCGACGATTTCGCTCGAACAGATGTCCGGTTCGCCGTACGTACGTACGTCAGGCATTAACATTAACCGGATATACCGGGGGAAAAATTTCGCACGAACGTCGTCGTCCAATTAGCAAATACGGCTTTTCACGCCTCGTATCGACACTTCCGCGCACGGATCGACGAGAGGACAGTTCGCGCGTGCGTTTTCCTTTCTTCCGTAAACCTTTCCGAGAGCCTCCACCGCGCCGCGTACCGATCGGATTCCAAGCACGTAACTCTCTCCATCTTCGGTATCAACTCGAAATTGGCTGCGAGTAGGACGAATTAGCACAGCCGATTGGCAATTTCCAGTGTGTGCCTTGCCCCATTTCCGGTATACCGACACGTTCGCACCCAGCTCGCTCATGTTCGTTCACATTGAGCGTCCATTACTCGATCGCAATTATCCGCGGAATTGGGACAAAACGTGTACGACACGCGACGTCTGTGTTCGTTTCCGTTCGCGCAGGAGGGGAAAAATCATGCAAATGTCGTGACTCGCCACTGCCGGGGAAGTTCATTAGTGCGCGTAACTGCGATCAACTACACGCGTTCTACCAGTTATGAATTTTAATACCGTCTGGAAATTACCAATATTGTCTTGCGTTAAAGGTGAATTTATCGTCGACTTTGCTTAGGTGCATAATGCTCTAGAATCTCACCGTCGTCAACTCTTCCCAGGACAATTTTCCGCGAATACTTCAAATTTTTCGCCGGTTTTAAAAATCTTTTGAATTATCTCCTGCTGTATTTCTCGATTCAAGAATAGTTCTTTGCAGCTGCTTTGTCTTCGTCGCGAATAAGGCTCTTTGCGTCGTTAGGCTCTGCACTGAAAGCAACGGGAGACTTTTACGAGAAGTAATTCTTAAGTAGCGGTCAAAATGCTAAGCTAATAGACGTAACAAACAAGTGTTCAAACCGGTTGACACATTTGTTATAACTTTACAATACTACTAGTAATTCACGTTATAGAAAATGTATGTATAACACTGATATTAAACAAGTATTGAACATACGATAAATTGATTCATGACATAAAATACAACATTCCTTAATAACAATGCATTTTCTTAATTAGACACCTACTTCGTGTGCGAAGAACACTCTGTTCGTTCTGTCACGTCGACTTGCTCTCTCGTTGATCGCGTCCGCGGAAAGAAACGCTGCGCCGATCGATCGTTCACAAAGGCTTTCCGCAATCGTAGTCCACAGTAATCGCTGTTCTCAGCAACTTTCCGAATTGCCGGCACAACTTACGACTCGAATGTCGCAATCAAGGGGTTTCGCATTCGGCAATAATGAATTCATCGGTTCTTATCACAGAAGTTATGTACACAATTCATGTTTCAATTAATTCGTTCCGCCGTCCCAGTTTCGCGCGGAAAGAGTGGAACGAAAATATTTCGCTTTTACGAGTACTTAACTCTATCTACCGACAGACAAATTAATCGAACGATCTAGCCACCCTATGAGAGCCGAAAGGGGGTCACGTAAAGCATAGAAAATTTAAAATTATTGCGTGAGTTGCGGTGGCTCTGATCGATCGTTAAACGCGCGATAGCTATGGAAACGTCCAGACGCCTACATTCGCGAAATATATCGTCAACCGGTATGTGTGTTTTACTGACTCGTTGCAACGGCTACGTCTGATTGTGGGTTTCCGAACTCTTCCAATTAACGAGCCTGCAAATGATCGGGATCAAATAGATTTCTACTACCTTATCGTCCACGTATGTATTTAACGTTTCTCATCTTATTTATGACTTGCAATTTGCGAAAAAAGACAACCTAGACTGTGAAATCGTGAAAACATTTGATTGATTCGAAAGAATTACTTTTTCGCTCATTCGTCTTAAGAACGTTTCCAAGCGAGCATTTTCTCATGACTACCGCTGTTGTGGACCAACAATTGAATCAGCACGAGTTTTTGCAAGAATAGTAGTCGTGTCTTTGTTAATGATAATAATAATAATAATAACAACCAGAATAATAACAATAATAATAATCGTAATAATAATAGTCATAGTCACAGTAGCGGTACTAGCAGCAGCAGTAGGAGTAGTAGTAATAGTTGTATTGGTATCGGTAGTAATAGTAGTAGTAGCAGTAGTATTGGTAGTAGTAGTAGTTGTAGTAATAGTAATAGTAGTAGTAGTAGTAGTAGTAGTAGTAGTAGTAGTAGTAGTAGTAGTAGTAACAATAGTAATGGTAATCGTAGTAATAGTAGTAGTAGTATTAGTAATAGTAGTAGTAGGTGTAGTAGTAGTAGTAATAGTAGTAGTAGTTGTAGTAGTAGTAGCGGTGGTAATAGTAATAATATCGATAATAGTAATACGCAATAATAATGGGACTAACGATAATACGTTTCGGCGTAAACCATAGCGTTGGTAATTGTTTAATTTGTTATCCTACAAAAGAAAGAAGGTCGCCTAATAACATCGTTTATCTAAATTCGGAAATCAGAGTTTTTATACGGACTTGACGTTTTGGTAATGCGTACATGTGTCCTTCTTTATAGTCGACGGTGTAAACGCGTCAGATTCGTGTTCTCTTGTGCTCCCGTCACGCCTTATTGTAGAGTCCCTTAAATATTACAAACACCATGTAAAATTTCATACCCGCCCGTAACTCGCTCCCGACTCGTTTAAATGATCGCACGTATATTAACAGTGCAATTCCATTGTCGTAATTCATATAAAATCTTCGGGTTTTTTTGATAATAAAGTTATATATGTATATTATGTATAGCAATATAAGTATCCCTTTTCTCAGCTTACGAGCGTCGTACGCGCTGCTTCTCGCTCGATTTGCGAACTGTCCGGCTAGCCGATCGGCGTGAAACAACGTTTCATTCACGTCACCCGGCCGTCGTTACTCGCATACGGATCGATAAGATCTGTCCGGTGAGTTAGAAAATGATATCCAATCCGGTCAGACCGGGGGACATCCCCGCTCGAGAATGCCGTCGTCGAAGACGTGGATGACTTGCGCGAATTCATACGTTTCGTTCCTTTCTCGCCTTTCTCGCCTTTCAAGCCAATTCCTTTTCCGTGAATTGAAGTCCTTACTGCGACAATGGGCTAACCCCCGTTTAGTTCGGCAAAATTCTTGTCCCAATAATCTTTATTCGTGATCTGCAACCTGTAGTAAACTATTCGGTGATGTGCCAAAGTATGAGATAGTTTTTGTACGAATCTGCAAAGAAATGCATGTTTCCAATATATGAATGTATAGCATTTATATGTATTAATTACACCACAATGTATTACATAATATAATGCGTATAAATGTATTAATTGTTCAGCGTTAGCGTTCATTAACGTCCCTTTGCACAAAATGAGTTAGATGGGCCACTGTTGCCGTAGGGTCTTTAATTCAATTATCGCGTTCGTTGTGATCGGAACTTGTTCACCACGACTCGTCCCCTCCCACCTCCCTCACCACCGTACGGATCCATTCGCGAGAGTTCACAGGAAAGACTATCCGCGATTTTGGTCGCTCCCTCGCCGAAAATGATTGTCAAAAATCGTACGCCAACGACGAATTTGCCGAGCGCGTTGGTGCTACGAGAAAGGAATGACGAATCTCGCCGGGGGTGTACAGATTATTATCGATCGTATCGACGACGTCAGTTCGGAGGTCGATCGGCGTCGCGCTACATCCCGGATCGTCCTCGCAACTGTACACACGCCCACCGGCCGAATTGTTCGAATCAATCGCTCGACGTCGCGCTGCAAGCCTTGATGAGGAAGAGAGTCGCACCGGACGTAAATTAATTAACCTAGGGATAAAAGCTAGCGCCCGCCGAGTACGGTAATGATACAGTAACGGTCCATTTCACTGGCATCGATCAGGATAGTATACGGGACAAATGTAGGACGATAAAAAATATTTGTGCGATTAACGTGCATCGAACGGTTTGATTGTACGCTCGACACCCGAACGCCCCCGATTGGCGAAATGATAGGAAAACGTACATGTTCTTACGCTCGTCGCGTCGGTACGAGCACGGCAGACTGACACCGTGCCGTACGTTTTAGCGGCCGTTGCCATACCCTTCGGCCCCCGTTTACTGGCGCTGAGTTTCTGACGGACCGGCCGACATTTTGTGTCGCCGTCGTCCGGCGAGATGTCGCGGACGGGTCTTGGGAGAGCTCGTTTTTCTCGCGATTATTCGGCTCGCTCTTGCTAATCCGAACGACATCGTTCGATGGTGCGATTTCTCATGCGGCAACTAACCGGCGGCGGCACGCTCCTCTCCGAAAGGACACTCCCTCCGCTCTTGGTACATATTTAAATTCGCTACGACGTATTTTTGAGTCCCACGCCTACCGCAACTCTTCGTTATTATGTACATATTTATTTGAGTATTCTTTTTTTCTCTTTGTTTGTTTGTTATCGGAACACTTCAATGTTATTCATTATTATGTTTTTTGCGTCGTTTGAACAATTAAGTCACTCTGTCATTCCGTACAGCTTTTATTACTATTATTATTATAGTTATCATGTTTATTATTCATTACTTGTTATTTATTATTTTCATACCTATTTATTATATATTATCAATATGTTGTTACAGTATTATTATTAGTATTTTATTGTTATTATTATTACTATTAATAGGTAAAGGGATGTCGAGTAGAATTTTCATTTATGCAGAACGACTCGGTAATCGTGCATCGTCGATCGGAAACAGCATTTCCTTCGCTTCGCTCGGCCGATAGTTGTCGAAAGAGTCCGACTGCACCAGATACCACATGCGCTAAAACGCATACTAATCCCGTTAGCTAAAGCAGAGTGCTTCAGCCAATAATGAGCTAAACGATAATGCGAGAAAACAGGCCGGGTGGTCTTGCGGAAAGAGGGGACGGCGACCACGGATTTTGCATATATTGCGAACGCGAAACGAACACTGTACGGCGAGCACTAGGCCAGCGGGGTGTAGACGTTTCATCGTTTTTTGTTTTTGCCGAACTTCGACTCGGTGAGATTTTGCCCCATCTCTCCCTCCCCCCACCCCTCCCCTATTCAACTGAACAAAGTCCCACGCCCCACCGTCCCCGAAAATGTATTTTCTCTGGCGCGGCGATGAATGTTTTTGCGATAAACGCGGACGATTACCCGGGTAGGAATAACAGGGGCGTCGAAAGAGAACAATTTAACCGGCGCGGCGGTTTGCGAAGAGCCAAGGCAAACACGAACATTCGCGCGTTCTCTCTTCAGCGCGATTCGCTCCCTGCGTCGTAATACCGTTGGGCAAGAGGAATTTACAGGCGCCGTTCGTTTGTGCCCGGCGCGCATAAAGTTCACGTCGCACGGAAGTTGCTTTACGAGGGCAACTTTCGAAGATACGCCTCGTTCCGTCGACCTTTGATTATCAAATTTGCCAGGCGCGGGTCGAACGAATTAGTGATTTCTTCATGACCGGGTGTTAAACGAAGACAGTTTGAATGAACGATTCGTTTGTGTTCGATGTAAAACGCAGGTAGGGCGATGCGCGCGTGTCGGCCGATGCACGATCACCGAATCGTATGCCAATGGTCGTGAAAAAGGGAACGAGGTAAGGACTCGTGGGATTCTCATTGGCATAGCAAGACTATTTGCGTACTCAATCGTCTTCCGTCCCTTTCTCTCTCGCTTCTTTTTCGTTCTTTCTTGCACGCTTTCCTTATCTATCTATTCTCCTCGCTCCCGTTCTTTCCCTGTGCGGAATCGTTCGAGGCTCTCGCATTCGTGTCTGTACGGAAAACAGGGGTGGTCCACCTTGGCAGTTTTGTCCTCGATTAATCTCTTATCTACCCGCCGCGCCGTCCGAGTTCGATTCGTTCTTCCCTTTTCCTTCACCACTGATCCAATCGCGACGAATGGCCTATGAAACATTCATGCCGCTTTTACGAATGAAACAAAGAGGCGGCCGCGTTATATAAATCTGTTCTTACATATGCGAGTGCATGTGAGCGCGCGCGTTTTAGCCGCCGTGCCGGCCGCTGTTAATTTTCTACGACCCGTGACGAACGATACGGCGTACTGCGAGCGATGTCGGGGAATAAAAATCCTCGCGAGTGGGTTAGTGGTGGGCGTCGTGCACATTCATCCTGCTCGTCGGCATCGAGCTTGCAGTACCTTTGTTATCCATCCCCGATCCACCCCACTCCCCCAAACCCCTTCCCATCAATAATTTGGTCGGACACCCCTGAGTCGAGCTTCTATTATTTTTTGGCAGTTATTAAAGACCGTGTCGGTTCCATGAAAGACCTCCCGATCCTAGCGGGGTCGAAATATGGAAACGCACGACCCGGCACACATGCGTGCGCGCCGCATATCCGTTCTCTCGATTTCTAGTTATCGCTACAATTAAGATTATTATTGTTATTATCGTCGTTGAAAGACCGGGCGATCTCGTTTCTCGGTCAAGCGATCGTGCGTCGAGCGTCTCGGGATGCATGTACATTATACTTCTCTTTTCTACCTCCTCGAGTCTTCGAGGAAGAAGGGGGGACGAGTTCTGCTTGACGCACGGCCGTGTCGCAACGAGAGCATCGTAGAAAAAAGAGATACGCAATAAATGTACCGACGAACAGACACGTCCTTCCCACGTGCGTCCTCCTCTCTGCCGCGACATTCCTCGCGATCTATGTACATTCCTCTCTGCTCGCTCCTCGCGCACCGTCCGAGGACTGGCTCTTTCGTGGGCACCAAAATGCGAACGTAATTTCGATCGATCGCGCGGAAAATGTCGAAAGTCACAACCGTTCGAGTCCGGAATGTCACGTTCTAGGTTCTTTAGATGGGCTTTTTTTTGAGCGTTCGGACAACCTACCGAGCAGCCCTAGCGTTCTGCGTCCGTTCGACAATGTTCGGCGACGTTACGTTCGGCTGTGATGAACGAGCCTGCGCGGTAATTGTGTTGCGTCAACGTCGACGGTTGGACGATCTTCTCTTCTCTTCTCTTCTCTTCACAGAAGACAACGAGTATATACTTCGGCGCTGAAAGTTGATCTTCCCCAGACAGTCGCAGTCTGTATTCCATTCTTTTCCTATTCTATCCCGTTCTCTCTCTCTCTCTCTCTCTTTCTCTCCCTTACTTCCGCCATATTCCCATCTTCAGTTTTTCCCCGCTGTTTCCGCAGGTTCACCGATTGCCGACTGAAAAGAAACATTGCGCGGTTGCGGTATGACTCAGTCACAGCCATGTCATATTCTGCATCCAATCTTCGAAGGTCGGCATTTCTCGCCGTGAGAAGAGCGAAGAAACGAGCAGTTCCCTTCCCCCGTTTATCCATCCCGAGAATGCGGGCCGCGCCGCCTCCTCGAATTTACACGTGGCAAAGTCGTTTCTGAGGAAAGAAATTTTAGAGAACGCGAGTATCAGCCGCCTGCCTGCCGATGCCAAACTCCTTGCAATTCCCATTGAAATCATTGCTGTCGATCCTGACGCTGCGTTGTACGCGCCTGTGACATTGGCCGTGGTCTAACAATAAGTGGAAAGTTCGAAGAAAATATGAACCCTTTTCACTTCTTTCGCGCCGTATCGAGCTGGGTTATATTGTAAACGAAAGCATCAACGTTGTCGGATGTTTTACATAGACCACTTTCATCATCACGGCCGCGTATAACTCTACGAACCGCCTGTGCGCGCGTTAGGGAAAAAGACGGATTCCGCTAATAATGTTTCGGATATAATTGGCGGTTGATCAGGAAATTGCTGCGAAATCGGGTTGTGCTTTTGCCGTCGTGCCACCTCCACCGCCGCTACCGTTCTATTCCATTAATTCGGAATGACGTGTGGATTGGGCCAGTACGCGAGCAATGATAATGTATGCCGATGCGGCTGCAGCGAATTTACGGCGCGACGCGCGACTTTCAACGTCAAACTGATGAATAGGGCAGGGGCAGTGCTGCGGTGCAAACGACATCAATGTTACCTCTATCTTTTTTCGTGTATATACGAGGTGGATTTCGCGGACAACGCGGGCGCGTTCAAAAATAATGTAATATAATCCCGGAGGTGGAACGTGAAACCGCGCGCACGCTCTCGAATAGAGAGGACAACGAGATTCGTGATAGCGTAAGATTTCCGTGTTGCATCCGACGCGGATAGTGACAGTCTATTGTGCTTACCAAATTCCAGGAGGTGCCAGCTCTGGCATCGTTTGTGCTTTTAATCGGTGGTTCGACCGGGGCAGTCTATTACTGGACGATTATATGCGGCGCACGACACAGTATCACCACCGTGGCCAACACCGTGAATAACGTGAAGATGAATAAGCAGAGCCTTGATATTGATAAAGCGAGAGACGGGTGTTAATGGTGTCATAGAGATTCGGATACCGCGTATCCACTTAGAGGCAACTATCAAACTATCGCTTTCTTTCAACCCCTCAACCGAGTTCGCTGATCTGGCAAGCCGAACGTTATGCAAACGAATGATATGTCTGGATGTAATTTCAAATCGACCAACATTCTTCAAACAAGTACTCAGCTATGGGATTCAAAGGAAAGTTTTGTCCCACCTGTCGACCACCATAGCGGCAAATTTCCAGTCGCTGATGCTCTCGTCATCTTCATCCGATTTTCTCATACGATCCGTAATGAACTGTAGTTCCTTAAGAATTGTGTGGAGCTCCCTCTGCATGCCGCCCAGCGGCATTGAAGCCGACGTCTCCTCCACTGTGGCCGGACGCCCCGACAGGGGCGTACTGTACGCTGACCTGCTGTTGAACGAAGAGCCGTCAATTAACCTGCGAAAACCTCCCTGCGACTAACAATCTGGCCGCATCATACCAGACCGGCCGATTTGCATCTCTTTCAAATATGCTCTTAAACGCGAAAATCTAAGAGACCCGTAGCTTTTATGTGTAATCACTTTTGTATTTAGGGAATGAAACACTTCTTCGAATATTGAAACTTGTAGTACCAAAGATGCTGAACGTCTGAGATTTCATGTTGGAGGAGTATTCTAGTGTGACCCGGTCATAAAGTCGGCTTTCCTTTCTCTTTAAATTCATGTAACTTGACGTTTTGACAACGTTTCCTAAAACCCTGGGGAATGGGCGGGAGGGCGGCAGAATTCGTAAAGTTGACGAAGTTATGAAGGTTCATTTGACGCGTCATTATACACCGCTTAACAGTATGCAAAACTTTAAACGCGTTTTTAATTACACTATGTATTGGCTTGTGTGATTAACAACGGATTTCAAGAAGAATCGAATCAGATGCGGTCACTTAAAACACAAACAAGGTCCGTTAAGTATGGTCCGTGATGTAATTCTGTTGACGGGAAATTAATGGAAGGCCGTGGAATATAATATAGTCACGAAACAGCTTGCACACATGACTTGAACATGAAACTAATGTACTGTAAAATGCAACCTATTTGCATTCGAGGAACTGTATCTGCACGGTGCGGGTGTATGTTGTTTCAGCAAGCAATTCCTGTATTATTTTGTTTTTGTTCGGTCCGCACTGTTGCTTCAAAGGCGCGGCCTTTGAGCTTCGCACCGTGCGGTTTGATTTGAGTTAATATTAGTATCGTCCGTAGGAAGCGGGAATGGGAACTATAGTCATTAGTAATGATGCTGGAGCGATGTCGGATCGATCAGCGATTATCGAGTGGATTGGCGAGTTGGTTCGTGATACCTTATATAACCGGATGCAGGATTTGCAGCGCTGTTCCCGTGTCTGAAGTCATCGTCGATGTCCAAGACATTCGCCAGCAAACTCTTGCTACTCCTCTCTTGAAGCTCGAGCTCTTTCATCTGATTACTCATAAGGATGGTCTTCTTCGAGATTTTTTTCCCCGGACGGCTCATGCGCAGTATGCATGGCAGCCATTGCAGCAATACCGTCTTTACCTGCGGACAAAATGACAGCCTTTCAGCGGACGGTAGCAAACTAAATTAGAAAAGATTTGTAGTATTCAGCGTCGGACTTCGTTTTCGGCGCGCAAAATAAATTTTGTCGGACTGTTAGATGTCAGAAATGTACAAAATGTAGACACAGCCAATGCACTGCCCCTTAGGAATGTTTTTTCTTTAAGTTGTATTAATGCACACGATCGTATTGTATGTTTTCCTTGGCAATTAAGCTACTTTTTTAAAGAATAATAGTTAACATAACTGTAAATAAGTATTTGTTCCAGTTATGTGATGTATCGTTACCATGTATCCTGATATCTTATGTCTAGTCAAGCGTGAATTATTATTGCCGTCCGTAGAGGTGCAGCAGAATGATCATGAAAAATGTTCAATTCATTATCATATCTCTTGGTCATATTTTAAAGTTGATATCGTCCCGGGGCTAACTGAAATATTCGCGGTAAATTAGGGTCGAAGAAGGAAATGCCGCTTAATATCTTCCCGTTCGTAGATGATCCTTGTGTTCCGGCCCGAGGAACAAACGTCTTTCCTTGGTTTAAAAACTTCTGGTAACCAGTGGTCGAGAGCAAGGACTAACGCCTCGAAGGCACTTTAAACTTTCACGAACTGAAGCGCCAGTTTTAATGGTCGTAATGGCGACTGCAAAGGTTGCCGGCGTGGTGGGCAGTAGGTACTACGGGAGTTTCATAAATGGAAACACGAACCACTTCTCCCCTTCTTATTGCCTCGCCCCCCACCCGCTCCCTCTTTTTTCTTCTTGTCGAGAATTTTCATATTTCTCTCAATATAACGAGTCATATTTCAATCTTCGAAGAGATTCCGCGCTGAATAAAGTTTTAAGCACTTGACATCGCTCGAAAGACAGGAGAGCCTTGCGCAACAACAGTAACTAACTCGCCCTTGCCCATCGGCGGGCATATGTACGTTTTCGGTTAACATTGTACACCGCGGCCGGTTCGGTTGTTGGACTAGAAATAATTAAACGTTACGCGAAGGTTCCGCACACTACATGCTGGCGACGTTAAAACTACGGCAAACTAATGTACGGTCAACGCTTAAACTCATAATATCGTAACGTGAGGTGGCGTCAATCGGTTTCACGTGGGCTCACTCGGCCGGCAGTTGATCGGCACCCGATTTCGTTGCTGAATTTTATGATAGTTCCTCGATGTTTGACGGCTTAAAGGCTGGTCCACCTAAATTGAAGTTTGCCGCAGTCGACGATTCTTTTCATTAACAACTGGCAAGATGAGCCTACTCCCCTTCGGAAATACTGTACTATTTTCTATGCACAACTGTGCTCTCATCTAGATGGCGTGTTAGGATCTCGATCTACGGCTAAACTCAATGCGTTTCCTATCTAACCAGTATAGAACGATGTCATGTTTGTTGTACTCACCCAATTTGGCATGACGTATCGATCCGGTGATCTGTGATGATAGTTGAGCACCAGAACGGTCAAAACTACGCTGCTCGCCACCATGAACATGATGCAATTGAAGTACGACCCTGGATGCGAGGAATTACCGAAAATCCCCCGGTGAAGAAAAAAAAACACAAAGAGCAGGCGATTAGTCACGGAAATGGCGCTCTATCGGGCAGACTACCTACAGTACGCTCTCGCGCGAAACGAAAGATTACAGGGCGTATCGCGTCGATTCGGGGTCGTTAGGTTGCATTATCGATATCTAAGTGGCTTTCAGCAGCCTCTCCCGTTCCGTGCCTGTAACCTCTCATTTGCTCACACGACCGTTCGCGCCTTTTTCCCCCGTTCTACACGGCGGAAATTGTTCAAGAGCGGAGCACGTCGGCTGTCGTCCACGTCTTCGCTGGAGAACAGCGAACGAGAACGCGAGCGATCGGTTGCGAGTTGCGATGCACATGAAAGATCGTGGCGATGGGAAGTGTCCGAGGGACGCGCAACGTACTCGGCACTTGAACATTCGGAATTCTCCTTTGCGAATGGAGAGTTCTGGGGTGGGGGTGGAGTGAAGCACGGACGTCTCACGGTCACTCTCTTCCAGCCGCTTGAAAATGGCGCAAGGCCATTCTCGGAAATGCACAGTGTCCACGCCCGGGGCGCAGAAGAAGTCGGTGGAAGATCGGCGAAGATAGTCATAGAGAGGGTGGAAAGCGAGCGTGAAAGGAAAAGACGAGAGGAGGCGCGCGCAAGACACTCGCAAAATAGCGGCAACGGTTAAACGAGTAAGTCGTGGCTGATGCTGATTAATAGAGAAACCGAGCGAGTCAACGAGAACGGACGATGCACAATGGCAGCGAGTACTGAGGAAACTTCCGTTATCGTTGGCCCACTCGGGAACACCGGTAAGAAAGAAGAAGTTGAAGCGTACTTACTTGTGCATTAGTGCGTGTAGACGCAGAAAAAAAAAGACGCAGTGCGCGCAGAAACAATTATGTAGTCGTCAAGACGGTATATATATGTAGCTACACTTAACACGGAAACGTGCCGACAGTCATGTATAAAGAACAAACAGAGGCAGAGACAGACACAAAACTACCACGACGACATGCATGTTGGGGCATAAATCTCTACTTATCCAAGGCGGTCACGTATTGCTACGATCATGATGCGGGATGCACTTTAAACGGAGACACTTCGCATTCGTGATAACGTTCAGGCTCTCAGTCTACGTGTTGCATCTTACGTCCTGGACGATGATCCAGACTAACGATCGTTCGACGAGATTGCGATAAATCTAAGTATTATAGCGGGACACTTTTCGTCGATATCACTCGTTCTACATTTTATCGTACTTCGTGTCGTCCATTGCGCTTTGCAATGAGCGCAACATAAAAACATTGACGATTCTGAGAATTTGCGACGTGAGAAATTGTCAAGACAATTACGCGTGTGCTCTTTGAGCGGTGAGATAAGACTCAACGGCGGCAAGAATGCACGTACGTAACGATCGAAAATACACTGCATCGTCAGAATAGTCACTTCCGGCTATGTCAAAAGTGATCCGTATACACGCTACATACGGCCGTTGCCATACGGCAGAAGTAGAAAACAGATTGGGAAAATTAGCTTTATGTTCGCAAACAGTTGGGCATCGTTGGTCGTTTATCTCTCGCCGATCGCGATGCTTCGCGTCGTGCCACCCGTTGTTATCGCTCATTGTTAGCGGAAGGAAATCCGACGGGCAAATGCGACGCAGCTTTAACTACCCGCTTCCACTTAATGTCAGGCGCGACGCTGCTAATTGCACGCGTATTGCACGCATGTTGCATCGTCGCGTCGCCGTTTGTTCCCCGCTGCTCCCCCTCGCGCCCTGCAGAGCCTGCAGCGAGGCGCGCGAAAAAAGGATGAAGACGAGTGTGAGAGCGGCCGCCATATAACGTCGACATTTATAAAAATAAAGGAGACCGATAGACTTGCCGGAGCCGGGAGTTCGGTTGACAAGGGATGGAGGGGGGGAAGGATGAGAGTGTTTAAAAGGCATGGGTCCTCTTTAAAAGCCCTCCCTTACACATCCCTCTGGCGCGCTTAACGGCTCCATAAAGCGCCGAGCTGGCGAGCGTCGTAGCGTCGTGTCGCAGTGATTAATCGTTGTTTACCGAAAGTTCCTATCTTGAAGCGCACGTTTATTAACTGGCCTTAAAAGTCAGTGCCACGCGTCATGCGCACTGCTTTTACCGGACCGCGCTCGTAACGGATGGGGAAATGAACGTTACGAACTTTCGAACGCTCGTTGCGTCGCGAATAAAACTGTATACGTTATCGCGTACGGAAAGAGTAGTTCTGTGTGCGCGGTGTTCCGTTGATGTTGATCGAAGGCGCGATATGCGGGGGCGCGAGACTTGGGTTCCCTGGTGGATGCGAAAAAAATGCGCTGGCAAGCCTCCTGTGCTCGAGCGTGCTCGACCGCGCCTATTTGCTACCTATACGTGTACGTAGTCGCGCGCATTGACGTCCGGAACTCATCAATCAGCAGGAGGTGAAATTTACTCAACCAGCGCGAATTACGTGCAATCCCGAGAATGTAGACAACAGTGTTTCCTTTGCCCGCCTAACCGCGGCTCTTCTCGAACCGATCGACACGTGCCTTCCTCGTATCTCGAGGCCGCGCGTAAAAATCGGTAGAATGGTAAGGAGCGAGAGGTTGATTGGATTGATCGGCTGTAAAGGGCGAGCTACGCGAGCACACGGTCCGGACGTAAAGCCCGATCCTCGGTAACGATCGCGATCTCCGATTCTCTTTGAGCGCGAAAATCGAAGGTAATCTCGGCAATTGGCCGGGGCACACGCCAGCGAGCATAGCAAGTAGGTAAAAGTCGAGCGGAACCGGCAATGCGTCGGGGGGTGAGGAAAACCTTTTATAGCCGGCCTCGCGTCCGAAGGAGAAGGTCAGTTGCAGTTATCTCGCGGCGGTGTTCCTCGCTGAATTAAGAATTTATACGTTCGGGGGAAGGATGCTGCTCCCCGGTCTCAAGGATGGGCCAAATTATGCGGAATTGGATTTAAGGGGTCTTTTGGCGAAAAAAATAATCAGGTCGCGTGCTACGCGTCGGGTGAGTCGACGGTATCCTCCAGACGAGTGGCGAGTCTCGGGATTTCGTACTAATGCGCGCTACACATTTCTTTGTATAATCAGCGAACGACGCAAAGACGCGTCTCCCGTTTTCAAGTGCCGTCGGCCAAATTCTCGCTCCCGAGTGTCGGAAGAATTTACGTCCTAAATTATTTCCCATCTACGCAACTTCAAACTCTAACCATAAACAACGATAACTTTGCTGCCGAATATTAATCACACTATTTACAAATTAACTGTTTGCTGTTCAACATGCCGCGGCGTATACACATTATTTAAGCCACACGGAACTCCGACAACGTACGTAAATTCCTAACACGAAGGACGCTCCGCAAGTCGAAAGAGCGTTGCCGAGGAATTTCACAGTGAAACGGTGAAGCGCATTTAACGGTGCACGATTACGGGGGAAAAAATAAAAATATAAAATTTCGTTTGCGCCCCACCCGCTCCCTCTGCTTAAATATTCGGACCGCATTGCCTAAAAGGACGGGATTACGCGGAATAAACCGAACCTGCCGCGGTAAATTATTAATCGCGCAATTATCGTATATCTTGGGAGAAAAGTGCCGGTAATATTTCGCGCGTTTTACACCGGCCGCGGTCGTCGGTGTGCGCGCCTGCAGCGACGCTACCGTCGAACGAATAATTATTTATCGAGTTCCTCCTAGTTTAGCATAGTTCGAGGATCGCGTGCGGCAACCGGTTGGTATAAATTGCCGGTGTCGATTCTGCGATGCACTTTATTTTTCACGATCGCATTACGCGCCCCTCCCCGCACCGTACCAGCAGCTCGACATCGCGATCCGTCCCACTAAATTTTCCAAGCAACCAATTCCGCCGGCGTCGCGGCGCTACAACCGGCCACGATTCTTTCCGCTGACATTTCCTTCTTTTTTCCCCAACCCCGCCGACAAACGAGACTATTATTGTCATTATATTGTTGCTCACGGACTTATTCCGGCCGCTGCGGGCGGCCAGCGGGAATGGACGCTGCGGACGACAGCGAAAATAATTAATACTTTACCGCAACGTTCGCGTGCGCGCAAATAACTTGAAACTCCGCGTCGACGTCGCGCGACCGGCTGCGGGTTGAAAGGCAGGGATGGAAAAAGCGGCGTTGATATTGGCGATCCTGACGCACGAAAACGATTACGTCGCCGGAATTATGCCGGGGATAATTACGATCGTCCGCCGACGATAATTACTCATCCTTGCGATGCACGGACTATGCATCGCCAACGAGCAATTAATGCGCACGTGTCTATCGGCCATTATTATTCAAGGAGCGTTGTTTATGGCGTGTACACTCTGCACGGCTGTACGGCGAGCCCATATTCTTCGTACAGACGCGAACGATCCAAGTGTGCAATTATTGTTTGACGTTTGATTATGCGCCGGGTGCGCAGTTCGGGTGTTATCGGTCTTTACAGTGACTCATGAAATTGGTCAAATCTTTTCGCTCCTTTTCTTCTTTATTTAGAGTTTAATAGAGACGAAGACGAAGAATTTCGAGAGTCATTGTACATCGATATTCTTATACCAATATGTTGCCTCGTATGCGAAACTTACCGAAACAGTTTTGAAAGTAATTCCGCACTAATCGTCGACATCGACAAAATGATGACGCGACTGGCAGTTTGCACAGCGTGTAAAGAATGAAAAAATCGAATTTGCGAATCCCGACGATGCAACGAGTCCGATACAGGCCTGCAACATTTATTACATTCGATCGTACTCGGTACACGTAAAATCGCTTTCGGTCGATTTGCGCGCGACAGACGAGCTCGCTTTTTCCGTATTCCGCTGTGCTTTCACGTCTCCGCAACACAGACGAACGACTGTGACGATATGTTCGGCGCAAAACGAGTGTGTATATTTCCGGCCGCATGTACGATCCCCGATCGCAGTATAAACACGCGTCCCACGTATATCAGACGACTGGGCAGATTGGATTGGCATCCGCAGAGATGCGCTCCAGAGTAGATCGCGTGCGAATTTCGAAATCTTAATCTTCCGACAAATGGAGAGCGAGTTGACAACGGTATTGTAAGGGACATACAGGGGAGTACGAATAAATATTCGGAACAGGAGATTTGACGGATTACGAGTGCAGCGGAGGGGAAAATAGTAAGGGAAAATTGTAGAAGCAGCAACTGCGAAAGAAGAAAGGAGGATGGAGAGAGAGAGAGAAAGAGAGAGAAAGAGAAATTGCGTCAAATATGAAAGTAATAAGGAGCAATCGGCAGACGCTTCGCTATAATTAAAGTCTCGCAAGGGGAGCTTGCGCTTGTCGAGAAAACGGCAAGCTACGATGTGGATGTGCTGTATAGAGCGGGCGCGGGGAAAAAAAAGGAAAAGCCCGATAACCCCGTTAGCGAATTAAACGTACGCGCAACCGACTCACGCGATTAAGGATTCCAAAGGTAGCTCCATTCGAAAGAAGGTAGAGCGAACTTCGTTACCGGCGCTAACACTTTCCGCGCGCACACACAGCGGGTAGGTGGTACGCTTTTCTCCATTCTTCCGTCTCCTTTTTCTTCGCTGTCTGTTTTTCTTCTCCGCCTGAGAGGGAACTCCTTCGTTTCCGAGCGCGCACTTCTGTCCACAGAAGACGCTTGTCCGTTCCTACGCTGTCGCCTGATTAATGCGAGCGACCGTGGGCGAAAGGGCACACTGATGTCGCTCTTAGATCGGTGTTAATACCGCAATCCCACCTTGTTTTGTCCAGTCTGATACAGTTCTGGCCATTGTTCTCGGCGCTGAGCGTTCAACTTTTCGCTCCCACGGTTTTGCTCCTTTCGTCGACGCCGAGATTACGTCGACCGGTTAATTGGCTGCAGTTTTTCCCTTATGGAATTGCTAATGTCAGCACTGTCGCTGGCGCCGGTCTAGTTGGCCTCTTGCAGGGCCAGGACTATTCCGCTACTTAACTCTTCGAATCGCTGGCATTTGGCAGACCTATAGCCATGCATAGACATGTCATACTGCTGGAATATTCAAATAGTATCGGCGTACGTTGTTCGACGAGGATTTGAATTATATCCGACAAACAGTCCCAACAATGCTCTCTTCACTTCGCTTCTTGCCCGATACACTCCGTCGGGCGTCAGCGAATAATTAAACTTCTCTCATTTCACATTTCTGCGTTCAAAGTTCGACCCGCGCGACGTATGCAAAGCGTGCCTTTCATGTACTCCATCGTTGCGCAATCGGTGCTCGGGTACCTCTAGTGTTCCGTTGAGCGGCGAGCGATAAAGACGCACTCTTTCATTTCTTTCTATTTCCCGCGAGCTTCTCGGTAACTCGCCGTAGTTACGTTGATTCGAATGAACTGGAAGCGATTCAAGGTGCTCGTTACATCATCACGTTCAAGACTCTCCACTCCTCTCGTTCATCTCCTTCTTCTCCGACACACTCCTTTTTCCCCCTTTTTATATATCTTTCCATCCGATACTTGCGCCAAACCATCTAGTCGCACTGTCAGCCTCCTTCCGCTGGAAAGGTTAATATTGTAACGTCGAGACGTGTCTCTTCCCACTGAATCAGCTTAGGATTCTTCCGGCATATCTTTGTATGCATCTTGATTTAATCTGCGTTTCACTCTATCCGGCGAAAGAGAATTCTTCCCTTGCTTTATATTTTCAAAACATACATTTCGGCATCGGGGTTATTCCTCTGGAAATCGTTATTTCCCTCTGGCTGTCTTCCTTCCCTCGGAATTCTACGGTTTGCCATTTTCACGATGATTAGTTCTTGCGCGGGTAAGGACGCTTGTAACGGAAACGTTTACTCGGTAGAGAGCTTTTTCCATCTTTGACTGTGTCGTAAGTGGAACGAAACAAGAAGCAAATATTTCGTTTTCCGAACGTATTGTGTTTTTTTTGTTTCTCATACTCTGGCCCGGGAGTTTCATGAAAAATAATAGAAGCGTCGGACTAGCGAAAAGTAACTCACAAATTCAAAGAAGCTTTCGGACGAAGGTGCGAGAATGCAGGAGAGAACGAAGTCGCGTAAAGTCGAGTCTAATGCAGTTGCAGCTGCAGCTGGCGCATCCCGGTATGTCGTGCACGTTGGGCGAGATAGAGAGAGAAGGAGAGAGAGAGAAAGGGAAACAGTGAGTGGTATACGGTAGGAGACAGAATAAGTCTCGCAGAGAAGGGGTACTGAGGTAGGAGGAAAGAGAGACCAACGCCTCAAACGTACGTCGCCGACTAGAATAAAGTAGCAAATGTTCTCGGGCTCGATGTTCGTCAAAGTTGCATGTTACCAGGACGAGCACCGCAAGTCGTTTCGCTGCCGAAGAATACGAAGGTAGGAAGTGCGAAGCTAAGCAAGGAAGGAAAGAAGGAAGAAATGAATGAAGGATGCGGTGATGTGGTGAGAGAGAGAGAGAGAGAGAAAGAGGAGCGAGACGAAGGGCGAAGCAAGAGAAGGAAGTACACGAATAGAAGGCGGCCGTAGAAGGTAGTAAAAGAGTACGAAGATGGGCGGCAACCGAATTCGGAGTCGATGTATTCTCGCTCCGCGTTTTACGGGTCCTCTAATATGAACATACGTGGCCCGTACGTGTGGACGTTTAAATAATGTCATGCGCCATTCCCGCTTCTCGAATATCACGGAAATACGAGTGATCCGTTAGTTAGACTACGAAGGGCGCGCGCGGGGCTTTCCGGCCGATAACGTATTGCCGCGTTTCGGAAAGCGTATACGCGGATTACGAAGTTTGCGTATGATCCATCCTGTCTGGTTATTTGTGTGCGTGACTTCTGTTATTGGCGAATCATTACCATTGCGCGCGTATTTCTTCCGCGAGAGTGTTCGTCAGCGTTGTTTTTGCAAGCGGCACGATGCAGGAGAAGTATGTGCAGGCCGACAGGCAAATACAGAAGTTGAGAGATTGAGAGAGAGAGAGAGAGAAAGGAAGCTTAGACAGCGACGTAGGAAGAAGGATACTTAGACAGTTCGGGTCAGTGAATGCATTCCTTCCTAGTTGAAAGCGCGCGCATGGGTACGAAATATTTGCGCGGTGGTGCACAGCAAAGTGTTACAAGTGAGGAATTACAATATCAGTCACATACGCTGGGAGTGTTTCCACTGCTGGTGGCACGCCGTTAAGGGCGCGGAAATACAATAGACAGACATAATAGTGCGAGGGTCTTTCGAGAGGTAGCGGAAGAGTGGCAGATAGTAGCGAGTTTATCGAGTACTAGACGCGAAATCGTATTATACCGCAAAGGATGGCCTTGTATATTCCCCGTTACATCTCATTCGGCGCCGTTCGGTAATCTAATGCGATGCAAGCCACGTTAGCGCAGTTCATCTCTTAATCTTATCGCTTTCGCAGGTTTCACGTTCTCACCGAACTTTACCTATTTTCATCCCTTCCATTATCGTGGTCCGCTTACGTACGATGGGCGCCGTAAACGAATCTACGATACTTCGACCGGTGCATAATGTAGAAAGATTGTCACTGAGTATTGGGGTAGTTTCAAGGCCTCAGAGGGAATATACGGGCGACTGCGGTGGTAGCTGAAGCGAGCGGAATATTCCGATTTCAATGCGAACTATAAGCCAGATCCTCATTCGCTGTCCGATTAGCCGCTGATCCGATCGATAATCGTACTTTGCAGCCATCGATCGCCTGGTGCGTTCTAATTATCGCGCGTCCTGTTTTCGGTGGGGAGCGAGGATGCTAATGCGATTCCGTCGAATGTCATTGCTTCGTGCGAACGTTACGGCCTGCCGACGATTTCTGCCATAATGCGTGAAATTCCAGGTTGCCTCGTGGCTACGCGGCATAATTGAAACGTTCTCGTTGCCATAGCACCTAGCCCGGCACTGGCGCACACCTGACGCTTCGCGTTCCTCCCTTGGAGCGCCGACTGCTGGAGGAGCCGCCGATCACGATGAACGCTTGCGACGACCACGGCGACGATCGTGCAGTGTCTGTGAAAATTTCAAGCCGGCTGCTCGCCAGCGACCAGTGACGCGCGACGTAAGCAGATTTTGACAATGAACACGCATTCGAAATTCGAAACGTGCACGTGCGCGCCTGCGAGGCGTATACATTCATCATTCACGTTCACTGTGGAAATTTGGTTACGTTACGCGTTACGGCTCGCTAGTGGGCACCGCGGCTTTACGCGCTTTCTGCGCGGGTCGCGCGCTAGAATAGCAATTAAGGCTTGAAGGGGGTCGTAGAAGGATGTTCCACGAGAAATGTTTCTTCCGCTCGTAAAGTCGCCCGACTCGCGTAGACGCCCTTACCGTTCGCTGCGAAATCGTCGAATAATTGGGAATCGGCGTCTCTAACTACATTCCGCTCCTCCAACGGCCAATTTCACCGCCATTCCCTTATCTTACGCCTCAACCCTAACCCTCGTTCCGACTGACATGCGCCGTTTTTATGCACCGCCGCGAAACCTACACCGTCCAATCCCTTCGTCCTCTCATTATTCCTCTTACACTCCTTCCTGTGGCCTTCCGGTATTTTCGTGACGGCCATATTATTACGTAACAACGATGAATGAGCAGGATTCGAGACGCGACAATGGAATACCCTCCGCCCGCTTGCGGCCATAACTTCATACTTTATCCCTCGCCAAAAACTCGCGACAATGATAATGGGCTAACGCTGTGTCTGCGAAAGTTCAGCGGTGCCACTTCGCGCAGAGAAGCCGTGAAAATGAGGCGAGAGCGGAATATGAAGAAGTGCCATGTATGTATAGCGAAGGAGACAGAAGGAGATGAAGAGAGAGAGACAGCGAGAAGGGGGAAAGAATTACAAGAGAAAGAAGAGGCACAAGAAACTAGAGAACAATGCGCTTCCCAGAGGCACATGTACGCGTGTACATTGTCGCGTCATATGTCGTGTCTTATGTCTAGAAAATTAAGGTGCTCCATGCACGATATCATACTACAAATCGCTTTCCATATTGAAAGCAAATCCTTCAGCGTCAAGAACAAAGTGGACAGGGGCAGAGAGAGAGAGAGAGATAGAGAGAAACAGAGGTTGAGCAAGACGGAAAAAATGCTGGCCAGAACGGTTTAATTAATTTCCATTCGACTAATACGGTGATCATTAGTTTTAATATGCGTCGTACAAGTGCGAAAAGAGGGATAGAGAGAATGGGGGAGAAGCAGACAGAGAGAGAGATATAGATAGCGTGAGTGAGATAGAGAAGCGATTAAAGTGACCATCTACTGTTTTCACGTTCAGTTCATGAAAAATGAGTTTTTCTACCGACATCTCAATTGCCTCTGCTCACACATCGGTGCAGAGTTGCGTGTGTGCAATCCGTTCCATAGCGATAGATTGACATGACCTAGCTATACCGGGTGATAGTAAGTGAGACTGCCTTGCATAGACAGCCATCACGGCTGGCGACAGTGTTTATTTATGATAGAGAGAATAGAGAGAGACAGAGAGAGAGAGAGGGAGAGAAAGAGAGGGGCGAGGGGGGAAGAAAGAGTCATAGTAGCTCATAGTGATTGTCAGACGGCATCAGTTCGTCATACAACTATGACAGACTCAAGTTCTAGCGACTGCATAGCAACAGGAGGCAGGCTAGGGAAAGTATGTACGAGTATACGTGTATCTAGCAAACTGTTCTTGACCAGCAACAGGGAGAAAGAGAGAAAGAGAGAGACGGAGATATAGAGAAAAAAATAATGAAATAGGATTAAGAAATGAGTAGAATAATGGGACAAAGAGAAGACAGTTCGGAAAAGAAGAGAGTATTTTTTCAATTTGCTTGTCGATGTAGCAATATGCTTCCGATGGTGTAAAGATGCATATGCAACGCACGATGTTCTTGACAATAAGTGTGGATCAGTGTTTTTCAAAATTATTCACCCATCGACGGGTATCGAGTTCTCCCGCATATTTCATCATGGTACAATAGCGGCACGATTAACCGGGACTTGAAAAACACTGTGACCGACAGATTTGATGGTCGATTGAGAAACTAACGTATTTCCCTGACAGTCCGTTGTCGGGGGGGAATACAAGAGCTTTTACAAGATAGAGATCGAGCAATATAGCATTCGGACACATTCACACATACGCGAGTCGCGCGTTCGCCTTCAGCGTTTCATGTCAGATCGCATCAGCCGCGAAAGAAGAGAGAGATAAGATTCGTCATGCTCGAAGCAAAGCGTTTCCTCGTAGCTACAAGATAACTCCTAATATGTCGTCTATAACGTTTCTCCATGTGATGAGTGTTCGTTCGTGTAACTTGATTGACGCGCATAGACCCGTCGATACATACGCAATACCTATCTACACGCGCATCTTGTCAGAAACACCGTTTCGTAGTAGGCGACTCGGTTAGTGTTTGCCCGACCGCAAGTCACAGCTTACAATTAGTTAGAGCCTAATTCCGAGCCGCCCCGTTATTACGCAACTTTATTGTTCGGTAAAGCGTAGGCCGGAGTAATTGCGTATCAGGCGCGATGGCAATGAGCCCAACTAAACGTATTATCATATTTCGCGCCCAGAGATATTTTATCGTTTCTCATGCGTAAGCACGCGTCACCTGCCCCTTCGGCGCTGCCCTCGGTTCAAATGACGTATAGCATAACGAGGAGAAAATTGGCAGCCAATGTAGTTCTGTTGTCGGTGAAAACGAACGGTTCCGTACGCTCACGCGAAAAAGATCGCTCGAACGCAGCAGCGTTCGTACACCAGGCCGTTCCGTCGAATTCGTTCTCTATGCCGTTGCCGAGCATTTGCCGTCCGTCCGCCGTGCTCGCGCCGATCAGCCGGATATCGCTTGATTTGAATAATATTTTTGCGCGGAACACGCGCGTTGCTCCGGCAGTATTCGCTTTGATAAGTCATTTCTCCCGATTGCGACGTCATGTCACGCAATCGCTCCGCGTTAGCGAAACAGCAAAAAAAAAAAAACTGCTCCTTTCGGTAGAGCGGCGCGTCGCGTACAACATGCAACTAACAGCGGATACATGGATATCGATGACGATCCGATGATGTCGCTGCTGCGGAGCTACGGCGCGCGAAATTGCACTCCCGAGCGCGTTTCGTCGTCACGTATGAACAAAAAAAAAACAGAAAAAAAAACGCGCGGCAGGACAATGGAAAACAGAAGCGTTGGGAATTCGTGCGTCGCGATTGAAATTCAACCTGACACTGTCACCGCTGACTCCGGTTGCAGCGTGTTCGGAGCACGGCGAGGTGTACCGCACCGGAGTATACTTATACGCGTGTCCCCTGTTCTGTCAACGACTCTTTTGCTACTCTCCATCGCGCATCCATTTAGTTCCACTCCTTTATGATGTCCGATGTCAAGTGCATTACTCTGCCTCTGTCTCTCTGTCTCCCTCTTTTTTTAGTCGCCGATCGTCCCGTATGCGTAAGCCCGACCGTTTTAGTTAATGTCCCATGATATCTGCGTTTGTACACTCTAGCGCGTCAGCGAAAGTTCTTAACGGGGCTATTTATCTTTACACGTACTACGAAAACCGATTCTTTATGCACTTGTCTCAATCAGTAGAATATGTGGAGTTATGTCTCGAAGTTGGAAGCCAGAATTCGAAATGTTATGCGAAATGTGCAGAAGACTTTAACCGCATTTTTCTCGAAACGACACTTTTGCATCTCGTTGACATGATTTCGTTTGACTGGTTAATTCGATCGTCTTGAAATCTTCAACATATGCGCAGAGAACATGAGGCTGTGGCTCCTACCTCAAGCAAGTTAATATTTTGCAGTTTACGGTTTTTGCACCGCTTCTTAGAGACAAGAACATAGTCACATTCGGTCCTCTGACAAGAGTGATTTGTTTTATTTTTCTCCGAAGTAGAGACTACAGCTACTCTCGTAAACTTGGAATAAAAATTCAGCAGCAGATATATGTATAAAAGTGCAGGAAAATTGCGTCGACAGTTTCTTCCAAACTCATTCTTGCAGTTCCGTCGCGAAGGGACCGGGAAAAAGTAAATTCCCTCTTCAATGCGAAGAAGGCATGAAAACCGTGAAACACGCCGCGTGCTGATAATTAAAACGCTCCCGTTAACGATACGGGAAGAGAAGGCCGTGCACGTACCAATCTAACGACGCCCCGGTGTCGCATGTGTAAATCTTGACAACGAGACTCGCGCGTTTGCGGTATGCACTGGTACTTACACGCTTGCACGTGACCCCGCTGTACGAATTTTGAGCACGTTCCGATGTCGCGTTAGCTCTATTAATACGGTACACAGCATCGATGCTACTCGATCGCGTCAGCTCATTTTTGTCTGCAAAAACTCACTCGTTACGCTCACGCCCCCGGAATTCCCTGAAACGACAACGTTTCCATTGAAAGCGAGCAACGCGAGACGAAGTTTAGTTGAAACTTTCGATATAAAGGGAAACTGTCCGTGAGAAACGATCCGGCGGTAATTGCTAATCGTAACAGCGCCTTTCATTCCTTGGGAAAGAGGGAGCTTTCGGCGAGTGCAATTACGCGTGAGAAAAGAAGCTGCTCCTTCGAGGCGTGTGAACAGTCAGCGAAAGCGGTTTATGTCTGCTCGTCTCTTTGAATTTACATGAGCCTTTAAATTTCCACGAAAGAGAGCCCCGTCTCGTTGCGTTCCCTTTTCTGCATTCGATATGAGCGTACTTAATGGCGGAAGGAAACCGAGGAATAAGAACCGGGCACGTTCCGAATATATTCTCACTGTTCGTGGCGGCGTCGGTCCGAAGTTCCGAAAAACGAAAAGTTCGCCCGGTAACGTCGTCAGAATTCGATCGCCGCGTCCGGTTTTCCTACGAGTTGCCGGAATTATTAAC
Source organism: Priocnemis perturbator (assembly GCA_963942575.1). Taxonomy (NCBI): domain Eukaryota; kingdom Metazoa; phylum Arthropoda; class Insecta; order Hymenoptera; family Pompilidae; genus Priocnemis; species Priocnemis perturbator. The sequence goes on along the minus strand of OZ012645.1, from coordinate 8,124,326 downwards.
GTTTTTTCCGACGAAAATTGAGGTCTCAGTGAAGCGTCGGGCAATTTCGTCGACGACGACGACGACGTCCGCGATAGGAGCGCCGGCGAGCGGCGGCCAATTTTCGGCCTGAACCGTAAACGGTGAACGTCGTGGCCGATAAGCGTCGAACAACTTGCTCCCGAGGCAGAATCCACGGACAAGCGAGACGGTATATATGAGTGATAAGCGGAGAGATACAAACTTCGGCCCGCAATCTCGAACGTAAGTAAGCACTTAGTGCGCTTCGCAAATCGCGCCAATCCTTCTGCATATAATCTTGTCGTAACTTGTAAGTTTGCTGGGGTGGATTACGACTCGTAAAGCTTCGGCGCGACGGAAATATTCAGCCTCTCCCTTCCTCCTACTGCCGGGACGCCGACTTTCTACGAATGACTTTCCCGTAAATTTCGAGGAACGACCTATTAACGCCGTTTCGTTTATTGCTTGCGACGGATTCGTAAGGAATTTTTAACCGATCGTTAAGACAATTAGTGCGACGTAACCGTAAAGGATCGTTATGATCCCGGAATGAATTTAATTTGCCCTACCCTGTCGTGTTCAGTCTTTCTGTTTGCTTAGCGGAAACCATACCTTTATCCGTCGTTACGAAGTCTAATCTGGCACACGTAGTCGTACAGTACAACTGCTCGGATTATTATTTCCTATCGACGGAAGGGATTGGTAAATTATCGATTTGTGGAAAGGACGTGTCGAGAAGTAGAAAGAAACGAATTTCGCCTTAGCTCCCCTTGATTAACGGATTCACATAATAATCGGCAAGAATTAGTTTCTGTTGCCAGTGGACCGCTTCGCCCGGGTTTACTTTGCGCGCGTAGAGTCAAGCGTTTTAATCCCATTGTAATTACACGCTCTATTACTACTTGCAATTATCAGTTTGTTTGCTCGCTAAGCTCGAACCCGTGTCGATACATCAACAAACATTACGTGACCCAGGCCGAGAGAATGACACGTTCGACAGCGAAGATCATTCGGCCCTTCTGGCCGGCGTGCATGGACAACGATCACGTCGGCGATAAAATTCAAATGTATTCAAATCGTAATTCAGTTTGTCTTTCTTCGTTGACGTCGTTAATGGCATGCCGCGGGGATAAGACACACCGCGTTCGCGGCCTCGACTTTTAATAGAAAGCATCATGAACGGATTTACGGTGTAGGCGATGAAAGTGATACGACCGTACATTCGGGAAAAGATTCTCTCTCTCGGGAGACTTATACGACAGTTAAAGTTCATTTCCCAGTCGCGGTGCCAAAATGAGATAGTTAGGAAATCGGAGCAAGTACCCAGGAATATTTATGCGACGAACGGCGCGTTCCGCGCGGCTGTTTGCGTATGCGCGACGCCGCGTGTACGTGTCACTGTGTGTCTGTGTGCCTGTGTGAACGTTGCTGATGTCCGAGTAGCGATTATGCGGCAAGAGAAAAGCATTTTCAAGATAATCGAAAGCAGAGGGTTTAGTCGAGAGATGAGCACCCGTCGTGGAAGCTGCTACAGCGACCAACCTTAACCCATTTTAACGCTCTCGCTCGATCGACAGTTGATCGTGCCGCTAACTCGATTATTTGACCGATTCTTTGCCCGTTTGACGTTCAACATAAATTGGAATCGAGTCGGCCGATGATGGGTTAACGGTTATCTCGCCGACCGGTTCAGCCGTCCATTCTTCTCGCTCGAAATTAGATACGCGCGCGCGACGAACGGTGGGTACGTGTCAGGCCATAAATTTCGATGGAGCGAGGCGCCAGTGCAGGCCGCCTCTAATGGAATTTCAGAGCAAAATTTCGGAAAACCGAGTCGCGCCTCCGGCCACGTTTGCCGTACTCATCGACGATAAGTTGCTCCGCCGCCGCGCCGATGAGATCGTTCGCGAATCGCGCGACCATTTGGTCTCGACTCGTAACACGTGTTAAGCAGCGCTGTTACATTCAACGGACATTGCCTGTAACGTACGTACTCCCATTCATGCGGCGCTCGTTCGCTCATACCCATACACTGCGGCAGGCGACAACGCATATGCTCGCAAATTGCACATTTAGTCACGCAGAGAGAGACATCTGTGCGACACAAGTCGACGGTGGCACGAGCCGGTGTCATTTTAAATGGAAAGTCCATTTTTTGTATGACGAATTATATATTAATCTTCTATTTGTGCGTGTTAAACTTACACTACGTCATCAATACTAACACGATCCCGAGCGAGTCCGCTGCTTACTCTCGTGGCACCGTCGTAAGCCATATCGCGCGCGCGCCAAAACAAAGGCCGTGCTGCTCGTGCCACCATTCTATCGGCGTTCTCCGTTTCTATGAAACATGAGAAACAACGTTACGATGAAAACGGATACGCGTAACTATTCCTATCAATACCAATATCTCGGCCGTACCGCGGGAACAATGTCGATTATTCGTCGAAATTTCGGATCGGGAATTGTTAAGAAACTACCTTGGCCCGCGTTACTCGATCCGTGACCGATTCGCGGCTTCCGAACGAAAACGGCAGTGGATTGGTCGTCCGCAGCGGACTTGCCTCCCGCTATCGCGAGAAAGCAAGTGATAAATTTCCATGGAAAGCGTTTGCCGGAAGAAAGCGTTCTTTCGTTTTCAGAGGTGCCACGGGACGAGAGCAACAATGGAGGGGCTGCCATTGTCACCACCTACACCTACGCAGAGCGATTGCAGGGGAGGCGGCGAATAAATGGAGGATAGTCAGGGCACTGCGGCGATCACGCGCGTAAAGGAACTCTCCTTTCATTCCTTCGGGGACAATGCGTCGCGATCGCCTTAAAGTTCGACTCCGACACGCGAGATATCCCGAACCGTCGACGTGGACCGCGGCCGAGGGTTCGCCGTTTCAATGTTCGCCCCCGAGAAGGATGGACTTTGGCAATTTCGGGATCACGTCGTTCGCCCGGAAAACGTTATCTTCACCCTTCGACCCTTGTATAGCCTAACCATTTATCGTGGAGACCAAAAAGGCGCGTTGATTCGAGACGAAAGTAATACGCACACGCTACGCTTGTAGCTGTACGTTAAATGCCCGATGGAGAAGCAAGACGTATCGATCGTTCCGTTTTTGGTCTATAGTATAGTTGGCCAAGCTATACTTTCCAACTGACTTTACTTCGAAAATGCGAAACTGAAGGAGACTTCCTTCGCGGGCGCTTATACGTCGTTCGCGGTGGTTAGGCAGGAAAAGATGGACGGTACCTATAAGTGGCACCGCCTCGGAAGTTCGCGTCAACACGTGGGCCACCAGCAGGGAAAACACCGTCTGTGACAACAGGATCGTCACACCTGGAACATCATCATACACACACACACACGCCTAATTCTCGATACGAGGTTCGAGCACGACGCGGGGATGTCGGTAAGTTCGTGTCGTGCCTAAAGCGAGCGTTCGCGCACTTGGCGAATATGCTCTCTAAGGAAAAGGATTTGTGCTTGGAAAAATGTTTGGTGGATTCGGTGCGAAAAACACGTGGCAAGAAAGAGAGAGAGAGAGAGAGAGAGAGAGAGAGAAAGAGAAAGTCTTGAGAGACTCGCTGTAAAAAGTTGTGATGGGGAAAATATGGGAAATTCTTCTTGATACGAGAATGTGCGTCGTTGTGTTACTCGCTTTCCAACGTCGTCGTACTAACCGCAACTACAACCATTACCACCGGCCATTTCAACGCCCACTCTGTCTCCTCCGCTGTCTTTCTTATTTTCTCCCGCATTCTATTCTCTCTCTTTCTGCCCCGTGTCAACTTTTATAGACGAACTTTACAAGAGTTTTGTACATTTGCTATTGGGGCCATCAGAGCGTTAGCCGGGTAGGAAAGTTGCAGGAAAGTATGTGGGCATCCGGGAAATTGTTACTCACGTGGGATACAGAATGACTAGGAGGAAAAGAGGAAAGGGGAGCGAGAGAGGAGGAAGGGAGGGACGGAGACCAGAGAGGATGACCTTGTGACTTTTCAGTCACGCTACGAGGAGTTGATGAGGTCGATGAAAAGCGGTAACGTTTCACCCGAGGGAACCGTCGTAAGAGGATAAAAGTTCGAGTTAGACGTAACTTACATTAATGTTGTATGCAGAACGGTTAATAATAGAAGGAAAAGAAGAGTTTGCACCCTGTCGGATGGTTAGTTGGCGGCAGAAAAAAATGTGTCCTGCTTTTTCTTTTGTTTTTTTTTTATTAGCGAAAATTAATCGAGCAAAGTGGTAGTCCTGGGAAGCTAATTTTCGAAATCTCTTACGTCGAATCTGCGCCAACACTCCCTCCCGCTCTTTTTCTCTCCTCCTTCTATCTCTCTGTCTCGTTAGGCATTTATCGTACATTGGTAGCTAGTATCCCTACGATCGGGTATTTCTCGCTGGTGGAAAAGGAAGCCTGGGTACTGGCGACGTCCTTGCATCGTTGGACAGGACGTCTGATTGCTTTTAGATTGAACTTTATCAGATAGCTACCGCCTCTGTGTGTGTGTGTGTGTGCTTGTGTCGCACTGTCGCGTGAACGAGCACGTGTTTGTCTCCGAACAGCAGTTTGGCGCAGTGCGCGCACGTGTTTCATGTAATTCTATTGCCGTGCGCGTACGGTGCTTTTCGAGGATCAAAGAGAGATCGCGCTGCCGAGTTTTTGCGATCTTTTTCCGAGTTTGCTGACCGTCTCTCCGCTTTTCCGATCTACGTACGTGCCCTGAGTGCTAACGGCCGGATCTGGCCAGTCCATTAATTCCTCGTACTCCTCCCGCACACGGAACTCCGTCGGTCCCCGCGTGTCTCCATGCGAACGTCCCATTTCCCTCGCAACGTCTCTTTTATTCCGCCTTCTTTTTTTTTTTTTTGTTTTGTCTACTGCGACACGACCGAGCGAAATTGTTTACCGATCGAGCAATCTTCGCTCCCGCCAACTTCCGTTGAGCGAGGCCAAGTGCGACGCCGACCACTCGAATTCGCCAACGCTGAGAGAGCGGTCAGCTCGCCGAACGCGTTCATTCGCCGAAAAATCCACGCTATCCGACGGCACGGTTCTCCGTCAATTTTCTCGCAAATTGACTCCCGATGCGACGAGGAAAGAGAGAGAGAGAGAGAGAGAGAGAGAGCGCGCGCTGGCCACCCGAGCCTCGTTTTGCACACTCGACTCTCCCGCTACCGGTTCGGATTTTTGCCGGCTCGTAAATCCAGGCGAACCCGAAAGCTCGTCGTCGTCGTGGCGCAGGGACGACGAACGATATGGATCCGGCTGACCCTCGAGATTGGATCTGTACGTGCCGCAACTCCTCGACGAGGTTATCGATTCCTTGCGCCGGGGCGAGGGGAGGTGGGGCGGTGTTTCTCGCTTCCGGTCGCGTCGCGAGGATCGACCGCGATAATTACGGGCCCCCTCTCCTCCTTTCGCCTGCCGCGATCCGTCTTCTCTTTTGTCTTTCGTTCCGACGCGCTTTCACGGCGCAATATATCTTCCTGCCGCGATCTTTTTCTCTCCCCGCATGTCCCGCGAATGGGTGCGAGGGCAAGGACGTCGATCGATCTCTGCATCATTCCTCTCCCAGTGTTGTCGTTCACGGCGTCCGCGGCGACGCGAGCGGGCAAAGTCTACTCGACCGGATTGCCCGGAAAGCGATCCAATCTCTTTCTTTTGCCGCGCATCACCTTCATAAGTTTCTCCGATCCTCGTCTTCTAATTTACCCCCGGCTTCCACGTCGGTCCGGCTATTTTTTGGCTGCGTTACATCCGTCCTGCTGCGACAGCTGGCTATTACGCAGAAAAGCTACCAGGTGGAAGGTCGAAAGAAAGAGAAAGTCAGAGTGAGAGAGAGACAGAGAGAGAGAGAGAGAGAGAGAGAGCAAGGGGAAAAAGTGGGTTAGGATAAAAAGTAATAGAGAAAAGGAAAGGTTGAGACAGTGTAGTTGAATACCGGGGTCGATGAAAAGCCGCGTTTACGACGAGACGACACGCGATCCATTATAGCAAAGGACTCTCGCCGAATGTCCTGCATTGTGCTCGTAACAATTTCGCATACTTCTGCCCGAAATATTGTTTGCCGATATTAATAAATATTTCCATGCCGCGTGGGACCCCTGCATGCGGGAAGTACATTTTTCGCTTTCTTCTTTCCTCTTTGCGCGAGGACTTGACACTTTTATGACACACGACGTGGGCCGTGTCATCTTACGCGGAGCGGAGCTACAAAGACTGAGAAAGAGAGAGAGAGAGACAGAGAGAAAGAAAGAGAGAGAGAGAGAGACAGAGTAAGATTCACAGAGGTACATATATAACGTCGGAGAATCCCTTTCGCGAAATCCGCTGTCGTGCGCCGTCGCAAAAATTACTGCCGCCACGGCTTCTTCGCGCAAATCACTTTGACTGCGCCTCTTTGGCCGCCTCGAGCCGGTTACGCTCGAAAATACGACAGCTGATTTGGCGGGAAAATTCTTGAACGTCGCTATTTCGAGGTATCAATTTAGTTACGCGAGGACGGAATTCAGGGGGGCTGTGAACGGGAGGATGAAGGGGGCAGCATGGCACAGACTGTCGCGATAATACGGGTAAAGGGAGCGGAAATTGGATAGACGGGAGAAGAGGAATGAGAAAAAGAGAGTTGGAGGAGGGACGGGTGGGGAGGGGAGAGAAAATAGCGGCGTAACAATGTGGAAAAGTTAAGCTAATTTCGGTGGCGCCGCTAATTTTGCCCCGCGTCCGACACATTTGCGCTAAACGTCGCCGAGGGCGCGCGGAAAAGACGGTCGCGGTTTATAAAGCCCCGCTTTAATACGCCTGCGTAATTACAAGGACGAAGAAAATAGTAGGACCGGCGGCGAGGAGAAGAGCGTGGGAGGAGCACGGGGTCTCGCAATTACGATCGCGGCATGTCGTAAAGTGCGGACCCCTGTAAAAAGTGTTTTGCCGACGAATTATAATCGCGTTAACGATCCGCAAAGGGAAAAACGATTCGTTCCGTGCAGCCGCGGAAAGTCGTTAGTTTGCCCCGGTAATCGGAACGCACGCGCACGTGTAAAGTCCTGCTTTTGTTCCGAGTTCCGAGTCCCGGTACGCGAGCGGGAACATATAAACGGGCACGGGGCAATGATATTTGATGTAGTGTTGTAGACTGTTTTTTTTTTGAGAGAGAATTCTAGAATTTTTGTCGATATACGAGCGCTACGTGTATTGATCTTGCCTTCTTACAACGCGTAATTTGTATGATATCTCTGAAGAATGTCTGAAGGCACGGTCTATGCGGTAAAAATATGCACTTTCATTATTCTCATCTAGCTAACTATGCTAGTTTACCTACCGCGACGCAATAATGCCGATCAACGAACGTCAATTGGCAGTTAAGAGGCAAAAGAGATGCAACGAAACGACGAAGATTAGACAAGACAGGGCGCAGCAATGCTTTTTGACGAACTCGTTTCCGTGCACAAGGCTATCATTAGTCATCAACACAATTGTGACACGCGTACGCGCTTAATAATTATGTACTAATAACAATAATATATAATACGTGTATATATATAATTATTGCATACAATTGCACGTACGAAACGCACCAACATCAATCAACAGATATTACACGTGGTATGCTTAACGTAGACTTCTGGGAAGCATACATATTTATATATATATACACGCCCACACACACATATATATATATAATGTATAATGTGGGTATACATATATATACAAATGTAATATTACAGGCAATGTCCGAGTACACAGGCACTTTCAGAAAAATTGAATCTGTCAGCAGCTTGCAAGGTGAAACGAAAACGAGATACGCAGGAGAAAGAAGGGGAATAGTGAAAAATGAGAATGCTTAAGATGAATTAGAGACTATTATGTATAGTTATGCAACAGCGGCACGTAGCGTGATAGTACGAAATAATAATAATAGTAACAATAGTAGAGAAAAAAAGCTTCGCGGACAATTCAATCAACGCTGACTGCCGATATCTTCTTACGACAATACCTGGAAACGTTCAGCCGTACAACTAATAAAATTGCATAACTGTGAGATAAATCATATTAGTGCCATGCAACGGAGCAGCTAGATCGCGGTTTGACGGGCTCAAGAAAGAAAGTACCATGTTAGAATGGAACTTCCGTCAAAATGTCGTGTCGCTTTGCATGTGGGTACATGTATATGCATATCTGTTTGTGTAAGTTGACTGCAGCAGCGATTCTCAAGCGCAATCAAACACGATCTATCGAAAGTGATACGATCCGACACCAAACGGCACGTACACAGCTTCTCGAACAGCAGCCTCCAACAAACAGGCAAACGGTAATATCAACAATGTCAAGGATTGTGCAGAAAATGCGTACGTTGGACGAACGACGAGGAAGACAGTTGAACAGTTTGCGACTTGTGGCGAAAGGAACAAAAAAAAAAAAAAAGAACGGCAGTACAACGATCAGAGATATAGTAATATTTCTTTGTAGCTAGCCGTCCGAAAATTGAAGTCGACTGCAGCCTCGCGCGACGGCTTTGCAAGGCCCCGCCTCTCGTTATCCTGATTACGGTGCTGCGGAAATGGGCCAAGAAGGCACGGCGAGATATCGCGACGAATTCAATTTTTAAACTTCAACGACGTCATATCGCCTTCCCGCCCCCGAAGGCTCTTCCGAAGACGGTCCGCGACAATCTTCATTACGTCCGTCCGTTCTTATACTTTCACGTCCTAAGTGTCGCATGATTTTTCTTATTTAAACGCCACTTGCGACTCGAAAAATTGCTCGGTTGCATAAATCGGCGATGTTATCGTCAGGACGTTATTATGGCTTGTATTTTTCTCCTACAAATTCACATTTTTCGCCTATCTTTCATTTCTACCTACATGTGTGCTCAAATAGACCGTTACTGATATGAAATTAGGTCTATGGGTGAGCGATGCATCGTTGTTGTTTTTGTTACGAAACCGCGATATGTCGTAAACGGTGGTACATCAGGAACATGATCTCGCTTCATTCGCTACTGTGTTTGGCAGCGTGAAAATAATCTTCATAGTGCGCTGAATGTACTTACCTCAAAGTGTTATCGTTTCTCGATCACAGATCGCACATGATGTGTGCAATTTTCGACGTCGTTCCTCTGCCACGTGAGCCTGCGTACGTTTCTTGTCACTCAAACGTGATTGGGATTTACATTTACTTGAGAAAGATGCATTCCGAGTAATTGAACGAATCGTGTGTGTCGTCTGGTATTTCGCTTCTCGTCTCACCGCGCAAATAATCCGGGGTAGCATTAGCTAATGGGACACTTGAGTTACCAGGAGCGCTGCCTTGCCACTTCGTACTAAACTTCAAGAGGAAAGAGTAATCGTCGATGCGCCAGACGAAAGAGCAACTTTAAATTGAATGCAAAGGGTCAAGAGAATCGACACATTTTTTCCGTTTTTTTTTCATTCTCTACCGGCCACAGGTCCGCTTATCGGACGTATATACGGCACCTAGGATTCGCGATTGAAGAGTTAAGACGGACGATCGACGCAAAGTGCCGCGCGGTTGGTCGTTGCACAGCGAGGAGACGAGACGTAGCGAAGGCATATGAAGTCCGCGGTCGACGGGGCGTATTATTTCGCAGCACACACGGCATCACTTGTACGCGCGATGCAACGCTTTGTCTAGCGGCCGTGATGCTGGAAAGAGGGACGGATTTTCAGTGCGCCAGTCTACGCACGGGGAAACAATGGCCCGGCTTCAGCCGTCGACACGCTCGCGCTTGTTTTGCCGTCGGTGTTCGACTCCGTGCGCCTCCATTTACACGCAGGATGCGCGCAGAGTTACACGCGTGTCGCGAAATCGAGCCCTCCGAGCGAAAACACCGATGAGGTCCGGTATTATGGCGCCACCCGTGCCCGTCGAATTTCGATCGTCGACTCTGCCTGACATCGATGCGCGCCGCGTTGACGTGATGACGGTGTCACGTCGGGACGAGCGAATAAAAGACTTTTCAGACTTCATCGACATCCGCGTCATCTTGTCGGCCTCTACGCATTTTCCTTTACCCTGCGGATTTTCACGGGACGCAGGACGCGACGCGTCTGCTGCGCTAGAAATTTGGGGAGATGAGGAATTTAGTACTGTTGGAGGTATAACGCGAATACTAAAGTTGAGGTAAGATTTTGTTAGAACGTCAAGCCGATACGTTGCGTCGATGTGCAATCTTGAAATAGCGATGTTTTTGCGTTTGAAGGTCTGCCAGAGACAGGTTAGCGGGATGTTATTCAAGGTGCGTGCGCAGTTTCGCTGTTTACGCGAGTTCCTGCCTTTTGCATTACCGCAATTTTACTTGCGACCTCGTACGACGTATGCGAACGCACTACTGGCAATTACGCGAATGTTTTCAACACTGTTCCGATAACAGAGGATACTGTGAAATAATGGACATGATGCGTTCTTTTTCATGAGCATCAGATGCTATTCGCTCGCGTTCTAAAAGTCAACGAAATTACCACCGGACGCACAGGATATCGTGTTTACATTGCATGCATAAACGTGCGTTTTTGTCATGAGCGTAGTGTACAACTCCGGAACATGGTATTACCAGTGCACCGAACAAAAAGCGTTTTATACGACACCATTCAGAATTTGATGTGTCATGCGCAAGTCTTCGACCTCTTATTTTCTTGCATATTTTATTGTTCCGCTCACTACAAAATCTTCACTTTTATCACATTCGTCGTTCCGTAAAAAATCTAGGATAAGTATGAGCAATTGGATTGTACACGGCGTTTGCAGCCAAAGGACTAATGGCCGTAGACGTTTGAACAAACCTGCAACTGCAAAGAGTAAGGATCAAAGGTACTGGCATCCAACCGTACCGATGTCACGAAGAATGTTGCATTATCGGTAGCGCGTAAACGGTACGCAGGCTCCGGCGTTTGCGAAAAATGTGCTTCGCCGTGTGCAATGGCGCCTTTGAGCAACGGTGTCCCAGTCAATCGCTCCTCCGTTATTCCCATTACCAGATTATTCGCCGATAAACAGCGGGAATGCTTTTTACCTCGATCATTATTACTAGTGCCGTGACGTACCACCGTTTCATCGACACGAGTACCAGCTCGCGTACAAGGTGTTCGACTCTCCTACCGAAACGAAATAGATTTTATCAAATGTCGTTTATCTCGAAAGAATACGTTCGGCTGTGCGTTTGAAACAACTCTTTTCTTTCTCCAGCTTTCCGATAGATGAAGTAAGAATTTGCACGGTGAATAGTTTTACACAGTTGAGAATGGATGTAGTAAATAATTTTGCAGAGTTAACGATTTGCGTAGCGATGGGTTTCCGATTCGATGAACAAGAGAAAATTCACCAAACAATTATCTAAAATTACGCATGGTTGAAGTCAGCCGCTTAATTACATAGTAAAGAATGCGAAGAATGAATTTTGAATTGCCGCTAATTGCATAACTTTTATCGCTGTTTTATCGATGGCCACTATTTTTCTGTCTTCGCGATACGTAACGGTTTAACAAAAATCCAAGTCGCCGTGGGAAAACCGCAAAATTCGCGCGACACCGAACGATTCCGGACAATCGAAGATAGACGCGCGCGCGTACAATCTGTTGTAACAGAGCTGCTGTTACTGTTGCTGCTGTTGCTGCTGAGTACGTAAATATAAAAGTAGAAATATATAGACGTATATAAATATAGATACGAAGCGAACGTAGAAAGAGATAGCGTGTATGTTTGACTGTGTTACTGTGCAGAGAAGTAGCAGTATTAGTAGTATTAGTAGTATTAGTATTAGTAGTAGTAGTAGTAGAAGTAATAATAGTAGTAATAGTGGCAATAGTAATAAATGTATATACGCAATCCGAAGATATACCAAAAAAGCAACAGCGAAGCGGCAGCCGAGACGTCTAGAACGAGGAAGAAGGAAAATTGAAGTGAACAAGAAAAACTATAGACAGATACATGAAATGAAAGCACGCAAAGATGGCAGCGACAACCGAACAAGTGTTCAAGTTCGTCCGAGAGGCCACGGTTGCAGCGGACACGTGTTCCGACGAATTCCATCAGAACGAACAAACGAATGCGTCGCCGTCAGATGAGACTGGTTAGGCCGGTCACAGGAATAAAACACACAGCTTTGAATAGGAATGCGCGCACATGCGGTCAAATCAATCGCAGCGATTCCTGTCGGGACTCTGTGCTTTACATCTGCGACTAAATAATCGCCGCGACACAAATTCGCGTCGGAAAGAATTGTAACGTCCGAACGTGTTTCTTTGATCGTACGTGTCCGTCAGAACGGGTCGTATCACTTGGTTGAACCACGCGTCCGCTGCGATCGTAGCCAGAAGCGCCTGGATTCGTGCTCGCTCGATTCGTCATCCGTCGCGCGCGGCAACGGGAAAAGGGGTATCGACAGGAACAAAAATGGGAGAGTATTGCCGAAAGGGCGATCGACCTTTTTCTTTATCCGCCAGTCAAATGGGCGGCGCGCTATCTTTGTTAGTGTCCCATTCGAAGAGGGGGGTGGCTCCCCTCCCGCCGCACTCCGGATCTTCCGAGATCTGACGAGTTTACGAGCTCTTGGAACTCCCTATTTCTCTGGATCAGCGTTTCTCAGCCTCTCCCAGGATATCGCGTTACGCCGGGCGAACCGATGCGACGCTTTACGATTCCACGAATCATACTCGAACGACGGACATATGTGCTCCGATTATGAGTCACTGAGCCAGGTCGTTAGTCGCACTCGTCGCTCCAATTAATCCTCCATTCGGTCAATCTTCGGAGACGTATAGCGCACGATGAGGAGTCTCCTTCTGCCGTCGTCGGCAGACGCGAACAATTTGCAATGAGGGTGATCGTGCGTCGTGTCGAGACCACCTTCCGGAATATCTCTGCTGTTCACGGATGTGTGAAACCTTTCTCCAGGACAAAGTTACGCCCTTTACGAAGTTACTCTCTTTGAAGGGACGAGTGCGGTAGCGGGAGAAGTTCTTTTTCAAGGCCTGTTTTTTTTTCTCGCAAGTTCTTATAGTTTCCGATGTTCTTAGTTCTCTCATATTGAACGGGGTAGGAATTTTTGGATACGTTTGGATAGCTTTGTTCAAGTCCTACAACATTTATTTGAAACATTGCTTCCTGTTGCGCACAATTTAAAAGTTATATTGGTATTTTCACATTGATGACCATGAATATTCGTAAAGAAAACGATCTTGAAAGAGATCTTTCTCAATCAGCGGTCTTGCCCCTTCGAAGAATAACTTTCGCCTGCGGCGTTTACTCATGCATCCATAAGCAACGGAGAAATTCTTGGATCTAATGCTAGATGATCCACCGTGTATACCCCGTTCTTTGTGTCGGATGATACATTTGCCCAGGAAGGCGTTCTTACTTGGCGCGGCATTCAATCGCGATCGTCAATAGTATTCACAGAGGTTCAGAAAGGAGTTAACGCACCAGATAGTTTTCCGATTTACTGCTATCAGGTCATTCCCTGCTACCTTCAACTGTGGAGCGTAAAAATTCAAATGTCTGCGCGATCTAGTGCTAGAATGGCTAAGGCGGTGAAAGATATCATAATATATTATGCATTAAACATTCGTTGCTTTTTCTTATCAACGATATTAGACTTTACGCAGTTCTGTATCAGTGTATGATAATTCAAACTGTCTTTGCTCTTGAATCCGTGACATCGTAGCATCGAAAACTAACCTCATATTGATATATATACTCTTATCACTAAGCGCCTCACAAGTGCAACCCATAAACGAGCTTCCCTTTAAATTGCCATAGCTTTCGTTAACGTTTGAACAGAACGCGAATTCTCTTTGCCAGTACCGCTATGCGAGAAGTACGAAAGCAAGCGAAAGTAATATTTATCGCGTATCGCCGCGATAAATGCAAAACATCTCGGACATTACGTAATAACGGGCGGAGTGAATACAGTGGGAGAAATGAAAAAGCGAGGAGGTTAAAGGCGAAGCGAAGAGTGAAAGATCTGAAGACGGAAAAATAAAGCGGCGGAGTGACTCGGGGAGAGAGGGCGAAGGATAATAGGCCGCGACGCGGAGAATACGTGAAAACGAAGGGAAGGAAACGAGCGTCGAGTGCTCTTAGAGGCAACTGAGGCGAAACCGTTCAAACGTGACTAGCAAACGGAGAGGCATCGCGGACTGCGCCCGCATTTTGTCAATTGCATGTTGTTTTCCTGCAGGTTGCGCGCGCGCCGCGCGGAAAAATTTTCACAAATGGTTTTCGATTTCTCAAGACTGAATATTCGTCTCGGTGGCTACCAAAGTGGTGTAAATAAGAAATCTCAAAAAAATGTGAATTCTTCACATACACGTAGATTGATGGGACGGAAAAATAAATGGAAGGATTAAGTAATTTAAAGCACATTTGAAAAGTTTGAAATTTTTGTTTGTGGATAATTTTGATATTTGTTAAGTTGACTACTTTATAGTACGTATTACGATTGGCAGGTAAAACACAAGCACTGAAAAGATCTTTATGCGCACGCACGTTTAATGAATTCATGCAGTTCTGGCAAAACAAGCTGCACTGTTGGCGTCGGTAACATAAAGTTTTAGTACCCGGTAAACACCGGAAAACCAAGACGGACAATGGAAATGCGAGTTTCTCAACAATTTATCATGGCACTATCCGATGCGTATGCTCCTCTTTATTCCTTTATTACATGTTTTGATAGTGCGGCGATACGCGGGGTTCGTGTCCGCCCGTTAGTTCCAATGTCCCGTAAATGATGGGTTTAACGTTTAACCGAACGACTACATGGATGCACGTATAAGGCATTGCATCTACAAATTGTCATATTGAAGTGAAATATGCGTGAAATATGCGTAAAATAACGCGCGACTTACAAAATGAAGATAGACAACTTGTTTCAAAAGTGCTCTGTCCGACGAATTGAACATGTCCTTTTTCCTTTGTAAAATTTATATCGCAGCATGACAGTGTGCTTGGCGACATTCTACGCTGAGCACGTGGAACGTGCCTTGTGCGCCGTGTAACGGCACATGGGTCCAGCCGGAATGCCCAGCTTCTTCGCTTGTTTCTTTTCATCCATCTATCCCCCTCCCTGTTCCCCGGTACGTCCCTCTTCTCTCTGTCTATTCTTGAACCCTTTTCCTCCTCGCACACTTTTCAACCGCAGCATTCCTGTAACTCGGGAGAGTAGGTACGCACGCGTTCGTGTGCACACAACCGTATTCGTACGTGCCCGTTCGTATGTCTGCGCGCCGCGTCGGCGATGGTTTATCGGAAAATCAATTGCACGTAAGGTGAATTATTCGATTCGCCAGACGACGAACGCACGCCCGCGCGCTAGTAAGACAGAGCCGTAGGAAGAAAGACAGAGCGAAGAGCGAGAGGAAGAGACAGAGATAGAGATAAATAGAATTGGATTGAGAGACGAGCAACGATAGCGCTTCCGGAAGAAAACGTGACGCGTCAGAATGATCGTCTTCGTTCGGGCTAACACTGGGCCACATTCGTCGTTTCGACTCGACACTGCTATCAGTCGATCTGGCCGTGAGCCGTGAGCCGCGAGTCGATCAAAACGGCGAATGCGGAGGAGCGTCGGCCGTGGCCGATTGTATCGTAGCGCCAGGGATGCATGTCGACGTACGGTCGGACCCAAGATCATCGCGACACAATGAAACATCTGCAGCTGCCAACTCGTCCTCGTTCGTGCGCCATACGTCTCGATATTCGTCTCTTGCACCACTAGAAGCAGAGTGTCGCGGGAGAAAGCGGGAGGGGCTGCTATTGGAAGTCAGGTCGAGCGTGCTTCGGTAGCGAGTGGAAGTACGATTTCGCGGGGGCCGTTTGGATTTCTTTAACTTTACACCACCCCTCATCGTTCCCGTTTTTTACTGCTACTCGCCGGTTAATCGAACGATGTTGCGCGAGAAAGCGGTGCACGAAGCCAGGCAAATTATCGTTCGTACGGAAAAGAAGGATAGCAGCCGTATTAGCGGAGAGTTTTTAGACGAGAGA
This sequence comes from Priocnemis perturbator, assembly GCA_963942575.1. Classification (NCBI taxonomy): domain Eukaryota; kingdom Metazoa; phylum Arthropoda; class Insecta; order Hymenoptera; family Pompilidae; genus Priocnemis; species Priocnemis perturbator. The sequence goes on along the minus strand of OZ012645.1, from coordinate 8,108,328 downwards.
GACGGGCGAGGTCCTCTTCTCATGCGTCGCGTCGTGTGAAACACGGCAAGACACGACCGGCAAGCTTGTCTTATTCTTCCCCGCCTTCCGCCTTCCGCCAACCGCTACTCGCCCTTCGTCGCCCAGCAGGCCGAACAAAGTGCGAGAAACGGCACTGGACGTGTGTCTCGCGCATACACTCCAACCCACATTCATTCGCAAACAGGCGCGCGAGCGCGTACGACGTACGTCTTCGTTGGCTTCTGTGCAATTTCATCAGTCAGAGAACGTACTTTTCAACCAATTATTTTCTCTGACGTGGTCGCATCAAAAATGTAGCAGCCTCGTGGTTCCGACGATCGGGTCAGCGAGAATATTCGAGCAATTGGCACGAATCAGACTTACGTCTCCTTCGTGCTAACTGGTGGCAATTCTGAAGCATCGGACTCCAAGTCCGACTATGCATATACGGTGCGATCGTGTGCAATCGTTGAAACCAGCAAGACTGCGTCTATTTTCAAGTGGAAAATGTATACGACGGAGGAAGAGACTAATCTGGCAAGCTAATTGTAAACTAATCATCTACTTGCTGGTAGCGCACGTGTTTATTATGCGTCTGCAAATCATTGGAAAGCTTCGGTCGATGTGTCGCGTCGTCGCAACTTGCTGGCCGAATTATTAAACGCGGGAGAAAGCGTCTTTGGTGCCGAGCATTGATTGCGGAATCTGTCTCGGTCGATGTCGAAAAGAGCGGGCGCAGATATGGGAAATAACGAAAGTACCGGAAATTATGCGAGTCTGTTCGAGAGAGAGAGAGAGAGAGCGTTTCCTCTCGCAAATTTTCTTAAACGTCGTCGTAAGTCACCGGGTAGGTACTGGCCGTTTACTCGCTGCGAGTTGCGTTTTAATATCCGGCTTGTTCGCTCCTATCGCGCCTGTATCGCGTCTTCTATCCAGCCGCCACTCGAGCGCAGCTGCTCGAGCGTCGATAATAATTAAGGTACTCGGGAGCAGGCAGAAAAAGCGGACTTATCCGCCAACTCTTTTCTTTTCTCATCTCACGCTTCTTTCAGCTTCTTTCCGCGAAGGTGGCAACGGGGTCGGACACTTCCGTGTCCGTGCGATCAGGAGCGCGGGTCGCGGGCAACTCTGGAACAGTGTTTCCGAGGCTTGTGGGTCGCGGGAAAATGATTAAAATGTCATTTTTTTTAATAATATAGTTTCATATTATCGAACTCCTTGCGCTTCGAAATATCTAATATGTCGTTCACCGTGATCGGAAATATGCGTACGTCTCACGGCGAGAGATAGATCAAACTCTTTTTGTACAAATTCATTATCATTTTTATCTCGAATGATAAATAAGAAGCAGGTTCAAATTCTTCTTTTCCCCCGTCTTTGTATCATGAAAACATGTCTTTAAATAACCCCATTCACTATTCATACTACAACAAAATTATTTCTTTCTGGAACTCTTTCCTTCTCAAGTAAAGGTATGCTTGGGCACGTTAGCTATTCCATTAAAAATTCGAACTGCGGCGCCAAAAAGCTTTGAGAAGCACTACTCCAGAAGGTATAGCGGCCACGTAGGTTGTCCCGTCACATCTTACGGCAGAACTTTAGCCCTCAGCACTGACACTAGGGGGTTTGGTCACGATAATACTACGAGACTACGGAATATTCAACGAATCAGCCGTCGCCTCGGATAAACGTTCAATCCCGCAATCTGCGTTTCATGTCGGGGCTCGAAGGTTTAAGGGAGACGTCGCGGTGATCTTACGGCACAGAGCGGTGGAAGGATTCGGCGATGTCAAAGAGGCACGTCTACAGTGGTGTCGTGCGCTTAAGCGTTGCTTCGGCTCTGTGCACGTTCTCAAGGTAACGATACGGTAATCGAGTGAACGTGTCCCGCGAGGCGGGCCAGTTTCACAGAGTAAAGCGCGCGCGCGTATACACTCTCACGAACACACCGAGCACATTTATACGTAGTCGAATTCGAATCGGCGGCAGCGCGGCATTTCTACGCGATAGGGTAAACCGTCGTTAATTAGCAGCCACTTTACAAGCGCCGGCTGGAATATTCGTGTCGTCGGTATAGGCTGTTGTCCGCGTAGCACTGCTTTCTGCAACGAGATTATGTAGGCGCGCGCTCGTGAATTGCCGACGATCCTTTTGCGCAGCGGGAAGCGACAAAATCGACACGGACGAAGAGGAGCGTCCGCGCGCACTCGCAAACTCTCGCGCCCCCGCAATTAGGCGCGCGACTTATTAGGCCCTCGTGGCGAGGGGTAAATAAATTAACGGGCCGCGCTCGGGGTGATAACGATGTTATTCCGGTGCACAATCGAGTGGGGGCGTTCGCAAAAAGAACGTAACGGTAACGAGTTTTAATTAACAGGCCTGTCGACTGGACGATCTCGCGTTGATCGATTTTTCGATTGATCGCCGGGGCCGTGTTAATTGCCTGCCACTTCGAAATTGGAACGTCTTCTGTAGTAACGATAGCATCGATTGGCTGCCTCAGACGCGTGATTTTCAAAGACAATAACGCTGCGCGGAAAAGCGATTGTTCTTTTTCTTCGCTCACTCTAGGCGCGATCGATAGCTATGATTTCCTCGTTTGAATTCTCTTTCGCGTCTCGAATCGCCGTGCCGGACGAGCGTGTGATCTGACGTTAATTAATGCTCGCAAATCTCCGCCGTGTAAAGATGCGTTTTATATAGGGTGGTTGACGTAACTTGCACACCGCGAATAACTTCCCAAGTACGAGTCGTATGGCAAAATTTCTCACACAACAGCTGCAAGGTTACTACTTCAAATAGAACGGGTTGCACAACGTTTACGTGAAACATGTTTTCCTGTCACGCACTTTTCAAAAGTTATAATACTGTGCGTAATAGAAAAGAGTGATTGAATGAACTACTCGAGGAGTGTAAGTTGCATCGACCACCCCATATATCGCGCCAATTCGCTTGCGGATTATCGCGAGTGTCACGAGAGGATGCCCATCGCTTTGACAAGTTCGATGACTAAAAGAGAATGCATTGTCGCACGAGATAAAGCTCCGGCATGACCTCTTCTCCCTTACCACTCCGCCTTCGCCTCCACCTTTCCCCCTTCGGTCTTGCCCCGACGGCCGTCCATAATGATAAAAGGCGATTGACGCGTTTTAATTTACTCCGATCACGAGCACGGGTCCCGCGATAAAAGCGTCGACGTGTCAGTCAGGTTAAATCGATGATGGAAAAAAACGGGGAGCAGCACACGATTGAAACCGTTCAATTCTTGGTAAAACTCTGGTGATGTCCGGCGATTCGTGGTTGAAGCGCCAACTCGCATCCGTTTGAGGCTCCTACCGATCAAGAAATACTCTTACTTCAAAGAAATTATCTCATGTTAACGAAAACTCTAATTGATTGATACTCATAAGTAAATATTGAACATGGTCTCATCACTAATCGTAACAGGCGGAATGGCGAGGGTGTCAAGGTCGATGCTCGAAATCGCGCGCAATTTGTCCCGAAGACGAAGACGATGGAGGCTCGTACCCGCGCCGCGAACTTATCCAATTAAATCCCTCAAAGTTGAGACGAGGAAACCTGGAAGCTCTTCCGCAAGGAAATGGCTCTATTCCCTCTTCCATTCTATACGCGCCATCCCCTCGTTCCTACCGCTTTTATTCGCTGCATCCGACCACACCGATTCAATTTTTCCGAACAACAGCGGCTGGTCATCCTCCTCTATTCTTTATCGTCCCCGCCTCCTTTTGTCTATCGATCACCGATCGCCGAGAAACTTTCATGGGATCCTGCGTTCACCGATACGAATCTCCAATATGTACAGCGATCTATGCGATTCGTTGAATATCCGTCGTCTCTCTACGCTTTGATTGCGCCGAATTTTATTGCTATCACTGCGGCCCAGGAGCTGTTTGTCGCTTAACGACGCAAATTTTACTTATTTCTCAGTGATATAACGCGTTCGGTGCTAAGATAACTTTGGAACTCCCACGGGGTAGTTATTTTAAACGTTTCCCCCCCAAATGAAATCGGACAGTGTCATTAGTTTTTATAACGCTCCTCGTAAATCTTGCCTCACGATTTAACTGCCTTCCGTTCCTGGCCACGAAAACGTTTTGACCGTATCTTTTCATTTGATACTATAAGCTCGGGTCGTTTTTCGTCCGTCCGTTCGTGTATTCGAAGATTCGCCGGTCCGTCCGTCGAAACATTTATCGATGATATATTTTTCCAGCTCCGGCTTATTGTTAGATATATACGCATAAGTGGTCCGGAAAAGGGTGAAGCGTTGAGAGGCGAAGAATTGGCAAGCATTTCGCCGAATTGTTTCATCCTCGAAACGATCGATTATTTGCTCAACATACAACGCGAAATGACGGTTCACTCAATCTTTACATCGTCTCGCGTACTCTCGCGGATTATCTGATCGACCTAGCCTGCCGAAGTAAGTCTCTTCCTCCGACGCCCACGCGTCTTCTTGAGATGTTCGAGTCGCGAGCGAGATCATTCCGTTCTCAAGGAAACGCGAGGCTCGTTCGTTGGTTTGTAAAAACTCAGTTGTACCTAACAGAGGTATTGCGTCGGAGACCTGGGGCAGGGTCTCGGCGACGAGATTCAGGAACACCGTCAGCGATAGCAAGATGGTCACTCCTGAAACAGTCGTAGCCCACCATGCTCAGTACTTATCCTCCCGCTTGATCAATCCGACTGGTTGAACTGCCCAACGAAACAAGCAAGTTGACGTGACGTCGATTCCACAATTTATTTATATACTCCCGTGTCGGATTACCCCGATTACTCTGCCGCCAGAAGGTGTCGAGTAATACATGCACACAGCACGACATACGGATAGTCAACCGCAATCACACGCGCACGTTCGGAGACCTTTTCGACCTCTCGTTAGTCGCCTGGACGGCGCTCACGAAAGTGTAGAAGGATAAGATTGTTAAGAAGAGACCTGCTTAAAATAGAAGGAGGACTTTCCTAGGGTTCGAAAGATTTGCTATAGACACAGTGTAGAGGAAACGAGAGAGATGATAGTGCATTGAGCGAGAAGAAAGGTGTGACGTTCCGAGAGAGTAAGACATTTTCAATAATAATTGGTCTGATCACGAATAGGCACGTACTTATATACATACGATCCATGTCTCGTCCGTGACGTAAAAGTAGATAGCTTCACAAACACTGCGATGTAAGTAGGATGATAGTAGCATCCAAACTTTAGTCATTACATCCGTATAGTATGTATTACATTATTAATGTAAGATATCGGGGATGTAGTTCTGTTAGACGGACCGCGTTTCAACCTCGGGCATTAGTGCATATCCTGCATTCGGTCTGTACTAGCGATATGTTTCACTGCTCCTGGAATGTTGAACGCTCGCAATTCAGACTGCCGTAGACTGGAAGACCGTTTCAGTCAACGTTGCCAGAGTTCAGAGAAATCTTTCTGCTCGCCAGAAAAGAGCAGTTTCTGCTGTGTTTGCGTCGAGCTTTCATAACGGCGGAATGAGTGAAATAATAAATAACGCCGGCAAGAAACCCGATGCCGACTCCGTTGTCGTAGATAAAAGGTAGCAATTTTCGAAATTATTTAAAGCTTGTCGTCTATCCTGCCCTGACACTTTGATAGCATCAAAACGAAAAAAAAAAAAAAAAAATTGAACTTATACGAAAACATAACCAGGTTTCACGATCGGCGCACTCTCGTTTCTCTTGAATATTAATGTTCGACAACGGCGAAGCTTTCGGGAATGTCACCGGATAACCAGTCGTCCTGCGGACGCAGCACGATTAAGTTAAATTGTAACGTCGAATGTAAAAGCGCGCGGCGCCAAAACGAAGCGATTTGTGCCTGATTTCACGCGAAAATAACTCGTTACCGCGCGGCGCGAATGGAATGCGACGATACATTGTGAAACGTTCAAATTCGGTTGTCTAACAGCGGAAACGGGGACAATTTGGACGTTGAGCGCGGGGGCGGAATGGAGCTGTTGTAGCAAAACGGAGGAAACGGGTAAAAGCAAAGAAACTGTCAGATTATATTCTCGAGTCGCTGGATTTTGTCGACCATTTCATTCGGCCATTCACAGTTTCACTTCTACGTGACGTTACTGTATTCCTTACTGTACACTATTTATTGGCCTCACGACAATCTTCACACCACAATTGCTCGTTCCATCGTACCGATAGAAAATGCTACAGGTGAGACGCATTAACCCTCGCATGACGAGGCTGGGTAATTTTCACTCAATACAAGAGTAATTTTGAGTTTCGGTACCCACAAAACGGGTTAAAAACATTAAATCGCGTACGACAACGACGCGGTTAATTTCGGAGCGGTTGTTAACGCAATGACGAAGCCTGCGTTAAAATCACTCGCGATCCGCGACATATTAGCGTTACAACGGCGACAAATTATCGAGCTACACGGATAAGTTGTCCCACGGGTCGGTTGCTGGCAAGGTTACGCGTAATTGACTAGCGAACGGTTAATTCTTCATTATTAGTCAGCCTGGCTACCCGAATATGTCTGACACCTCCAGCATGCTCTTGCGCGGCCGTGTACGCTCGCGTGCGCCTGTATGTGTTTGCCCGGGATCATTGATAAATTCCGGCGCTCCCGTTATCGCGATCCGGCCGAAGTAGCACGATGGACACCGACGTCGAGCGAATTTTTCTCCAGAGAGACGAAATCGTGGTTTCCCTCCGGGACCCATGGGACGGATGCGAGCTAAATAATAAATAACCCTCGGAAGAAGGGATTTGCGGAACGGAACAAATTCGTACTTATTCGCGCGGCGACATTTTCGCCGGGCGAAATACTTGCGGCGCGTCTCGGTCGTTTGGGAATTACGGACGATTTCGAAAACGGCCAGTGCGCCGCCATATTCTGACTTTCGGCGGAGCGAAGGCTGGCGTTGCGCTTAGCTCGGAAGTGCGCATAAATCACGATAAGAATGGAGGACGGAGGAAGACAGTGCACGATGGCGCAGACAGGATGTTTCGCGGTGGGATCGGCGCGGCTGAAATAGGTAGTACGGATGAAATAAATGGCGGACGAACGTTGTTACGCCACCGCGTAGCGAGGCTCTTTCAATAGATTCCGACTGCGTGTTTTCCGGGACGTATGCTTCGCCGATAAACATGCCCCTTAACGCGCTTGTCTTTATCCCCCAAACGGTCCCTCGTACATTTCGCGTGCAACACCGCACCCTATTCGCAGCCCACCTTCGCGTCAATTCAATCTTGAATTATTTACGTGGCCGTGTTGAAGATTCACTTTGGCAATGGTAATCTATGAATGTTTATCGCATAAGCGTATATTTCGGCCTACTTTCGAAATTATATATTTTCGGTTAATATGAATGTAGGCGATGAGGCAACGAGCAAATCGGGCGGATGATTATACGTGTGCCAGTGATTGTAGAAGTGGTCGAACGACGAGTGGAAAATGAAATTTTCAATAATAATTTTTTTTTTTACACGTACAGAACACTTGCCTCGTTACCGGCACGTATCGGGCAAAATTTAATTACAAATATTACACTCGTAGGATAGCCTCGGCGAAAAGAGTAACTCTCAAAGCGGCGAAATATATTGACCGTGGGTGTCCGCCGTATGTTCGCACGTACACGCCGCGGAAGATATACCGTCATTGAAACAGTCCATTGAGGAGCGTGCCACGAAGATTACCGTTTGTCAACGCGAGCGCGAAACCTTTGCACAATGGATCGACAAACTTCGTCGCGTCCCATGGAAGATACATTGGGGATTTAGGACGCAAGAGTGCATCCGCTCTGCAATATATCCGCATAGTATTCTCGCGCGTACATCGTCCGTGTACATCGGTAAATACGAGCGGATTAAATGGATTTATCAATTTTGTCGACTCGAGAAAATGAATCGCTCCCAGATTTCGCGAGCGCTGATGCCAGAAAATAAATTGAGACGAAAAGGGCGCGCGGGGGTGTCCATCGCCGGAAAAGGTGGACCTCGCTCGACGGATTTGGCAGAGTGCAATTTGCTGGATATCGAAGGACCGTTAGTTTCGATGAAATAATTTGCCGGTCGCGACGCGTGTATCGTCGGTCCACTTTCAGCTCTTCCGATGCAACGGCCGCGTACGTACGTGCGAATCCACTTTTACACGTACCATGTCACAGATAGTTTCCCGTTCGAATCAATATTTTCCGTGGCACATATTATACTGACAAACGTGGAAAAAAAAAGGAATCCATGATAGCGACCGCCGATTGGTTACTGGGACGATGTCGCGTTTCAGGTTTCAGGTCGAAATATATCGTGGATGAACGGTGCACGAAGGTTGCGTGCGTCCCGAAAGAAGAAAAAGGTGAAGGCGAAGATCAAAAATGACGCCCTTTTCTCCGCCCTTTCTATTGATTTTCGCGCAAAATTGACGACTTTATCCGCGAACGAACGGAAAGGGGCTCGTTCGTCCCGCGTGAGTTCATAAAAAAAAAGTGTCAGAGATACGTATGCACGCAAAATTTACCCCTCCGCCCGTCACTTAGCTCACCTGCGTCGCATGCAAATGGAGTGACTTGAACGCGTCAATCTGTCCCATTTATGGAAATTCCTCGAATTTCCGGCGATATCGTAAAACTGACCGTCGACCCGCTGCGACATGCGCTCGAAGATATTATACCGTCTGGCAGGGCGAATTTATCGTACCGTACGCTGCGGCACGCCAATATTGTCCTTCAGTGCGGTCACCGACGCTTTTCCCCGCTCCGAGATCTTTCGATTGCGGATAAAGAGGGCGGATGATGTTTCAGCGGAATATGTCAGGTAGAAAAAAAGTCACGGAACCGCAGGCAACGTTCAGCCGATCGCGCCAGAGAGCGACGGAATTTGAACCTCGCCGGCCCTCTGTCGGTCGAAAGGGAAAACGTGGGACCGTGGTTAGCGGTGCAAGTTGCTACGGAACTTTTGCGATAAGTAAAATAATGAAAGTGGCCCCGGCTCGCTGTAACGCCGAGTGAAAAAAGTTTCGCCATCCGCTTACGAAGACGGTAATCCGGTGACACGCGGAATGGTCTCAAGGAACACTCGCGTCTACCTAGCGATCGCCGCTCGAACTTTGAGCGAGGCTTTTTAGCCTGTCGCCCTTCGTTAAAGAACTTGAACAATATTCGCGTTTTTGCGCGAATGACGTCACTGTGAAAGGGCTAGAGGGACGTGACACGAGTTGATCTGCTAGCTTAAGAAGCTGTTGCGAGTTTGGTTGAATTAAGACGCCGCCGGAGCGAGTGAAACGGATCGATAATTGAACCGACCAGGCCAGTCGCGCGGTCGAATGAGGCCGTGGCGTGCGGCGAGTTCGCGTCAACGATGTCGCCTATCAAAAATTCGTCGCGCCCTGCAAATGAGAAATGATAATCCCAGGTCCGAAACGTGAGTCGACTACCGGATGAAGACATTTTCAGCAATGTGCCCCGCAAGAAATTCCTACTGGCGAGTCCCGCCTGCCTCCTTGCCTGTCGACTAATCTTGGATTTCGCTTTCGTAATTCAATTAGACTTTCTTTTTTTCTTCTTCTTGCGACTTCTTTGGATGACGGGCGGTGTGTAAGGGTGATAAACTGGAAGAAAGCGATGGAGAAAGTAGGGGAAGAGCGAGAATGAGAGATAGAGATAGAGAGAGAGAGAGAGAGAGAGAGAAAATGAGATGGAATGAAAAAGTAACCGGGGAAGGTAAAAGACCGCCAAAAGCGATCGTCTCTCTCATAATTAACAATTGTACACTGCTAATCGCATTTCTTCGCGGTCAGTCTCGAAAAACTTGACAGCGCGTTCATACTATTCCTCGCACATATGTCTGCTACTCTTAAATACCCTACCGTTACTGCGGGCAGAACAATGTGTCGTTATCACACCAGGGCACGTGGACGGTCGTTTAAACGGCGGCAATTAGATTACAGACAACGAGGCGTGTTATCCGAGAGCCTTTTCCCCTCTTTGTCATCCAATTATCACGTTTTCGCTCTCCGCGCACAAGCGCGACGTGAGTGTTATTCTTTAAACGCCGTTGCCCGGCGCGAATCGTCTGATTCACCTTATACTCTTTCCATCCCGTAACGAGAAGGAGCAAACTGAATGGCCGCGGCATTATCAATGCACCGGCGCGATGACTAAGGATCCACGATTGTCGAGGGATTACAATGGCGGACGGCCATATTGTATGTTAATGCCGACAAAATTACTTGCTGCGAACGTTTAAACTCAACCTCATCCAATAATGAGGAACGGGGGGTAGCAAAAGTTGGCTCCCTCGAGTTGAATGTCTCTGCCGCGGCAGAATACCGGATCGGCGAGTGAATGGTTCCAATTTCAACTCCCCATCCACCCCTGGGGTCCTCTCTTTCGATTTCTCCTCGGACTTCAAGCGCCGGCCGTTGTACACAGCGCACCGTGAGCTCGCACGGCGGTCCAAGTACTTACCGCCAGCATTATTAGACACTTTTTATGTCAGCAGGTGCATGGACTGAGCAAAATTATGCTCTTCGGGAACTACGTAGGTTCGAGATATCAAAAACTACCACGCGTTTCAGTGGCAACAGCAAGGCTACGGATTGATATAAATGTGTTTTTACGGGTAGTTACTGTGACGTTGTGAAATAAATATTGACGGTAACAAAATAAAGTGCCAAAAACGAAAAATGTTAACAAAATTCGAGGTATCATGAAATCCGAATAATATTTTATTGCAATTTAATATCAGGCTCAGTTCAAGCGGTACAATGTTTTACGGGCCCTGGAAAAATTGCAAGTTGATATCTTTAACGATGCAAAGGGTATCCTGGCAAATATACCGAAAATCTAATGTTTTGTTCGACGAGGAATAGGCTGTGCGACTTTCGTTAAGATACGAGATCGAATACGCAAAAACCTAGTGAAAATCGATTTTTTCTAAGCCTCACACCTACACGGTCCTGTTAAAGTTGTCAAGGTATGCGGCTGCTGCGAGTGGAAGCCACGATTTCACTGGTATGGTATGAAATGTCGGCATACGCAGACCTATATGTTACCTGGGCCGACAGTGGGCTCGAAGGTTGGTTCGACAGCTATGCGGCAATTAGGATCAAATCGATGCAAGCTGTTTGCGGTCGTGGAGAGGGCGTGTTCTCGCACGACGTATCGATATCGCAGGAGGAGAGCGAGTTCCGAGAAGACAAGACGCCTAATTCCGTCAGTGAAGCGTTCCAGAAACCACCGAATCCCTTATAAATATGTGAAAGGGTCAATATGTGCCTATTGCACGAGGTCGAAATAAACCGACGATGCCCTCGATTCTACAGCTTAGCTGGTTACAGTATACAAAAGCTTTATTGGACGGGCCTTACCGCGATATACATGCTCCGCGTTCACTTTCAAAGGGCTTAATTATTGTGGTCTGTGCCGTGTATGCGCAAATTGATTTGATCGTCGCGGGCTACCAATGCAGATGCTTCAATCGGCCATTTCTTCATCTATCCATTCAGTCGCTCTACGCCGAAGCTGTTGCGAACTGTTAAATCGATGCGGCCGACATTTTGCCCTTCTTTCTCTGTTCGCGATCCTTCGAGTCGTTGTTACTAAAAGATATGACGAGGTATCATCGAGTGAGGTGATGAAATTGGAGATAAATGGGAGAGAAAGGCAGGATAGAATGCGAATAGGATGAACTGCATCGAAATATTATCTGCACTTGCCTGGCTGCTCTTGGGAAAGGTTTGAACCGTTCTTACGGCCGTTGGACTCGCCGCGGATACAAGATTTCGTTCTCTATCGCAGTGAAATTCGGCTTAACGTTTCATTTAATCCCGCGGTCATGTCTCCTCCGTAATGCCTCATTGAAATTCGCGTCATTGCTCCCGCATGGTTGAATAAGCTTCGTGATTTTGGCACGAGGTTTGTCGAAACGAAGAAGTGTCTGCGGATGAACCGGCGGGGTATCGGAATTGCATTAGACAAATGCGACGAACCGGAACTGGCAGGGGGGAAAATTTCTTTGCCCATTCTGAAGTTGCGAGCCGACCGCGACCGCTCGAAAATAGCGGCGGAGCCAGGACGAATTTAGGCGAAACGCCTTTTGACTTTTTGACAAGGAAGGGAAAGTCGATCGCGCGGAATTGAGGGAATCTCATGAAACCCGCGCACCGGTCGACTTATTCTCCGCGGGATCTCGACGCGATTCCCCGGGGGTGTACGCTCGCATCGATCGCGGCCTGTGGTTTATACAGTCGCAGGGCCAATATTTTTCGAAACTTTCAGTACGGCCCGCTTTCGATATAACGAAACGCGCGCGGAATCTCTTTCGCAATTCAATATCGGCGGTCTCGATCTGCCGGGGAAATTGAAATTTGCGTCGATTGCCATCATGTATACGTAATACGGGAGGGGTTCAATAAGCGTAACGATCCAGGGATTCGATATTCGGATAAAATTGTCATGCTGGATCATGTGGCGCCTATCGATCACAGGGTCGGCCTTCGAGTCCTCGAAGGTCGAAGACGGCTCTACTTTGCATCAGCGGTTATTGAGTTCCGTTCACTTTTGCACCTGCGATAATGGCTCAAAGTGCAGTTATGTCTGTGCGAAAGTATGATACTGTCTTTCGTTTCGGTAGCATGGAGTGTCGCCGTGAAGCGAATTAAATAAGCGTCTGGTCGATATTCACTGCGCTGTACATATTTTCAGCTCGACAATCATCAGTCAAGACCGTCATGAGACCATATATTCTGTGACCTATAACACGGACACGTCGTTACACTCCTCTCCTGACACATCAGCCCTCTTCAACTGTGTCTCTGTAAAAGCGAACGAAATCTGTGAAGATGTGCAAGTAAATGCCAGATTTATAGTTGCCGTCAGTCGAGGTCAAGCGACGAAGCGACGCTGTTTTATGCGCGTACTGAAGGCATTGAGCAAGTACGTAATACACGATACGATGCCGAGACGACGATGATAGATACGGTCTCGATATCAGTCGGTGCGCAGACAAGCTCGCTTGCAATCACCATTGATGCTGACGGGCTGTCTTCCGTGACTTGACTACTTCGACCGATGATACAAGCTTCCGCATAAATTTGCATACCGCGAGCAACTTGCTCGCCGCGTGGCCGCTTCTCAACGGACTGATATTTCGGTGTGTCAGAGTAGCGAGGATCTGTCCTTAGCCTCGCAGAATGCCGTCGCTATGGGCCCATCTCGTTTAGCTGCGTCCCATGCAAATCGTAACTTCTTATTTCACTAAACTACAGTCTCCTGAGCGAAATTTCGTACTTCAAACAGATTGGTCTGGTAGGTATTTTATTTTGATCAACTTTATCGCGTGTTTCGAGTCTTCTTGCGGAGGACTCTTTTAATTCATCTGGTTTTTGTTAGACTAGATTTTAGTTAATCGACGGAGAGTCAATACTCTGTACGTATTAAGTAATTATTATTAAAACCTATCAGCGACACCGACGTCTACTTATGCGCATCCATAATACATTAAACTTGGAACTACCACAGCCGTCTCTCCAATAGATAATGAAGAATTCATTTCATACAGATTATTTCGTATTTATATTCATAATACACTTAGTTCTTGCAAGCTTCCCTTATAAAACACGTGTTACGGATATGCGTAAGTAGTCATCGCTGAAACTGGCCAGACGATATTGGCGTCGGTCTGACACTCAACTTACACGTCATTTAATACTTTGTGTATCCTGTTTGATCGGACAGCAACGCAGTGAAAGCACACATTAGCCACAATGGCTAAACCTAGTCGCTGGCTGTACGTATACATTTTTGCCAAAAAGTTTCGCCTTTTTGGAACTAGGTAGTTCGTAATGAATTCTCCTGTGCATTTCTTTTTCATTCCTCTTTGCCGAGATTTTCACGGAAGATATTTCACAGATCAACAGTCTCCCCTTAAGCGAGACAGTGTATAATGATTTTGAAATTGATCTTTCCCAACAACCGTAAGTGTTTGACGAAACACACGTTTTTCGGTTTCTATCGCTGACGCGGGATACGGGTTACCTTTTATTTTCCGTGAAAGCAGACGCCGCCCGTCGACGAGCAACATTAATCGTGCGAGACGAGCGCTATGAAGGGAGACGAGAAGTTATTCATTCGAGGCCGTCAAAGCGGCCGCGGTGACGAGAAACGATACTGACAACCGTTCGTTCTACATGTCGAAATCGCCAGTTCGTTCGTCGTTGACGATTGAAGTGCGAGCGGGGGAGGAAGGATGAGATACGAGGAAAATGACAGTGCGAGTAAAAAAAAGGATGGAAAGGAGGAGAGGCAGAGAGCGAGAGGGGAAGAAGGAGGGATGGAGCAGAGAAAGAGAAAGAGGAGTAGACGGTGTTTCAGCTATTAATGACATCGTCTTGATTTATTTCAACACGGAGATCGCATTTTCGAGTGTGTTTATGCATCAAATGCACGGCTATTGAAAATCAAATATTCAAATCGACTGCGCGATACTCCCGTTTTCTTGTGCGTTGCAAGCGCGATCGTTCGTGAATTAATAACGGTTTGTATCGCGTAGGAACTGTGATTCCGGGGGAATTTTCATGGAACACTTCATTGGTGTATGAGAGAGAGAGAGAGAGAGAGAGCGAAACAAGCCAGGCACATTTGTCCGCGTTGTAAGAAGTTTCCGGATAATTAAATTCAGAATTATAAGTACCGAGGAGGGCTCGTACTTGGGCCAAATCTACTTCGTCACGATGACGAATCGAAGCGGCTAATAGCGGACGATTAACCGGAGATTATTCCAGATAAAGTAACTGCACTGGCTAATTACCGCGAGAGACTTGGAGCGTTACCGGTCCCTTATTATTCGAGAATTTTCGTAGGACCTCTTCAAAGCCGAATTCTGTGGAATTTTTATTCTTTCAATATTGTCATCGACGCGAACATTTTCGCTCGCGAGTTGTACGTTTGCCTAACAGAAGCGCATGATTAGGAACATTGTTTACCGAAGCGGCGAGAACGTCGCCGACGCGCGAAAGAAACGGCATCTAAACGAATATTTGTGTTCAACAAACGGTCGACTTTAATGGCCTTTGTTTTAAGATGCATTCCGCGTCCGCGGAGTCACGGTGAACTCGCGGGTCACAGAGACTTTAATTAAACTTTCCCTGTTGTCGACGTCTAATACAAAATAGAGCCCGCATTATTTTTCTTTCACATCTCCCTTAGACAATCGTTCCTCTCCTCGCTTTAGCCTTATGTTATAATTCTCTCTCGGTCTCTCTCCCCCCCCTCTCTCTCTTTTCTTCGCTTAGTCAGAGCCAGTCCTGCGAAAATAATGGGTAACCGCAGGGTTGCTCTCTATTGTTTCGCACTGTCTTCGCGCAGATGGAATTTACTAAAAATGCATCCCAGCTTTCTAGCGTAAGGTTCACGTTAGGATCAGTTGTGACTTCAATTCGATAGCATTCAGCGTGCATCAATGACGGCTGCACTTGTCGACAATCGGCAATCCAGGATCAGATCCTCGTCAAAGGAAGCAAACACCGAGTACGCAGGTATAATGAGGTATGTGTATATCGAATACGCGGGATAACATTCAAACACAAAGAGTAACTCTGTGGAGTGGGAGCTGGGAAGACACAACATGAAATGAACAGCGGATACATTTATACCAATTAAACTGTAACTACGGGTGGAGCTCTGAAGGCCGAGGACGTTGCTACTGGAATAGGAAGAACAACCCACGGTACGGGAAAACCAGTAGATTAGCTGATCGGGATCAAAGCGGAGAGTCGATTGACACACTGTAAGCGAAAGATCGCCGGAGACTTCTGGATGAGATGATGACCCTTCGTGAAAATGCTCGTCAATGATTCGTTGTCGAGAGTGCGTTCGAATGGCAACTCGGAGAAACACAATTTACGGCGAATACTAATAGGTTATGTACAAACGATTGACTATGTATGTACAAGATTGAACGTTGGCGCTGTCGAAATTGCTCTGGAACGACATACATACCTGCCTCGGACCCAATGAAACAATAAAGTCTCATACGATTTCTCGATTAATGATGAATTAGAGGGAAGTGTGGGTGTCAGGATTGGAACGGGGAGCTGTCGAAGTCAGGAATGTTCGTAACCGCGACTTCCGAAGCGCAGGTCTACATATGTTACGTCGATCTACACTGTTCCCACTTTGCGGAAAATCACTTTTGGAACGCATGTTGAATGATGTCGGAGGTCTCAGGTTAACCGTATTAATCGTTGGTAACGAATCGGAGAAAGAAACACATTAAAGATAACGACACTCGAAGTTACTAACAACGAACACTTGTCTAGGTTCCATTAGAATCTACTGACTATATCGATTACCAACCGGTCACCTACTTGAAAAAGTCACCCTCTGTATAATCACACGTGTAATCGTTGAGTCATTATATCGGAAGAATCAGTCCGACAACGTCAAACTAAAGTACCTAAAGCAACATTTGCGTGCGAACGAACAATTCCTACCGTCAGCATCACAATGAACGAAACGCCGGTCGAACGTTTCGAAACGGAGAGATTCTTCTAACAGGGCACGTTTCAATCGTTCGCCAAGACACGAGTCTCAGGATCGAATAAAAGGAAGAGTACCGGGAGTGTAGGGAAAAGTAACGAAAGGATGCGGATAATCGCGAATTCCCGCAGCGTCCAACTATTTTTCCGCTCGCTCGCTTCTCGCGTCGAAGTGGCCGTCCAGAATCCGCTCGCTTTCTTGTCCGAGAAAGAGAGAGAGGCGTCGAAATATCATCGGGCCACTTCGAACTTGGTGCATCGCAGATGCTTTCTTTCGTTGGCTCTCACCTTGTAAAGTGGCCTCTTCGCCGAGCAGGAAGTTGGTCGTTCGAAATGACAAAATCGTTACCTCCGCTATCTCGAAACTTCCCGCTTCCTTCACCCGTCACCGTCACCGTCACCGTCACCGTCACCCTTACGGTCTTTTCTCTCCCGCCGGCAGCCGTCCCCATTGTTTTTTTCTCATTCTGTACTGCGTGAGTCTCTTCGGAGAAGGTAGGGCAGGCAGAGGCACAATATATACAGTACACGGTATACACGACGTACGCATACATCGACACACGCATATATCGACATGTATGTATTGATACGTATGTACAGACATAGAAAACAGACACTGCAAAGAACACGCTTGCCAGGAGTAGGTGCGCAACGAACACGACGGATATAATATGTACGCCGAGACGGCGAGGATGATGATAGGTACCTATTAGAGGGACAGCGTCCGAGGTCGTCGGCATGCTTTCTGCCACGAGGTTCAGGAAAACTGTCAGCGACAGCAGAATGGTCACTCCTGCGTGTGGACAGGTCGAGAAAAACAAAAAAATAAAGCACATGTCAAAGTTGCGTTGAGAGCGTGTACGCGGAGTTGATTTGCGAGCTAGAGATGATTACGCTCGCGGCTTTGCGAGGAACAACGTTCGCTCGCCGGCCAATTTTCGCTCTGGCCCGGAGCTCGACGCTTCCGCTTCCTTTTTCATCCACGACCTTTCTCCGAGGACCGCGTCCGCGAGCTTCGCCACCTAATACACGTAACTTCCAGCGCGGAGGGGCCGAAAGATGGATTAAGTTGCCGAGTTCCCGACACTGTTGCCGCCGCTCTTGATGGAACGTGCGCAACTATCCTCGCGCGGCCATTAATAATCCTACGTGCGCGTAATTAAATTGGCCCCAAATTTCATCGTCCGACAACGATCCTAATAATAATTTCAACGATACCGGCGCACACGTTGCGACGGGCTCTCGGAGATGCGTTGCCCCGAATGCGGAAATATCAACCTTCGACAACGTCTCATTTTTCAAAATCCTCCTTCCGAAAGCCTCCAATGCACGTGTAACATTGCTAGGTTTTATCGTTGGTAATGATGGAGGTGTAGTCAGCACAACTGGGTACATATTGTACAAGTATATACATTAATTATGCCAGAAATGTCAGTCACCGCTGACTGACGCGACCTACATCTAAAGTTTGTTGCGTGTCACCGCACGAACTTCCTCCCCCATAAACTCAAATATCACCTCGAAGAGGTATATTAGAAACTGCATATTCAATGTAAACTGCATGCTAACGCTTATGAATCCTCGTACAAAGCACTTTTACGAGACTTCAAGATTGTCGCGCAGAAGGAACATGGCGTTGCGGCACCGGGGAAAGGAATCGTGAAGAATCGTCCATCCAGTCGACCATGTTGAAAGGCGTCCAAATTTTCGCCAGCCGGCGAAACTGTATTCGATCACCGCCACCTTCGGCGCTCGGGGTAAAAGATGCGAAAGAAAAGACCACCGACGTAGGAGTATTCGACTGGACGAAGAGCGGAAAACAATGGTCGAACGGTATCGAATGTCGGAGCGGATTTCTATTCTCTCGGAAGCTTTAATTCGTTTAAAACGTCGACCCCACTCTCTTCGCCGCCGAGTCTGGCCTCCGGCGCTACGTCGAGATGGTAGATGCGTCCGATCATCGAGGGCGCACCATTTTTCGTCGTCGCTAATTCTCACTGGCTGGCACTAACGATTATTATAATCGCGACAGCTGCGAGCGTAATTGCGACGTTGTAATTGTCCTATTATCGTCGGGTCGCAATTACGGCGTCGCCGTTTTCACGCAGTGATCGTTTAACTCATCGTGCGCTACATTTTATTACGATGCCGTCCATCGCGCTGTGGGCTCTATGAGCCAAAGTCATCTACGGCCACTTCACTTTGTCACAGGTATTTTTTCGTGGCAATCATTTCCTTCGTAGTTCAAAGGACGGAACTCGTCTCGACTTATTCAAGGGGCTCTTCTAGCGTAGGACTCAAAGAGTTATGATTCGAAAGTATATCTGAAAAATCGTAAGTACATTTTCCTATAATTAGCAATGGTATTGCGGTCGAGAAAATTCGTCGTTCTATTTTTTACGTACTTGTGTTCGATGCTATACTGCATATAATTTTAATTACGTTCCTTCAAAAAAATACTTACAAAGAAACTTCCTTAATGCTTAGCGGTTAGACTTAAATGGTATTTGAATGTTTAATATGTTACGTGTTGAATGCCTGAATATCGACATTATTTTCGCATCGTTTAATGCTTACCCGACATTAATGTATGGAATACACAGACGCCAATTACATTTGCAGCATTAGTAAGTCAACGTAATGCACGATCCCATTCATTAATTACACGTTTATGAAATTAGTCCCTACTCTCCGTGCGCTTCATTTCAAGAAGCATCACTCTTACACATTTAATGCGCGAAGTACTGCCGCATCATCATAACACATTTAACATGTTCCCTCATGATTAGCTGCAAATGCATACTCAATACACCCGACATACATACTCAATTTCATCTACACTCAAAGCCAGTATACTTTTGGCGAAACGCAACAGTTTCGGGAGGTCAAATTGGTGGGAACGTTCTGCGATCGGCAAATAGCGTGTTAATCTCTCGGATAAGAATCGAAGCGGAGGTCGTATTTCGATGAGATCTCCTGGTTGATGCCGGCCGCGACAAGCTGCATCCGCAGTGGGTGGCAAACCGCCAATAACATCGTGGGTTGACCAGTCTCAGTTGGCGATAAGGTTCGAGTTGCCAGGGTCGGGGGTGAAAGAGAGACTAATTAAATCCTTACGGTTTAATCCCATATCGGTTCGGACGTTTCGCGTGTGTCCGAGCGGACCTGCACGCGCGCTCTTGAAATTCCGAGTGTCCGGTGATTCGCGTTAATTACTATTCAAGGCTGATTTGGGGACTATCGAACAATCGGATCGCGCGCATTCGACCTCGTGCCACTTTCATTACCGAATTATCGCGAACCGACGCCGATATTTCTTTTCTTTTTTTTTTCCAAACGTCATTCGTCGGAGCCGCGTGCATAACCACAATTTTCCCATCCCCCTATTCTATGCAGCGGCTCGGCGGCTGGCGCGGCAGCAATTGATGGAAACGAGATATGCGGAGCTTCTCGGCGAAATTTCGCCGCTCTTTTCGTGTTCGCCGTTCGTTTCGTGACGCGGAAGTCGAGTTTCTTTTATTATTATTTAACGTACGGTATTAGCCGAAACTTATTTATTTCCATGTTCGTACAAAGTAGAATAGTCTTTTTTTTTTAGTACAGATTGCAGATCACGTATAAGGAATATTATGAGAAGGCTTTCGTCTCTAAAAATAACAATTATTCGTAGCGCACTGACCTTTCCCCCGACAAAAAAAAACAAAGCTATTGTTAAATTGAAAGGAATGTAATGAGGTGCCACGCGAAAACGTTTCGATTTATATTGATATTGAGTTACAGGCTGTCCAACTAATCGGAATGCCTACCGTATTTCCAATTTTCACGTTTTGTCGAACCCGCTTGACTCCAGTAATAACTTTGTTCATTTGATTTCGGTAAACCGATGGCCCCGCGCAGAGCAGGTGATTTGCATTTCTCTTACTGGTCCGCGCCTATCGTCGATTTCCCATACACGTCGGATTTGTGAATTACACGGCTTGCGTCCTATCGGTGTCGAATTTAAAATTTTGTTACTATACTGGGGGAAAAATGTGGGAATTCGGGATTGCAGCGGGGCAGAAGCACTCGCCACGATGAAACGTAAATATCATGGGTCACGCCCGCGCTTCGCCCCTTGTAAAATGATAGCCGATAGATCGTGGATTAATCAACGAGCCGATACGTTTAATCGATCGCTTGAGTGCGAGGTGAAAGTTGGCATTGCAAAAAAAATCTCGAAAGCACTTCACATGAATTTCGGCGCAACTCGTCTCTTGTGTACGTCGAAACACTCGTCGTTTGGAGTTTGCGCAGGCGCAGCTACGTTTTATACATATAACGGTCGAACCCGAATCACAGTCGCCGTAAGCCGTGCGTGATTGAGATGCAGCGGCAAAAGTGACAACGTGTAGGGGACATTTCGATGAATTGCATAACTCGTCAGCTTCTATCAGTCGCTTCCCATACGATACGTATTTCCATGTAAGACTTTGTGTTGGTAGTGTAATTCTATTTAAGATACAATTCTTAACGTAACTTTCACTGTTTCAGTATAGCAGATATTTTATTATTCCTGAGAATATTGTCCTGAAGCTTGTATTCGTTTTCATTTCATCATATTTGCTATCTCACAATGCCTGGCATTTATACATTTTAACATTTAATCCTTTTTCAATTGTAGAATAATTCACAGCTGAGTATGCAGTGTAATACCATTTTAAGGGGAGAATTTTGCGTGCCACGCGTAAAAATTGTTTTGAAACTGATTACGTACTAGGGTAATTAGTTGAAAGGGTTATTCTTTGTATTATCTATTGTAATACGATGCCTGTCTGTACATTACGTAATACGATTAAAGCACGACATTATCTCTCATCTCTTACGTGCTTTAACAACATGGCTTGCAATTAGACGGAGGACTCAATGCCTTTATTATCCGCTGGAGATTTAACTTATCAAAATGAATAACTGATGGATTTATCGGGGGATTACATTAAACAATGTGAATTTCCCATGATGCACAAAGTATTAGTATTTTAATCTTTCGGAAGCCGTCACTTTTACGGTAACGGTGCACACCGCGAATAATTCATCTCTGTAATATCCGCGTAATTTGAATGAAATAACAATGTCTTTGTCGTGGTAATGCATGGCAGCCGCGGCGTAGCGGTTAAACTATTTCGCGTGCAATGTTTACTTATCTTAACAGATTCAATGACTGAATTCCTTCCGTTGGTAAAAATTGATCAAGCGATATACTCAATTTAAAAGAAAAACCATGCCCATCTGTTCTCGATTTACCCTAAACCAATTTGCCTTACGGATCATTTGCAAATCTCCGTAGAATCATGGACACCCCCTCTCCCTCCCTTTCACGTTCATAGACGGCAGTAGAGACAGCGTAGCCGACGCGCACACCAACGCGAACACGTACACTTCCTCGCGACCCCTTGGAAACACGCCGGGCGTGTTAATCGTGCCAAGGTGAAAGACGATACGTGCGGATCGAACTGGAGTGGGAAGCTTAGGATATGTACACTCGACCCTTTGTCATGGTAATGTTCAATCAAATTTAACCTCGAACGAGAGCGAGAGAAACCGGCCCCGATATGCGCAGCTAGTGCGCCTTATGGACATGTCGTATGGCGCAATCCCGTCGCATTTCCTTCGTATTTATCCGCTTAATGAAATTCGCCGCGCCCTCCAAGTCGTCGTCCGACGTCGACAACAGCGCAGACGAGACGCCTAGCCTCCTCGAAATTTACTGAGGCGCATTGATGGCATGGAAATTTCATTCATGGACATCGTAACGAGCGCTGGGTGCAGACCGAGGACACCGATTTTTAGGCGTAATTAAACTGCATCGGACAGGAGAAATGAAAAATGAGATTTTTTCTAAATTTCAGACTGTTGGGAGAAGAAGAGAACGTTTGTGAAGGATTAAATCGCGTGATTACAAAACCGTCTGAAAATGCGATATAAGAATAACATCATAGGCGGAATTCGCTGACATCCTCCGAACAGCCATCGCCGTTATTCTTGACGATTAATCAGCCTTTGCCTGAGAAATATTGATTCTGTCGAGAAGAAACTGTAAGACGCCTTAGCTAAGTTAGGAAAGCTTTGATCCGCCTTGTTCTTCGCCAACGTAGAAACTTCGCGTCCGCGTTGAAGCATTCGGAACGTCCGCGAGCGATACCCTGCCTTTCGTTCGTGATTAATTGTTCTTGGGCGTAAGAGAAAAAGGAAATTAATGCGCCGAGAGAGGGGAGGGCGGAGGCAGAGCTAGGGCAACAGGGGTTCGTGCGTTTTGACAAATTGACGGTTAAAACTAATCCGAAAGTTTGCCGCACGAGGCCTTGTCCGACGTGACGGGAACGCGGCCGTCGGAACTTGGCCGTCTGTTTGGCTTTGAAAAATAACGCAAAACCTTTTCGCACCTCCGCCCACTGCAGACGAACTCGCGACTTTTAAGTGGGCGCGAATATCGTCGAGTGTCGTAAAGCTAACTCCCGACCGAACAGGGCGCGGCCAAATCCGCCGACTCGGAGTAACAATAATGGCGCGCAATTGCAGACGACGAAAGACAAAAGGGCGGAATTGGAAGGACAGGGGAGGTACGGGTAGGTCGTCAAGTGCAGCGAGTGCGCTGGCCAGATACCGTACGACTCGAACGTTCCTTTTCGAAACTTACTTCGGAATTTTGTCAGCGTCGTTTCGTTTACGATTACTGCCACTGTAGCTTATAGTGCCTTATACATGTTTGCGACGGTACACGTGAATGCTAGGTATTCAGTGTGAATCAGGTACAATTAGAATCTTCAATATCTCCGTTTTAATTTAAATTACTATATTTGCCTTCTTCAATCACTGTATCTTTGTATGCAACCGCGAGCGACGGAGATATTCTAGGTCCAAACGTTCGGTAACTCACAATCAGCTTGTACGTCTGCGATGCACACGGTCCTTTTGCACTGGTACTTAAAACAGAGTTTCGCAGTAACTGTCCTGCTCCCCGCATCCCTTTCCCACTCGATGCTATCGGCAAACGTACAAGTTGGCAATGACCGTTAATGAGAATTTAGTAGAGAAGTTCGATTTCAGTCGGGCACAGTTGTTCGCCGATGGTAGGCCATCGGGCATTATAGAGTCGTGGGTGCAGGTAACGGTGAGTGGCAAGAAAGTGGAGCGGCTGGAACGACACTCGACCTTTCCTTTTCAAATGTGGGGGATTAGAATGAGGGACGCGAAGGTGAAGATAGTGGGAAAGTCAAGGAGTTCGGTAAGCCGAAGACAAGAAAGATAAAGGGCGGTGAGGGCTGACGTAAAGATATAGGAAAATAGGAGGGAGGGAGGGTGAGAAGCGGAGAGATAGGCTCTAGGAAACGATTAGAAGTTGTTACGTAGAAAGCCGCGTAACCGGGCACACAGCCACACACGCGCGCACGAACGATTGTAAATCGCTTTCCGCCAAAAGTAACGCGCGACAAGAGAGAAAAGCGGAATTGGAAGTGCGGCGAGAGAGCAGGACGGGAGAGAAAAGCGGAATTGGAAGTGCGGTGGAACGAGCAGGACATGAAAATGGAACGGTGCGGCGCGGTGCGGCGCAGGCGTCCGGGCGAGCAGATGGGTCCAGACCCGGGACCGGCGCTTTCCAGAGCTAGCCGAGCGTAAGGGAGCGGATGATTAAAAAGCGGTTAGCTGAGAGCACGAAGAAAGCGGGTAGACGGTATCAGGGAGAGAAAAGAAGTGCAGCGCTGGCGATATCTCGCGTGCGCTCGATGGCGCGGCTCCGGTGAGTGGGGAGAAGATCGGAAGGACGAGAAGCGAGAAAAGACGCCGACAGCACTTTGCGTCCCGTCCACATCTCCTATTTCTTCAGATGCAACACCGCGCTCGCGCCGCTCGAAGGATCCTCGAAGGAGGACGTCGCGGCGCGCGGCTTCGAGGGCGAACGAAACCCGAGGGAAACCTCGAATCGGAAACCCGGCAAAAGGTCGGAAGGGAAGACGTTTCGCCCACTTTAATCGAAGCGACGCCGCGACGCCGTGGAAATTGGGTCGACGCGCTTCACAGTCCACGCAGAGCGAGCCCCGTCTGCACGATCAACGGCCACGCTGTCCTATCTATTCCCTGCACGAATTTTCCCTTTTCTCTCTCTCTCTCTTTCTACCTCGTCTTTCTTTCAATCCGCGTTTCTCTCTTCGCGACTTTTGTCTGGTGCGGCAAAGAGCTCCGGGAACACTTTGTAGAGTGAAACCAAATGAATAAGTAGGGAGGAACTGACACGGATGCGTACGCATTAGCGAATTTACGGAATGGAACGCATTATGGTGTGGAACATTGTATTCTACGTGGGATTTACACACAATTGAATACGATACTTTTTAAACAGTAGAGGATTTACTGATGCCTTGTGTTTTGATTAATATCTAAATACGCGCAGAGGAAGTCCGGGAGAGAACGGAAGGGATAGAGAGAAAAATAACGGTGGGAGAGGAAACAAAATAGAAAAATGAGGCTGGAAAGGGAAAAGCGGAAAGAAGAGATAGCATCCTTAATAAGGCCATAGTCGGTCTGATCAAAAGTTTAGATCCAGACAAAGTTTGCCCTTCTCCTTTATGTTTACCCGCTTTTTCGGAACGCCAATACATTGGCAGCGTTCAAAACACTTACCGATAAACACGGTTGCCACGAGAAAAATTGTCGGTCTTTTGCATCGGAATACGGCCACGGAGCCGGCAAGAGCAATTTTTAAGATAAATTACAGGATGCGCTGGCGTAGCCAGGGGAAGATTGTACGGCATATAATTTTTAATTAATTCCTTAGAAACACCGCGGGCGGGCGGCGATAATATCGACAAAGCACCGTGCATTCTTAATTCCTCCGGAATTATATGTTCAGAATAATTACTAATAGCGAGAGCCACGTCCCAGAAAGCCATGTAATTGGGTTCTCTATTCGAAAGGAAGAAATGATTCGAGAAACAACGAATGGTATAGGTAAAACGAAAACTTGTTTATCGGCGAGTGTTTGTGTGTGCATATGACAAAATGAAACATTGAAAATACATTTTCCGTCGTATTGAACGATACGCGTCTTGGGAATCAAAACCTCTGTGTGCTTTTAACTGAGCACGGCCGTGTCGATTTATTTCAATTTACGCGGCTTTAAGGCACGAGATTCGCTCCGCTCGGTTAATTTCGAAGCCTGAGCCGAACGTGGGGGAAAGAAAATACAACCGTGCAGCCATCGTCCAATAGACGCGCGATATGTGCAAGAAACTGCGCAAGAAAGGACTGTGTAACCGCGTTTGCGCGAGACTCATCTTTCTCGTACTAAGTTTATTCCGTCGCTCTAGAGACAGAGAGAGAGAGAGAGAGAGAGAGAGAGAAAGACAGAGAAAAAGGGAAAAAGTGCGAGGGAGATTTCGATGCAGAGAAACAGGCCTGAGCGTTGAAGCGAGAGGATGGAGAAAAAGCGAGGAGGAAGAGAGAATGAAAGTGTGAAGCGAGGGGAGAGAAAAGGCAAATGAGGAAAAGAAACGAGACAGATGAACGCGCAAAAAGTATGAAGCGCGCGAAAACGGTGGTGGAATTCTTAATAAGGATCAGTGTCGGGTCCGTCATGCGACGCTTGGTCAGGGTGCACTCGACTTTTTTTTATTACACACTGTGCCTTTACACGTCTTGTATATGTGCATGTATACGTCTTTCGACACAGCGCGGTCGAATACGGGCTTTAGCTCGCATGGTTCGGTCATTTGAGTAATTCTCGCCATAGTGAGTAAAAGTCTTTTGAGATACATCTTTGACACAGTGTGTCCGTGACGCGTCATTTTGCGAAACAGTTGCGTCTTGATTTGTAGCTTTTCGAGTGTTGAAACTTTCCACGCCGCACAAATCTTGGTATGCATTTGTAGCGTAAACGATTATACTACTACGTCGGTGTATTCCATATGTAATCATAATTATTTCATTATTAAATGTAGTCGTAATTTGCTTGATTAGCTGTTTATAGACTATTGATGTGATAAAATTGAACAATTGATAATTTGATTCTTCCCACAAAGAATATTATAAGATTACTACTAATTTTCCGACGACAGGCGCGACCGTCGAGTTTCGACGTCGAACAGGGCATGAAACGGGGTATATTTAAAAAGAAATGTTCGCCGGCCTTGGAAAAAAGCGCCGTAAGCAACGCCGACGGTCGGGCGCGAGCATAAATCCGCGGATACGCGCACTTGAAGGGGGGTACTACACGCACGTTCGCGGTGCGTAACGGAATAAATATTCATGCTTTTATTTTCCGAGGTATCCGGGCACGGCGGCCGAGCACTGTCCCGGCGGGAAAGAGGAGCCGGAAGTGGACAGTAGCTCGGCAGGCAGCAAATAGGAACGGAGTATTTTTACGGTGCTTTCCTGCATGTCGATGTTCTGAAAATTATACGCGTATCGCAAACGTGGATCGCGCGCGATTCGCGCCCTCCTGTCGTCGGACATGTGTATGCGTGTGTGCGTGCGTGTTGTTGCGCGTGTGCATTTGCCTCTGTCAATCCAGGCTAGAGCGGTATATACGGGAACGCGCGGCATACACGGGAACAACGTCGACGAGAGCTCGAACCCTGCCAACATCGATCCTGACCTGCCGTTTCCCTCGGAGCACCCAATGGAAATTGAATTTCCGCGCGTCGTGCCGGCGAGGCCGTTCCTCAAATCGGCATCGACCACCACCGGCTCGGCGAGATAATCTTCCTACACCACGGGTTAACGCTGTCAAGAAGTTCAGCACCTCGTATGCGAGCGTCGACACTTCGTAAAGGTACGCCGTTGCGTGTCTCTAGATTTCCGTTAAATCGGCCTCCTAATTCGACGTATGGACAGGTCAGGTGGAACAGTAATGTAGTTAGTTGTTCCCGAGTAATGGCTCTCGAAGTTACCGGTGCTAATGCCAACTGACATCGTCGGCTGTCTTCGTCGTGTGGTTCGAAGATTTTATCGTAACTCTAGTTTCCCCGGAAATGGATATCTAGTAGCTTCAATAATTACTTATTTTCGCCAGCAGTGAGTTGTTTGACGAATGAAACATAATCTATGCAGTCTCTCATAGGCAGACTTGAGAAGCAAGTCCAGCTACTCGAAATAGTGCCCTCTAATATTTACGTCAGCCCACGTTCCCGCTGACACGGTAACAGATACCGTTCTTCGTGCATGCCTCGCCGCATCCTGATCACAGATTCGATGACGAATAGATCCTGCCTGGTCGTCGGTGAATGGCTCCCCTACTTCAACCTGTCGATAATCGAGCGCCGGCACCATAACGATCGATTATTCACCGGCCTAAATGAGAATCGATATTTCCATCGGCAGCGACGATAGCGATACACACTCATTCGTTTTATTTTCATCCGAGCGCGGCATTAGCCGTAAAATTGCGAGCCGGCGAAATCAAGAAATAGACGCCACTGGGGACGTGAAGATTCTCTCCGCGGTCCTGAGGGACAACGGGGGATAAATCCTATAGACGATGGTCGCCATTGGGAGCTCTCCGAGAAATCTATCATAATTACGAGTGCCTTCTCTGGAAGATGACCTAATTCGAGCACGAAGCAGCCGGAATTTGGAGCGTCCGACGTGGAGTATTAAGGAGAAACGTGGAGAATGGTAGAGCGTGGTAAAGAGACAGACGGAAAGGTAAGAGAGGGACGGAGGGGGGGCAGGGGATTGACTGACATATATAGGGTTCGACGATTTGGACGGGCGTCACGTTCGGAAATGAAAATATACGAGCTTCGTAAAGCGAGGCGAAGCTCGCGCTCATACGCGGGAACTCACTCACAAGCGAAGCCGATCTGGCACGGGGAAACATTTTGCCGATATCTTAAAATTCCGCCTCGACTTCGCTGCCGAAATACACGGCCTTCCTGCCTATTATCGTTTAAGCCCAGCGAATTGCCGGCGTAATTATTGAGGAGCTCCTTGTGCCGTCGCTCGAGATACAGCGGTGGCCGACATAAGTGCGCCCATAAGTCGTGCTGACAGGGACCCCAACGAACTTCATAAATAACGTATGGCCTCTTAATAATTTATTTGACGAATTGCTCATGCTGCTTTACGCGCTCCCTTCGATCATTCCTATTGGCTTTCGTTCATTCAACCCCCCGTATCGTATATCGAGCAGGTCAATGTTTAAACAGTGGCATGTTTAATGCAGCGCCCGGGGGGCCAGACGTACGCCTTTATGTATTCTTCGTCTTGAAATCTGTAAGACGGCTCCCGCCAACCGGACACAACGACCTGCTACATTCAAGATTCAAATCACGCGGCTCCGGACACACGATTGCTGCTGTCGCAGTCCGCAAACGTCGACGTAAACATAAACCTAAGAGAGTCCGATCGATCAGTAAGCGAGAGGCGCAGATGGTGGTATAGAAAGAGAAAGACAAGAGTGAGAGGAGAGTTCAAGAAAGAAGGACAGAGGAGAGAAGAGAGCTGTGTATGTAGGAAAAGCATAGAGAAAAGTGAAGAAGGTAGCGGGGGACGGAAAACGTGTGCGCTTCTGTCTGTATGCGAGAAGGAAAGAAGGCTAGACAGAAGTAGTGTAGAAGAGAGAGAGAGAGTGTGAGTGGGTGTAAGTATGCATGTGTGTGTGTGTGTGTGTGAGAGAGAGAAAGAGGAATAAGGATAGGTAAAGTGAGGGTGAGAGGGAAGCGCACATAGTGTTGCGATTTTACGAGGAAAGCCGCGACTGCATGGTACGGATACGTTCTATAAGGAACGTATATCGCTCACTGGTAGCCGTATTTATGCGCTTCCTCGTATTGCGGCGTCTGGAAATGCAGAGATACATGTGCACGCGCGCGATGCATGCGCATCTGAGGCGACGCGCAGACTGTCCTGGAAAAATGCACGATCGGGGGATTAGTAGAATACACAGCTCCTCATCGACCAGAAACGGCGCAGAGAAGGCCAATTAGGTTTATCCCTGTTTGCTCGCTCGCTCCGCGAGTCGGCCATAGGGCAGATTCGACGGCGTCATAAAAGTAACGGGACCGCCGTCGTCGAATTAAAAGAAATGGTCTCGTTAAATTTGTTTACGACGCCAGAAGAGCAGCACACCTCTCGCAGCCGACATCGGCCCGATGTCGGGTAATTTCCGTTTCAGCTCTTATCAAGAAGCATCCCGATTCGCGCGGGATATCCACTGCATTACCACGTGGGGCAATAGAATCAGGCGTCTACGGAGGCGCGGGTGGGTCCCGGGATATAAATTTCGATACCCCCGCCGATACACCGTGTCGTATAAAATGTTTGAAAAATTCATGTTACTTTTATTCCCCCGCGCCGTCCTTCCATTTCCTTTTACTATCCCCAGCAGGGAGGACTCCTCGCGCGCGCGGATCGGAAGGTGCAGCTTCGAGAAGAAATCTCGAAACTTTCAACGCACCGACGCCACATCGATCCCCGGCCAGGCACGCTTTACGACCTTGCGTGCGGCATCGTCCTCTATACAAGCGTGGTTATGCAATCGTAAAACGTGATGGGAGTATCCATCAGGATGGAACGTCCATTAAATTCTGACCGAATATCGACGGACGTCTGTTTTCGTGCCTCGCACGAGTGAATGGACCTGCTGGCGTTTCGCTGCGAATCGTTGTAAAATCGCACGCACAATTTGGCCGGTCAATCGGTGGACTCTAACTCGAGGCGTCAATGACGCTGGTCAACGCTAATTTTATTGCCAATTATGTTAGAGGAATTTTAGGCTAACTTTGGGCCGCTGATTGCGAATGTCACTTCGGTTACTCTAAAATGACTCTAATTTTTTGGATGACGGATGCTTTCGTTAAAATACGCTTAAAATGCAAGTTTGAATCTGGGCGTTGGTCAGTGTATGCATATGTTGCAACAAAACACCGCGCGATTTAAACGATAGGATAAATGATGAGAAACTCGGGAGTATTCGAGCGCAGTAGGCTTTTCAGAATCCCCGAATGTCCGTGACCTAGAAAAGTTTTATAAGTTATATAAAGTAGTACGAGAATGGGCACGTTGCCGAAACACTGGCCTCTGTGACAAAGTATTAATAGGTTCAATGAGTAAACTTGCAGAACAATGTTAAAGAATAAAAAAAAATAGATCAAATTCTGCTGCATACGTTAGTAACCACAGGTCGTGTTAGGTAATCGTAAAATCGTAAAACTGGACCCAGTTCGACAAAGCTGAAGACACTTTCAAAATTCAGCGCCCTAAAAATGGCCTAAATCTGTTCAAACATGCTTGACAACTAAACAAAAGCTTTGTTCATTGCCCAGCGCAACTAATCGAACAACTGTCACAACAGTCTGATGTGGCACTCAATTCGCTTTGTAACAGAGGACAAGACATCGTCCGTTAGAGGAAAAATGTTGTACGAGTATGTGCGTCGCCAAAAAGGTGATTTCGGGTTGTCGATTCGATGCGATAGATTCGGAAGACAGAAATTTCGACATCTGGAGAACGACTCGAAAGAGTGCCAACGACTCGCGAGAGAAACTGGAAAGGAGAGAATTTCACCATCCGTACGAGCGTACTGCGTTGTGATTCTCTTAAGGACGTCGAACTGTTCGGCGGAAGGTGAGGTCGGCTCGCTGTTTGCGATCTAACTGAAAGAAGGATCATCGAGCTCGCTACATTTCGTCGTTGTCGGAACGAAACACAAACTGGATGATGGTTAGCGGCTGTGCCGAGAAGTATACGAAGTACCAACGAAAATAATGAAGAAACAGATCCAAGACTTCGAGTACGTAATTAGTTACGTGCACGCGCATACGTCGTTCGCGAATGTAGGACTCGAATAGAGAAATAGCAGGCGTCGTCGTAAGGCGAGCGAGTGGAATTAAGCGTTTGATAATGAAAATATCGCTTATTTTTTCGAGATAATTCGTAACGTATGCGCGGGCGCGCGTTCGTTTAAGAACGAAGAAAGAAAAATGAAACGAAAGGAAGAGGTGTGTCGGCTGGAGCGCAGGCAAAGACATGCTACGAGTTACGTTACCTAGGGTGAGCTTCTCCCCGGAATCGGGCGGCAGGGTGAAGCCCAGGAGAGCCATGCTTGATATCAGGACGCAGGGCACGATCAAGTTGAAAAAATAGTAAAGGGTCCGCCTGCGTATCTGTATCGTGAAGGTGACGTCGACGTACGGTTCCGGGCAGCATTGATACATTATCGTGTTCTTCTTCCCCGGCATACCTGTGAACATCGAAGGGCATTCATGTAATCTCGCGTAATCGCTACTCCGGCCACTGGCTACAGCGACCGGACCTATGGCCGCACTAAACTTACACGTCCACTTCTCGCACCATCGATTACTTAAAAGAACGTCTACTCGACATTCGAGCGACAAGAATTCTTACTCGATCGTTGTCCGTGGTACACTCGCTTCTGTATCTCTGGTAGCGTCCTGAGCATTCTCGCGTCGCTCATTATGGCCAAAACTTACCGTTCAGTTGCGGTGGCTACGCACATGCGGATATTTTCGCACACCGTCGCTTGCCTGGCACCGTGTGTCATTCACTTTCCTTCTCGCCCGTTTCATCGTCGAAAGCAAGAATCCCGTCTCCGGATCCGTGGGATGTCCAATGCGACTAGCGTCCGAGCGCCGAGACGTTGGCGTCGGAAAAGGGACTCGGATAATAACGATGATAATAGTAAAAAGTGGGACTTGCAAGCATGGGAGAAGAAAGAGCGGGCTCGCCGTAAAGGGGTTGTCGCGACACGTCGTGTGGCCGGAGGGACTTTGGGACGCTCGTAAAATCTCTCGGCCGTCCATTGAATCGCGGCATCGAAGCAATCTGTGCCGGCGGACTTGGGCGAGAATCATGAACGCTTCCGAAAAGAATCGAGCAACCACGTTGATCACTCGCCGCGCGGACGACGTCGATCCCGAGTGTCGTTCCTTAACGATTTCCATCCACATTCCTTTACACATCAGCCACCGCACAGTCTAACGCGTCTATATCGGCAACCGCCGCACACGGCCCGGAATTCTGCACCGAAATTGGCTTGCATTGGCGCGCCTTTATTTAAGATCCGCTCGGCGATAGGGCGATTTAGACGAGGCGCCGCGCGCCGTAAGGGAAATTTCACGGGAAGCCGTTCCACTATATCGGGTCCTTTGATTAACAGTAATTCTCTCGATACGTCCACGGCGCGCGAACACATTTTTCACCCGACGGCCGCGGCACGAAATAACCAGTTTTACGAGGACGTCCTTCAATATTTGCCTTTATCAGATATGTTACGTGGGGTCAGGTCCTCATATTCCCAGCGAAATGAATCAGCGAACTTTAATAAGCGTAGGCAATATTGACCGCCTAACGAACTGTCACGTGTTCGCAGCCTGAGTTACCGAGAAAAAGTACTTTCAGCCGCATGCACTTCAACGCCTACTTCGCGAAAACTTTGCCGAGAATTTGCTTTTTTTTCGTCCCCCGAAGTACTAATACGGATTTGAAGATGAAACGTTTCGAGATTAAGTGAATCTCCGCGGCGTCTTTCATGAACTTTCGAAACTTACAATTCACGAGCGGCCCAGTCTGAGATTTCTTGCACTTTTGCGAATTTGATAGCAGCGCGTTTTGCGACATCATCGAAAAAGTAGCGAAGAGAGAAGAAATATACGAGAGCATGCCGGCCGCGGATCATGAAAAACTAAGAAGCATATTTTGGCCGCGCATCACGTAGCGCGTAGCCAACTCCTTCCGTTCCAATTTGACTGTCGCGCTTCGAGCCCTTTTTCCCTTTGTTCCCGGCGCAACGGCGAGGCGGGGACGCGTTTGCCGTCGCACAAACGGATTTCTAAATTGCCCGCGGATTAGCAAGGAAATTCCGCAAACCGGAGACAGGCACTTTGATCTCAACGGCACAAAGCGAGAAGGGAGAGGGCATATCGTGACGGGCGTGAGCGAGGGTGTGTTGCGCCTGTGCGCGCCTACACCCGTCCTCGAATGGATCGTCGCTGGCTCTCCGACGATTCCCAGGCCACGTGACGAATCCGACCAGAATTATCGGCGTCAGGGCGAGAACAGTCGCACGAGAGTAGGATCGGATATCGAGGTTTATCCTTGCACAGAGCCGACGAAACGACGACAATACTTAGGGTTGAGCCGCCGTCGACGGGAGTCGACCACGAGTTTCATTTCATCCTTTGACACGTAGCCCGATTCATCCCGTTCCATCGGGCACACAGACGGATCGGGGCCGGCTCTGCGCCTCGTGCGTCTCTCTCTCTCTCTCTCTCTCACTCTCTCTCTCTTCACGTACGCGCTACAGTGAGAGAAGCCAATGGCGAAGGACTCCGATTGGCTCGGCGACAGTCATAAACTTGTGGCTCTTTGGAAACTCACCGATGAGGTACCATTCCCCGTTCATGATGAAATCGGACAAGTCACCACCCTCCTCTGAGTTGAGTACCAGATCGAGCTACCAAGGTCAAAGTTTGATTAAGACAGGTACGTATCTACGTGGAGAGCATTTCGCTTACGTAATTCGAAGCTGAATGATCGTGCACATGCAATCTTCTTAACTTCCGCACTCGCTCACTCACTCACTCTCTCTTTCTCCATTTCTCTCTTGGTTTCTACATTTACATCTAAACTACTTCACTCGCTGTACAGGCTGCGTCGAAATTCGCGCTACTCTTTTTCGTCGAATTTGGACCGCACGCTCTTGTCTTGTGCAAAATCTGCTGGAGGTTAATTTTCCGCATATTTGACGTCGTGCCACGGCTGGGTAATGCTCTGAATAAAATCTAGTTTGTGGGAATAGTCGCAACAACCTCTACCGAGACGTTATGAATTGGTGCTCTTCCTTCGAGCACCTTCAATCATATATTATCCTTCTTTCTTTTATATCAGATTCTTTGATTGGATCAAACTTGAATCAAGTGTTTTCTAATTTTCGAGCTACCCCTTTCCGTTTAAAATATTTATCACACTGCGCACCGTACAATAAGCATAAAAAAACAACCGTTGTACGCAATTTCAAACAAACCGACCTTTCAATCAACATTTTCCACGGTTTTATCTACAAAATTTTAATTTCGCCAGCGGTATGAACGTAGAACAGCGTAAGAGAATTGGCGAGCATCGTCTAGTCAATAACGCATTCGATATTGCCCGCGTTCCGTGAAACATATTCAATTTATCGTTCAAAAAGATTCCGCACTGGGTCAAAGGAGGGAAAATTAAAGCTTATCGGACGAAGGCAGCGCAAGGAACTGGACCTATCTCAAGGGACGGTGAAGGAAGGAAGGAAGGAGAACAGGGTAAGGTAGATATAGAGGGGGTGCAAGAAACTTCCAGCAGTATTCCTTTAAGCTTAGCGCCGTGCAGTCTCTTCGGGTATCTGTTGCTCTTTGATCGAGAGCCAAATGGGATGCGGTGGAGACATCTTAACGGCTCCTAGTCGGCGGTTTCTAGGCCCCTACGTGCCCTTAACCGAGAGCTCAGGATTATTCTCGACATTTTGCCACTAAATTATGCAACGCGACGCATCGCACGCCAGATCGTTTGACTCACGCCAGCGTGAAACTCATTCGCTCCACTCAACAGACAAACACACACACACACATGTTGCACGAAATTCCGTCGAAGCACGAGTAACGTTCATTAGCAATTATTTCGGGCGACGCTTTCGTTAACCGTGCGAGGCGAAAAATAAGTTAATGGATTATAAATGGCACGACCTTTTGTTAAGACGCACAACGGTGATAGTATTTTCACGAATTATCGTCGATGCGACCCGAAAGAGGGAGCCATCAGGCGAATGAAATAAAAAAAGCGTGTGCGCGGATAACGAAAGTGGGACAGAAAGAAAGTCGCACACGACGTATTTATTCGGATGGTCGAGATAAAATGCGTTGTTCCCTCCTACGCTCCCTCATTGTCGTCTCTTCCCTTTCCGCGCCCTCCCTTTACCCTGCTCGCCCGTGCCGAACCGCTTCTTTCGGAGCGTTCTTCCATCCACAATAATTTTAACAAACAACCGACACCCGTCCGCGAAGCGCGCTCCATCGACCATCCCACCACAGCATCCCGCCGCAAACGTCCGCGCTCGGCTTTTCCACGCTCGCACACATCGCCGAAATTTCCCGACGAAAATTACGACGGATATGCATTGCTTAGCGCCGTTAGCCCTCATAATTCATCCGGAGACGTATATTTCATTCTGCAAATTCTGCCTTCGCAGTTCTACCCTTTATTCCCTCGGAGAGGTACGTGCGCGAGGTTTAGTATCGTTCTGATAGATTGAGACTGATCGTTGAGCGATACAAATGCACTCACTCTCTCCCTCATTTTCTCCCTTACACACACAGACACACACACACACACACACACACACATACTCTCCACCATAGCATTGGTAGGAGGTCGCAAGTTCACTTATTCATCAGTTTGCCTAATTAATCAGACGGAATTTTACCTGGCGCGATAACTGATCGGCACTGTACGGCATCCTTACACAACAAACAGCGAAATCAAGCGGACAAATTTGTCCCTACGCGCTACAGGAGAGAAACTGTCTTCGTCGACGTAAACGCGACCCAGTCCCGCGCGCAGTTGTGACTGCGCGACATCGTTGTCGCGTGATTTATCTCTGGCCCCGCGCAAAACATATTCCGCGCCATTTACGACCGGTAGTTTCATCGTCGCCGAATCACAGCGAGCGTGCCCACCTTCCGTCGTCTGTGTCGCGTATCAAAGAGCGAAGCCAAATTTTGATCGCCGACACTACCTGTCCGAGCACGCAAAAGCGGCGAATGAAATAATTGGCCTGTAAATTCTCTACGACCGATGTAATAACGGGATTACGCAATTTCGAGGCCGCGATATTGTTTGTCCGGCACTACTCTCGTCGGAGTGACCGTACGAAAAAAATCGTAAAACGATATGAACTTCTTCTGTCTTTTTTTTTTTGCCCCGGCCTGGTTCGACGTCGAACGTTTTACGGTGTTCACTTTTTTGTTTGCTCCGCCCTGTCGCTTCGTCTGTCCAATATGTGACGAAAAAAAGGAGCTGGTAGACCCTAGACTAGGGGATTGTCTCTTCGACGACAGCCTCTTTTCAGCTGCGCATGCCGGCGCTTTATCACCTGACTCCGGCAAAAAGAGATAGGTACGGTATCGTTGTTAATTATTGCAGCCTGCGCCCGCGTACAGCTTCTGCTCTAATGTTGCATGCATCATGCATCGTGCATATGGTCGTTAATTTACATATATACATACGTACGTACGCGCATACGCATGTTTTTGCGTACACGAAAAACACATTTCGGTACAGAGAGAGACGGCAGGGGCTGGGTGGGTGGCTTTAGGGGGTAGGGTGGGTGTAAATAGGATAGAGGCGTAGAGTGCCACGTGCCAGCTATACCGTCAACCGCATGCATCTAGCGCTTCCCACGACACCTAACAGTCACAATACACACAACGGCAGTAACGGCATGTACAATATACACGACATGCGACACACACGTTTGTATACACACATCATATTAAACGGTCATCGATTGTCGGTTTACAGACGGTAGCATTTTACAGGCGTATTACAGGCGATGCCGAGCATCTGTGAAACGGAGGGCGATGGGAATTTCGAGAAAGAAAAAGCAAAAGTTCGAGTTGGGTGTAGAGGTCAGGGTGTGAAGCCGGCGCGCAACATCGATTTCGTTGCCTTTCAGCGACGCGACGTTGCGAAAGTAAGCCTCGAGGTGCGCGATGAGGAATCGCTACTTCTCGTGACCACCAATTTCA
This sequence comes from Priocnemis perturbator, assembly GCA_963942575.1. Taxonomy (NCBI): domain Eukaryota; kingdom Metazoa; phylum Arthropoda; class Insecta; order Hymenoptera; family Pompilidae; genus Priocnemis; species Priocnemis perturbator. The sequence continues at coordinate 8,071,023 of OZ012645.1, read as the reverse complement.
CGCCAGGCTTGCTCTCGCACACACATTCGCCACTTTCCGAAGCCAGCGAAATGATCTGTTCGCTCGCGCCGGCTTCAGTGCCCATTTAAAGACAGTCGTGCGTTGTTATCGGGGTGCAATTCGATGAGAGCAGACGCGGCGCGTCCATTTTTTCTCGTTCGTGCGCCTTAAATATGCGATGCAGTGCGCACGGACTCGATTCAAGGCGACTGGGTAGGTTTGAAATTTCGAATGACCAATCTTTATTTGTCACAGGTAACATAATAATAGAATGCTCAAATCAGATCTAACATCAAATTGCAAAAACATGTTGTTACTGATTCAATTAAGAGATAGAAAAATTTGAAAAGAATAAATATCGCTGAAATGCAACAAAATTTTGATCCGTTCTGCTGGAATTGTGATAAAACCAGATTTAACATAATTCGCCACTTTTGTGCGTTGTAACGCCAATCTTATTGACCTGGGAACAACTTTCGATAGATTTTCTTAATTCGCGATGTTGCAATAACCACCAATTGATCTGTGGCCTTGTTAGGAACAATCAAACGCAAGGTAACTTTTTAAATTTCAAACCCACGTAATGCCTTTAATAGCGACGTGTCAAGAAGCCTGCGCGCGCGCGCGCGAGCAGTGCGATGCGCGTGTATACGACTATCAGTGACGCTTGGTTAGGCAGTTTAGCGCGGTTACGCACTCGTCAGCGAGAACGAGTCCCATTGAGTGCGCTCGCACGCGCTTTAAGCGGCGATGGCTGCAATCGCGAATGATCGTTTTCGCCCGCAAATCGTGGCAAAGGCATGCGAACCTCTACCAGCGCGCGGAATACAGCCATGGACGTGACTGTGTAGTACTGACCGACGGTCCATCGGATGACATAGGTCATTGCCGCGTATGATTGGCATCGTTCTGTAGCCGAACGCCATCGAACTACTGCCTGATATGCGACCGACGTCGGCACGGAATTTTCGAAGCTGCGGAACTCCTCGTGCAGGAATGTAGAAAAAAGCTGGACTCCATCGACTGCGCGACTTTTGGGGTATTGTGCCGTGTCGATCATTGAGTAGGATATCTAGAGGTGGTCTAAGAAAGTTTAATTTATTGCCTCTTTGATTTAGATATGATTATAATACCATTCAGTACCGAAAAAGTGACCAGATTGCAAATGTTTATAAATTCATGGTGGACATAAATGACGGAAGTTCCAGTTGAACTTTGTGAAAAAATGATTCGAATTACTTGATTCACATGAATTATGATCGGCCACTCAAATTCTCTTCGCACGCTTTACGTTTTTCCCTTCAAGCTCATTCCCGTTGTATTAAAACCAACGCCACTGGTGGTCGTCGCGCAAATACTGCCTGTGCATGAGCGCGCAGTCGACTTTTACGCGCAGTCTTTACGACTTTCCATTTTACAAACCGCGATTCGCGTCTGGCACGCATATAGAGGACAAAGATCGTCTCATCCGATACGCGCCGTTACTTCGATATTACGCCCCGGATTCACCGGTCTTCCAACGTTCCGTAATGCAAGCTGCGCAGATGAACGCATTCGGCGCGGCGGTATGCGTGGACGGTAGTGTTGAGAGAGACACACAGACAAAAAAGAAGGAAAACTACCGGATCCAATATCAAAGGTACGGTTCCCGTATCGGACGTCGACGATTTACGAATGTGAGACAAAAATTGGGTACCCGAAATCTCGCGAGCCGTTCTTACGGTCTAGCGCGAATAAAGCTTGCGCTTTAATCGAACGAATAGGACTGTATCCGTTTTCAGCACGTGGTCTTACATGAATGCCCCAGCTCGGGTGTGCACCGCAGCACAGTCGTGAACTTTTTATTATCGCATATCGTCGGTGTCATCTCAGCGTTTTTTTTTACACATTGTGCTGATGTCCACTGAGGGGCGGACAAGTAAGAACACGTTGAAGTGCTGCATTCGCTTCGTACCTCAGTACGGTCTGCATATAACTGATTCGAATGTACTTTTTGATTCTGCACTTTACTTAATCGTATGGTTCAAACATACATCTCGCAAGCATTATCAACTTTATCGTCAGGGATCGTTTATACTCGCAGACGGCTTGGACACATATTTTCGGTATTAACGTAAATATTCAAGGTATGCGTGTGTCTATGAACTCGCCCAAAGAACCATTATGAAATGAATTAGAAATTTGACAAAACGTGAGTACCACCCTTTCTCATCTGAAATTGATAATACAATTTATTTGACCACTCCAAATATTATCCCTCCAACAATTTCTCTACTTCCCCGCGATCGTTGCGAACGGAAGATTAGAAATATAAATACGGCCTTCGTGAGACAGAGTTCAGATTTATTGCTGTCAAACGGAAGCCATGCGCCATGGGCAATGTGGAGACCAATATCGTTCTGCGTGAAAATTGTGTTTTCTCCAATCCTGTGTTTCGATAGCGATCGTTCATCTTATGTCGCACGGAAACGCGCTTCAATAGATAGAATTTTTGCGGGAAACGAGAACGAAGGGAGGTGGGCGAAAAGGGAAGAAAAGAAAGTCGAAGAAGTATCGGGCGGAGCGATGGGGTGGCAGGGTGGGAGGGGTTGCAAGTCGGGCGTCAAAGAGACGGGTATCTCGAGATGAGAGTCGCCAAGAACACGCGTGCAACAGGTGAAAGGCAGGTATCGAGTGCCTCCTCGCTTATTTCTCAACGCACTGTAAGCCGCACGAATGATGACTGTTACCGCGATCAATTTAAACCGATCAAAAATTACCGCATCGATGAGCCGTCTGTAGTAAGGCTACCAACCGTCCCGGATTAAGCGGGCGTGTCCGACGCTAGCAATGAACTTTCTGGAACTAAATCTCTAAAATCGTTCTGCCACCTATATGTACACAGTTGAATGTTGCGTTCGGCCCAAATTGGGACGCTTCCGCACATTTTAGTTTTCCAAATTTGTCCCACGAATGTCTCGCAGTCGGTATATGGAATACACACGATATGAAAGTAACGTTTTGTATGATTTGTATTGCGATCTAGTGATATTAGTATGTAATAGTATTTACACGTTCTATTTCCGAAACGGAGTGGCTTTTCCCCCGCATTGGCTGGTGAAAAAGTTAGCAGCCTTAGATTCTACGCGAAGCGAGGCCAGGCTTTATATCGAGACCCTACTCGAGTTTCGCGTGAATTTTTGCCCGCTTTGTTTCGCCGTAAGCTGACCCACCGATCTCCAGGAGGATTTGTTACGGGCCGTAATGGCGGCCGTTAATGCCCGTCACAAAAACATTTTTACGTTTGCCTGTAAATCGTTACAATATACGCTCGTTCGGCCGATACGTCTCCATTAAGACGGCCGCATGGAAATTCATATTCGCCCGGCTTAATTCTGCTCTCTCTCGGGCGTTCCTCAACAGTCGGATGCCTGTCGAAAAGAGGAAAAAAGTTGTTGCGGCGAGGCTAAATTTTCCGATAACATGAAAATTCCATCGACGCGACGATACGTACTTACACGCTATCTAGAACGGCGACGCATGTTGCGATAAGGGCGGAGAGGGTTGAGAAGGCGTTGAATAGGAAAAGAGGGAACAGGTGTGAAGCGCTATATCGAAGAATAAAGTACATCATCCTCTATCGCGCACGTTTCTCAGTCAACATTAGCCTCTCGCCGATTAGAGCTCCGAAATCGTACGAAGCTTCCTTCCTCTTAATTGTCCGTGCTTTCCTCGCCCTCGCCAGACGTCCAGCATAAAAAGCTGCGCAGCGTTTCGGCAGTGACGGTTATCGTGGCTGAACTTTCGGAACGAAAGTCGGCTGAGAATATTTATCAGCGAACAGAGAGAGAGACAGAGAGAGGAAAGCGCCAACGTCGGCGCGCACCTCGTTTAAACGTCGTGCCGGGTAAAAGGATTTCGCCACGCTGCGGAATCGGCGTCTTACCAACCTGGCGCTGCACTAAAAAAATAATCAGAACGGACGAACACCGAGGCGAGGGGGACGAGAAGTTTCACGGTACCCGATATTCTTTCCAGATTACTTTCGACGCCGGCCGAGGAATCTTGCCATAGGTATGGCAAACGGGAAGCAAAGAAAGTTTCCTTCCTTCGACCGCGCGAAATGTAAATGGCCGCCGCGCGTTGTCTGCATGGATGCGGAGAAAAGCCCCCGGCACGGGGCATTTGCATATTGCATTTAGCACCTCAGCCCGAATTGTTCTCTAGTCTCTCTCTCTCTCTCTGTCTCTCTCGCTTTCTACTCGTTCTGTAAACATCACCACTGCGGGCTAACCAGAATAAAATGAGCGTCTTGGTCCGACGCATCGTCTCGGTTTCGGTGAGCGGCCGATACTGCGGTGAGCACAGATCGTATTCCGTATTTTACTGTTGCGACGACCGCGAACACGCTCGTAGCGAGGTACTGCCGCTTTTATTGCGGTCGCGAGCAAATCTTCAAACCCCTCTCGGCAGGTTCGCTTAAAAACGTCTCTAATTCTCTGGCAGCCGCCTCTTCCGTTCGCAACAGCCGGCAAGTACTGAAACAGCAGTACTGTCGGTCAAAATTAGCTCGTGAAACGGTCAGTTTCTTCAGTGTCTCTTCGATTGTTCGCTTCTTGCGCGTCGTTCGACGTTTCCACTTGCGAGACTTCGCGAGCATAATTGGTAGGCAAAAGGGTGGTCTCGTCCTCCACTCGACGTAATAAACTTACCGGCGCGTCCAACCCCGCGTCTCCCCTTATACGTATCCCGAGCGGATCGATACTTCCAAAGAATCCACTCGACGCTCTTGCCTCCGCGCGCATGGGTTCGAAACACTCGTATTACTTCCTGACGAGCAACGCGGCCGCGTAAGTGGGAATGGAAAAAAAAAGGGCGGGGGAAGGCGACGATTAATAATGCTTACGAACGCCGGCGTGTACGAAGCGGATGCGAACTTAGGCTAAGCTTCGCTTGGCGAGCGCTCCGATCGTTCCGGCTCTCCGTCGGTCCCTCGAATATCATGCTAAATTTATCGCTCTCGTTGCCGATCGACTGATTCCCGATCGCACTCCAATCTCGATTCGGTGTGCGTTAATGACTCGCCGACGACCACGATCGATCTTCACGCATTGCGCGTCTCGCAGTTGTCTGCAGACAGAGAGAGAGAGAGAGAGAGAGAGAGGGAGAGGGGGAGAGACTCGTTGAATATTCCGTGCAAAGTTCTTCAGGGGAAATTCTCGAGTACCTAGCGATGTAAGCGCGGCGTGTACGGCACGGTTCACGAATAATGGAGAAGAACGTAGCCGCCGCGCGCGCCAACTTTCAAATTAAAATTCTTTCGAGCGAGTGATGGTCTCTTTTCTCTCCCCCTCTCTCTCTCTCTCTCTCTCTTGCGCCGCGCTTTTTTTCGCTCCCCTTCCCAAAGGCGTCTGCGCGAAACTTTCGGCGAGGAGGTACCATAAGTTCCCGCGTGGTCAAGTTTTTGCCATGGGCGCTCCGGCAAAGAGCGTGCGGTCGGCCGCGAAAGTATGCAAATTACATCGTAGCGACGCGCCCTTTACGATTGTTCCGCCGGGTCGGACATTTCGAAGGTGTGTAGCTCCTCCGCTGTTACCCGTCTCGCCTCTTTCTTCGCTGTGTCTTTTACGCCGCGAGGCTATAGAGCGAGAGATTGGCAGGAGTAATATCGGCAGATCGTAAAGTTGCGCAGCGACGCATTACGATGCACTAAAGCTCGGCGGTGGTCTGGGTGTCGGATAACTTACGTATAATCATGAGGCTCGTTTAGATGTTCGGTTAATCTTGCGCGTCCCCTGTTTTCCTTATATGCTCTCTTCTTCGCTCCGTTTGCCTCTTCCTTCCCCTAAACGTCCACCCCTTGCGCCTACTATTCTCTTATGCCATGACGTACTTATCCGATATCTTCGGCTGCGCGCATAAACGAGCATGTCATCAGTTCATCGATTCCTATTACAGGCGACCTGTGCACTCTGCGCGAACAGCAGGAAGGATAAACGTGCTTGATGATTAACAGCGCGCCGTTTATGTTTGCACCGTTACCAGCACGTGCGCGCGCGCGCCCTCGCTATCTTCCAAATTGTCGCACAAATTTATAGTCCGCGTATCAACCGCTTTCAGGCTCGCGCGACAATCGTAAACCGGTGAACATTTACACTCACGTTTCTCCTATCGTAAAGCAGAGATTACCCGCTTTGCCGTTCGCTCGCTGCTTTCGTCGTATGGCGGGGAACCTGATTAAAACAATTTGTTCCGATGTAATCCGCTAATTTCCGCTGCCGCGAACAATGCTACAGGTATCAGTGCGTCGATAACGCGAACACTGAGTTCGGCGACATTCTCCGAATCATTCGTTTACGTCAATCCTGTACACGGACCCGATGTAGAAATCATGAAATCACTTGCGCCTATACATACGACGATCTGCCGACAGTACTACTCTCACACATTTTCTACGGCGGGGCAAGCGCAGTAGCACATATGGTACATCCCACGAACAAAGAATCTTTCACTTATAAACGATGTTCCTGAAATTGCTTGATAGAAGAGGAACATAAATCATTATTATGAAATCTGAGTACCTTGCGTTATCGAAATGAGATGACATCGCAGGGCCGAAAAACCGTGAGCTACTAAGCCGGCGCACCCAATAAACAAGATCCGCCGCACGCCAGCGACAATCACTGGCCGTGACATTCGCGGATAGACGATCGCTAATTGAAAGGTCAGCACCCGAGAATCCGAGATAAATCGGCGACGGGTGAGGGGGGAGAGAGATCACGGCGAGATCGATCGCGAGTAGTCAGCCTCGAGAGAAATTTGCGAGGACAACTCGGGCCGCAATCGGAACCAGCCTTTAACGGAGAACCTCACGATTGAGAATTCGCCAATCGCAAGCATGGACACGTCATTCAGCTATCGACTCCGCCGAGGGAGCATTGCTAATTGGACGGAGGATGGAAGTAAGGTCGATAAAATGCGAGCCATGTCGGAGACACTTCCGAGCAAGGCCGGTGCAAGAAAAGGGAAGCGAAGGCATGATCACGTTGTCGTGGAAGTAAAATGCCAAAATGGAGAAAGAGAGAGAAAGAGAGAGGGAGAGAGCGCGCGCGCGCATGGACTCGTGTGCTCTCTCGCTCTCGCCTCGTTGGCGCCGGGGAAGGTCCTCGCAAATTGTTCATAAATGAAATGGCCGGAAGCGGCTGCGACGACGAGGCGACCGGAAAATTGCACGGTCGGGGCTGGACGGCAAGAGTCCTCGAACGAGTCGAGTCTCGAAATGAGGGGAGAGACGGGTGATACCTTGCTGATTACGCAAAGTACCATCCCGCTACCCTCTTCACGCTTGTTATCGCAGCCTCCCTTTACCCTGTGCGTTCATACTCCCCGTGAAATATTTAATACTGCCGTTTTCATACGATCTCGGCGCGGGACTCGGCTTCGAGCCTCGCCGTAATAACGCACTACGGTGGTCGATATCGGTCCGTCGTGTTGCTTAAGTTCGCGGTGCGCGTACGTCTTCTCTGCTTTTTCCCCTGCGAAAAATTAGATCATTTTCGTCGTTCGCTGTAGAGCGACGTGAATTTTTTACCGACGCAAGTCTTCTCTGCTCGTAGAGACGTCTCTCGTTATAACAGCCACGCTGAGTATCGGATGTTGCTAGAGAAACCTTCCGCAGTCGGGTAAATGGGTAAAATTGACGTCAGTGGTGGGGGAGGTTTGAGACGTTTGAGAGGACTAATGCCGAGTCGATAGTAGAATGACGAAAGGCTTTCTCATCCATGCAAAATAAGTGTTCCAGCTCAGACATAATCACGTGGTCCCTGCTTTGACTGGTCATATGTATTTGTGTGTGAAGCATGTATAAGTATATTTCCGGTCAGTGTGTATCTTCGGTTACCCTGCACCTTCCTTCTATCCTATACCTTTCACGAATCTGGGGTTCGGGGGATGGAAGTGGAGGTTGGGTGCGGGCTAATGATCATCGACGGCCACTACGCAAGCACACGATTTACTCTGCGACTTGTCACTCGACAAAGGTCGCTCGAGTATACGTACATTCGAGAAAGTGGATGCCGACGACGATCATGAGCGCGCGTTTTTGACCTACGATACACCTTTATCCTCGCTCGTTCCTCAATCTCTGCCATTCGCTCATTCTTTCACTCGCTTCCTTTCTCTCCCTCTTCCTTTTTCAACGTCCGTTTCTGTTTCTCTCTCTCTTTCGTTAAAGACATCTCGCCTTAGTTTTGCGCATTATCGTATACATCCTACGTACGTAAATGTATATAAAAATATGTGTATTTGTGGGTGTGTGTGTGTGTGTGTGTGTAGCGAAAGCTCGCTCGATAATCTGAAGAAGTAAGCCCGTGAAAGCAAGAAACACCGGCAAGCGACATCAGCCCATCATATAGCGCCCTCCTCTATACAGGGGGTTATACCGACACCGGTATAATATACTTATATACATATAGACTTCTACGCATACTCATATAGGTATAAATATGGATACGTGAAACGTTCAATCGTTTATAGCCAATTCATGTGCCAAGATTGCGCTCGTGGCATCGACGTATGTACATGCCCGGTTTGCGAGCGTATGGAAACGCGAATATGGCGGCGGGTCGTTCGCCAACCCATTCGACGCGAACCGCTCGTTGCGAGTCATCGAAACGGAATCGAAGCTAGCGAAGCGGTGAATTAGAGAGATCAGCAGTGCGCATCGCGACGCCCCGAAGGCCGGCTCAAAGGCTCAGCACAAGCCTGCACTCATTGAGCTCAAATGCTTATTCAACTTTTCCTTGTTCAACTCCTCACCGGAATGCGTCGTTCGTTACGATAAGTATAATTTGAGTGCGTGGAAAATTACTGTCGTGTCGATCTTATGAAAGAATTCGACGATGCAAAATGATCATTTGGTGATCATGATCTTTCAGCTCCCGTCACCACTCTCTCAGTGGCCGTGAACTGACGATTCGAGTATGGAACGAAGATAAGACGAGTGTCAGGGTATAAAAGATACAGAATTTCGAGATTTACAGACCAAACTGTTTATTACCGGAGCCGCAACTGGCGCGTCGCCATCGATTATGCAGCATCGACAAGAATTTAACTGCTCTGTCTCTGTGTGCCCGGGAAATATTTTCACAGCAAACAGAAGGCACGAAGCGGGCTGGATTAACAGATTCCCGGACGGTCTATCGGGCAGCTGCAAGCGTTCGCGCTTCTACTTGCACTCGAACTATCGAACGACCGAACATCCCTGAAAACGTGTCAAGTCCAAAGGAACAAGCCAGATTCAACGTCCTCCTTCGCAGTCTCAAGGCAGAATAGCGCGAGAAGACAATGACGACATCTTTTAATATCCGTGTCCTCGTTGCGATCTCTCGAGGTGGATTTCAATGGAGGGCTGACAGAATACGCGTCGAAATCGATATCGAGCGATATTCTCGATGATATAAATCGCCATTGCCGGCGGCCGATTGAGCTGCTGAAGACGACTATGGTCAACATCGATTATAGGAGTGCGAAACGTTGACGCCTCATTAAAGTTTCATTCCCATTGAATTGTGCGTCTCTTAACGCGGCCAGATACGCCTAAATGTCGCTCAAGCTTGTCCGTAATAAATTTATTGGCCGCGCGTGCTAATGGCAATGGGGTCAAAAGCGAAAGAGAAAGAGAAAGGGAGAGAGAACGCGTGCGTCAGTGTGTCAGTACGTACGTGAGAGAGGAGAGAACGTGTTATATGCCGCTATAATATATTATCGCGGCTTGAGATTTATCGGAATGGCAAGGGTAGACTATATATTCTTTCTGTCACTCTCTCTCTCTCAGGAATTTCTTGGTGCCTGTTACAGGGAAACGAAATTTATACGATCATTTGGCCGGCCGGCGGAAGGCCCGGCGCCCGGCTACCCGATTATTTAATTGAATCGATTCTTCAGACACTTCATTTGCCCGGTCCGACACTACACGCTCTCCATGAAGTTGCTCGGGCATCGCGTCGATTCATGGACTTTATACGATGGAACACGGTTTGAGGCGGAGCCGGAATAAAATATTTCCCAGAGGCAGGTCGTATCAGACGTAAACGAGTTGCCGCGCGTACAGACGCGGTGCATATCGGGAAAACACTCGCTTCGATAATAAATTGTCTATAGTTTATGTGCGCGACACGCGCTCTACTTCCGGTCTCGCACCGCTATCATCGAGATAACCGCATTCTCCGACCATTTGCGAACGTTTTCTAAGCTTTACGATGCCGGCCATCGTTTTACGGTGTGCCGAACGACGCGGAAAATCGCGATGCGTTGTTGCCGACATTTTATAGTCCAAGTTCTTCTACTAAGAAGCGATTCGATGCCCTTTCAGGTTTTACCGCGAGCCGCAATTCAATCATCAACGACTAGTTGTTGCGCCGTGGTAGCAGAAAAGTCAAAGAGATGCGTTCAACGGAATGATTTGTCTACAATGAAATGGAAATGTCTATTATAGTTTATTGCTACAAATGTAAATTCTGCTTATACGTTAAGTGATATAAAGGACGTCGTGTCATGCTTCCAAGAGAAAATTCTGTGCCTTCAGCATGGCTTTGTAAAATAGTAATATTGTGTTTTGCTTATGAGCTATCTGTAATCTCATTCTGAGGGTGGCTTGTCGGTTACTACAAATTGAATTATTTCCCACGGATAAACCGGGTTGGATGTGAACGATGCATATTGTTTTCTTATCTGTTTCAAAGATTTTTATTAATATAGTGTGATGTGCCGCTTTTATTCAACGTGCAATCATATTTTCCTTTAGAAAGAAATACGTATTTATTACAGCAAAGCTGCTATTATACTTACAACAAAACCGTGCCATTGAATTACTCCGTGAAGATTATTCATAAAATTCTATGCAAAAGTAGATGATTTCTTGAAATCCTGCCACCGCAACAGCACACTCTTCTCTGTCGCAAGATTTGTTCGATACAACCGAAATACAAACATTATAATCCGAAGGAGTTGCTCATCCCTTTCAAGCGTAGAAGCAGCGAAAAAATGAACGTTACAAAGCACATCTCCCTGACTTAAACTAATCATAACGCATTGCTCGCCCTCGGCATTATATTAAAGTAACGGGTGGGAACGGTGTGCGAAATACATCCGGGCTTACGTCCGGAGCGGTAAAAGTGTGCAGACTGCATTCGCGGCGTGCGACCGCAAAGGATTAAGTTCCCGTCGTTAGCGCACAACGAACGACGGTATCGTCGAATTTCCGCACAAAGGGGCAAGTTAACTTGTCCCACGCGGGAGACGCGATTCTTAAGTGAGGGTCTCGCGCGACGTGAAGTGTCAGGAACGTGCCAAAGTGTCGGGCGCGCAGGCATACATACGATACGAGTACGAGTGCGCGGCGCGCGGAGCCGTAAGTAAAATGAATTTATCATTCGTCGGTTATACGAGCCCGGTGCGAATGCGGCACCTAGGGAACGAATCTGACAAGCTGAATGTCGCGAACTAGACGAAACCGTCCGAACATTCGACTAGGCGTCTCTTTTTCACTGCATGGCTACGTAGCGTGTACCGAGTTGGGGCAAGTAGTTGGGGTTATTCGAATAACAAGTCTAATTGACTCGAATATTGAAGCAAGTCTGAGAAAATTTGATACACTTGGAGTGCTGAAATAGTTTCAGTCAATCGATTTCGATCTTCCCGTACATCGTAAAACCACTCGATAATACTGGGTTGTTAGTTCTTTACATATGAAAACCACTCGCACGTTACTGTCATTTATTCTAGATGATCAGATTTCCAGAGTCCCGAAAACCACTCGAATGTTCGCGCTACTCGAAATATTGAAGCACTTATCTCGGCTCGAATAATCAAGTCGAGTTTAGATCGGTTCGTTATTTGCGAGCACTCGAGCAGCCCTAGTACACGGCCACGCACACCTGCGCATGTGCGTCCTAATTTGCGAATATCACTCGCCCGCAGCTATTACCGTCGTCACGCTAAAATTTATTCTCCCGGAGAAGCAAAGTTCGCCCGGTGCAGTGTCGTTCGTCATCTGACAGGGTCTAAAACCGACAACACTGAGAGCAGCACGCTTTCCTGAAGTTGTCCCGGCCTAATGTTTTACTCCTGTCGTTGACTAGTTAGAAGCCCGCCATTTATATTCCTCTTCCAGCGAACGACGTGATTACAGCGACATTGATGGAGTGCCTAAATTTGAGCGTTTTCACGCGAAAATACGCAACCTACACAACCGTCGTAAATGGAAGATAATCACAAGTAATTTTCTAAGGAATCGGTCCCTGTAACAGGTCTGGCTAACATTTCAGTATTGACACGAGTGGGCGATGAAATATTCAGAATATACGTTGAATGATCTTGCCAAGCATCCGTAGGCCGCCGCACGGTGAAGAGATTAAGACACAATGAATGTTTGCACTCTGAGCAAAAAATGGTCCCGTCACCGGGGGATGAGGAGGCAGTTGATAAAGAATTAATCGTAGAAGAGTATCGCGTGCCGGTGGCAGAGCGGGGGAGAGTTTGCCTCTGCACAATCGTGGAAGTCGTTAAGCCGAGATGAAATTGTGCCGCGCTAGTATCGTCGGGGACAGACGATTTATCCTAATCTGTGCATCGTGGATGCCTGCGTCCTAATCGCGCGAGCGCGCGCGCTTTCGCGTCCGTGTTGAGAGGCCATGGCCGTGGCGTTAACGGTGATCACCTCAACTTAGCCGCAATTCCGAAATAATTGAATAGCGCAAGTTCGAATCCGCCAGATGGCCTCGCGCCATTGGCGTACATCCGAGATTCGGCAAGGCGATGACAGGCTTCGGAATCTTCGGATATGCAGCCAATGGTGGCGTGCGAACCCGCCGCCATTGTCGTGCGAGTACCGAGGAGACGCGTTTCGGGAAGTCTGTTAATTCGCTTCAATCAGAGCTGTATCAGTAGATATTAAAATCGAGAGGGTGAGTTGGAAGAAAAAGCCAGCTTCGACGGGTGCATAACGAGGGTGCGCACTCCCTCGACGCTACTCGTGAATTTACAAAGGATCTATCTCTCTCCTCGTCCGAGACACTAGAAAAATTGTCTCCCCGTAATTAAGGGGTAGCATGAAAAAGGCGAACCGACGACGGAGGACGTCGTCGATCCTCGTTCCTAATGGACGACGATTCTTTTATTTTCTTCTCAGTCCTCTCCTCTACTTTTTCCTCCGTTTTTTTGTTTTTTTTTTTTTTTTTTTTGAGGAATGCTCGATGCCCGGAGCCTTTATCCATCCTTCTCTGGCTCGCCCTCTCTCATTTCGTTCCGTACTTCTCGATATTCCCCGTATGTCGCGTGCGACATGACGCGCTAAATATATATGCATATATGTATATATGAATATATATGTGTTTATGACATGTACCACGTACCATATGTAAATACATATGTGTATGTACATAAGTATATATGTATATCTGTATTATGAACGTAGATCCGAGCTGAAGCTACGAAGCGTGAGAACGGCTATCTATGGAGCGCTGCTATTGTGTTGCACTGAGTTTGTGTCGGGCAAAGAAGCCGCGGGACCCATAGGCGGAGAACGACTTTTTTTTTCTAGGACGCACAGAACTGGCTGCTGGATGAGTTGACGTGGAGGGATACTGGGGACGTTGGATCCGGAATATGCTCGACGGCGATGTTTCAACACCGAAAGTGACTCGATTTGCGAGTAACACCGCGCGAACGGCTCGATCGTCGTCTGTGGCTCAAAAAAGGAAATCGACGAGAGGCGTCTAATGAATAGAATATTCTGTATTTCAGCAAGTACACTATTCTCCGTCAAACGTGACTCCATAGAAAACCCACTACCCGAATTCGTTGACCTAAACTGCCAGGCGCGATTTTAAAATTTGGGAATGTAACTTTGTGAGATATTGTCCAGAACGGCGATGTAAATGAATTCAACACGTTAAACGATCCTTCGTTCGGACGGAGAAGGCGAACGGCGCACCGACTCACCAGCTACTTCAATATCTGGCCAAAGTCGAGACACGTCGGAAAGCTTGCGTCGACGAAATGTCTGATTTATTGGTAATGTTCGGCAAATCCTCTTTCACGTCCGGTTCACTGCGAATCGCGGCCGGCAAGAAGGGAATTAAATATTGCAGCGGATCCCTTCGAAGGTAATCCTATGATTCATTCACAGATCGCAATGGAGGACCCATTTGGCGAAATGTCGTTATCGAGCGACGCAAAATGATTATCTGCGATTGCCGGTATCGAGACCGCGCTCACCCTCGTCCTTCAAATTAGATCACGAATTAGGGCCACGGGTGCATCCATGTTTTAGCGGATAGATACTCGCAAATTGGGTACTTCCGATGAGCAACGTTCGTCCGCATTCCATGTGACGCAGGGGTTCGCCTCGAGGAGGGAATCTTCGACGTTTCATCGTATTCGGAGAAAAAGAAATAGCCACAGGAGTCGACAAAGAGAGCCTGTTCCGGCGGTGCGCGTCAAGTGTCGTGCCGAGCGTGTGTATGGCGTGTAAGTGGAGACAGTAGTGTGTACCTGGTTGCCGTCGTAGGTCCAGGATCCGAACTTCATGTCACAGTGTTGGTCGTCAAAGGGGAACCAAGTGATGTCTATCTTGCATGTGCTCTTGAAGATGCCCGGAGGGACGTACAGGCAACTGCCGTTATGCGTGACCACCACGTTTGTTTGGTACGTCCCGTCGAAACCCTCATCCGCGCTAACGTTTCATCATATATATATATATAGACTCTCATTAATCAGCTGCAATTATTCTCTGTCAGTCGCTCGTCGGTTTGTTTCGTGTCACTCGGATGCGCGATTAAGTTGATCAAGCAGAACGGCGCGAAAATTCGCCACGTCAAAATCGACGACAGTCGCTGATTGTAAGACCTTTCATATTGAACATTTTCGACGCTCACTCACGGCGAACGTCGCAGCTCACGCTTCTATTTTACGCTCGTCCGCGCCGCTCGGTCCATCTCGGTCGTTCGCTCATTTTGCAAGCGAAGAGATCGCAATTAAAGAGCGCTCGATGCTCACTCGGGTTCCCTTTAATTGGGCGCCGTGCAGCGAGGAAGCCGCGGAAGGATATTGCGGGTGGGGTGTGATTATGAATGCCCAACGATCGGTTCAAATTCAAATGGTCTCGAACTGCGTCCGATAAAGTGAGACCATCCGTGCGGATGGATTTTTCTCTCCTCTCCCGACCATCCAGCCGAGTTTTCTTTTTAATTCTACTACGATGCCGTCCTGACGTTCGTTCACGGTGAAAGCGCGCGCTAAGCCGGAATTTCTAATTGCCGAGGTCATCCGGTCGCGCTTTAAGAAAAATGTATACGATCGCGACCGATGAGAAGCGTCGCGATAATGCGGGCCATTCGAAATATTATTCGTAGCGAGGAGCGATCCGTATGCGACAGTCCACGGACTGTTGCCCTCCTTCGTCACTTTCGAACAGGGTCAGCGAAGAAAGGAGAATGGGGATGAGCGACGGATAAAAATGAAAGAATATACAGAGGACGGGCATCCTCTGCGCTGTCGCGTTAATCCCCGAAGAATAATTTGAAGCGGCCACTTAAATGGCGTTAAAGGATAAAGAAGAATATTTACACGCGGAGGTGTGTTCGTGTGAGAGGGACGAATTTTTATTCCGCATTACGCGCCAACACACACACACACACACGCATCGCCCCGCACACAGAGAAATATATTTACCTATAAAAGAGGATTATTAAGTTCGCGGAAGCGGCTCTCTCCGGTCTGGGAAACGAGCTCGCGAAGGAGATACCCTTCCTCCGGGAAAACGGTATTCCCTAAGGCGCGTGAGAATATCAAAACTTGACGTTCTTTTATTTTGCGGCAGCTGCCGCGCAAACGTAACTTGGATATTACTCGTAGCGCGGAAATGGCACGAAACTCGTTGCACTCCTCGTTCCTCGAATGAAGGCATCCGACGCGACGCCGACGGAGAGGACCTTTTACCGATCGCGCCCGCTTATCCATTCCAAATGACGCATCGCTTTTATTTCGAAAGAGTCGGACGACCGGAGGATCGAACGATGGCACGAGCAAATGACGCTTCGAATAAATATCGATGAACGAAAAAGCGTTCCCTTCACTGTCGCCCCGCTTCTGCTTGATCACGTTAATTCTACGAATTTGCACGTTTAACGATCAACGCTCCCGATATTGTTTAACGTCGTCGCATTTTTATGTCCGTCAATTATTTTTATAACGATTTTCATTGCTAAACAGTCGCGCTATTAAGAATCTTTATCGATGTAATAATTCCGATTACCAGTTTTTACGATTATTACGGTTACAGTGCTTGGCGGGTAGAGGCTGTAAGGATATCAATTGTCACCTAAGACGTATTTAGGGTTGCTTTCGTAACAGTTTTGTTATGAGTAAGATGCGCACTTTCGAATGCTCGGCTGGCAGATTTTCTGTCAGTCATCGGAGCGTCGTACTCGTATTTGCCCGAGAGACATCGTGCCCTGATGTCCTACGCGGAGGATAATTTCCAATTAACCGTCGATATCTTCGTCGACGCTGTCGCGAGCGAAGATTTATCGATCGTGAGGTATGACGGCACATGGAGGCGCATGGACATCGATAATAATATAGCGCATTGAGATGGGAAGCCACAGTCGATCACACATTATCGACGTCCTGGCAAATCAGTCAGTGGTAACGATGCAAATGGCGAGATTTAATGACTGAAACGTAACGCGTTGATTAATGGTCGCGTGGGCGGGCGTGTTAAAATATGGGTTAATTACGAGCTTCGATTAGAGATCTTCCTGAAAGCCGATACACAGGATATACACTCGCAGCAGGCGCATTCAGCGGGTTTCCGTCGAACAATAATGTCATTATCGTCTCCCTGTCCCTGAATATGAAAACGCCCGAAAATACGAAAATGCCCGATCGGTCACGATAAATGAAGCGACAGATTAAATCGTGCATAAATTGCATCCGAAGGTTATTCAGCGATGAAACGTATACACACGGCGCGCGCCTTCTGTGCGCTCACGCCACCGCCTGGCAACAGAATTCACGATCGAGGCCGCCCTTTTAAATGTCTACCGTACTCCCGGCATTACTCGCGTTCTTCGTGCCATTCATATTTAGCGACACTTCGAACTTCCGAAATTCGTTTCTTCATTAATACTGCACTGTCGCATAAGGGTCCGCGTTTTAAAGTCGTTCCGGCACGGTACACGTGAAGGGTACTAAGTACTTACGATGTGCGGCGATTGTTCGACGCTAAGTACTTAAGTGATAAAAGAGGCCGTGGAGTGGTTAAGGCCGGCAGTGGAAGAGTTTTACCGCATACCGCGAGCTAATGACACACGAATGAAACCCGACGTTGCATCGATATATCGAACGGCAAGTGGCTGTTTAACACTGTCTTTTCTTAAATCGACACTCTGCGAGGCGCGCTCGTCTAGAAGGGCGACTGACCTACATCTACCGCCGAACATCGAAAGTAGACCAGCCGGGTATTAGCGTCGTACCGTCGCATTAAGACGCTCAGATGGTCTACCCCTATCTCTTTTATTTTTTACCTCTAACTAGGACACGCGATGGGCGTTACTCGTTTATTCGAAAATTCACCCGAACTTGTTGCCTACGATACTGTAATCGCATCCGCGGCGGAGTTCGTAAACGAGACCACTGCGAGAGATATTAAATAGTGCGAACGATTCAGGAGGACCGTTGAAAGTTGTTGACCACTGACGATTTCAATTTCATGCGCGACTCCGCGTCCGCGTCGGACTGTAGGATCCCCCGTTTCTTATTCTCCGCTAACGAAACGCGAATAAAACGACACCGCGACCGACCCGTATATCGTTTAAAGCGGATTAGTTCGGCTAGCAGGAACATCCGCAAATTTTGCCTCGAGCGCGATCGATTCGGCAGTATTTAGGCAGCATTTATGCCGAATATATTACGGGTGTTCCGATCATTTTCAAGCGGCAAATGGTTTCACGTCTATAGGTCGATTCTCGATTTTCAACCGGTCGTCGAATTTCGGTCATGCAACATTTTGTGATTTAGGAACAGCTACAAATTGTCCACAGCTTTTGGGAGCTTCTCTAAATCCCGTCATGTGGCCCGCATTTGCGTTTGTGAATTTGAAAAAATCACTTTCTTCCCCTCGCACTGACAATCGTGCAATCAGTGCATGGCACAAAAACAAGAATCTCGGTATCTTCAGTATAACAGCACACATTGGATTGAATTTCATAATGGATCTAAATACGAAAGTGATAACATTGAAACCGACGATGATGTTGACGGTACGCTTTCGGTATCAAAATGGAAGTCGTGTTCTCGATAGAACCTCGCGAACCGGACAGAAGAAGTGAAAAGGGCTAAGTTACACACGAGCCCGTGCAGACAGGGTACGGGACAATGTCCAGTCGCAAATACGAAAATAATTGCCATTCACAGGGAAGCGTTGTTCGCGCTCTTCCGGCGTGGCGCCCGTAACGTGGCGTACATGGAAGGGTCTCTTCCTTTTGTTCCTATTCGGCATGGCGCGGTGCGGCGCGGCGCGGCGCGGAGCACCCACCGAGCGTCATAACACTTGTGGCACGACATCGCGATGCGCTGTACATATTCACGTGCATTTATCTCGGCCGTCGCGCCCTTCCTTCCACTCGCCGAATAAAAGAGGAAGAGTGACGGGGGGGTAGGAAAAAAAAACGAACGTCGGAGGGTCGGAGGAAGACAACGTTGCAACGGCATGTACCGCTTACAGTCGCGTGCGCGCGCTGCCAGCCAGTGGCGTAACCGGTCGGAGACTTTTCATTTCCGCTCGCACGCCAAATAATTACGCCCCGCCGACGCGGCGCAGCGCCACGCAGATACGTTTGTTCGCCCAAAACCGCTCGGCAACAATTGAATGCACGTCGGAGCGCGCTCGGAACGCGGCTGAAGTAAGTGAATTTTTCGTGGCCTTTGAAGAACATTACAACCCTAGCCTACATTACCGGCGACTGTATTTAGAGGAAACGCGGAAAAATCCTGCTTGCGACGCGACACAAATTACGGATGTACGAATACGAACCCGTTAGCTGGACGGCCGGCTGGTCTGGTATTCTTTCACGCGATATACGTACTCGGCCGCGTCCGCTTAGTCGTTTGGCTACGCTACTGACGCGCAAGCGGTGCGCGCAAGACCGCAAGCGTTCGTAAATTCTAAGAGGCGTTTTCGTGAATTGTTCCACCTCGAACAAAGACAATCTCTCCGGCGGCGCCCATTGTCAGGTTCCCGGATAAATTTTGTTCTGGAGAATCGCCGATCTCTGACTCCCTTGGACGCGTCCCTACGACTCCCGCCGCCGCCGCCGCCGCCGCCGTCGCCCGCTCTGCCTTTCTTTCGGCGCGGATATTCGGAAGAGCAGAGGCGTTACGAGGGCGACGAGCAACAAGTAAGTCGTCACAGGAGGGGTGCATCCTTTTGTTTCACGAATAAACGACCGTTCCGCCCTTCATTGTGCGGGAACGACGTGTATCTTTAAACGATATTAGCCTGATGAGCACTTAACGTTTATTTAACGTGGCCAATCTCAGCGGGTCTGAGCGATCACGCCTCGTGCTCGTTCGAGTAGGCTGCAAAGAGTAGCAAACTAACGATAGGGTCAGCGTCGATGCGTCGTTAAGCTGCTAACGACCCTCACTACGATCTACGGATAGTTTCTGTGCTTCTCTCAGTTAACGCAATTGGCAAAAAAAAAGGGGGGAAGAATTTGACGCCGGAGGTTGTTCACGGTTAAACGATGTCTCTCGTGGGCCCTGCCGGCTCGAGTTACGAAAATTTCGAGCATCCATCATCCTCGGCGATATGGAAATTTAAGTAGACGTCGAAGAGACATGCGCAACTTACGCCGATGCAGACAAAACTTGTTATCGCTCGAGTCGTCGCGATGTCCACAGGGGCCGATGTAAGCTGCCCGGACTTACGGCGAGCATCGAATGACGAGAGATCTCGACTCGGAGTGCGTATCTCCTTCGAAAGTACGGAATCTTGTTCGGAAGTCCGATGCTCCGCATTATTTCTCGAGAAGGAACTTTCGAAGATCAGGCAACTGGCATGGCGTGCACGCTCCTTATCATAACCGTGGATCTCTGTCGATCTCCCTGCCGAACTTTCTCCACACACCGTCTATTCGGCTCCCGCCCGTATTCAATTAAATGAATTCATTAAAATTGTAATATCCGCCAGTCGCGCTGCCGTCTACGTCGCGCAAGCACCGTAAGCTGACTCGGATTAGTATTATGCGCGAAACCCACGGAATGTTCCGGTGCGTCCTGGAGATCTAAGTCGTTTGTCCATAGTTGGAACGCTTCTGGTCCTCGTCGTTTTATCGTCGTCGTCGTCGTCGTCGTCGTTATCATCATTTGACACGAAGTCGTGAGTTAGAGTTTGCGAGTCCTCTCGGTGAAATGAAGTTCGCCCTCTCGTCTGGTACGATGCACACAGACGGAGAAGGACGACGGGGACGCGTAAGAACCGGAGGCGTTTCGAGTACGGTTAGTTGAAGTGCGCGCGCGAGAGCTTCGTTTAGTTAGACTCCGGGCGGTTAGGGTTTCACCGACCATGCCGCAAAACCTGCTCCCTCGTACGCTGTTCGCCCACTGGCGTGTACTTGCATACACGCGCGCGTTTAGTTGGACACACTGTGACCGGATCCGAGTCACGAGGCTCACCTCCTCCGACTATCTCACACCCTCCCGCGCGCTATCGTTTTCGCATCAAACTTGTCGCCCGCGACCTTGTCATGTTGCACGCGTAACAGTAGTTGATTTTTCTAGATTTGGCGCGTTCGGTGTGCCGCCGTTTATTTCGTACGTCCCGCTATCTTCCACCTTCCGGTGTCTTTCCCTCACGCGCATTTCTTTTCCTCGGTGCCTATATAATGTTAACCACTTTCGCCGGACGCACGTGAATTGACCGTAGCGTAGCGAGATTAAAATGTTAACGGGGGATTCGATCGAATTTTTTTTCAACGAATCACGTTACGGTTATGCAGCTGTGTATGCACGTACGCATACAACTATGTTTGCATTCGCACGCTTGCGTGCATGCACTTATGTATAAACCGCTCGCGTGTATCTATATACATGCATATGTACACAGTCTCGCAATCGTTATACTCCCATGAGCAAACAGTATCCCGACGATATAACGAGGCAGGCCCCCGTTCTCCCGACTCTACCCCGCACGCCCGTTTCTGCTCTCCTTAACCTGGACGTCATAAACGTCGAGCAAACTGTCGGAAAGTTAACGGTACCAAATCACCGAGCGACATCGCACCATCGTCGGGAACACACACTCGTGGTACTATGATAGTAACGCATACGGTGGCCCCCCTCTTGCACGAAATGGTCGAGTCGGGATGATCCGTCTAGGTCTAGAGGAGCAACAGGGAAACCTGCCATGCATGTGAGATTGGCTCTCCAGTCTCTCGAGCTACGGATGAAATTCTAAGAGAACGTCACACATCGCGCCACGAATATTCGCAAATTCTAAGCACGTTACGCTCACTTTTTAATACTCCCATCACTGCTCGCGTCCGTTGTCGTTCAAGTTTTACCGACAAAACTGTACGATGCGAGCATGATAAAATGACTTGGGATGAGATAGTCGAAGGGCTTCTCCCAGTTACGTTTGCCTCGTGAGTCGGCATGCGTCTGGAGCTCATCGTCAGCAGTGTCCAACGGTCAGGTTTGGCCGCGAGTTCACGTTTCTTCTGAACTCGCGGCACCTGGTGAAACAGAATGATCGAAGAACGACACGATGGCGGACGAGTAGTGGGAGCGGGTACCGGGCCCGGTCCTGCGGTGGCCCGCAGTAACGGGGTGGCCTGACGTCGCGTCTCTCAATTAATTATTCACATCGTTACAGCCGTCACTCGCTGCGAATCCTCCATCGCTTACGCGCACTACTGACTACTCGTCCTAATTGACGACAATTCGTCGAGGGTGCTACACGCGTCGGGACGGCCCGGATCAGATCGGATGCAAGAGTCGTCGACTACTTGTCCCTCTCCCGATCGAGTAGCGCACCCTTGTCTGGGCGAGCAATTATCCCGAGAACATTGCGCAATACGATTATCGCGAATTCACGGTTGGACGCGCGACGACATGGTGCGCGAACGAGCCTCGCCCGAAGGCACACGGATAAAGAAGGCGGCTTGCCGAAACGTAAGGAGCGGAGGTTCTGATTTTCAGAGTGGATTAGCAAATTTCGGTATTGAAAATAGTAGGAATTAAAGGAACGAATATGTTGAAGCGCGGCAAATGGGCAGCTGGTATATAGGTAGGAGGGTGTGATGTAGAGTGACGATGTTCTGTATGCACGTCTTTGCAGAGTCCTCCATAAAAATGCAGGGAGCGCGGGCGTACTTTAAGTTGAACGGCGTCGCTGCTTCAAGCTGCCATTATATTTTACACAATTTTCCGACGAACGCTCCATTACCGGAACATTTCTGTCAACGTGGGGGCACTTTTTCAGGAAGGTATCCTTTACGTCGCCTCAACACACCGGTTCCATCGAACGAGGAGCCTTCGAGTGTACGGTGCGTCGAATCTGATTTACGTCCTAGCTGAAGGCGTGTGACGCGGAAATAACTGCACGAGCGAATGCGTCCTGTTTCGCGCGCACGTATTATACGTTAGCATTGTCAGATGGAAAGAAAGGCGAACGATACGATGACTCCGTCCTCCATTCAACGTCGTGCACGCCGGATGACTAACCGTGCGTAGGCAGATGCTCACTTCGCCAACTTCCCGAATTACTTGTGCAGCAGCGTAAGCAGCTCACGTATTTTGATGGAATATTTATTACGCGTCCAGGAATGCTTGTACCATTGCAACCAGCTATTTTCTAGACGTCGTTTCGTATCATGGAGTAATTTTACGGTATGCTCTGATGTCGTTCGCTTTCGAAACGTTATCCTCTCTGCAACGTCATAATCAATTCACACTTACTTTCGTGCCAACTATAACGTTCACTCTGGAAATAATAGTTTGTAGCATTTCCGCTATTGCTTGTCATCTCGCACACATCAGCATCATATGGAAAGCTTTCTATTACGCGCGAGTCATCATGTTTTCAAATACTCTTCTCGCACAGCAGTTTCCCTTCTATTAAAAGTGTCGTCGTTTTCATGAACGGGGAGTAGAATTCCGATATTGGTTTTCCAGAAATAGTTATATAGACGTATGTGCGTAGATCGGCGTATGCGTGTATATCCGTACAGAGTGTGTCTGTCGTGCGAGGAAGATGGTTTCAGGGAAGAATTTTGATATTCTTCTGATCATTCATTCCTTCCTCGAACGCGTTCCCGCTTTCATAACAGAGAGATTGAATTCTGATTATTTGTCTTTCTAGACACACAACGAGTATGGATTTCGGACGATGCAGATTTCACTCTGACGTTCGAAATTCATTTTGATATTTTCTTTTCATCGGTACGATATGCTTTTCAGTAGTCCGCAACCGGGTGATTCGATAGAATCGCTCGACCGTGGTTGCACAAAATTAATTGGTACCGACTGCAAACAAATTCCCCGCAGGCTCGCGACAGACATCGAGGAACTCGGGCGCATTTTTCGCGACCGCGCCGGGGCGCCGGCCCTGAATGATTAAACAACGTAAAGCCGGGATATGTCCGCTCGTATTTCTTACATATAAATTTCAAAAGTATCTCGTGATGTTTCTGGGCCGCGTGGCCGGCCGAGTGCGGGTACACGTTTCGCGCGTCTAGAAAGGTGTTCAGACCGAAACGGATTTTACGACTGACACGGCAGTCCCGAAGCTTTAACCTCCGGGTTATAGCAGCTTAAATTCAGTAGTGGCGCCTAAAAGTACCTCCGAGCGGGATACTCGAGATTCGCTTTACGGTTTCGGAGGAAACACCTTTTCTTCTCGGAGGCACCGCCGGATGTTGGCAACCGTTCCCAGGGGGAGTTCACCACGTGTTAGCGAATGGTCACATTCTCGAATCTTATCCTGACCCCCCACCCTCCTCGCCCCGGCTTGCTTTATGCAGTTAACAAAGACATACGTGCCGTGCCGCTCTGCCTTGGCACGTGTATGTACGTATGAACGTGCGTAACTGGCCGAACGACAACTCGCGAGCAGACGAAAAATCCCTGCCCAGCGAAACCTCCATTAAAGCGTGCTGAAACGTAGCGAGACTCGTTAGACGAATTTCCGGCGAACGATAAAGACCTCTGCTAGAATCGTTACGTCGTAAAAAGTGGGATTCAAGCCAGGAACGTGTTTTATTTAACGCCAGAACCGCCGAGGCGTCATAACGACCTGTTTAAAATTTCGCTATGACGGTGGTTCATTTTGAAAAAAATGCTTTATAAATGATTATAACAGAATGGCAAGTAGGTTTCCGCGGTCGAGTAAAGCATAAACGGAACAGCGGTACAGCTTGAGAGTAATTTTAATTTACAACGGGGCAAACAAACGTTAGTCGAGGATTAAACGAAACCATTGTAAGGAGTACTGGCATTGGTCATTTAACGTTTCAAAGATGATCACGGAGGATTCACTAACCTAATGAGTCATTGCACTGCCCTGTCGTGTCGTACAAAGGCGAACTATCCCGATGAGACTTTAATGAATTGAAGCGATCCCCTCACTTTACGGTCACGGTAGTTCCTCTGGAATTCTCTCGTCTCTCGTTGGCCTTTGGTTCGCCAACTTGGTCAGTTGTTAGCTGTAGCTGTGAGTGGACTCGGCGTTTCGTTACTTTCTCCCTCTCTCGCTGTGGCCTTCTTTCTGCCTCTCTTACTCTGTCCACGGTCATAATGTGTCGCGCTCGCTCACTTTATTTATCGTCTACAGACGTCTCTTTTTATCTTTACCGCCCGCTCGGTCCACCTATTCAACCACTTCCTCTCGCTCGTTCCCTCTGTTTTTCGTTTCTATCCACATCCGCGTCCCACCTGTTCCATCCGTTCGTCCGCATTTTCCGTGCCCTTTCTCCTCGTCCAGCTATCAAAGCTACCGAGCGCCCGGAGTTCGGAGCCCGATCAACACCCTGGACGTTATCCACTCGCAACTTTGCTTATAAAAGAGTGCCGCCGCCCATCTGACGGGCCAGTGTTTTTTCGTCAGCCGATCATGCTGAACGCTACAACTACCGAATGACCGAATCACAATATCGACGACTTGGCTTTACATTTTGTTACAACGATTCGTCGCATTTGAAGCACCCCATGTTCTGCGAGCTTTTCTGCCTTTCATCGAAATGCGTAGCATCATTGATGTATAAAAGTCACGCTCAGTTGACTTCATTCCAGCGAAATGTCAAGCGGGCAAGAGCGAATTCCTCCGCGTCGATGTCGGAAGCCGCATTCTTGCGTATCGTCACTCTCATCCTCCCGATCTAACATTCTGATCCGCGATATCAGCGTCGAACGGATAGGGGAGGATCGCGCGGTGGGCATCGAAATAAAAATTCAATCACACGAAAGTTGACGCGCATCGAGTTCGAACGAGGTCGAATACGCTTAATCGCCGGCGATGACAAACGGGTAAGTGATAGCCCGGTCGCGAACATTAAACCGCGCCGCGTGTCGTGCCGTATGCGCTCCGTTTTATCTGACATTATTTACCGATATTTCTTCCGCGGTATTTGTTGCCCGCCGCACGGTCACGCGTCCATTATTCGGCGATCTGATCCGGAACGAGCGACTACGCGTCGCGCCCGCTCACTGTTTGACATCGGCTCGCCGAGAATGCGTAATAATGCGATTCGTTATCGGGTTTGGCAGCGAGTGGCCGGCGTACTCATTTTCTGGCCCACCGATACGTGGTGCGCGTTAATGCTCGGCAACGCGTACCCACGTACGGCCGTCCATTAACGTACCTATAGTCATCGACTAATTAACGTCTAAGACTAGTTAACTTTAAAGACGCTGAGACAGCGACTGATTCGCTGACTCTGGCGCCGTGGTCACAGCGCCAAGGTAACGTCGGATAAAAAACGTTCAAGGCTTTCTTTCATTTCTAACTTCTTTCTTCGATCGACTTTCGACACGAGAACGTTTGGGGCTGTGACCGCGTGAGATATCTCGGAAATAAAGAATAATGGTTGGATCTGATGCGATCGTTCTTTCGCATTTATCGCTGTAACTATGAACCCGCGTACAATTGTGCTGGTAAAGACATAGATCCGAATCATTGGGTTCAACGGTGGTTTGCGAGATCGAGCATTTTTCGCGACTGTTTTATTTTCCGTTTTGTTCCGAGATTCGACGAAACCCAATTGATTCGTAGTGAAAGATTTCTACGGTTAGGATAAAGTAGATAGAGTATTTACATAGTGAAAGACGTAGATATACAGATTATGAGTATATAGATATATGTAAAGATATAATACTGCATCAATACTAGGAGTCAAGTAAATGCATGCATAATAAGGAGTTTGATATATATATATATATATCTATACGCATAGACATATACGTGCGTATATGTATACACGTGCGCTTTAATGAAAGATGCGAAGCAACACTGGGAAAAAGATCTACGTACCCTCGGTTTTCTTTCGATTCATTTGTATGTATAACAAATTCGGAATCTGCGTCGCAAGACGCGAAGCAACATAACACGGCCAAAGGTGGAACATTCAACAACTTAAATGTTCCGACGATGCCCGTGACGATGCGACTAAAAGCTACGTCAAAGGGGTCAAGGAATAAAATGTCATTTTGACGCTACCGTGCTTGCGGCGACTACTTTGCATAGTCATCCGTCGTAGGTATTCTGAAACATTCTGAAAATCTTAGTCTCACTTCTGTATTTCCACACGCATCGCGGCGCGCACTCTCCGACCGCGCCGCTTTCCAGCTCGAATGATTTCAGATCGCAAAACGGCGCGAGGGACAACGCTTTGTCACTCGATCGACTCGGAAGAATTTTCGGCTCTCGGAGAGTGTGCCATGATGGATATCCGTGTACACTGTACGATGACATTCGTTGCCGCATTGATGCCTGCGTCACGTAAACAAGATTCTAAGTTCCGGGAATGCCGCCGGTATAATGTGAAATTTTAACGATTCCGATGCCGCGATCGACCTTAAAACGCCGACGGCGCCGGTTGATCTGCGTCGGACTATGGGACCTGTAGATGTTCCAGTTAAGTTGCAGCGAATTACGCTTTTCTGCACATCCTTCACCTCCCCTCTCTCTCTCTCTTTCTCTTCTTCTTCCTCTACGCGTTCTTTCATCCGCCGATTTGCTCCTCTATTACTATCCACGTGAACGTTTGTGTAATGAGAGGAGAAGAAGGTAAAAAAGAATGTGCAATAGAAAATCGAGCGTTTATACTGTGACGCAGGAATCTGTATGCAGATGAATATTTTTCGTCCACTGGCAGCGACTTCAACGCTAGAGCTACCGAGAGGTAGACATTATTTGTTTCACATTTTGCTATAATGATCGCCTGTTTTTCAATCATGTTACTTGCTGCAATATTGCCAAACTTTCTTGCATTCATGATCTCCGTACTTCAATGAAAATTCGGCAACATTTTCGGATGTAAACGTGATTGAATTGTGAGCCTTCAGTATAGCAAAATGTTAAACTCGTTATTCTGAGCCCTCGGTAGCTTTGGTGCTAAAATAGACCGAATATAAGGGTTCCGTACGATATAGCCCTAGAACGAATGGGCTTCGCGTTAAACGTATACATTTTTCTCGAATATACGTTCTTTTTGGGTCAGAGAAACGTCCGTTTGTCTCCAGGTACGCGTTTACAAGAGAACGGTCTGAAAAGTTACGGTGCAAAAAAGATTTATGCTTTCGAGTTATGAGTCGCCAAATGTCGCGATTTAAACAATTGATTTAAACGTAAATTTACGGGATTTGCGCGTTAACTTCTGTCGTCGGGGTTGACCGGATGAAACGGTAATACAGTATTTGTGTACTTGTGTCGCACAAAAGCAAACTTACTGTCGAAATGTAACAAGACCTGATTACCTGTTATACATGAGGATATCCGGCTTCCAAAGCTTGTTCGGCGTAATCCGAAGATCCTTCACTCCTCCAAACTCAGACTCGTTCCATTGAAGGTTGTAGTCCGTCCACTCCTGCAACATAAGCAAATATTGTTCTCTATGGTAATGAAGTTATACAGTTAATTGTGTTAGGAATTTGAGTTCTGCAATTACCAAGTCATTTACACATTCTGAACCATTCGTATTCATCTTATTCTAATTAACATTTACATAACTAAGCCCTAAGAACTCATGAGTCAAGAAACGTATCGTACTACCGGATCGACCTACTGTAATTGGTTTGCAGTTGGAGTTATAATTTCCACGTTACTTCTGCGGCGCTACAACCGGAGTGGCGGAAAGTTGAAGGTAAATTTGTCTCATGGTACATCATGGGCATTTGCAATCCCGAGTTGGAATGCGATTGAGAAGCGGTAACGTAGGCGGCACTTGCAGTGCTTATTTAACACGGTGTGCCGGGGTCTGTACTCCCGCTACCGTTATGCACGGTTACACTTAACGAGCCTTATCCGTCAGGTTAAGCCGTCGTTCCGCTCTTTATCTCGTTATAATCGAATCCCATTCGCGTAAGAAGAGTGCAAGATCGCAGAAAAAAAGGGATGGGAAGAAAAAATACGAAGACGACAGACGGAGAGAAGAGCGAAGGAAAATGAAAAAGCAAAATAGTGTAAATCGATGCAACGCGAAATAAGCGAAAAATTTAATTTCTGCAAGTTTGTTAGTTGGATCACATTTTCGATTAGCGACATGTGAAAGGGGGTTGGGTCGGGGCAAAGATGGTTAAAACGACGAAGAAATACGTGAACTGGGTACGATGGGACGGTACATTATCTCCGCGTATTCATCCCATGACACGAGCCCGCAAGGACTAACTTCGAACCGAATAACTTCCACTACCTTCGGATGAAGCGGGCGGCCATGTATAACGAGTCGTTCCGCCGCGCCACATCAAATAAGTCTCTCTTTCATACTTTGCGCCCATAAATTTTCGGAACAACAGGCGCGAGTGTGGGACGAACGGCGATAGGGTTCATTGGAATGGGACAAAAATTTTCTCAATCTCTCCCGGCTCCTCAACCCTTGTGCCTTTGGTCTCGCGAATAACAGAGCAAAGTGGAAAGTTTTAATTTAATCGAATTGTCTCACGAACAAAGTCTCTTAACCATGCCTGCCGCCGCTACGAAGTTTCGAATGTCGATGGGACGAAGAAGGTACAAGTTTGTCCGGTTAAAGGCCAGTTCACATTCGCGTGGAACGTAAATCACACTGAACAGATCCGTAAAGGCAACGGTATACTTCGATTGAACGTAAGCGTGATTCTATGTAGAAGACGTGCACGCGATAATAATAAATAAGCCGCATCCTGATTATAACAAGAAAACTGCAACTTTAAAGTAAAACTGAAAAACAGTCGTTTACTTTTCTCGAAACTACGCAAAACTGGGGAAAAACTTGGAAGAGTTTAAGGAAACACTTGTAATTACTAATTAAACCGTGGCGTTGCATCAACGAAGATATTTTCCCTCATCAATGCCTCGCTTCCACTTAACTTAACCGCTGCAGTAAGATGGTGCAGCGACGGCAGCCCGGTAGATTATCATAACACACCGTTATGGCCATAATGTCAAAATAAATTTCGAGATTCCATTTGGCAGTAAGACGTTGCCTGGCATTTACATTTGAGACGTCAAATTGGTTTTCAAGATTTGCGTAGAACGGGGTCGATAAAGGGCGAGCCGGCGAGCATCTCAGATTCGTCTTGGACGCAAAGGATCAATATTTAACGTGCGCTCGACAGGAACTCGGCGAGCGCAGCGAAGAGCAACATATGCTTCTTTCGGTCGGAATACCATCCGTGTTCATCCCTCGTCCGTGCGGCTGCAAATTGCCGCATGCTATCCATCCTCGGACAACCGCAAATGGGGGTGGGCGTGTGCGTTCGACCGGTCGTCTCGGGCGCATTAATGCAGGCGCGTGCTTTGGGTTAAGGTCGCGGGCGAACAGCGATCTTGCGAAACCGCCAAACTGTTCGCCGAGCACACCGTCACGAGACCACTAAGGTCGTAACATATGCCGAATCAATCAATTCGTTTTTCCAGATTCAATCTGCTATTACGTTTCACCCTATCAATTCGACCGATTGCATTGTAAAGATAGACAGCGTCGGGGACGAGGGTGTGATCTGCTGAATGATTGAGCTGTTCATCTATAGAAATGCTTGAGCGAGTATGAGTGCCTGTTTTGGATTGAACGGTTTCCAGAAGTGTCAGCGGTTTTAAGTTGATGGAAAAAACAGTAAGGAGTAAGGTATAGATTCCTCACTTTGGACGTTACATAACTGGAACTATCTCGTCACGCACGTAACTCTTCACCCGGTAGTGAACGAGTCGACAAGGCTGCAGATTCTTTCCCTACAAGTGCGCTTCATTCAGATCGCACGAGTCCGTTCTGCATGGCGGATTTGCGACGAATTAAATGTTTGAGTAAATAATAAAAGTATGGCTTGGATAATCTCTGTCTGGAGTCCAATTTAAACGCGACTGTACTCTGGCACCGTTTCTTCTGAAGCACGCGCCCGCTGGGACGATATTTCCTACATGCTCGTGCCTGTACAGCGCACACGTACACGAAGAACACAAGCGCGCGGCAGTGTGGACGTCGCGACCGGCTCCCCATGTCGCACACTCGCCTTCAACTAGACCTATATGTAGCCATACAAGTGCTCGTCCGCACTCACACGGAGTAAAAGCACGGGGACACCGTCAAATGAACAATTCAGGCGACATACGGTACAACCTACGTGCTTAACTCACCCCACAGGTAACGTAATCTATCCTAAGCCAACCGACACAAGTTATCCCTCCAGCCGGAGCAATCTCCTTCGCCGCATAACCCGATAATTCTAATTATCCTGACAAGATCAATAATTTCTCTCCCGACTCGCGCACACGCACGCATGGCACGGCACGGCACGGCACGACACTCGCCGCGCGCGACACCCTTCCGATGAAATACCGTGCGACGTCCGTAACTACGATTTTCCCGAACAACGCTTCCGCGCGCAGCCCTCTCTCACCAACGAAGCGGCCTGGAACGAGAAGGTCGCGTCGTACGCGAGTGTCTCCCGGTTTGTCGATCGCATGGACCCATGGAACATGCACCAGCGCGAATTTGTCCGAGAATGATGCCGCGTTACTCGACACTTATTGACGTTAACTGGACGAACTGGTCATCGGTCGGTAAGCCTCATTGCCGTTCCCGATCGCTGTCAAGTGGCCGATATTTCGGCGGTCGGTTCCGTGTTGTCGGATCGACTCGACACGTCGATCGATGGGATGTGCTTGAAATCGGACGAATTCGAGCTCTTCGAAGCGCGGCTGAAAGTCCTCGTTGGCTTTGCACCGCCTCTAGAAGGCGGGCCATTAATTAGTACACGGCTTGTAATCAGTCATGTTGACTCTGCGTTGACTCGGCCGTGGGCTATCGATGATTTGAGGCTCGTCCGACGCGGCGTAAAGCGTTTATTTAACGGGCCGATGGCAAACAAGTACCTCGGTGTCATGAGCTTTCGCTCGACCACTCCGGGGCCAACGTCGTGTCATCGGGGGCACATTTCTCTTCTGCGAAATATTCTCTGACCCCGTTCTCCTTCTTTTTTTTCGGAATGCCTGTCGCTTCTTTTTCTTTTTCGCCGCATGCCTGACGCAGCCCACACTCACATTAAATGTATATCACCGATTTATTACAGTGTCACGCCCTCGAGCAAAGTGTTCCCAGCACGTACGTGTGTGTTGGCCAAGATCCCGCAGGAATTATTGGAATATCGATATTCACTCGATGATCGGGCCCTGGTTTGCGACTTAATCCCCCCTGATTACTGAAGGCGCGCGGTGGCTAATTGAAGGGAATCGGGCGACGCGATGCGGTCAATGAGTAATAACGATCGAACCAGGGTATACGTGGCAGGGCGTGAAGAAAAATTTGCGCATGGCGAGTCGACTGAAATCGAAAAAATAAACTATTAATTGAAACCTCCTAACTTTCGACAACTTTCTACGCTAATATCAGCAGCGCAACACTCGAGCCAGTTCGTGCAGTCGTGCATAAGTATATACATATATATATATATATATACACGAAAGCGTAGACGTATCAGCGATTATATTACATTGTGAACGCGTTGCCACTGCTGTTGTCGACTGGTCCGCAATTTATCCAGCCAAATCCACAAACGTTGGTTGAGGTTGCCAAACAGCAGTCGCGCGCCGCGACCGCGCGCGTACCAAAGCTGCGCTTTGAGCGTGGCGCGGGCCAATGTGTAAGTAATGCGCGCGTGATGCCTCGCATCCGCCTGAAACGATCGTTATTAATCCGACTACGTCTTGCCGAGTCACGCCATGTCATGTTTTACGGCACAACTGTGCCTCGTACGCCGAGAGGATTCAATTTTAACACGATATGAATCCGTTGTTAAGGAAGAGGGAATGGCTTGTGCTGCAATCAACGGTAGAGTGCTCTCGGGGTGCGTCGAAACGCGCGCGGTCACCCAGTCACAGGTCATTATTAAGACGAACCTACTTCAACTTTCCGTCGCGTCGTTTCGAACGTCTTTCCCCGAGAACGTCTTTATTCCGGGAACTTTTCAAGCGGCATCCAAATATAAATTTCGATCCTTAATTAATCCTCGAAATTTCCTTCCTGTGTGGCGATCAATATTGCCGTTTATACCGTACGGATATACCTTCCGACTTTCCTGCTCGATGCTTCTTTCGACGAGAAAAGAGTACTGTCGACTGTTTGGAGGGGAACTTGCACTGCTTTAATTGTCATACATTTGCGTGATAAAAATCGTATATGTATGTTCGTAGACATATGAACAAATGGTAGTCGAAGGTATATAATAATTCATAGCAACATATTGTTATGTTATTATATGAACGCAACATAAGCGGTACGTTAGTGATGCAGCGGCTTCCTCAGCCTTCCGACGTTTCGAAGCAGTGGCGAACAATACGCGTCATTCTACGTCAAAGTACATAATCGTGAATGCAACCAAGACGCGACGTTGACACAAACAATCACACAGTCCAAATAAGTTTCCAGTCGGCGGAGGCGGACTTTCGCAAAACAAATAACGTTTTGCAACGTTCGCTGGCTGAAGCCAACTTTTTTTGTGCGCGAGCTCTTCCGTCGGGAAGACACCCGCCTCTACATCCATTACCTACTGTAATAACTAAACGCTTGTGTCTCGTTGACGAACGGTTTCACGACTTCTGCTCTCCAATTACTCTTTGTTTCACGGATTAGTCGCTTGTCCGTTGTCAAGACGGCGCGGGCGGGTAAAAAGTAGGAAGTGAAAGGGCCTGCGAATCGCGGGCTACTGCTTCTGACGTTCAAATGGCATTGTGGCAGTCGTAAATTACTTTCGTGACTCGACCAAGGATGCCGGCCGGGTTCTACGCGAACGAGGCTCGGCACATCCGTCGCGACGCATATAAAGAGAGTGCGCAAGGGCGGATAACGTATTACGACTGGATGGCACTTTCATTTTTGTCCCGGCGCAGCGCGACCAAAGGAACGCCCGCTACTCGTGTAACGATCCGCTCGCTGAGAGCATCCGACATTCCGACATCCGACCAAAGCGATTCGAGCGAAACGTTCAGCACGCCGCGCCACTGACGATCGGCGAAAATGAAATAAACCCAGGGGCGCCCTTAAGGGGTCCTGTCGTTCGAGTCGAAGCAATCCGGATGGATATGGAGAGTGGAAGGGAGGTGGGGGGTGTGCGCGAACTGCATTCCGGCCGGTTCTGATTACAGGCCTGACACGTGGCCGCCCGACACACGTAGGACGATCAAACGACGGATGGCGCGCGCGTGCGCGCATGGCCCGTGGAAAATTGATAGCGTATCAGAGCGAACGTCGCCTTTTTATCCTTTTCCGGATTTTCCGCAGACCGAATCGACGGGTCATTGTGTATTCATGATTTTCACCTTGCGGTTCTTCCCGCCTCTGTTATTAATTCCGGCCGGGCGTTCGGCGAGATAGGCAAACAAATAAATTAGCGCTCGCAATTTTATCGGTGCCGCAAATACAGGAGGTGTCAGTTGGATCGACGCGCGTAATATCCGGTTTATCGGGAACTGCTTGCTTGACCCGTATCAAGCATATGCGCGTTTCGGGGTCATTATCGCGGCTGATGGTCAACGAAAACACACCAAGTTGCGCCCCCCCCCCCCCCCCCTTCGGTAAGCAAAGCACTCTACGAAATAATGTATTTTTCACGAAATTCTTGTACGTTGTCTCGTACTCTCAACGTACACCGTTGGTTTCTGTGTTTTTCTTTTAGAAATATTTCCATAAGTACGCAGTTAGTATAACGAAAAGTTTACATGGCAAGCGTAATTAAAGCTAATTGAATCATAATGCTGTCTCAGTTACAGCACACCGAATGAAATATGAAGAAGTAAACGATTCAGGTAGACAGGTAGACTGAAATAAACGGATACTCTGATATTAAGCGCACATTGGAGTAATGTTCCATTCACGATATTAATTAGCGCAACCTATGACCGACCAACGTGTCTTAAAACTCCGGATGCATTATTGCGCACCACCCACGTTACGACAATTTGTTTTCGCTAAAAGTTCTACGCCCCAGCGATATACCGTAAAGTAAAACGCGTCTACATTTACGATGTCAGCGCGTGCTTGCCAAAGAGGAAATGCTTTCTATCGAAAGATTTCCGTGGATAAAGTTACTTTGCAAACTGCATCGTTCATGAAACAAGTAGGAAGGGAGAGAACGTAACATAAAGTAAAAGACTGCCATCTTAGGCAAAAATATAAAGATATATTGTCACTGTGACTTGCAGTTCCGAATGGGAATTAAAAAGATTTGTCCAAATTCGCTTATTTACAGCTGTCGTAGTACACGCATATGAGCTAGTCAAATGCAAACATTCTAAATTGACCAGCAAACCGATAAGTAACCACCTACAAACGCTTGCTTGCAGGCAAATAGATATATCAATTGACAGGTATATCTACTTGTCTATACACAATAAAGCATATCTGTCAGATAGGTTAATAGACATACAGTTAGGTGGAAATACCTCATATCCTGGTATAAAACGCTCCACGTGATAGCGGGCCGACGTTAAATATCAGAATAACAAGTTACGGTTATGATGATGTTAACTTTTACGATTGGAACCCGCTCGCGCCAATGATGCCTACGTGATAAACGCGCAAATTCACTGGAAGAGCATGAAGACGGCAGTAAAATCATAGTCCCTCCAAAGCGGTAAACACGTTATGCACGACCAATTTTTACTCCGTTCCATCGCCAATCGATAGTTCGACTCCCAGCTAATGGACCGTGCTTCTGAAAATATTTTACTGGCCATATCCGGCCATGTCGAAAGCGTCCTGGAGACGACACATAATCGATCCCCAGTGTCTGTCGAATTTTGTTAAGTAAGATTTTGAGCCGGCAAAAAGCTACAACTGGGGCGCAAATGTAAACTGACACTGAGAAGAGACGTCGAGCAGATTGATACACATATTCTCTCCTCTCTCTCGCTCTCTCTCTCCCCCCTTTCGGATTAATGGAAATCACAGGAACTGAATGACTGGTGACGTTTGGGTAGCAACGCTTGAACGCATGCCGCGGAGCCGTTCAGTCGGTCTCGTTAATTCAAAGTCTGTGAATTTTGGGTTCGTGTTTGTGCACTTCGAGGCAAGGCATTGGTATGAATAAATCCTTACGTGGCAAGCGGTATTACAATTTCGATGTATCCGCGCGCACGCCAATTGCAGCTGTGCACTAGCTAAATTGCCGGCGTCGGTTAAGTGCCGGAGGAAGAACCGCGCGTTGCGTAAAGCGGAATGGGAAGATGAAGAAGTAGGCGGCTGAGGGATGCGGTGAAATTAAAAGAGATCAAATGAGAAGCGAGGGGTGGGACAAACGAAAGCAGGGAAAGCTTGAAACGCTTAAACGCAGTCCGCGTCTGTCGCACGGTCAAACGCATCGTGACGTAAAAGAAACGCTTCAATGTATTCGCATATGTACCTATACCATACTTACTGTTAGACCTATACTTTACTCGTAGTCACAATCAAATATTTTCGTCGTTTCGCGAATATCCGACCGGTTTAAGTGTTGACCTTGCGCGCCGCCGCATATGGCTCCTAGAAATGACAATTTCCACATTCAAAACTACGCGCGCGTCGTCTGAGAGTTTAATTTTAATGCGCATCGTGCGCGCGGACATAAAAACGCCGTAAAACGAAATGATATAAAAGCGTTGCTGTGAAAGGTATGGCGGTAGTTCCTAGAGAGACCGATGTCAAATTTGCATGTTAATTAAATATTGGCCCTGATTGCCAATTACGTCGAACAATCGGCGCAGCGCGTTCCCGAGTGCAAAACTGCGTTATGAGAGCGCAATTTAATCGCTTAGACTGCGTATAAAAGTGTCGTATCTGTTTTTTCTGCCGAAACTTTTCAAGCCAATGAGTACGCTTACAAATGCAACCGAAGTGCTCTCACGATAAGCGGTTTAATTATTTCTCGTTTAGGCGTTTTTAGAGATTATGAAAATCACGCGACCCGTATGCGTTCAGTTATTGCAGGCTTTATATTCGTTTTCATTCTCTGTGTATATGCCTCATAATTGCCGTTAACGACACATGCGAATTAGCAGAGTAGCCATATAAAAGTTTCTATGTTGTGCGTGTCCAATTGTCAAGTATGCTAAAGTCTCCATTACTGAAATACGTAAACGACGAATGTTCCGCAGGAATGATTTTTAGAGTAGAATATTATTCAATTTACAGTTGGCACATTTTTCGAAGATAATCCTCGGGAAAAGTTTCACCACAACACGGAGTCCCACAAATATGTCTGTATGTACTCGTATTTAGCCCTCGCATTACGGACAACGCGGACTACGAGAAAGGGTCAATTTTTATTCGCGAGACGCTTATTTCCCACTTTTTGACAATGAGAAAAGTCTAAACATGTGACTTAACGAAGACCTTTGAGCTAAACCCGTGCCTAGAAAGATGTGCGGAGGGTCCTGATAAAAGGAATGGAAAGTAAGATGAAGTTTTCTGTTCGGACAAAGGCAAGAGTTTTCGCACGTAAATGTACGCTGGATAATTCAACTATGGTCGGTGTGGAAGTTGACACTGTTATGCAAAGTTCCTTCAAATGTCGTGATATTCTTCGTGCCCACAGAATTTTTCCACTCGCCGGAGGTAAAACATACGGCTGATGTACGCGGCGCTATGCATTACGCCGAGCGAATTTCATTGCGATATGCTTCTTCTATACGGCGTCAACTGACATGCTCATGTTCACTCTTTACACCTATCTGGCACCTATCGTGCACACACATGTCACAATGCGAACTCATGGAGTGCAATTTGTAATTCATATTTTGCGTAAAAAAAAGGTATTTTACAAGTGAACATTGGTATTACGTATCCATCATGCGCTTCCATTAACAGAATAATGCGAAAATGAATAGAGTGCCAATGAAACGGTCATATCATCTGCGAGAAATTTCACGATTGGTACATCTTGCTTAGTCCTTTCTCAACTGTCATTTTCTGAAAAATTCGTTAATTTAAGACAGTTCCGTGTAACGGAACGTAAAACTGAAAAGTTGGTCGCGATTGACATTAAGAACATCCGAAACTTTATGACACGAACTTTAACAACTTTAGCACACGTAAGTGGATTCTTCAAGGTACGAGACTAAGTAAGGTTTCGCTTGATCAATACTTTGCATATAAGATATTCGGCGAGGGGAGCGTAAAATAAATATTTGCCGGAAAAAGTACGTCGAACGGGACGAACTTTGTCAGACAAGTCAATATAAACGGGCGTATAAATATGTATAGCATAATATCTGGCTAGAGCGGCATCTACCAACTGTCGTGCGCGCTTGTACTTCGCCGCACCTGCGGAACGTAGTCGCGAGGCGAAATGAAGCGACCTTCCGTGACGATGAATCTTTCATTCGTCCGGACAATTTCGACGAAAATTGTCGCGACGGATCGGGGTCTTCCACGACTCGGTAGTATCTCCTCGGTGCCAGGGTAGAAGAAATGGAGTAGCAAGGGGAGCGCACTGTACGGCGCTGAAAATTGCAAAGCTTCCTTACCAATGAACGTCACTC
The DNA here is from genome assembly GCA_963942575.1 of Priocnemis perturbator. Taxonomy (NCBI): domain Eukaryota; kingdom Metazoa; phylum Arthropoda; class Insecta; order Hymenoptera; family Pompilidae; genus Priocnemis; species Priocnemis perturbator. The sequence goes on along the minus strand of OZ012645.1, from coordinate 8,032,781 downwards.
TCTAAACGAGCGCAACGTGCTCACACTCGAAACGCCCCATTCGATACAAAACGAAAAGAAGCCGAGCAGCCGACTGTTTACGCCAACTTTGCTCGTCACTGGGGGCTTTCCTGGGCTTTCGCGGATGAACCTTGTCTTCCCCATCCAAGTTGGGAAAATTAAACTCGCACGAGCAGGCGATCGAATGCGATGTCTTATTCCCTGCCAGAGATGGGACTGCTTCAGCTACTAAGGCTTTCAAATATTTCGTCAGTACAAGTAAAAGTAATCATTCGCCGGCGTGAAATTGAATTTGTGACACGGTATCAATTGACGCGAAGAAATGAGTACTTATGTTTATTCATGGCAGGTAGTAGTCACAGAGTACATAGATGCATTCTATATTAATACTTATGGTACTTGAAAGCAGTATGAGTATGTACTGGTTATCTCAAGTACTTGATTCCACCGATAATGAGAGAAGCATACTAATTGCAATAAGCACTGGCGAAACGTTGATAATGTTTCGTTCAAGTACTGCACCATCTGCGGGAGTAACAATTCCATCTCTATTCTCTACTACTAACCGATGGCATCAATTTCTCTGCCACTCCTAGTAATCGAACGAAGACAAATTTAAACGACTGCGCCTCGCCAGCGCCGACTCGCGTACTCGAAAAAGAAGATCGCACGCTTCCAAGCGTCGCCATCGCGCCAGATCGGAAGATGCACGACCATTCTGTCAGGATCAATTTGTCATTCGAACTTTCGCCCGAGATGATGTTCGCCAGTCGAAATTTTATCACTGCGCAAACCGACGGAAAGTTTTCCCCCGGGGCAGAAGAAAAATGACGGGAAAGGTTTTCCCTCGCGGACAATGGGGGAAGGTGCAGAAGAGTCGTTGCCGGATGGTTAGGCAAAGTTTCGTACGGGAGTCGACGTATGTGACTTTCCAAGTGTCGAGACTGTCTGCACGAACCGTGGAGTCATGGATTAGTGCTTCGCTGTTTCTCCTGTTACGCACGTCGGCGTCGGCGTCGCGGAGACGCTCAGCAAATCCTCCTGCGTCTTAGCTCGCGAGATTAACTTCGGAGCTGTCGTCAAAATGCTGATGAAGATGGAGAAAGAGTGGGGGTGTGTGTGCGTGCAAGCGTCTCGCCGACGTGTCCGAAACGTCGTTAACGTTAAAAAGACTTGGTCCATTTTGTACATCTTCTTATAGTGTAATGTCTTTAAAATGTCCGTATATAACACTATAGCACAAATTTTATCTTCATTACTTAAGTATTCTAAACAAGTATTTAACTCCTGTGGAGTAGAACCGCCACTTAACACGATATTACAGATTTGTTACAAAGTGCTCTTGTCTGGATCTAAAATCGATGGAAAATGGCACAAAGATGTTCGGTAGAGGGTCACGGTTCTCATAACGCAGCAATCTTGATTGACCGAGGCCAGGGCAATAGGTGCAGTTCAAGGCACCTTGTTACTGGTGTTGGTACTGATACTGGTACTAGCTCCAGCACTGGTGCATCGTGACTAGACATGGGCTCTGTGTGCTTCGAGCCAGAAGAGATTCTCGTCAGGCATCAAGGGCCTCAAATGCAGGCCTCAAATGCAAGTGGAGCTCTGCAGGAAGCTGGCTATGCGTGCATATATGCATGGATTTCTCGTGGAGCAAGCGAGAAATGTGGATGGACGTGGATAGATGGATAGTGATAAAGCGTAAGACAGAGATGCACACAAAGTAGTTTTGACGAGAAAGAGCGAGAAAGGGAGAGGGAGAGTGAGAGAGTGACAGAAAGCAAAGAAAAAGGAAAATAACGTGAAGAAGGTATGCACAGAGAAAATACATTACAACCGCAGGGGGAGAGAGAAAACAATGAAAAACATTCAGGAAAAGAGGGAATGCTTCACGTTGAACGGTACTTTACACAGACGCAATTTCTGATGCTATCTTTGATCCGAATGAATGGCACTCAATGCCCGTTTTGATCGCTTTAAAGCGTTGCTTGAGCTACGAACATCCATATTCGCGTCGTCGTAGGATCATGAGCGTGAAAATGGTGAACAGAAAGGCAGAAGAAGAAACGTTCTGGAGAGATATTGACGGAAGAGACGAACATGGGAGACAGAAGGTGTCGATAAGCGTGGGCCTGTGTTCGTGTAAAAAGCATAGGCAAGATGTAGTGCAAGAACATTGAAGTCCGCTAACAAAAATGGCGAAACAATGGGGGGGTAATAGGAGAACGTGACATAGACAGATTGCAAGAGGGTGAATGAGTAATAGAGAGCAAGAGGAGGGGAGTGGGAGATAAAGAGGCACGGATAGTTGGACGTGGAGACGCGGCATGAGAACAAGGAGAACGGGAAGAGCGGCATCAGAGAACAGTGACAGAGAAGTCAGGTCGAGAGGTGCAGGGTTAATGTGGTTGAGTGAATGCACTTTGCACAGATTAGATGAACACAAGAACGTATTCTCGGATAATGCCTCTTCTGTTGTTTCCATATGTAAGATATCACGCTCTCGGTAATTCAGCCGCCAGTTGAGGAGTCCCACAAAAATTAGTATGTATTATAGAATCCAAACACAGTTGCATTCAGTTATCTTCTTCCAACGAAAATAATTGAAGGCACAGCCTGGCGGATAATATGCCGATCTGCAATTTGAAATATCCACACCTCTGATAATTCGAGCGCAAACTTTATTCGGCATTTTTGATTGGCGCCGCACGTTTCCAATATGAAATTTGAGTGGAGCGGAAAAGTGGCGTGCCGTTTAGCGAGGTATCACGTTCCGCGAGATATAAAAGCTGCAGACTCGGGTACGGGCGGACAGGACGGAGGAGGTCCGACATAGCGTGCGAGTGTATATCGGGGGAGTCGATCGAACGAATTCGACGGACGGAATTCGACGGACGGAATTCGTTCCCGGCGAACCAGGCCGAGCGAGCGGCGAATCCCTCGGATGATTGTCAGAGAGATCTTTATTCCCTCCTTCTGTGCTTAGCGCCAATAAATCCAGCTACCTCGACCGTTCAGCTTCTCGCACGGTCTTTTACACGGATTCCTCGTGAGCCGCACATTGGCTGACGTCCAAACGAGGAGCCGTCCAAATCTCCATTGTCTGCGGAAGAGACAAAGGGCCGTTCGCTGAGCGTGGGCGCGTCGCGTCGGGGCAAATTTGTTTATTCGCGCGTTAAAGTCCGACGACGTCTTTCATCGGTCACCGGCACTGCTGCTTTCCACTGACTTTCATCTTCCGCCCCCGCTACCGAAACAATCTTTCTCGCGTATTGTGCGTGAAGCGATTCTGGCAGCGTTCGTCAATCGCATGCCGGGTAGGCCAGCATCGCAGCGCGCCCTGCTCGCCTTCGAAAAGACTCGCTTCTGATTGTCGGACTTTTACTTCCTTTCTCCCGGCCTTTAATGGTGATAAATCTAGCTACCTCAGCCACTCGACTGTATCCCACCCACCGTGTACTGTACTCCCGTGCGCGCTGTACTTTACTCAACTCCGGTCTCTTTCACCGACCACGCGAGTTCCGTGCGAGCGAATTTTCGCGAGCCGTGGGTTGGCCGACGTCCAGGAGAAAACAGTGGATAACTCCCGGCGTGTACGGTTCAACGAATCAAGCGAACGAGAGAGAGGGAAAAAAGCGTCTTATCAGCGCGGGTCCATCTGTCCAAGGAGCGCTCCTCGTTAATCGCCCCCCTTAATCGCTCCCTCGCCCAACCCTTGATGTCCAGCGCGCGCGCGTTCTCCTAACTTTTTCTCCCGCATACCGCATGCCGCACGCTGCGCCACGCCTCGTCTTCGTAGAAGACGAGGAGATATTAGGCTGGCCCCGGGCGTAATGAGCATCCTAATCCAGATCCGTCCGCGCTGTCTTTATATTCCCTCAGATAGACCCCCGCTCTGGGCAGTGCGGCTGATGTTGCCGTGCTTGCCAGAATATATCAGGCCACGACTACGCCTGCCCCTCCCACTTACCGATTATTTACTAAACTCTCGCGTGCTGGCCACCATCTGGACCGAAACGACCTCGAGACATTAGCTATCGTCAGTATGCGTACAAGGGAATCTGGGCAAGTGTTCGTGTCCGATTTGATTCGCCTTGAAACACGTTGTTTAGCATCGAAATATGAGAGACCCGTATTTTTTTATATGCACTCATTTTTGTGTTTCAACGGATGAAACAACCCTTCGAATATTGAAGATTGTAGTACCAAAGATACAGACTTGTTAACTCTTACAATATACCTATGGTAATAAACGCAAGTAAACAAAATCGACCCTCTTAGATTCCAGTGATTTACAACATTTTTTTCAAGGAGAACCGGGTCCGAGTTTTGAAGAAATTCGCTCTTTCAATTGCTTGCGCAATTATTTACATATATGGCGACGCTTGCCGTCGAGATCGAACAACAGGCAAAGTCTCGCGAAACAGTACGAAGATTTATGCGATCAGTCTTTTCCGCGTCGCTATCGCGACGCCAGAAAGCCCGAAAAACATGGCCGAACTTAAAGTGCACATTATTCAATGCGACTGTCCAAAGGACGCGCATTAATCCATCGACGGAGCGTGTGCGTGATCGGAGACGAGCTGAAACCGAGAAAAAGTGGATTGCACGTCGAAGAATGTTTATGTCGGCGCGAGTCTATTTACCAGGCTATCGGCTAACGATCGGCGACGTTTTTCAAGTAGCCCTGGAGGATACTCGATAACGCATGGTCGACAGAAGGATACGTTTATCACTCCCTTATCGAGGCTAACCCAGTTCGATTCTTTGTAACCAGGGGCGGCCTCGGCTAGGTTGCCACCCTGCTCTCTATGGAATTTACGGCGAGCGCGAGCTGCAAGAGTAAGGGAAAATAGACGAGGGAAGGTAGGGCGGGCGAAAAAGAGTGTGCGAGAAAAATATAAAAAGACGGCGGGCAGAGGAAGGCATTGTCGACGAATGTACTTCAATTCGGAACAACCGTAATATTTGTATGGAGGAAAAATGGCCGTCTCGCATTTCCGCGCGAGCGTGCCCGAAAGTTTCAACGATGTGCGGCAGGCAACCGCGTTCGCCGCGCTGTTTTACCCTTTCAGCGTTCCTACCAATCCTACCCCGGCCCGCCCGCCCTTCATTCGATGTTAGCCGAAACGCTACGCGGAAAGAAACGCGCCACTCGACGAGATCACGGATCGAGAAACTTCGCACTGGAGCTGGTCTACTGAGTATCGCGGCCGTCCATTAATTACATCCAGGGCCGTGACTTCGTAACTTTGATAAGCGGCTGCGACGCAAAGGAGAGACACTTCGCGCTCCAAAGAGTCGACGACGCCGACCGAGCGAAGTCGCGAACGAGTTGATATTAAAAGGCGCGTAAAAACTCGCAACAGAGAAGCGCGCGCGCGCGCCACGCCATCGATTTTTCTGCTCAATTGATACTGTCACAGAGCGCGAGCGTGCATATACGAATGCTCGATTAAAAAACATACTCTGACAATGGGCGCGCGCAAGACTGAATATTCAACACATTCAATATTTGTGAATTAAATGGCGTTGAGTTTATCTCGATACGCGGGCTTCTTCAAATTCAACAATAATTTCGGTAAGACTGACTGTTCAAGTGAAATAATTTAAAGTTCCCTTTTGCAATGTAAACTTGGAAACTACATTTAGCAACAATTTAAAAAATTTCAATCAGTGGTGACTCTGACGTGGGTTCTAAAAACACTCATTTTGGTTTTGCATAGAAAAACGAAAAAGTCGTGCGACTGACACAGTGTCAGCAGAGGTTCTCCAACACCACCGTTTACAGCGCGCTCCGCTGCAGAATGTCTGAGAATAAATAGTCCAGGAGAACTTCTCATTTGCATAAACGCAACCCGTATAATTGTGAAACGTGAGGTTCCGAACACCGGTGCCATAACTACATCTAGCGCAATGTCCACCTTGCACAGCTCCACTGATGTGTCCATCAGAGTGGATTCAGGATAAAATGCAAAACGATTTCTAGTCATTAAGAATAAATCAGATTTAAATCCATGGGTTGGTGGAATTTTTAATCGACGCTCTTGGCGTATTGCATACTGCCTATAATTGTCTCTGTAAGACCACGTCACGCTAAAACTCGCACTCATGTGTTCCTTCATTTTAAGGGCTTAAACATGAAAGTTAATAGATTTCATCCAAGACCTACTCTTACGAATACTCTACGAGTTTCAAAAAGACAATTTTGCAACTGCAAGTATGCACGAATTTTGTTAAAACCCCTAAAACACAAACTTAATCAACTTCCATCTTCACGCGCTCAAAGCTGAGAAATAAATAAAAGTAAATTGAAAACACCCACAGTTTTATGGAGACAAACAAAGGCAGCATGCGGCCAAACAAACGGCGCAGCTAAAAAAACAAAGCCAATATTAATTTATTGCGCGTCAAAGAGAAAACCGACAAAGTACGACGCGGGAATTGCGCAACGACATTATATTTGATCGCGCTCAACCGTGTCGCATATTTTAGCTGAGCGAACGGGCGAACAGCGGGATTCGGCGTGCATACGTATATCTGTCCCGCAAAAAGTTTCGAGACGGCTCCGACGGATTCTGAGAGACGACGCGCGACGATCGGCGAAACGCGTCGCTGTAAGTCATAACGGCGGAATAAAGTTACCGCTATCGGTTTTCGAGCAGAAGCCAAGAAGAACGACCGGCAGCCGCGGCATTGTCTTCCGCGTGTGTACTGAGGTGCGCTCAATTGTTTTAGCCGCTGGCAAAAACATGGCGGGAGTTACAGTGCGCGGCAAGCGAGCGCAATGGGTCGTAAATTCTACAGCTGTCGTTCGCTTCCTTCTTTCGAAGGACGAGCTAATTGCTTTTGCGAAGGTGTCGGATAGAAATTGAAACAGGCTGACGGGAATGGAAAGCGGCGTCGATCGATTATTTGAGCTGCAAAGTGTACAGGAGCCAACGGAAGATGACTCGTTTTGAGGCTAAAATTTCGAGACCAAAGCGTTCGTGCGTATTGAAGCGGAGTAAGAGGATCAAGTGTAATTTATTCAATTAAGCCGTTTGCCAAGATATAATCATGGTAACGGTATATGACCAATATTTAGCAGTTCATCTGCCAGGCCCTAAACACAGTCTACCTGCGAAATTAAATATAAAGCAACTATTACAAGAGTCTGCCAAAATTCTAGTTGCATCTGACGTGTACAAAGGAAGGAATATGCGAAGAGAATGCGCTGGAGTTTCGCGTATGTATGAGAATGAATATTTGAACATTTGATTATTCCCTTAACGAGACTGAACGCGTCATTTATATGCAGCACGTCTAATCATACATTAAATATAAGAAACAAGGTTCAAGCAAGATTGAGAGGAGCACTACACTCTCGTGCATCCTCGTCGCTGGCCTCAACGCTAATCAGTGCAATGTGAACACTGTCATACGAGAGTGCTCTAATTTGCTCAACTGGGTATCCTCTATGCAGTGTGCCCCAAAAAATATGTGAACACATCTATACGACGTGTTGAGGAAAACGAACTGGTGAAATGAGTTTATGTAAACCCTTGTCGACAAACGCCTCAGTACAAATAAAATTAGCAGTTTAATAGCTAAACGTATTCTTAATGTTTTGAGAAAACGTTAGATAAGTGAGTGCCACAGAAACAAGTGCATATCAGCGATTGCGAGGTGTTAATTTCTAGCGACGAGATCATATTTATGCAGTTGGCCTTCTGCTTCTAAATGTAAAAAACTGGTTTCATAAAAAGGTAGTAAAAAGTAAGAACGAACTCGGAGCGCCTATACTAATTGCGTTCAAAAAGTAACCTGCATTGCGTTAAAAGTGTTGAACGAGTCCTAGGTTCGACGTATAAAATTCTCTGTTCGTGCAAGAGGAAGAAATTTCGAACGTCCATTGTAACAGATGTCGACGATGTGTTTTGCGATTAAGCCGTAAATCTCTTAAAACTTTTTAATAAAGCAACGTTTTCGGCATTTGTTAGCGTGAACTTTTCTCATCAACCTAACCTCCTCGGACACGCTCTGTAAATTTGGTGAGATGTATTTCGACACTGTGCTGCATAGGATTTTGTCATTCTTTCACTGATACTCAATAGAAATTACAAAAAAGTGTACAACAATGTTTATTGGTAAGTACTCACCAAAATGAATCAATTCTTCAAATCTGGAGACTGGACAACCGAACAATCATTCACAGCAGTCTCTTCCAATCCTCACTGTTTTCGACAGATTTCAAAGAAGATTGCCGTTTCTAGTCAATCTCCAACCAAAACCAGTTTCAACCGGACAATGGAAAGCAAAATCACCAGCAGAGAAAGCACAAGGAAAGCACAATAAACCACGAGATTGTGAGACGCGATCAATTTGGACGTTGTGATACTGGCACGCTGCGCAATCTTTTACTAATAAGTATGGACTGCTAGTCGGGGAACTGGCAAGCCTATCCTTCGGAGCCACCAGCGCCCCCCGTTTCGCGATTAACAAATTTCAAGTAGAGTCGTATGCAATATTAAGTCGAGTCACAGTAGAGCTTAGGCTTGCGCACTCCATGGGCTCATGGGGAAGCGTCAATTTCGTGCGCAGACTGTACCAAGGTGCGAAATTTTTAAACAACGCCATCTCTCTTGTGTAAATCGAACTGGATCTGGACGAACTTCAGGAAGTTCAGGGTGTGCGAGCGGAGCACACACATTTCCACATTCGGCGCTTAAAACTTTTGTGTCCCGACGATTAACGTACTGTAGAAAGTAGTTGAGTTCCGTGATTTCCTGTGTTTTGCTTGAATATCAGTTTGTTTTCCGCTGTTCTGGTGACGCTGTGCGTGATTGAACTTTTAATGAAAACGTGGGTTTGTTGGAATATCGATTGGAAAAAGTGGCGCAGGTCCAAATGTACCTTCAATCGCTTTCGGTGAGTTTTATAATCGTCAAAGTTCAGTTGTTTATACGCTATTGCTAAGAATCGACTTGTTATTATGGCTATTTTTGGTGGTCATGCAATTATTTGTGTACATATATTATTTCTTATGGCGTTAGGCGTGTTGTCAGAACATATGAGGTTATATTAGCAGAGCGTCATGCGACGCACGTGCCGTTCGTTTGACGAATATAACTGTTTATCGTTCCCATGAACGATGCACTTTGCTATGAAACACTGAATCTTATATGACCTCTCACAATCAGTAAAGCATTCTTGGATGTGGATTAAACGTGCAGGTAAATTCGTTCGACTTTTATCACGTTCTCAACACGTTTCATAAAGTGCGCATACTTTTTTAAGCGAGCGGTATATGTACTCGCATGCTACTCGGCATACTCAAAAGTGTGTCTGTGTGTGTGTGTGTGTGTGTGTGCGCTGTGTGTAATACGAAAGCGTTTAACTTAGTTTTGCATTGCTTTGTCCCTGTTACCGTTGATGATAATGTCGTTGCTAGTTGACAATGTGCAGGTTAATAGTATTACAGTGGTATGTAGAGCACCAGTCTCTCACTGTGCAAGGAAATTTAATTGATGTCTACTCTTGTGATGCTGAAGTGTACACAAACGCAGCAGTTGCGTTTATTTTCTTAATAATGACAATAATATACGCATGCCTTCATTATCATTGAAAGTAAAATAGAGAACTTCCTTACGGTACATTTTGATGGTGATAATAACAGCCACCTTTGACGATATATTCATTATCATCATTCTCGCGATCTCAAATGTAAATTCAATTGGGTACCAATTCCCAAACTTATATTCGCGTAAACTTGGTCTTGAGTTGTTCGCTACTTCTTATTCTTAGTCAATACTTGCAGAAAGGACCCGATATCACTTTTATAAACTACCGAGTTCGTGGAACAACTTTGCCGATTATTTTATCTATGCGGCATGTGCCTAATACGGAATACATTCAAAAGTTATTGCATACAGAAAATGGCGCTCCGGGACTATCACAAGAATAACCGTATCGCTTGCAGACGATTTTACAAGTTGCTTACCGGCGAGCTCCTTTAACTTCCTTCTACGATGCCTGAATTCTATTATGATTCTACATTGAGAATTCACCGTACGAAACGTGAAAACCTGAAACGCCGACAGTTTGCTTCGTCACCCCAACACGCTCGCGTTCTCGTTCAAATTACCAGTTCAGAAACGGATGATAGTCAATTAACGCGTCGCCTCGTTCGTTCTTCTTCCGTTCTCACGCGCTAATCGAGGCCGACGCCCATTCATGCCCTATCCGTCTGTCGTGGCGAACGATCGAAAGTCAATCGAATGGGCTTCCGTTCTAATCGCCTGGCAATCGACTTTAACGCCAGCCAGGCCGGATACGGACTATAGCCGTTCGTTGAGTTTACAGACGCAGACGGTGCGCGATGAAATGTCACACTTGACTCCGATCCAGAGCGCCAAACCGGTAAACGTTCTAATTGGAAGCCGCTAAAGGAGAATTTACGACGGGCACGCGGTAAGAATCGTTTCCGAACCTGTTGCGCCCGCTCACAGTTGCATGTCGCCCTACGCTACTTTTTCGACGTCTGAAAATGAACACCCTCGACATCCACCTCACGCCCGTGCGACGGTCTCATTTACATTCGAGGCTTGACGACGGTGCCTGCGAAGTTACTCGATAGCTGCCTTCCGCGAAAGACTTCCACGAGTTCCACGTTCCACGTTCAACACTCTTTCGGGACACATACGATTCGCTCCAGAAACAAGTACAGAGCGTCGCGTCTACCACCGAGTGCATGTCCGTTAACTGTCTGATCCGTCGAAATATATACATACTTTTATCACTAATTTCTAGTTTAGGTAATCTGTCGGAAGACCCGTGAACAGAACCATTCGAAGTATCGAATAAATAATGTATATAACGTATGTTATTTTAAGCAACGCAAAGTGCATTTGGGAAAGTTATAAAATACGTTTTTTTTTCGGGAACGTGTTTTTTATGTCGTATTCTATTTTCGGAGAATAAATATTTCCGCTGTATCGATTTCAAACCGACATCGCTTCAATACCATATAAATAATCTTTCCTTCTTTAATTTTATACAGTTTCCTGTTTTATGCATCCTATTTCATTATTCCATACCTATGTGGTTGGTTTAATTAACGAAATGTATTTTATGGTACAGAAATCTTACATTGCATGATAATTGTAACGATCACGTTATCAACCTTCCGAATTCTGAAAAAAGTGACAACCATTTTCGGCTCACAATCAGATATGAATGACATTGCTTGTTAAGAAAAGCTGGTATTATTGGAGTGCATACCATGCGGGATGCAGTGTGTTAATTAAATCAATACTTGACGGTGTCCACGAGCTCGCTGTATAGCTACTCAGGGCACCCTCCTTGAATTAAATCAAGACAAGCATTTAGGGCTCTCTTCGATAAGAGGTTTGCGCTTATGCACGGTCATTCAACAGGCTTCATCACTGCGAATCTGAATACGAAACACCGCAGGTTGTGCAAGTCAAACGGAGCATAATTACGCAAAAAAAAAAACATTCTTGAAGTACACTCCGTTTAATGGTTCAAACTTTTTTCATAAATATATTCTACACTCTATGATTACCAATAGGTCAAACAAGTCAATTTAACCCCTTGCCGCCCTAACTCTACTCAATGGACGTTTTTACGTGTACATACACGTTAACGTTAATGGGAGCGTTTGCTTGCATAATTAATAAGAAAGGCAGTGGAAACATTTACGACACGGTAGTTCGATCGGTTCACTTTCATCGGTCGTTCGTCGACTACCTGTAGGTCCGGCCAATGAATACCATCAAATAACGTCGGTATCAGTATCCGAAAGTTTTTGCCGACGCGAGGGGTTTGCGCTCGGAAGCGGTGCTTCGACGAGCCCCATGTCGCGTCCTGAATGCACCGAACTCTCTCTCTCTCTCTCTCTCTCTCTCTCTCTCTCTCTCTCTCTTCGCCGCGTTCCTGCACAGATAGAGTATTTTTTCGTCCCGACGATAAATTCGAATTGGGACAAAAGCCGTGTGGGTGTGTCGAAAGATTTAATCAGACGCCACTCGATCGAGTTTGGTGGGGAGGAGGCGCAAAACAAACGCTCTCGTTACTTCTTTTGTAATCTCACGGCAAGGGCCACCTCTCGGAACGTCGAGCACTGGTGGCAGTCGTCCGGCGGGAGCGCAAATCCGACACGATGTCGCTTTCGGCCCGATGAATTGTTCTTAATTAAATGACCCACCGCGTCGGATTATCATTCTCAGGGGCGAAGTTAATGACGAGCTGTAACTCGGCAGTTTCGCACTACCCGTAATGTGACAGAAATTGGTAGGCGTCGCTTGACGACCGTAGCGGCCAGAGATGAGGAGGGGGAGGGGGAGGGGGAAGGGTATGGCGCGTAACGAAACGACCGCAGTTAATATGACGCTAAAATTTATCGTCCAGCATGTGGAAATTGGCCAAGGGAGTCGTTAGAGGGATTAATACGCGTCCCTTTCTGCCCGTCCGACGATTCGAATGCCGCGAAAACCATTTACCCGCGTTAAATTCGCAACTGATCATGTAAATTTGTAAATCGAGCCTGCCCGTGATACCTTGCAGCTCGGCTTTTTGTGCAGTCCGATTGACGATCTCACGTTCGCGCGATCTCTTACAAAAGTGGCTTGTTTAAACGTTGAATGTCATTCATCGGGATTTGCGCGTTCACCCGCTTATAATCGACATAGTGTAGCGAAATTGTCCGTAAAAACGGGATTTGGACGGAAGAGGCGAGGATCGCTTTGATAATCAAAAAGCTCAAAGCGTTGCAATAATGTTTCATGAGTAATCGCACGTCTCCCATATTATATGTCGCGAGCCGCGAGCGCGCTCATTAAATATCGCCATTCGATATGTCGCGTTCGATCCACGTTTATAAACAAATACTTTAAGGGTTTAATGGAAATACGTTCATCCATAGCTCCGGGCATTATTATACATCTGTGATAAAATCGATTCTTTTATATATATACACAAAAGAATAGAATATTTCACGACATAAAAAAATGTTTCTGGCCAATTCCAATTCTATCTCACGTTTTTAGTGCTCGCTACGCAGGTTCTTCAATATGTGATTAAACGTACAATAATCTGCCTCTTATGACGACCCATATTTTTATACATGAATAAAAAGTAACATTCGGGATTTGATGACGAAATGTGAATATCAGTCGTCGTAGCGGATAGTATTTCGTCGAGGGAACAGAAAGTAATAAGAGTAATTCGATAAAGAGACGGTGATGTATGAGAGAAAATGTTGCACAATTGGGTACGTGAATTATGGCTACGTGACTCTATGTACGCTAGCGTAGTTGCCTTCTTGCATGGGATACTTCCGTAAAACGGCAACAGCGGTTCATATGAAGCATTATGACATACTCTGATTAATCCGCCCCTTTTAGACGTCAAATTCTGCAACACGGACCAGAGCGTGCATAGGATATGAGCATTCGATTGGAGTACCCAGCCAATGGCTGTGCGGGCTCGCTCGATAGAGCAGAATTTCAATTTCAAAAGTGGACATCGATCCTTTTCTTCTTCTCTTTTTGCAGCCGGCGCATCCGCCATTACGTTGTACTTCGCCGGGACAGTCTTCGAAATATTTACATCGACTGAAAGAAAAAACGATTCTTCGCCTTCTCTCATTACTTATCCGTTCTTCGCAATGCATATCGAGTCGCGCCACGTCGAAATATTCTTTTTTCGATTTGTCGTAAATCTCTCGTGGGCGCCGAAGAAGAGCGAGACTCATTGTCAGACGCGAGAAAAACGTGCGACTGAAACAAATGGTCTTCTGGTGAAAACCGGGAATGCAAAAAATCGTAGCACGTAAAAAGAAGGTGGAAGAGATGACGAAAAAGGGGCGGGCGTGGGCAGGGTGCACGAATGAAATTAGAGGCGGCAGAAAAGTTGACGCGAAATATTTTTGTCGGCCAAACAATCGTGAGCGCGCGGAGCTTCGCGGCGTGTATGCGATCGACTGCCATGCCGTCGCCGCGCGCCGATTCCATTCCGCTCTACGTATTTATCGAGGCACGGATTGTAAGCATTTCCGGCGCGTCGCGTTCTCCGGCTAAAAACGAACCGAGCACACACCGACTCAATATTGAACTTCGCAACTGAAAATGCGAATCTGCGAGAGCGTCTCTGGGTATCGCAGAAAAGTGCCGTATGTATGCGCGATGAATTTCAAATGACTCGCACGTTCTTCACCCGAAATTGCTACATATTTCGGCAAATTCGCGCGCTCTACTCGGCGCCGCGACGCGCTGCATACGCGTCGGCTAGTAACGATATTTCATTCGTGTAGGAATATAAAAATGTATCGACGCTTTTCAATGCACATACGGGTACGTCGATGGAAAATATAAACCCGGTTCAGGAGCGCTTGTAACGAGATTGAATAACCGTGTTGTTGAACAGACGTTCGTCGTTGTATGCCGATCTACATACGTGTACGTATGGCGTTGTCCGTATCGTTCGGGGAAAGGCGGAGGGGTGGAAGCTGTCAAGGCTCTTAAAGAGGACGTAATCAGAGGGCTCCCGTAGTCCCGTGTGTACGCACATCTGCTCTGCGTTCGTTGAAGAGGGACACGGGCTTTTCTCAAAAGGCCGCGTCGAGGGTAAGCGGCATACATATAGGGCTCACTGAGACCGTTCGGATGCGTCAGTGTTCGAATAATGTAACATTTCAATACTGGGGATTCTATCGCTCATCTACTCATGCTTCTACGACTCATGAAGTCGTTATATACGTGGTTTTATAATAATTTGGAATAGATTAGCAGAATGTATACTCCGAATGAGCCGGTATGCGTATATACTTTGTTTCTCGTAAACTTATACCTGCTTTTCATACTATTGAGGCCTGCGAGACATCACGTACTGGATTGTATTCGTTAAATGGTCACAAGCCTAGCGGTAGGGGTGAGCTTGGGCGGTTCTTGTGTTCAACCCGCTAGAAGCGCGAGTGCCACAACAATGTCGTCCACTTCGCGCAGGGAACATTTTGTGCGAAGCATCGACATTGTAGCGACGTTCAAGTGACGTGTCAGGCTGTACCTCACTCTCTGTCTCCCCCTTCCATCCATCTCGTCAAGTCTAGTATCTTTCGAGTTTTGTCCCGTTGCAGATATGTGCATACATATTTACAGACATTCGTGTAAACGTAACTACTGCAATGTGAGCCCAGAACGAATGAGTAAACATGCCGGTACGTATGAGTGGTCGCTCGGTATCGATACCGAATTATATCGATTATTTACGACCGACGACGTCCTAACGTTCTGCAGTTAGAGACGCAAGCGAGATTATTAGTGAGAAATGAATATACGCCGGGGTAATTATTGTTACGAGAGTTCTGTAGTTAGCTGCATAATTTTCTCTGCGATACTCGCTTCTGTATTACGGCGTGTTGGGTGTCGGTTAGAAAACAAAGAGACTTGTATGGGTGTGCTTCGAAGGAGAGCTAAATCGATAAAGACTGAGCAAAAAAAAATCGGTATTTTCATAATAAAACGAAGTGCCCGCGGTTACGGTAAGGTAAGTTCTCAGCTGCATAGCAGTGATGAGCGGAGAGAGATTGAGCGCTGACGGTGATGTCGGGCTGAACGCAGGTCGATGCCTTATTCGTATCGATTTTCTATTAACCCTGCGCATCATTTTGTCGTTGGATTGCGCACGATTAACTTTGTACCAATTCGCTTATACAACCAGGCACTTTCAGCCGTAACAACGAGAAAAAGGCAGAAATAACTGGTATCCTATTTAGTAATGGTTTTACTTTTTTTTCCGTCCCTTCTCTCCTTTTTCTCTGGTTTCCCTTCGTTCATTCGCTCACTTACTCGCTCGCTCTTATAATCTCTTTCACTTTCGTCGAATGAATTACAGCGGTTCAACAGGTTCTGAACGTCTGCGAAGTCGTTACCATCTAAAATAAAAGACGTTTCGATTTACATCCGTGGCCGTGGACGGTGGAGCGCGAACGATATTGCAGGCTAGGGACGGCTCGAGTATTGTGCACAGACACGTCCGGCGTGACTCACACCTTCCGTGTGTGTATACCGACACTCATTTGGTAGAAGAGTAATCGCGAAAGAGTGAGGGCGAGAAGGGTAGAAAGAGGAGGGGGGAGAGAGAGAGAAGCGATATAGCGAGTAACTGCTTTAAATTGCAGCACGCTTCAAGTGAGAGACATGTTATAGGGCTGTTTCAAAATTCCATTTACCTTAATGCATTCGAAAGTTTTGATTGGCCGCTTCGAAGTACGACGATGCCGGGATTAATACTCTTCCGGGAAACTTTATCATTAGCGCCGGAATTTCCGTGAAATTTTAATACACGATTATACCTAAGGACCGCGTAACTTCCTCACTATGAGTTTTGCGCTAACGAACGAATCCGCGGATAAGGAGATTTATAAAAGCCTCCGGATGATCGTCGCTAATATCGTAAGATTCTGCGCCAGTGTTCGCGCGGAATAATTGTCTGCGCACCCTGTCGACTTAATTAATCGTTTCCCAAACGGAGTACCGTGCCGGCGCGACAATGGACGCGCGAAATTATTTTTCCGCGCAAAACTCGCCCTTGCCATTGCCGGCAACGAATGAGCCCCATTCCCACGCCCCGACAGCAAAAGCGCCGGCGGAGATGGAACAAGGGAAAATCTGAGGATAGATTAATTGACACCGAATCTCCCGTACCAGCCGTTCCCTCCGTCCGTTCGACTATCGATATTACAACGAGAACGTTTCCAGCGCCTCACTTCGGAGCACCTCCCCCTGTCGATAGCAGGAAGATCCAGCGGGCAAAAACGAAAGATACAGTTCAAAGTGGCTGCCAGTAACAAGCTCGCGCGCGCTATGAATTCTATTGGCACGGTTTTCGTTACTGAAACGATACCTCTCGGACAGCGGATACTGGCATTATTAATTGCGTATGTGAAAAGTTTAGGGAATAGCACGTCTTTTAGTCGTACTGTGACGAAATTGTAGGCAATTTGATTAGTTTCATTTGATCATTTATCGTACGATTGATATTCTTATTTCAACACAGATGTGCATCAGTTCGTATCTTTAATCTTTGATATTCCCCTGTCTCTATCTTCTCGTATAGAAATTTTTAAACAATTTTTTTTTTTTAACTCTGGCTTCCCTTAACAAAATTTTATTCGATATTGTCGATCTATTTTACAAATATCTCTTCATCGCGTATGCCGTCATTGTATTTACGTAATCTGTAAATCTGTTACTGATTTGTTGGATCCCGGGTAACTTGACTTGGTGTCTGCATAACACTTTATTTACTCAATCGCCAGTATACACTTATATAATTGTTAGCCAACACAGCACGTGCTGCTTGTAGTATACCATGCGGTCAGGATAGGCGTCCCTCAAACATTGATGGTATGGATGCGCCGCCGTTTGTGCGCAGTGTACCACTCTACGTGTCCCCAGAGTACAAGTGAATATGTACCCACCATGATTTATCTCATAAAAATGTCCGAAAATCCATGAAATATTATTTGCGAAACACAGCGGCTGGGGATAAATTATGAAATCAATTTCGCCGCCAAATTAAATCAAACGTACGTTATCAGTGCCTAATGCTATCGGATTCCCCAAAAAGAAGGACACTCCGAACAGTTTGTATTTATGCACGTATTGAGAATATTTGCAGTTGTACGATAATCGTGAATGAAAGTATTGATTTTTGTCGATAGCCTTTAAAATGGCAAACATTATGAATATGAGAAATAAATTTATTCAGCACGCGGGCTTACTTCTCGAGCTTTTCGTTATAATTTGTTAAAAACATGTGACCCGTACGCACGCACGCGCGCTCTGAAAATTAATGACGGAACTTTTCACTGTAACGCCGCGCTGTTCATAAATACATTACCCCTTTGTCAGAAAATTCTAGACTACACGTTTAGTACAATTAATCCTGAAAAAAAGTGCCCGAAGCTACCCCAGCGATACATGTCGCGGACAAGAGTATTTCAAAAAGTTCTTCGCGTGCACTCTCCTTCGTTAACGCTCCTAATCTTCGCTTGCCCCCCCGTGCATGTTGTCATAAAAGGCAGCTACATCTGAATGTCGATTTTTCAACCGGTCCCGCTTTTCCATTTTTTTCCGTTCCGACAATGCCGGAAAACGTACCGGGAGGCTTTCAGCTCGGCACGGTCTAAGGTTTAAGGTATCGAGACAGACATGAGAGTGCATCATTCTCTCTTTTCTCGATTTTCTCTAACACCCCCGACGCCGTGGTTCTTCCTTCCTTCATCCTTCTCGCCTCTGCTTCCTCTTACGTTTCTCACATGCCTCGTCACATATGCAGGCGCACACTGGCACACTCGCGCCCGCCTCGCTCCACCTTTTCACACCGAGTGAAGAGACGCTGCGTCTTTCGAGAGAAGGGAAGTGGAAATGCCAACTGCAGCAGAGAGGACGTTCCGCGGTGCGTCGAAGGTGAGAAGCAAGAACGGGACCCGCACGTTCGTTTCCGGTCCATCGATTGCTCATCCGGCGGATAATTTGCAAATAATGGAGAAGGAACGCTGCCGCTGCGGGCCCGTATCTGCTTGATGACTCAATCGACGGCGATGTACAGAGGCTGCGCTCTTTTCCCGGGAATATCCGCAAAAACCAACGATTCCTTTCGTTTCATTGAATTCGATGCTAATTATTATTTCGTACCGTGCTCGCATACAAGTTTTAAGAACATTAACTTCAGTTAGTGTGAAACTTGTCAAATGTTCATGGAGACATATACGTGGTTATTCATTGGAATTCGATTTAATTGCACATGTATACATGTCCATGCACGTACTAAGCTTGTAATGGATAATTACGGTTATTACTTTGTCGCTATTACCAGCTCTTGTGTTTCACCTTGTTAACTCATGCCATATAGTTCCTGTTAGTGGCGAATCTGTACTGCTGATCGATATACATATATCTCTCATCTCTGTCGCGCTACTAAATATTTTATACTAGAATTAATTGGAGACAAGCGATATATCAGATAACAAATAAAAAGTTTGCAAACGAAATTATAGTCCGTTCGCCAAGCCATGAATTTCTGAAGGTGACCAAGTGCAGCGATGGCATCTATCTGCGCCCGTCCGTAAATTATCAACGGAAGCATTGCCGGGGGATATGATCTCAAGCGTGATCTGTTAATTGGAAATTCATAAACTGTGCAGCTTTGTTGCATACAACAAGTGTCATTGGCTCCATAACGAAATTGAGTAGCTATATAACGCGCAGCGCGAGTGTCAATATGTACTACTAATTCGAAATTCTAGTCGGGGCTCTTCGGGTCGGACGATCGCGAGACAGCGGGGGCACGGAAACGAGGGAAAGTTAATTAAGTCGGTTCATAACATCGTTTCGCGGGGCGCAAAACGCTAATTCGCGGATTTCGAGCGGTCAACTATTTTGCCGCCGCCGCAACATCCGATTCTCATTGACATCGATTCATCGTATCGACACACATACCCTAACCACCCTTTATTCCCCAGACGCGGCTGCGCAGCGGCGGACCGTCGAAAATGGAATTACGCGAGGCGCGCGTGACAATTATTGAGGTTTTTCGACGCCGCGCCGAGCCATTTTTCTACGAGAGACGGAAAAAATCCGTGACGGGTGTCGTCGGGGCAGGGAGGGAGCGCGAGGCGTTTTATTGATCTCGCAACGAAAAGGCGACTTTCTCGCGAGATGGAAGAAAGGGAATTATCGGGAATGCATTTTTAATTTTCATGCCCCGCTTCAGCTCCCCATTCGTCTCCCAACATCCTTCTCCGTCTCCGTCCTGTCGTTGTCAGGGCAGAGGTATCGATATATAATATCTATCCGAGCGGATCTCGGCAGAAGCTAATGTACTCGTGCGTACCCGCAGGACGCCGATGTACGGTGATGCAGATTGTACAGCTAAAAATTAATCGTGGATATCGACTTACCAGCTTCAACCATGCGTTCGTCGTAAGTATTTGATTCTTCTCGTCCTGCGAACAAAGAGAACAAATTATAAGCGTCAGCTTTACAACGGAGCGGAGGGGAAAAAATATGAGAATATGGTCGGCGCGCGAGGATAGACTGGGACGAGTTCCAATTTCATCGAAACGCGTCTGCTATAAAGTCGGTCGACCGACGAGGCCGAGCGGTGACCACGTTGTCCGTAATTAAAATCGTCTCGACGGTGGACACATCATTTCTGCATTAATTAACAGCGAGGAATGTGCGTGGCGCGCGCGTGCGCGCGTGTTCTCTGTGGAGAACTACAGTAGTCCCCAACGCTCCAAATTTTCTGCGCCTGAATCTATTCGAAAATTATCCGACTATCAGCGCGGCTAATATTTGAGCGACCCCGATTGAATGAAGTACAGCGGACGGAATGTGTTCGTTTCTACAGACGGTCGCGCGTACGCGAGTACGCCCTCCGCATAACGCTCCATTTTCACCGAATCGCACACTCGTCTATTCAAAGTGTTACACGCGATACACGATAAACGGTCAAAGCAAATATTTATTTCATCAATTTCGTATCTGTTCTTCGTATTGACGTATATTCACAGTTCCAGCGATCTGCCTTTCATGTCTGCCTGTCATGTCACTCTCCGACCCGTTATTTTACAAATAACAGCCCAACAAAGTTAAGACACTCGTATGATAGGAACCTTAGAAGGAAAATTAAAACGATAAAATCGCTGTCCCATCGAAAAAAAGGGCCAACACGCAGTAGCTAGGAATGTAAAGTTGCCGTGAAAGCGGGCCCCGATAACCACGAATCGATACATGCGAATGGTGTGTCTAATACTGTCTGTTAGTCCACACGACTCTTCCTCCCCATTTCCCCTCGCCGATCCTCCCGACTTCCGGACATGTTTCTTCCTCCCTTCATCGGACGCGCTTGCGGCGGGACTTGAAAGTGATTTATAAAAGCGAATCCAGCTGATCGGGGCCGGGAGGGGGTGTCGATGAACAAACCGGCACGGCGCGCGGCGCATCGTTGCAGGCGTGTCGATGCTAAACGAGAATCCGATAACGTTCGAGATACCTTTCAGGAGCACGGCGGCACGAGCGTCGGGACACCGAAATGCGCGACGGGTCCGTTCAAAGTGATCAACGACATCGAGTCACGTCCGTGGAGCCCGACATCGTAGCCGTAGCTCGACACAAGAGCCGGACGCGCGAGATGGGACGGATGCGATGGATGTCCTTTGTACGCTCGCTCCCTCGATCTCGCCCGCTTCACCGTGTGATCCGCGATTCCGCGTGCCGCGTTTCCAAAACACCGGCGTCCGCGCACGCAGGAAAACCTATGAAGCGCTCACCCGCGTCCGCTGGCTGGATGACAAGAATTTCATTTAATTTTGTCATTGCCGACCGGCCGTAGTGGGGAATTTCATTCGATTTGCCAGACTCGGATGAGTGTCGAGAATTTAATTTATTCGGGCCCCCGGGCCTGCCTATCTCCTGGTCCGGTCATATCGGCAAAAACGATTCGCTGCTATCGTTATCTGATTATCATCGTCATCGTCTCCGGTATTATTAGATAATGAAGCGGATCGCCGGATTTTCGATGGGCCGCATTTGTCTATTGCTGGCCAGCGTTGACAAAAGGACTTGATGAAAGTATATGGGAAACATGTTTACCTAATACAGTTGACGACTAATGATTTACAAACTATACAGAATATATGCCCAGCAAACATCTCTTACATATTCTTCGCCTGCTACTAGTATTTCCAATATTCGCCGGATGTCAGACAGCTTTACGCTAATCGACAACGGCACGCGCTACCGTCGCATTACATGAACGATGAAAGAAACTTTGTTCTCCGGCGAAAATTCTTTGACGAAGTTCCAATTCTATGGACATTCATCTTTCTCCCCCGGTTTCGATAATTCTTCAAACGGAATTCTCCTTTGCACGCGGATTTCATGAACAGAGGAAAAGTTTAAATTAAAAGACTCTACGAGATGGCCAGAGAACACAACCATTACTCATCCAACCCGCTTTTATCTAGAAAATTTATCTGTGTCGTTTAGACAGTATATCTACTCGAACCTTCATTAGTCCTATGTTTATTTTACTCTTATCTAACACCTCCGAGTATTATGTGTACTCTACCGTGCCATGCAGAATCTCGTAAAATTCTATTAGCTCGAACAATTTATCAATGAGGCAGAAAGATTGTTGGGCATTCTATAAACTTTGAACGGACAGGAGGAGATGAGAATCCGAGCCGGGCTAAGTAATACGGCCAAAGAACAGGACTGTGCAGAAGAAATACCGACAAACCGAGTAATGGAAGCGCGTTTTTCTCCCCGTTCAGTCTGAAAATATTACTCGGCTTAATGCCCGAAACATCTTTCGTGGCATTCCTCTTCCAAGAGGTTCTTCAAGACGAGCGAACATCGGTATGAGAGAGAGAGAGAGAGACTCGACAGAGGGCGCGAAATAATAAGAACACAGGACCGCTTAAGATACACAGCTCCTCTGACTAAAAATCCCTCGGAAGCGAGTTCCTGCGTCCTGATTGGACGGGTTCGTATCCATTACTCGACAGAAGAATAATTTACCCGGACAGAGGGAAAGAGATAAGAAGCAAAAAAATAGGTGGGGGAAGGCGCCAAAGAGGGAGAACAGAGGCTTGTCGAACCGTAGCCGTACCCGTGGCCGGGGTCGGAGCCGGAGCCGGAGCCGGAGCCGGAGGAATTTGTGACACACATTTTTCCCAAGACACGGAAGGGCGCCATTATTTCCCCCGGTGAATCGTCACGTGTCTTGAGTAATGCCATGAACTCGCGTTACCATTTTATAATTGCGACGACTGCGATGAGAAAGCTTTTGTAGCTTTGTGCCGACCCTCTCTTTCGTGGGCGGCGCGCTGCTCCCTCGCGACGCCGACTCGCCCCTTGCCATTTCTGTGAAAGAGTGCCCGAGAAATTGGAATCTCTGAGAGTCCCGATAAATATAGAGCATCGTAGGTCGTAGGATACTTTCGATTGGTAGCTGCGAACTTATTCGGTCCCAAGTACACCCCGTAAATGATACACAATATGTTGTAGCTTTAGTCATCGCTTACGCATAATTGCAATGTATTGCAACTAAAAGCTACTGCAGTTCATTCTCGAGATAGACAATGAGTATCTCATGCTCGCATCGTAATTATATAGGATAAGTATTGGCACTGGCAATGCATTGGTGTATTGTAGACACGTGCAAGTAGTCATCACTGAAATTGGTCAGACGAGTAGTAGTACAATGCTGACGTCTACTCGAATCTCCATTTACACGCCGCACCTGCCTTTTTCTACGTATGTCGTATACGCCCACCTTATTACACTCGTAACAGCTGCTCAAAGGTCAAGTGACTTTTTCTTTATCCTGTCGTTCGACGAAGCGACGGGACGACTCTTTGAATTCAATAAATATTGTCAATATTTCGCCGGCCGGCCCTTCTCCGTTTCCTTAATTGCGAGAAATATAATTGCGAATAAGTGTGAGGGCCGTTCATGCTCTGCCACCTGTGTCACCAGTGCCAGTGGCAGTAATGGCGGCAACACCGTTCTTAACGCCTGCCGTGCAATAAAGCTCGCTATAAATCCCGCTCCATCGGCTAATTGTGAACTTCAATTCGTTGCTCCATGCGAGCCCTAATAAATCGAAGCTCGATTCTGTAACAGATTTTTTCACAGGCACGAGGGTCGATACTTTAAGGCTGTCAAACTTTTACACCTCAATGAACTATAATTACAACGAGAAAGTCACACTCGCCTAGGGACGTTCGATTCTTCAAAAAATCAATTCTTTTGGTCAAAAGATCGATTCTCCTGTATCTCTGAATCCGGCAAGCTTGTTGCCAATGCGAGACTGTACCGCCTAATCCGGGACAGTTGGCACGTTGGCAACCGTGCGATGTTCGACGTTTTGCCTAAAAACAAACAGACGGTCGAGAGTGGAAGTAAATGCAAGGAGTGTTGCGTTTTGTATCCGAGAGAAAGTTTTCTGCGTGTCATGTGCATTTTATTGAGTCCTAATAAAACGGTAAATACGAGAACATAGATTCGCCGTTAGCTTCACTGTTGAGAACCTACTTAAGGGAAATCGAAGTCTGACTACTCGAGCCCGTAAATTTGCTTCGAGCAAATGTATCCGTGTGTGCGAGGTATTACGTTTGCAACTGTAACAGATGTACATGCATATCGACCGACACATAGTACAGCGCAAAGGAACATCGTATTCCCTACAGCGGAGGTTTGCCGTTCGTGATGTAACAGATGCAAAACATAAGGAGATAGTCAGCGTTTAATCATGTGCACAAAGTTCGTACAGAAATGAAAGTTATTGCGGAAACTGTAGATGCTGCCACGGGTCTATACTGATCATATCAAAATCTGCGCATATATAAATATGTGGCGTAAAACTACATTTTCAATTTTCAACATAAATTCCACTATATCGGATGTAAATATTTTTCTGTAAACCTAAATGCTTCCTAGTAAATGAATGATTGTAAAATCTTGACTATGCACGTCATCATTTGCTTGTACAAAACCAACTGGACTAGCTGGAGTAAGAGGACAAGGTGCTCGACAAAAAAGAATAGGAGGTAGAAGTTTTCAGTCAAAGTTCCGCGACATATTTTACGTAACAAGCAACTTTAAACTTGAAACGCGACACGAAACTTTAAGGCTTCTTGATAAACAATATTGTCTGTTATAAGATCCAGAATACTTTCTTCTCGAACAACTCATGAAAAGTAATAATTGAAAGTTTGTACGTTCTTGTTTATCCAGTTTGAAAACTGTTCAATATGTCGCAACTAATCAACTTCACGACATGATAACTCAGGTTTTATTGGCAATTATTTGCACGGAACCGTCACTTTACGACGAAGATTTTGAACTTATCTATGATATAAACTGAATCGTAATAATGTGGTGACGTTACACTAATTATAACAAAACTAACATTTGTGGTTAGCCGCACGATGGGAAATGCCGTCCCATATAGTTGAGAATTCTGACTATCAAAACCGCAAATTTGCTAACATAGCACGTAGATATCTGCACCACATAATGCCTGTCATAGCACATACCTGCCCACTGAACTGAACAGAACATGTTTCAGTTCCTTATAATCGTGAAAGAGCAAAATAATAAATTAGACTTTATAACGATGCTTCACTTCCTTTGTTTCAATCCACAAAACATAAAAACTGCATTTAAATATACGCTTAGGAAATTATGCATAGAACGTAGTGCTCTCCTAATCACACGTAACGAAGTAAAAATCAAAATTTCTAGTTAAAGAATTATACTTTCAAAGTAGCCAATTCGAAATTGTGAATCGGGACACGTAAAGTGCCGTACGCGAAATACCAGAGAACTTAACAACAGAGAATGACAACGAGGGGACACACATTTTACACTAGAAGAATCGAGCAGTCTAAAATAAAGTCTCCTATTTGTCATGATTACGTTCAATTAACTGAGCAGCTTCAATAATCGTCTGTTACCTGTCAGTGTGCACGGCAGCTACGTACGCGATGCAAAATAATTAAGCAAATGAACGGAGTGTAGGGAGCGTGGGAGGGGGAATCTAATTCAATTCCGGTCGTTTTTCTCGTCATTTGACGGCGACTCTTATCCCAATAGTGCCGACGTTCGTGACGTGCAAAAACTCTCACGGCTAATTTTCGAGATCTTCTTACCCCCGGGTACTCTTGCGGAAGTTACGAAACCTTCTCTAACTCGGCAAGTAAAAGTGGGGCTGGAAAACGGGAACTAGCCGCCTCCTTTACTTCTACCTAGACGGATAGACACTTCTCAAAATCATGAATCGTAGCCTCCCCTCGTTACATCGCTGAGATTCCTCGAGTAAATTGCATTGCCGTCTTAATATTCTCACCATTCTTCGCTCGGCACGGAAGTGGTCGTTATCATAAGCAGAAAATGAGATTTCCCCGATCGACAAACGGGCCCGCGGTATTTTCGAAGGAACGGCTAAGCCTTTGTGCGCTACAAAGGAATTGAACATAAGAAAAGGCTTTCACGGAGCGCGATTCGATTGGGCGCGCGGATTGATTCGCTCAACGTTTATCACTCAACCAAATGCCCTCCTTACTTTCGCCAGTGTGCTCGGGCATCCTGCTGGAAATAAGTGTGACGGGGAAGGGTCTCGAATACTCACCACGTCGATGATTTGCTGCAGCGTAATGCCGAACTTCACTTCGAGGGGTTGGCTCTCGTTGGCGACCGGCCGTTCCAAGGTGTTATAATGTGCGAGCAGGTGGTTCAGTAAGCGCTTCTCGTGGCTTCCGCAGAGGCTGTCTGTAATCAGAAAAAGATCGAGCGGGTCAGAGATCGAATTGAGCAGACACGAGATCAGTTACATACACTAGATACAAACTGCATCTGCTACTGTAGATATATATATGTGAGACTCAATGATACCGTTACGGTTATAAAGTTAAATTCTGAATAAGAGTTCTTGTGTGTTAGTTTGGATTCCAATGTCGGAAGTGTCATTCATTTTTCCTACAAAAAATCACATATCACTGTACTATTCCAAGGACATACCAAACGCTTGAACTGCAAGAAGAAACATTCTCTCTGAGAACTTTAGAAATAATCACTTCCAGTGAATGAGAAGTTATATGACGAACATAAAAGAATCCAAGAGCGTCATAAAGAGACACGTGAAACTAATGATCGTGCAACAAATGTTAACCGCGAAGAAATGTTGGAATTAACGCGACACATAGTCGGTAGAACGTCCGGAATATTTTGCATGAAAATGAGAAATGTTAGCCAACCGTTGACACACATATGCGTTGTCGGCATTCTACGCGTTAAAGTAGCACTAACTTAGACCACGATCATAAGACGGAGGATGGTGATTGTACTTGAATCGGGGTTAAGGGCTACGGACAATAACCATGTTTCTGACATTGATGAACATTGCATGTCTTGCAAATAACCTCATAACAAAACATCCGTGTCATCGTCTTTCCAACTACATAATACATGTTTCTTGGTTATAATCGTGGCCTTACGACGTTAGAGAAATGAGCACCGCTTCTGAACTCGAGATCTTGAGGGTCCGATGACTTGCGACATTTATACAGTAGGTGTCATCGCGACCGCGACATGTCTATCACAATATAATAAGAAGCATGCAATCCGAAATAAGAGTAAACGGCCCAGTCCATCGTGGCACGGCACTCGGCGCGATCAGACACGCGGGAATTGGACCTACGCAGTAACAGACTCCGCACCGATTTCCATAATTACGGTCCGTTCGTTGGCGGCTATCCATACCGTAATAAAGGATTATCCTCGCCTATCCGATCGCTGGCTCGTCGTTACAAGGACCGGGCAGCGTTTTCATACGCCTTATTGAAGCGTCGCTCGGTCTATTTAGTCCGCGGCCGTGCGAGTACGGATCCTTCGATTCGTATTATCGGACCGAACACGATGCCCAGGGTAAACTACCTCTAATCCCTTGGCAAACTCGACGTATACACGTCCGCTCGCCCTGTGCCCTCGGCAAAATTCTATGCAGCCCGTGAAGCCAACTTTCGCGGAACCGACGGTGTCGCCAAACTGCCATGTACATACTCGAATGCGAAATGCAACAGACTACGGTGGTCGCATATATATATATATATGTATATATATGTATGTATGTACGTTCGTTTGTTCATTCGCCGCTGTCGATGTGCGGCGGCGAGCACGGGGAGAGAATAATGGCAGTAAGCCACGATCGAATTCGACGCACGTGTGGCCATTGAAGACGGAGCGAAATATTGTGAGGCCGCGACAAATACAGCCGGTCGTGGAGCGACTACTGTAAGAGGGACTCTCGGAGGATTCAATCTCATGCCCTTCTCCCCTGCCGGTCTGAACTCCCTCGTTTCTTGGTACATATTCTGGACTCGGCTTCTCGCGGATATCAAGGAATCCCCACGTTGGTCCCCTCTTGCTCCCTTCGCTTAGTAATCTTCCGCCGTCTATGCCGCGTCCATTGAGATTACAATGTTCGGAGCTCGAGTTATGTTAAGTTCGGCCGAAGTCCGTGGACGTACCTATGACGGCACCTACATAGAATAGAATTCTCTATCATTGGATGAAAAAAGACAGCCATAGGGAAGCATCAAGATGTACTTGTCGCATATCTAGACCTTTTGTCACAGAAATTGGTTTGGATAATGGTATGCTAAAAATGTAAGTAACTTAATACGGGACATAATTAATATCGAATATAAACAGTAAAGCAATTATTTTGATATGTACGAAGTTTACGTAGGGCCTGACTCGCATTTGCACCTCACCTTACTCATGTTTGCATTCAATTGAGTATCGATAATTATTGCCCTCCGCCGCAAATAGCAAGAATTCGTGTTCCAATGCACACACTCCTGGACTCTCATTACCACCTCGTGTGTACGATGTACGTAATTATATTTCCAATTTCAAGACGACGCAAACGACGCCATAGCCGTCCATTAGATGTACGAGAGAATTCTATGGAAAACGGCGAAATTTATTCGCGTTGATTCTATTACCTGGTTATCACGGACCACCTCTGACTATTCTTTTCTCCATGACGAGGTCTAAAGCTGCAAGCAATTGCCTTGATTTCAGCTATTGTCGCGCGTACACGGAATTCTAGGCCCCGATAATACTGCAATTGAAAACACGTGGCAGTCGTGCGCAGACATACCGGAAAACGAATTTATTGAATCTCGTTCGAAGTAAGCTTTGAAGACGGACCAAAATACTGCGCGGCCACAATAAATACAGCCATTGGCGAAAGCAGCTTCCCTTAAGAGCGCCTCCCATCAAATTCAATTTCTCCTTCACCCCGCGTTTCACGGGCACTTGTTTGATTTTCGATATTTTATACGCACGGTCAATGCAACCTTCCGCGGCAAGACCGTTTTCTTATGTCGCGTCGTAATTGCATATTCCTTCCTGTTACACCGCTAACATGTACGCGGGCTTATAAAAACGAAGAACGGAAGTATTACATGGCCGCAGCAAACGCGGTCAACCACGAAACCACTTCTATAAGAAAGACTTTTGCAGAATTCAATTTTCCTCCTCCCGGCTTGCTTAGATTCGCTTACTCCTTGAAATTCAGGACCCGCTTCTGCACGGATATCGCGAAAGCGCCGTGTCGTCCACGCTGTGTCCCTTGCTTGGTAATCATGTACCATCGCTGCGGCTCCCTTTTCGGCTACAAAGATTGACGCTGCAAAGTACATTGATCCGTGGCCACCGTGCCGTAACAGCATATATCATTTTTCGTAACTAACTTGGCCGCAGCAAATTTTACGTTGTCATATGTAATAGATGAAAAATATGTTGCCAGATTTTATGAAGATAAAAAGATCCTTGTTACAGTCTTAGCCCCTATCCGTTTTTACGTCATTATGTCTTTACATACTAAACGTCTCATATTATTAGTACCCTTCAATTTCAATTAACTATTACGGATCATACACACAATTAAACACCAAACCACAAAAACATACGAAATATCTAGAGGACTTAATTGATCGCAATGCAAGTAAAGTAAATTTCTTCATTGTTTTTTTGGGACTCTTTCAGGCGCTAAGATTGACGTGACAGCGTTCGTAACAGTCCCATTTCACGAAACGTTCCGCGTGCATGGAATTGAATTCTCGATCGTACAGCAGCCGGAAACATGTAACAATCCGACGTAAAGGCAGGTAGAAAGAAGATTTATTGCGCGCCGCTGCTATCGAGGTTCGGCTTCGTTGTCTCGTAACATAATTTCGGGGAGAGCATGGACATAAACGTTGATGCGACTCTCGCCTCACAAACCCATATTAGGAGTGCTCTTAATTGTTATAAAAGACACACCCCTGTACATTGAAATTAAATTTTTTTCCTCGCAATAGAAATTCAGGTCGAGCCTCGTCACTGAGCACAAAAAAAAAAATTCAAAGATAGAAAATAATAGTTTGTCGCATCTCATTGATCAGCACTGCTTACGTCCGCCGCGAGTAATTACGGAACGGCACGCGCCGACGAGATGGGATCCGAAACGTTTAAAACGAAATCAATGTCGTCGTTAATCAGATTACGGAAATGCATAACGTGCGTATTGATCCAGTATTGAACCACAGTTTATATACCGGGGCCTCTATACCACCGACAGCATCGCCCTCACTACATATCGCGTGGCACTGATTAATTGCCATTGTAATGCCCCGCGTAGAACAGATGCTCCGGCTAGGCGCGTGCACGAAGTAAACAAAGAGAATTATTCGGATAGCAATTACCGGCGACTTTGCCGTCGTTTGTTTCATATTGTTAGAGAATACGAATAACCGCCGCTCGGTTCTTGCATCGCGCTTTATATTCGCAGCGCTGTAATAACGTCAATAATTAATGTAGAGCGCGCAAAACTGAAGAGGCGTAGAAGCTTTCGCGCTTTCTCAGTCAATTAGCACAGCGCGAATCGCATCCTCTTTACATGTCTAACGAAAAAGAAGTAAATATTAATCAGCCGCTCTCCTGCAAATTCACTGCAAATTCGCTGGGGCTAGCAGTCGCTGAACCAGCGAATATTATTAATAACAGTGAATAGTATTATTTATTGAAGCGAGCTTGGTGGAGAAAGAAAAATTTAAAGAACATTGTGGCGGGTAATAAGCAGATATGTCTATGTCAGTGTGGTCCAAGATCCGCACCTAGGTGCGATTTCGAGTCCCCACCCGACTACCCGTTGTTATGGTGACGGACGACGCTGAGTGCGTCACATGATCGCTTGCGCTGAGCCGGTAGGGTATATGGGGGGAGGGGAGGGGGGTCGGTGTTGCGTCCAGCTAGTGGAGGTGGAAGCAGCCGCGTGAGGGGCCCCACCGTGACCACACTGGTCTATGTAGTAGAACAAGTGCTCATAGCTTATAACGGTGGATCTAGACTTGATTCGTGGACCTCTGTTAACTAAGCCTCTTTTTTTATTTTAGTGCGCACTGCACGCTCCTAAAGTCTTCAAACACCTGCTCTTAATACCCTCACATAAAGTACATACGAAGAAAGCTACAAGAATAAAGTGGAACGTAAAAATACTGGCTCTTTCTATCAAATAAGTGTAAGAGCATTTTTATTGCGCCAGCAAACTGTGTACACGGACTATACAGTTATGCCGGTAGTATGTGATATTTTCTAAAAATGTTAAAGATTCTTTCTGCTTAGGCTTAGGATATCCGAATTGAGACCAATGCGATTAAGTCCAAGTAAAATTTTCCTGCACATATTCGCTGTACTCTAAACGTCAGCCTTCCAAACAATAATCTGTTAAACGACTACAGGGTCGGGCGCATTGTCACGAAGAGTTATTTGGACCAACGCACCGTTTTGATATTTTGCATTCGGATTGGTAAACCGGTCAGTGAGCGAATCGCTGAAAACGTGAAAATTGATTTACCGAAACAATTCTATGCCGAAAGCATAAGTTTTCGTACGGAACGATCGATTTCGTAAATTGCTGAAACAAAAAACTGCAACAGACGCCAAAGGTACAACGTAAATTCAAATATTAGTACGCCTTCAAAGACGACGCAGCCACATAAAACTAATAACATAGTACGTATCTTGGACCGTCCCATTACACGTGATACACGAAGCAGCTTTACCCTATCTTCACTCGCTGCTATCTGGGAACATCGTACGACTGCAGAAACTTAGGTTCATTATGTCTTCGCGCACGCTGCATTATTAGATCCAATTTTACGCCCTGCTCACTTATTCCGTTAATCTGTCCCGTCGCAGTTCCCGTCTTCGTCGAACGTCAACATAAGAAGAAGAAGAATTACGTAAATTCGACGGGGAAACATTGTACGAAAGCTCTGACGACCCGACTGCGGCGTCTGCATATAATCAGCGGCTGGCAATCGTCGCGCACTCCTTTATGCAGCGCGAAAATCATACAAAGACAAGGGCTAGATCGTGCGCGCAAAATTTCCATTGACACATTCCTTTACGCTTCAATCAGCACCTCCATCGTTCGCGATGTGCTGACTTCGTCAAAGCTCCCGTTGTTCACTTTCCGTCTGAATTCTCACGACTCAACGGAAACTGCTGAAATCGCTTTAATCTCCTTAGGGATTAGGCCCGTACGCTCGGAGTGTGCGAATTAATGCCCATAACTTCATCAACAACCGGGTTAAACGGTCATCCGCTTCAACGCGAGAACTTAACGGACGCAAGAGATACAATGTATTCAATCGTGCAAGAGCTTTCCAAGTATTGACAGGCGCTATATGAAATTTCAACATTGAATCTAGGTTTGCCCAGTACACGTACGTAACGCTTAAGACCTTAAGAAATCATTCTTCAAGTATCCGATGTTACAAACAAATAGAGACCCATAACCGTATATCGCGTTAGACAGAATTTTATTATACGACATGCATCACTAGTATACAGAATTGATGTCAAAGCAAATGTCGCATAAAATTGCGGCTGAATCATATGAGACTATAAATAGTATATCAGATTTCCGTTGTTTGAACACCGCAATGTTGAAGCAACCTAATCCTCATTTCCATCACTGTATTCTACGTTAAAATATAACGTTTGACCATTTCTCCCACCCTTCAACCGTTATTTTACGCGACACTCGTGTCGACATACTCCCAACAAAATATAGCAGTACTACATCAGCACGCACAGTAATTCCGGCTGTATACGGTATACATAAAAATGAGGTGCCGAATATATTACATAAACATTAGCATACCCGGCATATGTCACGCACGTCGCACCGCCGTGCTCAACTCCATTACGGTAATTGCCTTATTAGCGAGCCGCAAAAATAAAGAGCGTAATTTTAATTGTAAGGCAGTCATTTCCGGCTTGGCAATTTGAAGAAAAAGAAAATAGGGTGTCTCGGCGGGGCCGAGACAGAGACGTTGAGATCTTCCACTTTCCGGACGGCTGCTCGGACAACTCTAGTCCCTCCACTTGAATCTCTCCCCGCGCGAGAACTCGCCTTCAACACGCACGCGCACGCTCTACGAGAAGATCCCTTTAAGGCGGTATTCTACTCTACAGGCCTTTTTCCTCACTTTTTTTCCTGTATTTTTTATCCATATTTAAAAAAGCTTTACAACCAATTTTCGAAGTAACGGAAAATAGCCAGTACCAATCCTACTCTCTACCGTGCGTTCTACAAATTTTTGCTACGATATTTTCTACACACATCTCAAAGATCGTACCCTATAAGTAAAAGGATAAAGCCGATTTAAGTCGATTTTTTGTAACCTTCTAAAGCAGAATACCCTCTTAATTTCCACGAGAGCCCGCTGTGGAGTGCGGCGCGCACGCCTCCCACAGATTTACGATCGCAATTTTACCAGCGACCTCCACCCTTTCTGGCTACCACCCCATCGACCGGTGGCCGGTAGGACGACTGGCAAGACGCTCGCGAAATTCATGTACAAATATGCGCTGCCATTTGATCGACATTAGAGGCGCGCACGTTGAGCCACACCCAAAACGAAACTCTCCCTCGCAACTTCCCGGCACAGCTCTGTATCGAAAATCGTATGCTGCTCCTCGTGCTGAAGATCATTTTGATTGATGTCCTGTCCCGAGGATCAGGTTGATGCAAGTGGCTCTAAGCTCTGAATATCGTAGACGATCGACACTTACATATATCTGCTCGTAGTATCGGTAATTAGCATAGTACTCTATAACGTACTTTTCAAGGTGTCTGGCGGGTAAATGAACATAGTGTGAATTTATGTATGCTATAGTAGTAGGAAAAAGAAACTATGCAAGCAAATTGAGAACTCAAAAAAGAACTGAAAAAGTAAAATGAATCATGTTCAAACGGGTAAAGCCGGTAAAGTTTGATCAAGCCAGCACTACGTGCTCAAAACACGAAATTCACATGTCAAATATCAAAGATTCGAAATGAAATTTAGACCTTAGGTCTCTTTCCCCAGCATCACGCCGCGCGCCGATGGGAAATCAGTAAACGTGCCGCGGAGGACGACGTCGACTGTTTCGACGGGAAAAACGAACGTCGAGAACGATTTGATACGGTTCAACTGTACAGGCAATCTCAGGCTAACTTTAAAGCATCGTAAAGTAGAGTTAACTTCAATTGTCAAACATTGCACACTGTCACGTGTAATTTATTTAAAAATGTATGTTACGAGTTATAACACATCGTATTGAGAATTCGACAAACATTTAATATAGATGACATGTAGGTCGTACAGCGTGTTGGATTTTTATGATTTTTAAAATTTAGTTTTATACTGGGAAATAATGAAACAAATTGAGGTTCGTTCAGGCGAAAGTGTGAAACGTTAGTTTGCTGTATAGTCCTTACACTAATAATATATAAGTTTTATGGCTTGCTGTCGGCAGTGCACTGCTGTTGTCTGACCAGTTTCAGTGGTAACTACTTACACATATATGTACACATCGATATACTGTCGATAATAATAGTTTTCTTGTTTTATGAGGATGTGAGAATTACATCTTTATGGTTTATTGAAAAGTTGTCTCATATTCCGCGTTGTCCGTAACGCGAGCGTTAGTACTGAAAATTGAACAGCGGTAAACGAAAAGCACTGCCGCGCATCTGTATATCGTTATCCGGCGAAGTAAGAAAAGCCGTTAATTATGTCGGTCGGAGCAGCAGCCGATAGACGAGTCTCGGAATGGAAAGTGAGCGGCGAGGTCGCTTTAATTTCCTTCACGACCAAGTCGCACGCAGTGCGCGCGCCCCGCAAAGGATTAACGATCATAATTTTGCCTAACGAACAGTTCGCCGAGCAATCTCGGAACGGTCGTTAAGATCCCGCGGACGACGTACATCTGGAAGCGTGAGTCGAGCCCGAGACGATATAAGTACCGACGATAACGTTTAGCGACTAATTAAACGGCTGCGCTCGCTGCCGGGCCTGAAGATCGACGGAGCAATGTCGGATGTTTGGCAAGCGGCAAGAGGCAAGAGGCAAGACGCGGAGTCGGTGCGTGAGAGGAAAAAGCGACGCAGCGACGGCCCGGACGGTCAGGTAGAAATTTATCTTCGTCCGTGCACTTATTCGCACTTTGTTTACGCTTTATTCCGGTCGGATGTTGCCTCGGATATGTTTCATAAACAATTATCGATCTTCGACGTTGCCAATGCTAACAGAGATTGTAAACATAGCGCTGTAGTCGGATATTTTTGCTGTTACCGGTTCTTCGTCGGGTCTGTGTATCCTTCGTGACAAATACAATTAAATGCCGGACGCGTCCGGATGGCGCGAAAATGGGGCAGGTTAACGGTGCATGCCGCTGGAAAGGTAATCCGATATTTTTCGGTGCCCCGTCGCCGCTCTCCGTCGGCGTTAGTAATAATGTTTGAGGTTCGTTAAGAGACGTGATAATTACGCGCTAACCTCTAGTTTCGTGAGACAATTTTTAGCGGATAGAAAATACTTCGTTAGCGAGATAACCTTAATTGCAACTCGACTCATTTCGACGATTGTTAATATTAACGGAACATCTACTGCTTATAATAAATTTGTCTTCCTTATTAATTAAAGACAAAAGCTAAAGGAGAACAAATTTTGGATTAATTTTAATTTTAACCTAATGTTTGAAAAAGTACCTTAGATTCCGGATGAATTCACACTTTTACTCCGAGTCACCCTACAATTCTACCCCCGGCGCGTTAAGCATCTCCGCACTGTTCTCCCGACGAGTGCCGTTGAAAGGGCGACCGCGAAAAAAAAAAGAAATTTTCTCGAACGAGGCAGGGCCGGCTGAAAAATGTCATCGGCCGGAATGTCGGCGGCAGTGCGATCGTTTAAAAGAAAAATTCCGATCGCGCGCAACGATTTACGTGGCTCGGTTAAATCCATTCAGCCGGACCGTCGGACCTTAAGGTCGGCTTAAAAGTTTGAGAGCGAAAGAGCCGCTCGGAGGCCGAAGCTCCGCCGAGATTGTGGCTTTCGGCCACGAACAGAAGCAAAGCTCTTTGGCACCGTTTAATTTTCACGACTCGCTGCGCCCTTTACGAACGAAGTACACTCCCAATGAGCTAATGTCGACACGTCACAAAGAGCACAAAAACCGCGGCATATCGCCTTTAACGCGGCCACCCTTCCGCCCGGTGAAGGTCTTCTTCTCTAACGTAAGGGACGGAGAAGAGTGCGCGAACAGAGAATCGAAAAGCGACGCCGACGGACGAAGGCATTAATCTCGCATCTCGACTGCGCAGACGAGCAAAAGTGGATTTTACGAACGAAATTCCGCGCATAACGTCACCGTACGAGCTACCCTGAGAATGAATCCCACCAAGTTTTTATTGCTCGCTACTAATTGCCGCCAGCAATTGTGGGTCGAAACATTTTAAAGATATCGATTAGACCTTTCCAGATTTGCGAGAATGTCTAACGTGCCTTGCGCGAAAGTTGTCGTTAGGCAGGTCGAAAAAGTTCGAAAGTACCTAACACCGTGGCGAGCGTCATTTTACTCACTCCAACAAAACTGTACTGAACGGAGCCTCTTCAACTTCTGCACGACATTTTAAGCGGCACACGGCAAAGTTTTAATGACACACGCGTGCGTGTCCAGGTGCCGAAACCACCCGAAACGGTACGCAATTTGCATCGCACGTGGCGAGCTGTAACATGGCGGCCGGATTTAATACACGAAATTTCTCCGTGGAAATGTCGCACGTGCGGCTTGCGACTAACGTGTATGACGAGCATCGTTATCTGACGAGAGATAAGGCTCTTTAACGTTAAGCCACAAAGGGCGGCTGCAGGCGATACGACAGTGGTTCCCTCAATCAAATGGCAGCGGCTCCGTCGATCTAGATTAATGAAAACGGGCCCACTGTAGTCACAGTAGGAGCGTAAAAAGAGCACAGAGGCGACGCAGACACATCTGCGTATATCTATATGCCTGCTGTGCGAATCACGAAATGGCAGGGAAATTCGTAAAAATGCGATATATGGTTCGCCCGCATGTGGGTAATGCGTCACTAATTTGCCAGGACGTAACTGGCCGATAAATCGTTACGGTAAGTTCAACGCTTCGACACGATAAATTCCGGCATTAACGAAATTTTAATATCGGACAATTGAAACATTGCCGCCGACGCAAATGCAATAAACGGAGCCCAGCGATGTCATCGTTTTCAATAACATCCGAAGCCGAAAAGTGAAATCGCAATACAGGAGAACGGAGAGAAGCGCATAGAGACGTGACAACACATATATATATATACGGCAAAGCAGAAACCTTATGATAAAAAAGCAAAGGCAGCACTGGCGAAGTAAGAGGAAGTAAAAGGAAACAATGCAACGAGGAAAAGAAAACAGATGAAGAAAAAGTGAAGAAAAGAGAGAAAAGACGCCTGGAAACGTCAAGAAAACGGAAAGCGAGTGTCCGTAAAGAGAGAGAGAGAGAGTGAAAAAAAACTGAAATGAGAAGTGGTTGTGAAAGGTACACAGAACGTA
The DNA here is from genome assembly GCA_963942575.1 of Priocnemis perturbator. Lineage (NCBI taxonomy): Eukaryota > Metazoa > Arthropoda > Insecta > Hymenoptera > Pompilidae > Priocnemis > Priocnemis perturbator. The sequence continues at coordinate 7,995,250 of OZ012645.1, read as the reverse complement.
ACCCGCACGTACTCGGTGTCCGTAGTGGAAAGGCACGCACTGATGAGAGTCTGCATGAATGAGCAAACCGATGCCTTTTGCGTCTTTTCCACGCCGGGCGGCGTCGGCGTCGGCGTCGGCGTCGGCGTCGTCGCCGTAGGTGATGCCAACGCCGTCGCTCAGCCAGCCAACCGAGCCAGTTGCATCTTCCAGTACCATCGGGCTCCAGGGCAGCAGCCATGAATGGCAACCGTAGCGAATACGGGCGTGAACTCGCCCATTCGTCCACGCAATGCATTGGCGCGGGGCGGATTTTGTCACGCAACACACGCATACAATATCGAGGCACTTTCATGGATATATATGAACACGTAGCAAAATGCGTTCTGGTACTTGCGCGGAAGCAGAGGTCACGTGCGCCTGAGATAGTCGGATGGCCGCATCGGGTTCGTGAGCTATGCTCTACCTGAGCTGCACGGAATATGATTCCCAACGATAAGGCCTGACTACGTGCGTGTAATTCAGTTTGCTGGCTGATTACGACACCGAGGGCTGCCGGGCGACTTGCTTATATCGTATAATAGCGTTGAGGTGAATATTTATATATGTGCGTAATTGGTGTGTTCTGTAACAATATTTTGTAAACTCTTTTTAAGAATAAAGTTATGGAGATTATTAACACCATATGTCTACTGTCCGTGGCCCGAGAGCAGGATAGTGAATATTCAACGATGTACGGATTGGGCAATAAATACTTTCTTCTTACACACCTAACGACCCTTGCACACCGGACAACTGGTGCATGGCTACGGCGATCGGTCGGCGCCACATGTCGCTGGGGGTGGACGCGGCGTGCAAAAGGGTTAATCGAGAAAAACACGCCCCGTATTTTCCTACGTGGCTTGGGTTTGCGTTTTATCGCATTATACGGAGGAGTAGCGCAAACGCACGTGTGGTCGCACGGAAGAAGCGGGCGCAAAGAAACGAACGTCGGAAAAGAAACAAACGGTCTGCTGATGAAAGAGCGGGAAGCAAATATGTGTGGGTTTGAAGGGGGGGAGATGGAGAGAGAGAGAGAGAGAGAGAGAGAGGGAAAGAAAAAGTGTGTGACGAGTAGGGTGAGACGCGACGAAGCGGAGACCCGCTGAGGCTCGAAGCTCCATTGATCCACGAAGAATAGCTGTACACCGCCTACGTGATAACTTTGATCGTGCTGTAAACAGACTTTCCCACGGAACTGCCGGTCTTATCGCCTCGAAACGACGAGGCCTTGTTTTTCGCTCAGCTTCCGCAGCGAACCGCGTGACTCGCCGCGTTTCTCTAGTCATTATGTTCACACGCCCACGCGCCGTGGCTTCGCTGACAAGCTTTATTTATATCACAGAATCCGCGGTAAACCTCAAAACCGTTCGCGATACAGATTTCGTGCGCTGGTCCGCAGCATAGTGAAGTTCCCGGGGAACCATCTTCGAAAGAAGAACGCGAGTAAAGAATGGCCGGGCGGACTTGCAAATTTCAGGCGTGTCGCAAGGACCAGCATGATTTATAACGATTCCTTTCTCATCGACCGTGCAGCTGGCGCATAGTTATTTCGGCACACGAATAGACTTAACGTTTCCAAACGCTGAATGCGTCCCTGATAAATCACCGTCGTTGCACCGGTATATATTGCCACGCGAAATATAACAAGTGCGATGCTCGCCTATGTAACGCGGTTTACAGTCGTGTAAATGCTCGACGAGGCAGGTAGACGGCGACAAAGGGAGAAGAGAAAAGCGGAGAGTAGGTCGGTAATATGTGCTACCCGCCAGCGGAATAACATTCGTGGGGTTAAGAAAAATCACGTTACCGTCGCTATTCGTCGCAATCACTCGCAATCGGAACTGCAGCGGCTGAATAGTGGCGCGAGAGTTAATGCAAGCGCGAAACAAAGTCGAGCGACGATGACGACGACGGCGACGGCGACGTAAAATAACGTGGCTGCTCGTCAACGTAAGGTTTGCCCCTCGTAATAAGCTTTGAAGCTCCACCGATCCACAAAGAGCACACACACCGCCTACGAGCCGGTGACTGTAAAAGGGGACACGAAGGGCGAACTTTTTACGATCGATTGAAGGAACGCATCGACTTTGCGCCAGATTAATGTGCAGGGCAGAGTCACTTTATTTTTCTATTACGCTTCCGATGACCGTACCGACCCGTCCATTCACTAACGAACCATCGTCGCCCATGGCAACTGTTTACGTTATACCTTAGAAGCGTCTTCTTCCATCGTTCAATATTCCATAATACTCCACAGCATAGTGGCGAAAAGTCTACGCCATCCTGAAACCTCGAAGAAGGAAAACTTGACGCCGCGACAAATCGCGGAACGCAATGGTCAGACTTTTCAGCGACAATTCTGTGCTCGCTGTAAATCGAAAGGCTTCGTCTCTGACTTATCGTTACGGCATCACGGCGTCTCATCTTTCCCCGAAAGCTTCCCAGTTATGCATATGCATGTGCGTATATGCGCGGCGGATTAGTTTGAGCCGCCGAGATTATGATCGTTGGACCTGCATACATACGTTAAGCAATTGAGGTGACCGCTTAACCGACCCGTACGCTTTGCGACGAGCCAGTATCCGTTTAAAGTTTCAGCGGTAGCCGGGCCGATAAATTCGCGCGCCTTCCATTCCAGGGCGATCTCGCGAGAAGTTCGCATTAATAAAGGACTAGAGACGGCGACGCATTATCGAGACGCGAGGATAATGTCTAACGGGTATAAATCAATATCCACCAAGGCAGTGGCAATTGGATTATCCGCACCGTCGTACAATACTATATCGCGCCTTCTCATTACCATATTCACCATATTGAATGCTGTGTGAGGCCGATAACGAGCGGCGCGACTTCGCTGATATCGGATAATGCGGTCGGCTGAAAAGTGTCGACGAGTCCAGCGCCACGCAAACCCACGTAACGAACAGTCCAGATCGTGTATTATCGAAGCGTCGCGAATCGAATCTAGATCCCGATTCTTCGCCAATCTTCCGGGCCTTAAGTAGCAACGCCGGTGTATGTACAGACGTTCGAGATTGCGTGATCGCGCGAGCAGCTTGTATGATCGCGCGACGGTAAATTAAAAATCGCAGCTGCACGCTCAAGGCGTAACATGATTGCACGCGCGCGCGTCGGTAAATGTCGACACTGATTCGAATTGATTGGCTTCGCCTGAAGAGATTCAAATTGCGAGAGTTACGGACGCGGTCGGAGCTCGTTTGCACTCGCGTATGCTCGTACGCGAGCGTTAAGCAATAACAGCGGCCCGCCAGTTTAGCGAGTGCATTCCAATGCAAACACGTACCGCGCTGGTCCGAGAACGACAAAACTTAGGTGTGGCCAAATTTGTGGCAACTGCCGTTAGATAGAGGAGAAAGCGGACTATAGCAGCGTGGGGGACGGGAGGGGGCGAGAGTGTATTTCCGTTGGGAGCGTACACTTACTGACCGTACACGGTAGTTGTGTGGTCGGTTCTCTCGACTACATATATCGACTGACGTCCTAACATGGCCCGCTGTACAGTGGAACGTGAAAGCTCAAAGACGGAAGACTGGCGGAAAGTGGACTTGGCCCGGTGCGCGGGCAAGTTCAAGTTTCGAGCTCGGACTAATCAAAAGCCTTAATTGGCTTTCTGCCAACGGAGACCTGACACCGCCGCTCCATTTCTCGTTCGGCGAATTTTCCATGCTCTCGACGCGTCGCGCAGAAAATCCACGGGCGTCCGATTTCCGGCGAGCAATTCTTTCATTAGCCACTCTTTCACATCGACTTTTAGACTTATCGTCACTCTTGACAATGGATTTTCGCCTCGTTCCACGCTAAGTGGCCCGAATGGCAAAAGTCATTTTCTGAAAGTCACATTTTTGCTGTTCATACACGTAACGTTCACGCATCCGTATACATATGTATTCTTGTATCTTCGATCTTCGTTATTGAAAGTGATCAACAACGGAATTTTCTCTTATCGTTTGAAATTTCGAGAGATATGACACTTCATCCGCTCAGACATCAACCTCTAAGAAAACTTCCATTTTAATTTACTCACACATGCAATCGTACGGCAGATTCTTCAATCTGCAGCTTTCTCCTGTCTCGATTAAAAATGTAATATTTTTTTATTCGTTGTGACATCTTCTTAAACGTCACTGTTTGTTTCGGTTCCTCAAGCCTCGAGAGACAAGAATTAATACGAGCGCGAAGTCAGCACTTTTTTCACTAGCTCGCCAGTGAATTATATCACGCAGTGTGTTCCGAAGAATTTCTACACTCGGAGCGACGTTCATTCATTATCTGCATCATTCATTTTCCCAGCTTCAACGGGTAGGCCGGCTAAGCAGTGCTTCGCTAAAGAGCAACTGAACTAGGTTGGAAAAAAGCGCGTAAGAGGAAGCACTCGCTCAACGAACACTTCGGCACCGACATATTTTCCCAACAAGAAACTTAACTTACTGCGAAACTTTCGGCCGCGGGATCTGCGGGGAAGAAATAAAAATGGAGCCTCGCAATAAACATCCCTATAAACTCCTACTTGTTGGACGCGTTTGTAACACTTTTTGTAATTAATTTTAAATCTCTACCGAGCTACGGCTGTGAGAATTTGCGGCGCTATTTTATGAAAGTAAAATGCGACATTTGGCGACAGCGTGGGATTAAGGATATTTCAACGAAAAAATTTCGTCCTCTAATGCGTTTTGTCTCTTTAACGTCGGATTTGATGCAGCTACGTGGTTTGCCAGCTTGTCAAAGTAAATCACGGTCTTTTGTCCAACTAAAGTAGATATTGGGCAGAAATAAATTTCTACAGTACATTTGACAATCGCTAAAGTAATTTTGGCGAATGCGTGAAGGATTAAATAGAACGCAAGACTGCTGTAGCGAGAAAAAGCGCTGCAAAGAGCAAGGTTTAATTAGATTCAATCGATGAATGTAAGAAATGAGCGGGAAAGAGAGGAAACTCCAATGAGAACATCAGACAAAAAGCGTGAAAATGAAAGGCGAGCCCAGAAAAGTGTCGACCGACATTTCCTTCGCTGAACGAACGAAATTGAATATTCATCAATTCCGATGCAAACGCGACAAGTTTCGCGAGAATAGCTTCGGCCATCTCCGACCATCCTGAATTGTCCGCGACAAAATGTTCGCGCCTTCCTATAATGTGTCAGTCATTATAAAAGTGAAAAGTCATTATAAAGAAATCTCAATTTTTGTCTCTTTTGTGTTGCATCGATTCATATTACAATACAGGTGTCGTTTAGCATTTGGATTTTACGCTAATAAACGATTATTAACTCAATCTTGTCATATTTGCAATTTACATGACTTTTGTAATTACCCGTGCATATGCTTATTCAGTCGTGCACTTTCGAACGAGAAAGTACGAAACAGTGAGAGAAACTCTGCTAGCACGTTTGTTGGAAACCTTCAAAGTTTCCCCGGCTCTCCGTCGTATGAAGCGACTCGCCTCTAAGAAGCCGCTGCGAAATCCTCACCGAGATCCTGTAAAGACACGGAATTATTGAATCCATGATCGTCGAACTTTGCCAAAACCAATTGGCCGATAAGGTCACGTTACGAGTGGCCGGAGTAACTTTGGATACTTGAAAAAGGGAAGGATAGGATTGAGTTGAGGACTCGTTCCGGGAGGGCAGAACCTTCCTAAGAGAGCTCACGCAGGATGTGAGGATTGCATCCAGGTCAAACCCAAACCATTTGATCCTAACAATGATCGCCTCATGTTCAGTGTAAACATTTTTAAACACACGTTCATAGGTACATTACACGAAGACCACGCATTGGCCACACATGCGATGTGTCAGAGACAGGAGCAATACAATCAGAAGAAAACACGAAACGACAAAGGGTATGATGCAGGCAAGGTGTACAAAATTGCAAGATGGTCCCACCTATGTATGAGCTCTTATGGAACTAGGATAAGCGTTCATCGCATATACATGAAGCTGAAGTCATCTATGAAAGGATGCGTATCATAAAGACCACCTATCGGACCATCGGACGCATCAATAGTTTAGCGGTAGAACGCGCGCGCCACGCTAGAAACCTCGCGTTTCCAGTTTCCAATTCCGATTCTGCCAGATACCCCTTTTTTTATCTGCGGCAGCTATACGTACAGAGGTAGAGAGCGCGGATACGCGATCATCTCCAAGTCCAAATAACGGCATATCGCGATGAAGCAAAAATGCAATTCGCATCTCGATCACAGGCGCTCGCCCGTTCGGCCGTCTACTCGCCGCGCGAGTCAAACGTTTCGCGCGACCACTTCGCGCGGCCGTGTCGCCACGCCGCGCCGGGCCGGGCGGCGGCAAAATATTCTAATCTAAATGGAAATCACCATTGCACAGTGGCGGACGGTATACTTCAAACGGGACGACAGACATCCCGCTCTCTTTACGACGACCTAAAAGCGCCGCGGCTCTCGTTTACTTTACCGCTTCGCAGGGCTAATTGACTTGGGCTCAAACGAAGGTTACCTTTCAAAGAGCGATGGAAAAAGGCTGCACACCGATTCGACACCGCGAGTAGGCTGGCTACGGAATCGTGAGCGGTGATCTGAAATGTGATTCGGAATAGTATTCGCGCGAGCGAGCGGTTGCTTCCTGCGATTTCAGGTGAAACAAATGAAATAACATCGGCTAGTGTTCAACGGCCGCTGCGTCGTTGGCGGGAGAGAGACACTTGCAAAGCTGAGCCGGATTTCAATACTATAATTCAAAATGTTCTTCGTTATTTTTTATGTATTCGCAATATTCATCGAGTATAACCAAGGTCCACCCGTGATATACATATGTATATATGGCCGACGGATGGTAAGGCCTCCCTGCGCTGAACGTAATAAGCGTAAAAAACTACGTGATTGCGTAGTTGGAATATTACGATTCTCGCCATCCTTCGTTAAAGCTAAATATCTTTAATGAAAAAACTTCGCAAGCGACACTGTGCCCCGAACTTTCCTGAAATTTCATTAACGTCAATAGGAGAAAATTTCCTCGTTGACCCTGCTACTTCGGATCTCGCTAGATGTATCTCTTCATCGTCTTCCGTCCACGCCCCCATGACGTTTTGTTTGTCTCGCGTTCTTACTTGAAGTCGGGCTTTCGAACGTGTCTCTAAGGGTAACATCTGTGATTGAATTGAAAAACCGCATTCTTCATATACGGTTAATACGAGAAATTCACATAGGTATTAACACCGATAAATGTCCTCATGAATTTGATACGCCCGTAATTGCGTACACCGACACCAGCGAATCCACAATTAGAGAAATTAAAGTACGGGCACGTTATTACACGTGAAATAAAGACGTGTAGCAAAAAGAGAGTCGCGACTTCCTTAATAACGTTACGGAATGAGCAACTAACAATAAGAAGGGAGACAAAGACGGGCTAGTGTACTCTTTTTCCTCCCCAGGGCTTGTCCAAAGCGGGAAACGCAATACTTCCTGTTTCCGCGACACGACACGGGAAAAGAATCGTGAAAGGTGAAAGAAAGCGTCGAGCTATCAGCAGGCCCAAATAAAACAAGAGGCTGCATCGAGAGCGTGATTAACGTTTGCGCATGACAAAGAGTGCCTTTACGATGAATCGTTGCGTAGACGAGATAAAGGCGCGATGAGCAAAGTGCAGTTTCGACTTTTATGTCGGCCATCAAACGCCACCTTATTATGCAAACTACACGCTCTCTCATTTCCATCATTAAACTGCCACCGGTGTTGCTGCTTTTAGTAAAATGACTGTTTTCGCACAGTGGTTGATCTCGTTATTACGTCCCATTATTATATTCTTAGTGCAAACCAACAAATTTCACAACATGACGCGAATCGTCTTCGAACTGTACAAAAAACAAGTTCAACAGTTACACAGTTTTCCTAAGTAAATGCATAAATCGTGGGTCAACATTCATACATAAAATGACATTCTATCGCGCAAAATGAACGTTTACAAAGATGAGCGCCCGGAACGGAATTGAGTATCTACACTTGAACAGCGCACCAGAAAATACGAACAACGTTTACGCTTTTCTGCTTATTCAGCGCGCGCCAAGAAATAAGCAGTGTATACGAGATACAAGCGCTTACATTTACCTAAACCGCAAGCACGTACGTGGGTCGAGGCACACACGGCGCGGATAGATGAACGGAGAGAGCTGCCTCGGAACAGGTGGAAAGTCCGGTGAGCAATAGATACAGCAGATAGATGTGGGATAGCGATGGTGTCGCCGCTGTGAGAAGAATACAGGTGTCCGTGGGCACGCGTGGAAAGCCGTGATTCTCGTGAGGGCACGAGTGGCTCTTGGCGTACGGCGACTGGGAGTCGGGGGCGATTTACGGGCAACGTGCCAGCACGCGAGGACCATAAACCGTTGTATCCCGATTGGCCGCCCCGACGGCTGCGGCCAAGCGGTTCCATATCCATGTGCGGGATATCAATTGCACCATTACCGCGGGGTTGCTTCCCGAAGGAGCGGCTCATACCCTTTGCACTCGCGCCACCATGTGGAACTATGCAAAGCCGAGCTGGTAAATACTCGAACGCCCGCTTCCGAGCCCCGTCCAAATGTCTCGACTTCGCTCGCGACGTCCAACACCCCGATTGCCGACCACGAAAATCCATTAGCCCTCGTGCGCGATCCATGCCCAGCACTCGCCGAACGGCGACTCGAATATTCCGCGCGAACTTATCAAATACTATTTTACGCCGCGCGATCGCGAGAAAAATGTGTTGGGAGAGAGTGCGCCAGTGCGCGTCTGACCCGGAAGTTTATCCGAGGTCATGGGTCCGCGACCAAGACATTTCAGGCATCTGCATGCGGGTCATCGGCTAGGCCATTACTGGGCATCTGCTTTCCGAACGAGTATTTCATATTATTGGCACGCACGGTGCGATCAAAGTTATTCGTCCGGGCATTGTTTAACGTACTGCTTTACTTTATGGCTTTTTAAGATTTCTTTGCAACTAATCGTTTGCGTGTCAGAGAATAATACGTGAATAGGTATCAGTTATTTCATGAAGGAACAAACTCTACTAAACATCGGCTCAACACAAAACCTATTATAATCCATTATTGCTTTCGCTTCTCGAATCTTCTATCAGGGTCGACGTTAATGATTGACTTTGCGTTTCAAACAGAAAAGAAAATTGGTATCTCGATTGGCCGTTACTGCGGTATTAATCGCAACGACACTATATTAGGAAAGCGTCAAATCCGTGGGCGAGTGTTTATCCATTTATACAGAGTGTCGTAGAATTCTTGCGTACAGCCCAGCGCGCGTCCACGCGCAGGATATCAATCGGACCATTACTGCGCAGATGGTTCCCGAAGGTACGATCGAAACGAGAAAACGTTTTCATGCATGGTAATCGACGCTCAAAGTTCGAAAGGCAGGCTCGTTCATGCCGTAGATCGCAGTATCTGCCGTTAACCTGAATATCTTTCAATATTTGACGGATATTCGTTCCGGGCGAATTTATGACAACAGCCGGCAGAGAAAGAAAAATAGCCGATGCGAAACAAATTGATGCGCGAAAAATTATTGAACGCTCTTCCCTGAATAATATATAGTGTGCGCGCGCGTAAACGTATATGCCATATGTTAGGCGCGTCAACGTTTGACACGCGCGCCGCTGCGCGCCGGTAGCTCGGTGCAGTCTGCAGTGAAGACGTTCAAAGTTCAAGTACGTGTAACACATCCCCGTAATGTAGCCGACAAATGTGACGGGACTCGAAGACATCGGCGAATTTTACATGAAATTTCGCGGTGGCTAGACATCTTAGACTTAGAGGATTCCGTGCCATCTACGACACTCTCGCGAGTCTTGCGCTAATTCTCCACCCTGATCCTGTCTCATTAAGTTATTGCTATACGCGCACCCCTCGACACATCGACGACGCCAACGCCGACGCTTATGGGAGCCTCGCCTCCTAGCGTCTTGTACAGCCTCTCCTTCGCTTCCGACCTTCCCTCTCTCTCCCCCCAACCTCTTGTCACCTCACCGTATATGCAGACGCTTATCGCCTTTTCGCGGCGTTGTAGGAATTTTGTCTCGAGCGTTTACGGTATCACAAATGAGCCCTTCTCAACGCCCTGCCGGCGACATTCTGCGCGTCGTGCGCTCGCGCGCAAATTGTGTTACACGTCGACGATGAGTATGCTATATGTATGTACGTTACGACATCGCCGTGCTGCGGGAAGATTTTACAGGAATAGGCCTCTTTACGACCAAGATATGAGCGTCTAAGTTCTGAAATATACAGCCGCATCCTGCTTCGCATGCTCTCGCGCGGAGATCGAACGCATTCCTGTCAGCGCGTAATATCGTTCGATGAGTCGATGAGAGGATGGATAATGAAAAAGGGCACAAGCAAATTTTCCTACTATAAGTGATTCAGTCAAAGTTATTAACGTATCAAAAGTATAAATTTGCAACAACGACAACAGTGAAATAAATGTTCGATCTGCAAAAATAGACAGACTCGCACGAACTTTGCGGTGCATGACACATAACCTCGAAACAAGATGGACACGTAACTCTGTTAAATTGTACCACGAATCGGGATCAATATAGTATAAAGCTGTGAAAAAAAAAACAAGCAGCGAAACATTGGCAGAATAAAGCAACGCCCGTCGAGACACGGACGAGCTGTTCAATACGTAGAACGTAGAGGCAAATCAATGTCCTCTGTCCTACATTATTTGGTTCAATCAAACACTGCTTTAGGCACGCGAGCCACTAGTGATGGCCCGTCACAGAAACTGGATACGCGATATATGGATCGCGTGCACGCGTATATCTGCATGTACGTGCACGTGCGATTCGGCCTCGTACGGCAGCGTTCCGGTATTGCTCGTTGCGCGCGTGAAATACGGAAGCACGGTCGATGGCGCGCGCAGAAGGAATAACGAAATTCATTGAAGATCGAGCATCGTCCGAGCGTCCATATTTCACCGTCGGATCGCAACTGCCTTCCGCGATTGGTCAACGATGCCAATATGCATCACAGTTGTCGTGCCGCTAAGGAATACAAATGAAAGTATAACTTCGTGGGTGCTTCAATAAATTTCGAGATGATTGGCAATCGACGAATAAATATGATGTGCCAGTGTGAAAAATGATTTCGTTTGCGCGGAAATGCTCCACTGTTCCGGGCATTAATCAACGCGTTTGAGAACGTAGACAGTGATACTTAGGTGCTTTCAGGATGTTCCAGATGAGGCCGCTCGAATTGTTGACAGAAGGACAGGGGTTTCTGTCGATTGCGCGGCGATCGTTGAAAAAAAAAGAGAGGACCCCTCTCGTGCGATAGCGCGTCAGAGGGAAAGATACCTCGGGCGAGCGGAGCAACGAGAGATAGAGAGGGATGGAAATGGACCGAACGTAGACGCGAAACACGATACAAAGGATATTATCGGAAAGGTCTCCTGAATCGCGACCGTTTTGCCGATAATACTTTCGGAAAAGGCATGTGCCGATATGACGTTCGGCACTCTTTCTCTCTCTCTCTCTCTCACACTCTTTACGCGGCACGTAATAAATTGAACAACCCAAATTTAGGATCGACTTATAGGTCGCCCGTAGAGAAAATCCGGCATGAGGGCACTAGAGAATGTTACCAGGCCAAGAAGTCTCCTAGGTCATGGGTAATAATAGAAGACTTTGCCATAAAACCGCAAACGGCGTCAACGGGACAACATCGATAGTCAAAAAGCTCGGCCTATATATCGTTTTTCGGACAGTGCGCGCTTATGTGCCGGATTCGGGTCAGCGGAAAACGACAGGGCAGCGGAGGGTGCGTATAGAGAAAAACAGAATATGCCTGACGCTGCTCCACATTGCGTTCTGCTATTTGTGCCTCCGGCTCGCACACTTACGCAGCGGCATGTAATTACCGAATACGCCAATATTTTCTGCCACCGCGAACTCGAATCCATAGTATTGTTTTGCCCCCACGACGATGCAACGCTCGACATATTGAAAGGTCAAGTATAGGCCGTGTCCAGTGCCGGTCTTGATACGCTGAGATCGCGTATCGATAAAGTAGTCACGCTCCGACATGGTATGGGAGAGACGAGAAAAAAAAAGAGAGACGATATCCCGGACGAGCTTTCGAGATCGAGAATGGTCTTGCCGATAATGCTTTCGAAAAAACGTCCGCCGATATCGTTTGTCACCCCGGACACGGGGCACGATAAATCGGGGGACCGAAAGTAACGGTGCCGACGTCGCGGTTCCTGCGAGGAAATATCTATCACGCAATCGACCAACGAATAAGGCGGTCGGGGGGGCATTGCAATTGTTCAGGGTACTCGAAGCGCCGTTTTGCGTTTTAATAAGAGTATTCCATGTGAAAACGTGCTTTTTAACCGCCGACGCAAAATGTGGGGTGTTATTGAACGAGCATTTGAAAATCGGTACCAACTACGGCCCCTAGTAAGATTTCGGAATAGTAGTTTACAGTATAAAGATTTTCTCGGTTGGCTGTTTCATACATTTTAGATCTCGATAGAAAATAATTTGGTCACAGAGCACATATCTGTAGCGTCGTTCTTCCAAGTCCCGTGTTCCTGGCTCGGTAGGCCTCGTGTTACACAGCACCCTCGTTTCAGCAAACATACTTGTTCGATGACGATCGACTGTCATACTCACGGTTTGTCGAGGGCTCGCGGTGAATCGACGAGCGCAACGACAACAATCGAGATATCCGGCTTTCCATTTCTGTCTGGCATTACCATAGATCGAGCGACCGCCAACGTCGTAAATAGGGTGACGCTAGGAAGGCCGGCGCGGCGGCGCTTCGAGTCGACGCACATTCAACGAGCACTTGAAGGAGATAAGCGTCGTGAAATCGTCAACGAACGAGGAACGATAAGTGGAGAGGGGGAGGAAAGTTCGCGAGACAGTTTGGCTGCCTTTCTCTTCCCGTATTTCGTTCGCCTTTCAATGGAGTCCGCCGAGATTGCGAGAAACGTCGAGAATCGGTCGAGCCCTTCTTACCTACTCGAGAATCTTTCTTCGGCCTCCGCGGCCCTCCTTCAGTTCTTCACTCCTGCCCTTCTCTCTGTCGCTCTCTTCCTCTCCCAATCCCTCTCTTCTTTCCATCGAAGATATTGGCGAGAATCGAAATCTCGTTAAGAGAAAAGCTTCAGAGTACACGATCTAGGTGGTAGCAAACGGCCGGAGGATTTTTATGTCATTGCCTGATGTCGTTGTGACGCTCGCTCGATTTCCAGCGGGGGTCGAAAAGAGGGTAAAATACAGAGTAGGAAGGAGTGAAAGTGAAACGAGGGGGAGCGAAAGACAAGATAGGGAGGTATGAAGAAAGAAGACAGTGAGAAGGATTCAGGCATAAAAGGAAATAGAGAGGAAGAGAGAGAGAGAGAGAGAGAGGGATACGACAAGGAATACTTTTGCGCCTTTTCACCTCTATACAGGCTTGCCAACGAACGAGATATCAGAGAATTGCCTCGGCTCGTCATCGACATGTTTGCAGGAGACTTTTCACAATGTCAGCTCAAGCGCTCACGCTTTAACCGGTGCCCTTTCAATTTTTTCTCCGAAGACGGTAGGTTACGCTGCTGTTGTTGGTATAGCTATAGCTCATACCATGATTCGATTACGTGTGCATTTCATCTGTTTCAGAATCTAGAATGACATTTCTTAAAGAATCTAGAAAAATTCAAATTATTCCGAATAATCGAGCACGCTTCATGATTAAGAAAACAGTTGTTACTAACGTGCAGAATGTCGGCAATGCGGCCAACAAATCTCTAACACACCGCAAATAGTCGTCCGAACAAAACGTTATATACTTTAGATTAATGCAGACGTATCACTTTCACAAGCAGTTCACATTAATAATAACTCCGACAGGCATGCAGAGTGCTTCATGCTGATGAATTTCGCGAGCGAGCGGCTTCCAACTCTCCCATTCAACGCTGGCCTAAATATTTCTCTACGGAAAGAGTATCTCTCATTGAACCTCTTACGCGACAAACACGCTCGGCCCAAGGAAGAGGCCGCGAAGGACGAGGAACGAAGTAGCAATCGGCGGAGGAATTGAATGAAGGAATAGAGGAGACGCGAGGAATTTGCAGTAAAGTAATGAAAAATGTATTTTTGTATTCTCAGCTAAGCCCGAAGGAGCCATATCGCCCCGGGGGATCGCTGTAGACCACTTTGAGAGTCGGTAGTTTAAAGCGCTTTGAGTCGTCCTTACCACCCACTCACTCGTGTCGCGCTCTGCTCGTCATAGTCAATTCCCTCCGAGCAATGGCGATATCGCGATACTCGAAAGGAGTTACAATTGCGCGCCTCAAGAGGCGGTCGTCGAATCGAGCGTGCCTTAAGTATTCACCGCGTGATGGAATATATCCGGCTAAGTCAAATATCGCTGGGAAGCCGTCAGTATTTGAGTTGGGGGTCGCAGCCGGCTCTGTGCTTAAAGGGTCGCACACAATCGCGAGGAGCTGGGCTCGGGCTTGTTCCGCGTATCACGTACGCGTACGCTTATGCGCATGCAAACGGCGGACTCCGTATAAACGAACCGAGTGGGATACCTGAACACCCTGTAGATGGATACCCTGCCCCTTTGTATCTACGTATCGCGGGATGGCGGACCTTTGCCGCGTGTGTACCGTGCGCCGCTGCTTCTGTCGCTTTTGTTACCCTGCACTGATATTACGCAAGGGAGGGTATCCACAGGATATGGATACGGTACCGCTCAGGGCATCCGAGGTTAAGTAGAGCTAGTCCGAGTGCATTCCGCTCGCTCCCGCCTCCAGCGTTCTCTGTTTCGCTTGCCTCCCGGAAAATCCTTTATTTCGTCCGCTGACTCTTCACTTTCGGCTCTTGTCGACTGCCAGCTCGCCTACATTCGACTGCTTCGACGCTCCTATGGCGCGCGCAACTTCCTGGGATTCCTTTAATTACCCATAATAACAGTCGACTCGATAAACTTCGCATGCGATGGCGAAACGTGAGAGATGTTTTAATCAATTTCAATGAATCAGGTGCATGAGTCATTCGAAGCGCAGAATGGATCCGCGGGTTATTCTTTGCTTGTGACATTATTTAAGAGGACACGTCATGACAAACCCCTACCATTATTTCGTGTGTCTGTTTCCATGTAGTGAAAATGTGTCTTACTTGTTAATAAGCGGTAATAATTCATGATACTAGTACTCTCTTTCTTTATTGTTATACAACAATCAATAACTTTCATCGAATGTGACCCTCGTTCGTACGCCGTGAAATATTCATTCTCATCGTGCTGTGCGCCCGTTCTACGTACATCCAATATGACGTATGTTGAACCATAGCTGCACTTTATATATACACACACGTATTTCCGGAATTTCGGCTTTAATATAAACGGAACGGGTGCGAGTGATATTTCGACTCCGTACCACGTTTCCTCGCCAAAGCTAATGATGCGGAACATTGCGCCCGATCTTTTGGCGGATACGTTTTTCATTTGAATATGGGACGCGGATCGTCAAACCTGTAACTCGAAAACGTTTGAACGCAGAGCGAAGTTTTCGCGCGAGATGATGCAATGAACAATGGCCGCAAAAGGTGGTCGGTCGCGTGTCAAAACGCATGTTCAATCCGATGCGTTACCTTGTTAATATAATACCATCGCGAACAACGGACGAACGAGTGCAATTAAAAGTTCGTTCGCTATGCGAGGAATATGAGTAACTGATCCGTAACAGACCGTACCACCGATTCCTGTGCATTATTAGACGTAGCTTGTTTGTTCGACAAAAACGGACCTTGATTTTTAGGGGCTCGACAAAATCTCGGGTGAGGTCGACGGCACTCGACGCGATGTCAGCCGGTTTCGATGTACGTAGGTATACGGCCGTTCCCTCATTCATACTCGTTTCCCAAACAAAAGTTCGAAACTTTGCCGCATCTCGCGACGCATCGGACAGAACGAATCGGAATTTCAGATTTTCGTTTACCTCTTGGCTCATCGTTCTTTCGGAAAAGAGCAAAGAAGCACGGAGCCGCTCGATACGTATTTCGATGGTTAACGAGTCATTGAGTTTCTGTCGGGCTCAAAAACAGAACAGTCACACGGTCGTTTCCCTGATACTTCGCATAACGAGTGTGCCCGCCTTGTTGGCGCATGTACACACGAGTATATGCGCGTAGCGTGAAGCCGGGAATGGAGTCCTTCCATCCTATTCCATGTCGGAGTCTGGTCTCCGTGCGCGGAAGCAGAACCAAGAGACTCTTTTCAGACTATGGCCTGTGCACTCTGGCACATCGTCGGGAGAGCTATCATCGTTTTACGAGAAACGCGATATTGGCTTCGTTTAACGAATATCAGAGACGGTCAATAGGGGAATTAGAACTGAATGGCGAGAAGAACTCAAGTATTAAATTGGAGCCCTCCCACAAGTTTTTCTCATAAGCAAGATAAGCAAAGTCGTCGTCAATTTACTTTCTCATCCTGAATTTGCATGAAAGGCATAGGGAACGGACCTCCCTGACATAATGGCGCTATTCTATAAGATTCGAAAATGCGACTATACATCAAAGAAATAATACGAAATATTTATAGCAGCTTGTCGGTCGTAATAAATCAACATGGTTACAGAATTACATCTGAAACAATCACGAAGCTGTACAATGGTCGGGAAGCACGGATCGAGCTTAAGTGAGGTACAGGCATAGGGATTAAGAACGCGGAATACGTTAGTTCCGGGAGAACGAGAAATGGCATCGAAATCCGGAGGACGACGGAATAATAGGCACGGTCGAAAAGCCCGTCGGTGTTATCGAATCGGCGAAATCCTATCTGATCAGATTGGTCTCGAATGCCTTTGGGAATTCGGGACGCGCGCATACGCGACTATGACCGGCCGCGCGCGTGGTCCTGCTACACGCGAAATTGCTCCTCTTCGAGACCGTGCGCGCCTAATTACTGCCGAGTTATCATTATTTTCCATCGAGAGTTGATCGAGATTGCAGGACACTTCGGCAAACATGAACAAATCATCGGCATCGTTTACCCCGTATGCCCGGCGTGCAATTACGTCGTGTTTCCAGATGATTACGCGCGACGCCAAGCATAATTCCCACTCGCGCGTTCGCTTCCGGGCCTGCGGCGCATCGCTTCGGAGACACATATCCTATTTCTTTCACATTGTTAGCCGCGGACAGGCTGAGACCGACGCGATCGGATTGAAACTTTCCAACGCGCCGTTTCAAAGTTCCATACTTTCGCATTCTGTCACGAGGAGAAGCGGCACCCTCAATCTTATGTTTTCCGAGGTATCGTTTCATATGAAATGAGTGTTTATTTCCGCGGCACGGCGACGTGCATAACGGTACAAATGAACATTGTTCCCAATGATAATTATTATCGGCAGCGATGTCGGTCAACACAAAGGCCAGTGTGAATAAAAATGTCCCGATAAGTCGTTGCCAGATTCGCATTGCCAGTTATACCGGCGTGGTGTCCGAGTAGACGTTTATACGCGAGCGCAAGCGGGACGTACATACGGTTGCAACCGGCAGGATTTTCAAAGTCAAAACGACACATAAGAGCTATGAATGGCACTCGAAAATAATCGATAGTACCTACAACAGAGTGAATTCTATCCGTCCTAGACTCTTCAGCCGCCTACCTCTCCATCCTGACTCTCTCGACACTCACTATCGCTCGCTCTTTCTATTTCTCTCTCCACTCTTCCACGGCAAATGGACAGAATGCCGAGTCAGCTTACATGAAAAAAAAACCGGCTGCTTCTGGAATAAATTGAAGAAATACCAGTCTCTCTCCACCTCATTCCTCCCCTGCCGATTTGTCGTGACTCGGAATCTGCCAACTTCCGTCGATTCGCCCGGAGTGCCCTCGAAGGGAGCGGAAGCTTTTCTAGATAGCTACATGTACCGATCACCGAACTCTTTTCACTCGTACTCGATCGCCCCTCGCCACGGAAGACGGAAGGCCGAATCTACAAGGCGACGCGCGGCGGATTCACGTACGGGAAAACTTTGGCGCGAACTCGGGACAAGAAGCGATCACAAGACGCAGAGTGCCGAGGAGAATTACCATCGGGGGCTGAATGCCGTCAACTACGAAGATGCGATTCGACGCTGTGGACGTTCTAGCTGCGCCGGCTATCGTCACGATACAACGCCGGCTTACCACGGTGCATCGTGCCAAGCCATGTTGTGTCACGTCCTGCGCGTCACGCGTCTATTTGCAATTTAAACCTCGAGGGTAATCATCCCATGGATTTCCCCAGGCCGGCGCGATACATACATTTATATATACATACATATGATACGCGTACCGACGTGTACGGCCGCATGTGTCTGTCAAATCTTTTGCTGATATTAAATATCCGAGCGTCCCCCAACAACTCCGGCCGAACCGCAAACCGAGGATACGTGCGGACGCACGGGACACTCTCGTACTCCGAAAAACACCGTCTACCCTCAACCGTGTGCACACCCAAAAGTCGATCGAATATTCTCGCTCTCTCAACTTTTAAACTCCCGCAGAGGGAAACGAGCTTCCTCGATTCCCGCACGGATCAATTTTTCACTTTGACGATAGGAACACATGCGGCAAGATGGGAACTTGCCCCCGTCAACTCAATCACTCGCCGGTAGGTACCGCAACGTGTATGCCGACGGACGCTCGATTTCGATTCGTTGCCAGAGACGTATAAAGCGAAAATCAACTCCGCGCTCAGCTTAATTAAATCGTTATTGACCGTCTACATCTGTTGTTGACAAAAGCTTGTTTTTAGCTAGAATCGCAGATATGTACTGGTATATCCTAATAGTGTTTCATTCCTAGGGCTAACAGGGTTTTCAATAATGTTGGGATTATGACGAAAAGTTAGCGAAGACGGCTACGTCCTTGCCCCATCGGTTTCGCGAGCGACCTGTAAACCGAATTCTTCCATCATGCGCTGCAGTGCTCGTGCATTATACAACTACGCTGTATGCACTTCAGGAAGCACGGCTCTATCGGGGGGTCACTCCGTAAACGGGGCATGCAGTCGGTGGCTAATATTTTATTATCATCTCGTTAGCACGTTGTCGTTAGGGAGAGAAACGCTTCGTCAAATATGCAAGAAGGCAGGGATGCAGCCTGTGGGGATACCGCGCTGTCAACGTAGCATAAACAATACATAACATCCCTTGACCTCGCCCCTCTTCGTCTCTCTTTCTCTCTCTCTCTCTCTCCCTCTCTCTCTCTCTCTCTCCCCCCCTCACCCTTCAAAACGATACAACTGCACCGTATGCGTCGGCATACGTATGCATCCGCGCAACCATAGGGCTGTCGGTCGTTCTCTCTTCTGTGAAACAGCAATTAAATGTGTGACCCGTTCAACATCACAAATCAATATTTAATTCACCGTCTGTCCCGGTCCGCGCAAAACGATATATTAAACGGCGGCAGTTTATCTGAATTGTTATCATCGTGAAATGTACGATTTTTGCTATAACATAGTATAGCTGGAGACATTTGCAAAAGCTGACGCTGTAAGAAGAGCCGAAATAACTGTATCGATTTTTCGAGAGTCCCAACCTAAAATGCCCTCTTAACTTCTTATACCCCTCCTTCGTTACCCTTCGCCTTTTCTCCCGCCTTTTATCTGAAAGTGCATCGGCACACTGTGTCCCCTTCGCATTATCCGATTCTCCCCTCCTGCCTCTCACAATCAGCCGTCCTCTTTAACAGAAACTCCGAGGCGCACTGGCGCAAGCCCGAACTTGTCATTGTTCCGCGCGTTGAAACGCGAGTTAGTTCGGTAGCGCGGCGCTAAATGAGATACATCCGCGTTTAACGTTGTTACACGCTCCGCAACTAAACTCCAATTCAAAATTGCCTTTACCATAAACAATACGCGTGGGATCGTTTGATCCCAATCTCCATACGTACGCGTGATACACCGAATTGATTAGCGTGCGGGGAAACGCGAGAACGCGGATGTCGCTCTCATTGTTCCTTGTTCCGTCGCCAGACTAGAACGCGCGAGTCGCGCACGTGCATATATCTGTCGACCAAAGTCTGTCAGCGCTCTTTCACGGCTTCCCCCCTTCCCGAGCAGCAATACAAAACTCTCCTTAGAGCGCGCGCCATGTCGGAGAATAATAGATGAGCGTGTGCGCCGCGAGCTTAATTGTCACCGATTGCAGGGCACCTTGATGGAGGCATAATTACTTTTCGAGGTTTCGCGTGAAAATTGGGCTACACTGACACTGGAGCATTGTGCGGAGGGTCGTGGATGTGTGCACGCGCAGGGCCAGGTCGGCCGGCGCACGCCCGCGCTGTCTCGAGCATTCGCAAGACGTGGAAGACGCCATTAGGCTGACATTTTCGCTCGCACAACCGGTAAGACCGCTACATCGCATCATGCGCTCGGCTAATTTCGTGAAAGAAGCGTGAGGAAGCTCAAGTGTCAGTGAAAGCCGTCACCAGACGACTGACAGACTGTATTGTATTTTTCGTCTGCTTTAATTATATTACTTTTTCTCTTACTTGAGCAAGCCGTTCAGTATCAGGTCGTCTGATTCCGCAAGATTAATGTGAAAGAAGTTTACTAAGTGCACTTATGTGCAGCCACGTGTTAAAATGTTCTTGAACATACTTTATTCAAGTATTTGCACAGTATCTTTCTGGTCTTGCTCTCTCGGAGCTTACACGCGTTCTCCTCCCTTTCACGCTTCTCTTCCTCGCATTCTTTCCACTTATTCCTATTAGTTCACACATTCCAAGTAATCCCCTTTCTCCCTCTCTCCTTCTCTACTCTTTCCCGTCAAAAGCAACCTGCCGCAACTTATTCGCCTAACTACAATGTGAAATTCTACCACATGCTATACACGTTAACCTCGTTCAACGAAAATAAAAAAAAAATAGTGATGGAAAGGTAAAACCTTATCGCTGTCTTTATTCAACTTTGTCATTGACCCGTTTTGAAATATACCTACCATCAATGCAGTCTGCCGAGAAGAGACTTTTCTACGGGAATACGCTCATCGTTGGAAGCCACTAACAAATTTACAGCCGCGTAAAACCGCGAGTAGGAAAAGTCACCGGATTATCCCGTAAAGAGAGTAAACGAGTCCCCTGCGTGACACGTTTTTCCGCCAGAAACTGTTTGTAGCGCCGCGCCGCCGACGCCGCCGCCGCCGCCGCCGCGACGTCAGAACTCCTCCGCTTCTAGCCCGTCAATTCGCGACAGCTCGTCAATACATGGTCATCCAGACGAGAAGACATTGAGACTCGATATTGACGATATTTCATCCTCGTGCAGCTCCGTGAAACATTGAAGGTAAAACTATTAAGACACATACTCCGAGTGATCTCTAAGAAAACGTTAAAGTCACAATATGCGATTAGATTACGTCTCGGCGATACCCTTACCTTCTCTAATTTCAAGTCTATTACAGTTTATGTGTTGATATCTTTCCTCCCATAGCCAACATCCGTTGGTGCTTTTGAATTACTTCCAATTACTTCCCCTTTGAACTTCCTCCACTTCCCAATCGCGATACGTTTCTCGCATCAGCGTCGCATTACCCTCGTAATCTCCAATTGACTCGAGCGCCGGAAAGTGCCGCGCAAGCGTCCATAGATGAAAGGGCAACTTTCGGTCGCAGCGCGATGATCCATGAAAACCTCGAGTCAGCAGCAGGCGTGCCGAGCTCACGGGCACGCTGGCCGTGGAAATTCTTCCATCGATTTTTCGGCGCCGCGCGATGACTCGACTGATTAAACGTTTCATCGCGGAACATAAATTACACGGGAGCGCGGCGCGGGCGGCGAGAAATCCTTTCGTTGCTTTTCCGCCAGCACGCAGTGACTTGTTGATACTCAGGGTCGGGTCGGTGGGACGCTAGGTCGACGGGGCGGTGGGCGATGGGTAGTGTGTGCTGGTGTGTGGTAGTATGTGGGTCGTTGGCAAACGGGGGCGGATTTTCTGCGAGGCCCGTTCTCCGCTTCTCTCTCACCGCGGAACGTAATATCTACACTTCGATGATTACTTCCGACTCGACTTCTGTGCACGAAATCGTGAATAATGGTCAGGTTTTTTAATATTATTCCATCTGCTAACCTCCCGCGGCGAAATTCTTTCGAAAGAACAACACACCCCGCGCAACCAGTGTTTCGTCATTTTCTGAGTGCTTTGTACAGAGTATTCCGCGAGGTATCCGGCACATTCTGCATGCTCGCTCTAAACGTAATTTTCAGCGGAAAGCCGCATTTACACTATGGATTTGTTCGACTTTGTTAATGAGTTATGGAAAGATTAGTGTACATTGTAATTATTGCCGAGTTTCCAGTTTGCCGTGAACGTGGAGTCGTATACCTCAGGCAACCGCACGAGAATAAACTGAAACTATAATTGAACAAATATTAGTTTAGCGCTACGGTAATGCTCCCATAACTGATACCGAAATCGAATCAATCCATACGATATATACAACGTGTTTTCTCGAACTGATGTATAAACAGGTATATGTGTCCCATTGCCTTCGTGACAGGAGGGATCTTACAGTGTTTTGAAAAGATCGAGAAATATCTTTCCAAAATACATGTTAATGCCAAGCAGACACTTGACAACCGACGAACATCTTTGACGATTTTGCGTCTTCACTCGTGGAAAAGCTCTTACCGAAACGCCGAAAATAATTCTGTGCATGTGCCATTGACGTTTCCGAAATGCGCGCATTGTACCCACTCTCTTTACAAGTGTCTCATTTCACGTTACGACAGAATTTTCTTCACCACGCGCGGTTCGCGCGCCCCCCATCTTTTCACGCCCAGTGGCGTTCGTTCCTGCAGAAAAGAAGCGGCAACTTCAACGGTCCGCGGTTAAATGAGATTCCCCGCAAATACGATTTTGAGGTCTATTCATCGAGTCGTTCTTACTTTACGCCGCTCGCTAATCCTTATTTAGCCCTTGAATGGGATGTAAGGGTTGTTATTGGCACGACCCCAGTGTGTCCCTTTAATGCGCAACAGTTGTATGGAAACGCTGAAAGGCTCAAAATGCGGAGTGAAGTGCTTGCTTTTGAGGCCTTTTATGCGGCGAAAAGGCATCATCTCGAGTCGCAATGACACGAAAGATGAAACAGAGCGACCGCTGACGACTCGCCCGCTCTAACCTTTCAGCGATTCCGAAGGTTTGCTCGTTTGCGAATGATAATATATCGACAAAGTCACCATTTCAACCAGTGTCGGCACTGTTATCGGCAAAGGATCGAGTTTTTTCATAAAACATTGCCAAGGCAGCGCTGGATAGCGACTCGAACGTTTGAAGGCAGAACAAGAAGTGAGTCTAAGAGAGGATTTGCCTTTAGTGCGCCGAGTTTCCGACATTTCAGGAGAAAGTTTCGAGACTTCGATTCAGTATCCAATCAATAGATAGGGATGCGAGAGTAAACGAGAACGGGGGTGCAAGGAGGTAAGGGTAAGGGATCATTGGAGAAGCCGATGTCAATGGAAAGGGGACGATACGTTCAAAATGCCTCGAGCATCCTGGGGTGACCGTTACATCGATTCCTTGCGACTTAGTCTGGCGCGCATGTTCACCGATACGGAAAGTCGATTCAACGCCGATGTATTCGTTGCCGGTCAGGTTTCTTTGATTAATATTGATTCTACCGCAGCACCATTCTTCAAATCCAACTCTGCATTCATGTAACAGTCTCTTCGACGTGGACTCGTTCGGATTACTTGGACCGTACATTAACGGAACTGTCGGAAACGTCGTTTTACATTAGCGTGCATAAAATTGAGAAAACTGACATGGCGCGGCGACGAAACAGCCTGGCTATATATTGAAAAATGAATGCCACTTTTTCACGGATTACGAATCTCTTACTTTCCTCGACTCACTTCCGCACACTCCCCCGACGCATCTATACCACGACATTATTCACTATTACGGGACATCTGGCGTGGTGCGTCGCTGTCGCATATTGAATAAACGCCTCCTTCCTCCCTTCGAACTTGGGCTTGGGCATTGGAGAGATCTCACGCCGCCGGACCTCGTTTGCGTCCGCTGCGTCTCCGTCTCATATTTCACGATAGCCGAAAATCCTCGCAACCTCTCCTGGTATCCACTATCGCTCCTTCGTCGCTCGACGTTTCACGTCCCTAGACGGTATCGACACGTCCACGAATTCTCATCTCCGCAGCTGTCTTCGTGCTTTCCGGCAATTTTCCTCCTCGCAATTCCTCCGGCTGAAAGTAGCTCGCGGCTGCGCCGTTAAGGGGGCGATTAATATGATTCGCGTGTCCTACCCCGAGAGAGGACCTCGGCCGAAGTCTCGCAAACAGAAACCCCAGGGATTCGGTTAAACGGGTCAAGGCAGCCCAAGGAAATATTTCAGCCTCTCGCAGAGAGTCGATGGAACCCTCGTCCCTCGTCCCTCGTCCCATTTCATTAATGTAAATCGATCTCTGTCCTCCGCGAAGTATATTCTTCGAGAATACCGAAAAGGAATTCCCCAACTCTGCTAGCACGCCCCCTCCCCCCTCACCCCCGGTCGTCGTAACTTCCACTACTCTCGTTACTTGTCAGCTGCGACCCGACGTTTTATTAAATTTCTCCTCGGCTTGGCCGCGACTAATGAATCGTCGCGTCACGGTATCGTCCCATTGTCCGCCTGTCGCGCCGACTTGACAAACGTACAATCATCGGGCTACGTTCGAGGAACGACGAAGGAAAAGACGAACTTCGAGAGACGCGCGCCGTTAAACGGCGCAGAAATCGCTACAGGAGCAGTGTACGAGCGCAAAAAGTGCGAGCCACGATGCACGCGTGTACGTTCTGTGCAGGTTAGCTCGCGAGTCGGGCGAAGGCATTTGGAATGCGGCCATAATTTGTGAAAGAACGGAACGAGACATCAATGAGAGGCAAAGAGACGAGTGGCATATCCATACAGGAGCATCGGGACGACCGCGAAAAAAGAGGCCATACACTGGTATTTTTCTGCCTGTCGAAATGGCAAGCAATGGGGAAGGGACTAGAGTAGACGATGGCGTTTTTCGAATACATACTCGCTCCAAGAAACGAGTACGAATATTGCTTGTCGGCTTTCACGTCCGTCTTTCCTCTCGTAGTCCATTCAATTCAGTGACAATGGCGCTCGAACTGTTCGAAGGCGATGAACAATTTCGGCGCTAACGCCTAGAATGCATCGGCCGGCGGATAGGATGAGGCGGCCTGTAGGCATCGAAAGACACACCGATGTGTACTCGATGCCGTCGATACGAGTACCGTCGTGTATCTTTGTAGCAGTGGGCATTGCCAAATGTGCCCGGGTGCCCCTATCGTTGGGCGTTTAGTCCCGGGTGGTCGTCATAGTAACAGGCACCCCCGAAAATGTTTCTGCCCTCTCTCTATCTCTTCCCCCATTGCCCTTCTCTCCTCTTTCTTCATCCCTCCGCTTTTCACGTACTTTCTCCAGCGCCGTCCCCGTTTTCTGCCTTCGATGCGGCGAAAGCGAGACAAAGTGTGACGAACTAAGAGAAAACGAAGGAGCGGCAACGAATGACAGAGAAAGAGAGAGGCAGTGAGCAAGGGGGTATGAGTCAGAATGAGAAACTACCCACTTCGAGACCCTCCGGATCTCTCGGCAGCTGAGCAAGGGGTACTTTTATCGCGTTCCGTTCTCTCGCTTCATCCGCCGTACCTTGTCGCTTCTCACCACCACTCTCCCTCTCTCTGTCCCACTCACGTCAAGGCATACTCAAGCTCATTTAGCTCCAATCTTGTTCGTTCGATCTTTACCCTTGCCTCGACCTTGCACAGGCCGCCGATGCTCTACGAGCTCGTCGAACACGTCGATGGCGCACTTTAACACTTCCCGACAGAACGCCGCTCCCGGCTGCCGGTAACGCTGGCGTACACCCAGTCAATTTTACGAATTTCTACTGCCCAGTAAAATCCGGTACGAGATTGCGCCGGCGGAACAAAGACGCGCGGACAGGAGAAGTATTGAATTTGCACGCCACGCAATACGCAATCTGTATCTGGCCCATCGTTGAGACCGCTTATCGTGCCGTACTATTCTCCCGCCGTTAACACAGACAGTCATTCTGTCTACAATCATATTTGCTGCGTAGATGAACGTATTTATTAAACGTCGCCACTAACGCAGGAAGCCGTTAGGAGCCAAGTGCCTCGAGTAGGCCCGTCGCTGGTAAGAAGAGAAGAACGTAACACCTACTACCCCGGTATCCAGCATCCCACCAGAGTCGCGTAAGCTTGTCGTCATGGCAACTACAAGGGCTGCGCGCACCGACTCACTCCAGCGAAAAGAGAAGGAGAGGAGAGAGGAAAGAAATAGAAGGAAAAAG
Organism: Priocnemis perturbator; assembly: GCA_963942575.1. Taxonomy (NCBI): domain Eukaryota; kingdom Metazoa; phylum Arthropoda; class Insecta; order Hymenoptera; family Pompilidae; genus Priocnemis; species Priocnemis perturbator. The sequence goes on along the minus strand of OZ012645.1, from coordinate 7,968,868 downwards.
TGTGAGAGTGAGACAGAGAGAAAACGAGAATGAAGAAGCTGAACAAACGGAGAAAGTGACGAAAAGAAGGAGGGAGAGAGAGAGAGAGAGAGAAGCGTGTCCTGGCCGCGTCTCGAGGAACTCGATCTTCCGGCTGACTTGGCTCGAAGCTTTACCACTGGCCCTATTATCGGACGACCGTAACAGAGTTATTTCGTCGGAAGCGGAAGTGCCACTTTGACGGCACGGCGTGTCTAAATCACTAATAACGCAATAATGCGCGTCGCTTTTCTATTTAGCTCGAACAGAAAGTACATAGCTTGGGTTGCTGCTTAAAAGTATCGACTCTCTTCTACCGGCTTTGTGTTGATATTAGTCGTTTCGGCACGCATGCATACGAGGTGAAGTGGCTTTTTTTTTACGACGACGATGAACGTTACGTATTGAATGAATTAATAAATCAAATAAATCGAACATATTATAATGTCCCTTGTGGCCTAGTGTTTCGGTAAATGTTTAAAGTTAATTGCCGTTAGGTATTAATCTAATGAAAAAGGTAGAAAGATTTGAATTTATGGGGACGTAGTGGTAATATTTGTTAAGCGATATGATCCCGATTAACTGTTTCGGCATGAAGTTATACGACAACTAATTAATTGCTCTTTGTTGTAATGACTGGGCATTAAGTATATCATAATTATTCTAACATATTATTACTGCAATACAGAAGAATCCACAATTTGAATTTAGAACGACGAACCGATATTATGTGTTGGACAATATTGATTCCATTCAACCGATTTGGTACCTACAAATATTATTCGTTTTGGCACGCATATGTGCGATGTACGGTTAATTAGTCCTTGTCGCAATAACGGTATACTTCCACTATGTCACTATCAGTAAACCATATTGCTTACGTTCTGGAAAAGAATTTATACCTAAATTCTGAGTCACACTGCAGCACTGTGTAACGTTGCGTTATTCCAATCTGAAAACGTGACTGCGGAAAACGGCATTTGAAACCAGATATCGGAATAATTCACACATCCATCGCGCATTAAATCACAAGGTAAATCCAAAATGAGGGGATAACAGTTTAACTAGTTAGGACTGATTGTGAGTAAGGCTGTGTAGAATAAAATGGAACATGCCTTTTGTGACTGACGAGAGTCCTTTCGAGCTGGACCGACGGATCAATTATTTTTGTCCCGAAACTCATGCACCCGCGCGAATCTCGTTTTGACAGAGACGATCGCTCAGAGCCAGCATATAACTGCGATAGAAATTACTCGCGGAATGACGTTTTAATCTAGAGACTCGATTTTCCTTGAAAAACGCATTGCCGGCCGGGTGTCATGCCCCCGTCGCCGTTTCAGATATTTTCGAGTTTCAGCGGGAAGCGGTCAATGACACACGTATTAATGAACCTTCTGCATGCGGGCGGACAGAAAATCGTGCTTTATTAGGCTCAGCAGTTTTCTGGATTCCTCCGATCGAGCACGCGCGGACGGAAAGTCGAGAGCATGAGAACCGATGACGCGGAGTGAGCATTCTGCCTTTTGCTCTGTTGCTCTGTACCCGGTTTGAAAAAAATGTCGGGAAGCGGCACAGGCACGCTTATTGTTAGACACGCGTGTACACCGTACACTCGCGGGCCTGCGAAGCGTTAACGCGTCGCGCGTATCGCAAATGCACGATATTATTCGCCTCGCGGGGCAGATAGGTTGCGCCACTCGTGTGCACGCGTGCACACCCCTTCCGGCCATCTTTCTCCCAGCATCGGGTCGGAAGCCACAGCGACGAGACGTTCCGCGATGAAGCATTTCGTCGCTTCCAATGAAGCGTCCTCCCCGACGCGGACCTCGTGCGACGTCGAGCCGAGTCGACTCTTCATAACATCGTAAAATCGATGCTTCGCCTGGCGAGAGTGCTCCTGCCGGAAACGGAATAATTTCAGAAGTAGGATCCACTCATTCCTCCACTTTAGGACGGCGTACGACTTCTCTCGCTCGTCGTCACGTTATCATAACGTACCCTTCGATTTCTTTATATTCTCTAGTGTTTGCCCCTTTCCTCGCTTCTCGACTTCTCTGTTTCCTCCATACTCTCTATGTGGCTTTTTTCTTCTTCCTCTTCCAGTCTCTGCGAGCGGTTTTTTCGATCTTTTTAGACGGCTTCGCAGAATCGCAGAAGAGCTCATACGCAGGTGCATACATACATCCATGTTGGTGCATGAAACGAACCACCGTGGTCAGCAGCGGTCGTTTACGTCGAGCAGGAGTTCATGCGCGACATTGAGGGCAATTACATCATCGATATTAGAAACGGTCCTTTTTCATCGCGAGTAACAACGTACCTTTAACAAGAAGTCTCGGATATTCTCCGGGAGAAAGGGAGAACTTTTTATGACGACATTGTGTCAAGAAATGCTAGGACACTCTGTGTGGTCTGTGTCAACGGAAAACACACATTGCCCGGCGCATGCAATATGTACGCGCCTTTCAAATCGTAAAACGACAAACGGTGGTCCCAGGACGATCGTAATCGCGAATTCTCTTTTAAGCGGCGCTTCCACAGAGAGAGAGAGAGAGAGAGAGAGAGAGAGAGAGAGAGTCTGCGAGTGACAAGGAAGCGGAGAAAAAAGTGAGGCGAGTCGCGGAAGCAGCCGGTGCCGGAGATTAGCGCGACTAATTCAGCGGAGCAGTCAGTGATTCTTAATCTTGGCCTCGACAAATTTCATGTAAATGCTTCCAACGTTTCTCCCCGGTCTACGTTCCGCTGCCGTCCGACGACGCGAGTTCATTTTCGCCGACTTACGACCTTCGGCTGTCTGCACCTACGATAAGGACTATTCGTCAGAATCCACGTTCGATCTATCGACTTTAACTTTCCCATCGACGTGCCGGTCTGCCGGCGAAGCGTCCGACTTCCAGTCGATCGGTGTAACATCGTCGTTAACGGTATCGTTACGCCATCACCATGGTAAGTGGAGCGGAAGGTAAAGAAAGTGTCGGTACTGTTTAGCGAGAGCAACGTTTTCGTGCCAAATGAGCGCGGTACGAGTGGCGATAACCTAATGATCGAGGTCGCCTTGATTTCCCGTGGGAACGTCGTTATGGATCTTCCTCTCGACCAAAACATCGGGATCGATACTCTCGCGCCCTTTCTCCGCCACCCTCTCCTTCAGCCACCCCAGCGAATATTGAATAGGTTCTAACTAGTCGACCAACTTCAATATGCACTATTGAACATCGGTCGGTTCAGTGGCCAAACTCTTATTTGTCTAGAATCGAGCACTGCTCATAAATCCGCCTACTCTGCTTCGGGTAGTTGCAAAGATCTTTGGCTGCCTTTCTATATTATTGCAACTACATATCCTTCATTTCACGTACGTGCATTTCTACGCGCATTAACTGGAAATTATTGTGCAAGTGCTGAAGCGCACCGACTTTAGAATCGGATTAAACAGTCTCTGGTAACAATGTACTTCATCGCACTGGCTACGGTTGATATTACGAAATTATACTTACATATAAACAGCAGTATCATTGATCGAACCACTGGCACATTGTGTTCCGAAGCTACTTCCAAGTACATAACTCGATACCATCACTAGTTCTAAGCGGCGCGGGCGTTCCGTCACCGTCTGCTCGCCGAAACGCTTCGAGTGGCAAAAACAAATCGCGCGACCGTCCTGGCGCTGCTTCATTCAATTTTCTCGTGAACTATGTATGTACGTGGCGCCTCGACCAGCCTCGCTCGCCCGCGTGGAATCGGAATTTCAATGATCTCCCAGTTACATCTTCCGTCGCGACGACGGCCGGTGTCGCTTAAAGCGGCGCACAATGAAGCGGGACCTGGGACACGCTTTCTTTCTTGCCAGCGAAACTTTCACGACCCGAGGGAAAATACAGGTACTTTGAGAACTTTTTCTGCGCCCCGCTATATAACGCTGTATGTCGCTCTGTCCTTCTGGTCGGTACTGTTTCTCCTCTCGTAGCACCACATTGCTGCATCTCTCTTTCTCTCTCTCTCACACACACACACACACACTCGGCTTTCTGCTTCGCATCCCCAAGCTCGCTCCTACCCTCCTGTGCCTATCACGCTTTTCCTCCTTCGTCTTTTCCTTTTCCCTTCGCTCCTCGACGACGAGAGATCGATAAGAGAAAGCACGATGCGGTACATATATAAATGCGGGAACGTAAACGTGGACCGGTTTCGCCGACGCTGGCTCCCGTTTCATGAGATTACGTGCAAGGAAGCACGGCCGCAACGCGATGTTGCATAATTATATTAATTTTCACCATCTGTCGAATGTCGGACGATTTATTAGAAGCAATTATTACCCTCTCCTGGAATATACAGGTGTATGAGGAAATATCCTTAAAAGACGCTGAGTTAACTGTTAAGAGAATGTTGTTTTTCTCTCAATAGGAGCGGCAAGTTATGTGGTTTTTGCTGGAACACGCGAAAAAACAACGTGGCAACAGCAATCGTGAAAAGTACAGCAGTTAGACTGTACAAAGCCAACAGGCATTCTTGTCGAACGGTTCGAGCGCGGAATTCGTTTACGAGCGCGATCGAACACGTTCACACACTCAACCGACCCTACATTTACCCGGATCGGGCCCTGTTCATTGTCCCTCTTGCTTTATATCGATGGCCTGCCTTGCCGGGCGCGTTTATGCTTATCAACACGTCGCCACCGCGTTTCTCGGGGCATACCGTTTACCCAATATACCGCCGCGCCGCGCGCTCTCTATTTTCCTTTCGTCGCTGCCTCCCTCGTTCGATTATCGATCGGCGCAAATAGGCGCACTTAAATCCGCCTTTGGACGCCCGGCGTGTTTCGGGGCAGGCCGAAACCTTCGGGCTCGTGCGGCCAGGCGGCTGTGCGTCCACGACTCGGTACTCACAACGAGGCAATGGAATCGTGTCGCAATTGCGAATTCGGTCATTGAAGCACAGCTCTCGGCCGGAGAGAGGAATTCATATGCCATTTAGCAGCGCCATCCGCCAGCAGCTTCGAGCCTGCGAGCCTGCCTCAAATAGGATTCCGTCGATTTTTCATCTGTTTTTTTTTTTCGGTCAAGTCGCGAACGTGCCTGCACCGTCGGAGAAGGGGAAAAAATTGTTCACGCTATCGGCGAACGAAAAGTTTCGCAGGATTGGCGGGTCGATGGATCGCCTCGGTCGAACCGACAAACTCCGAGCCGCTCGCCGTTGGTTTGGGAACTAGCTAAATATCGGCAGGGGGCCGCGTTTGTTAGCCATTAAAAGTACTGAACAGCGATAACGACGCGAACTGTGCGCGGACGAGAGAAAAAAAAAAGGGAGCAAGAACGCTTTCAGCGTCGTGCACTCTAACCTGTCTCGCCTCGCTGTCGACTGAACGGCGGCATTGAAAATTTCATTAATTCAAGCCTCACGTGTTCAGTGTAGTGTAATCTGTGAAAACTAGAGAAAACGCGATGTTACTTTTTTATTATACGAACTTGGTTGTGTGTCTCCAGCTAAGAGTTATGTCACTGTTGCACATATCATACGTACGAGAATGTTTCTTCGAAAGTATAACCGGGAAAATGCCTAGGAGGACGCACTCAAACCAGTAATGAGAGTTTTAATTCCACTCTCTGAGGATGCTTAATAGAGACATGTATACCTACTACGGTCTAAACGGGATTGAAGTAGCCGCTAAAATATCAGGTTCCACGTTCAACGATGGATATAATTCAATTTTGAAAATGCTTCACGCGCCTGAAGTGGTGGGCATAATGAGCGGCTGGCGAAACAAAATGTTTGCAAAAGCCCGAGGATAAGCGGTGCGAAATAGCTACACATTTGATCGACGAAGTACATCTCGTCGCTCTTGCAGCTCATATTTCTGCTCCTCGAGATTAATTACAACGGAAAAACAAGGTGCCAGCCGGTCCCTGCGCCGTCAAGACGGTGGTAAAGCGCTATTAGCCAGGCCCGGCTCTAACTTATTGCCAGAAAACGTATCTCGAATGACGTCCTGATACTCCTTTCTCTGCGCTTCACGTTCATTAGCGGCCATTGTGCGTTATAATAACGGTATTTCCACATTATCAGTCTCGCCGTAACGAGTGGGGTGAACCTTACGTACTGATTACGCCGTTAACGAGCGCGATTAGGATCGTGATAAAAGCGTTATTAATAGCGCAGCTACTCCGCATCCGTTACAAGAAACACCCTACGCCGAGCCTCCGTCTTCGTAGTACAGATTCTATCGAATTATCTTGGCGTCTAATTATTGAAACTGTCTTTAGGACGTGTTCCGTGGCCCCCAAGCTGTCAGGTCTGATTTGTTTCGGTTCACGGCTGCTCTTTGTGCGCCGTCGTGTACAAACATTGAGACCGACCCGAACTAGCAACACGTAAGAGATGATCTCGTGGGGAGGACGCGAGCATCATATTGCCCGGTGGTAAATGGAAATTGATCGAACGAGCCTACGAGCCTTCGACGTCTTTACTTTGAATAGAAATTTTGAGTAATCAAGTCACCACGAACCTCTGCAACGTGAAAGATACTTCAACCCCGGACTGAGTTTCCATTCTGCCGGAGACACACTCATAATTCTTCAACGACCAGTCACCGCATAGTGCTCGCAAACCGTTATAAGGTGGGCCCACGGAGATTTCAATCACTGTCACCTCATGTTCATACTTTCCGGTTAATAACTGGGTTCACATCTTTTCCTTGAATTATCCCCGCAGTTTACGTAATAGACTACGGAATGGTGTGCGAGATTCATGCTCGGAGACTATTTCACGTTATGCAATCTCCCAATGTATCATTTCGGCGCAGATTCTCGTGACACGTTCATGAAGACGTAGAACGCGAAGGATACTCTCTCGGAGTGAGTATGAAGGATAGACTGGGATTGATAGTAAAGAGAGAGAAAGAGAGGAAAATGGATAGCGACCGGGGCTGATAACAAAGACGGGCAAATAAAAGGAAAGAGAGAGTGTACCGCCATATTCCCATGGAAGAGAAAGTACCGTTTAATGTGTAGCGCTCGTACGTTCTCCTGGGTGCAAAACGCCCGGTCATGTGGAGTGTTTACCCGCCTAGGAGGACTCGGTACATAGGCAGTCGGAGGTAGGGTAAAATCAATGCGCGGGTTAGACGATGGTAGCGAGAACCGGGCGAACGACGGAGGAAGGAAGAACGACACGGGAATAGGAAGAGGAAGAGGCGCGACAACGAGACAGAAGAGGGAGAGAGTGAGCGCTTGAATGAAAGGAAGGAAAGAGAAAAGGATGGTGTGTAAGTGAAACCGACTAACAATAAGGGAGAGGAAGAGGAAACGAAGCAAGGCAGAAGCGGGGAAGTCGGAGTATTGGATGTGACGTTGGTATTGGGCTTGAGTACAGTACGGTGACAAGGGAGGAATCGGCGGGCAGAGGAGGGTTTCAACGGGGTGTCAAGTATACGGCCGTAGTTGTAGTACTGGTGGTAGTACTAGTAGTAGTAGTAGTAGTAGTGGCGGCGGTAGTCGTCATCGTAGTCGTCGTCAACAGAGGGAAGGTCTCTCGGGTCTTTGTGAAAGGGGTTGGAAAGAGCACTGGTGGTAGGGCCAAGCATAAGCGAGCTCTGCTAGAGCGTCGGTGGAGCGCCGCTGAAGCTCTACAGAAGGGTGTCGTTCTGACACAGTGCTCCACATTCCGACGCAACACCAGCGACGGCGAGCCCAGTACGTTTGCCAGCCGGGCTTGCCGGCTTGCCACAACCCGCCCGGCCGCCTGCCTGCTTGCTGCCTGCCTGCCTGCCTGCCCTACTGCCTGTTCACCTCCAACCCCCCCTTTACGCGTGTTTCACCCCTTTCTAGTCGTCCTCCACCACTTTCCAGTGGCTTCCTTTGCCTATCGACGAACGGAGTCAGGAACCTCCACTTTCGCCGCGATTTCGAATACGCCTGTGACGTCGCATCGATAATGACGATGAGGGTGTACCCAGCGGAGACAGTGAGGATTCGAAGAAATGCACCGCATCTGCTGCATCCCACTCGGCGCGAGAAACCTTCCAGGCGAACACGCTTCGCGGGCCACAAGCCTTTTATTGTCAGCCGCCGTACTCGTTAGGCCACGGTGATATTTCTCTGATACGTTCGCATCGTGCATTATCATACCACTTAATACTTCGCGGCATAATATTAGGGGCGCCCAATGTTTGTGTGCGTTGAAACGCCGGACTAGTCCGAGCGGAATACTGCAGAAGCAAAGTAACGGCGTTACTCGACAAGGATTAAGCCAGGCACGGCTCAAGTGCTTTCATGAGCGTTCGACCCTCTTCCAGGATTCGGTTTGTCTATACGTATAGAGTAGACACCCTCATCTTCCAACGCCAACGACGACGCAGAGAAGCGAAGCTGATGGCTAAAGAGGGCGGCGCGGAAGCGGGGAGAGTGCCATCCTTATTGGGTCATCCGGTATATGCGCATCGTTTAAGAGGCCGCAGATATCGAGACAGCCCTGGCTACTCGAATCACAAGGGCTTACGGCTCGTAGATAAACACTTGGCTACCGCTCCACGATATGCTTCCCTTATATTGATTCTCTACGTCTTGTTACGGAATAAGGTTCATGAATGATACGGACGGGAAAAAGAGCATGAACGTATCGTGTCCATCTCGTTCTTATGTTTGTCGATGCATACGCGAACAGTCGTAGCTACGTTATCACGTACCATACCACGGTACGTCGTTTCATCGATGCTTGGAGCTTGCTTTCATAATGTAGCGATTTTATGTAATTTGATACAAGAAGCTATTATCACGTAGATGCGTTTTAATTTACTAACGTCTTTCAAGACTCCGAAGTGTAATTCCGATACGGTGCATACATTTGATCGTAATGGTAATTTTAAGTTTACCCGAATATCGACTACTCCTTGGCCTTATCGCCGACAACGTCGAAGAAGGAGGAGGAGTGTCGGTTGACAAGGGAACGACGGGATGATGCTACGAGAGGAGACAGACGGAGAAGACAGGCGATAGCCTCGAAACGTCGAGACCCGCGAGCGCGCGCGCACGTGTGTTCGATCCTTCGACATCCATAATAGCGTACGGGAAATTATGTAAGGAGCATATCGCATTTATTGTAGCCCCATTTCTCTCGCGCCCTATTTCAAATTTGATGTATAGCTTATCAAGTTACCGAAAGTCAATATCGATTTAAAAACGTTGCTCTATATGCAAATTTGCATAGAACGTATTCGCGACGCACGAGTCGTCAATTCCGACACAAACAGCGTAGAAATATCACGAGAGTCCAGAAGAATGAAATAATAAATATTCTCCTCTGCGAAGTTAGGACTCATTAATGATAGATATCAGCGCCACATAGTTTTATCCTCCCATCGTCTGATCCCAGTTTAACACTAGAACTGCCAGGGATTAAGTTCACTTTTAAATATTAAACAGAATAACGACGCGACGCTCGACATTACACATTTACCAAGCTCATGCGTACATTGGCTCGAAAACGTCGCTATATGGGCTAGCCGTAACCACTATGCTTTATTTAGTTAGCCGACACGTCCGGCTCTGCTGCGACTCTTCGAGCCGATGTATCCGAACAAACTCCGTGCTAACGGAGTTAAACTCCGCGGGGAGACGCTACTTACTCGGGCCAGAGCTGCGCTTCTTCTTCGGACGAGTTTGCGCATTAAATTACACGAATTTAGTGTTAAAGCCACGTTGATGGCCTGGCTCAAAGAAGCGTGCACCCTCTCGGCCCATTTCTCGGGTTCTAGGTCGAGGCAGACTTCCGTCGCTCGCGCCTACACCCGCGCCGGCTCGTTCCTTGCAAAAAGGTGCACAGGGACGTTAGCTGTTCTGGGTAAGTCGACCGACCCGTTCACTGCTTGCCGGCTGGCTCCTCGTATAACTGAATAAGCCCCGTAACAACGGAGCCGACTAGACTCAAGGTGGGAGCCACTTACTCATTCGCTCGGGATTGTTGGACAGGTAATTAGAGGAGCAACGCGTCGCCCGTGGGCCTAATTATAAAAGGGATCTTTCATTTTCGTGCCTCTCTCTCTCTCCCTCTCTTTCTCTTCGCCCCCCTTCGGTCGTCTATCTTTTTTCCTTTTTCCTCTTTATAACTGTACGGCCTAGTATAAGCCCAAAACGACGAGCGACGGTGTGTGCAGAGTGAGCGTGGCTGGTCCCAAGGCGCGCGCGAGAACACGGTGAATCAGGTGCAGCTACAACGGGCGGCTCTACGTGACCGATTATGACGTATCGGCGTCGTGAAACCTACAGCGATCGAATTCCCTATTCCGACACCGCGTCCTGTCCGTCGCGATGAATCGGGCCGAGCGCAGGCGCAGGCCTCGGTATAATCGGCACCTTTAACAATACTCGTTACAAACACTCCCGGCAGGTAGCTTCGGTGAAATCCAGCGCTGTGACGTGATGAAATTGAACGCTCGGTGCGTTGTAAAGTTCAATACTCCATTAGCCATAAAATGTTCTCGTAAAGCGTGCTCTGCAATACGAAGAGATAAAAAGAATTGGCGGAGAAAAAGTGCATTTACCGAAAGCACGACGGCAGGCGAAAGCGATCGTTCCATCTTTACCCTCGGGTAGGCGTGCTGCAGGAATAGGGAAAAAACGCGCGCGTCTGTAGTGGCCGGCATTGAAATTCGAAGCAATGAAGCGCAACTGCAACGGCCTTCGAGGCAGCCAAGGCCGATTATGACGTATTGATATCCTTCGTATACATTAGCCGGCCGATTGAAGCGCGGTGACTACTTTCGCATTTACATGAAATTGCCTATTGGACTTTGATCGGCCACCATCCGCCAGCGCCGAATACAATTCGACGGTGTACGATCGACATTGCGTTTAATGGCGAACTAACGATCGACGTGCGCTGGCCCGCGATACCATTCTGGTACGCGGATATGTTGGAATCCGGCGAGCGTAATTCTCGTGACCTCCGAGGAGTCCAGATTCTGGAAATTCGATCGACCGAAACAGTCTACGTCGGCTATCGGGCTCTTCGATTTCAGTTAACGTGTTTCACGCTGTTATCCGTGTGCTTCTGCTTGGAATACGGACAAGCATCTTCCTAACTATAGAACATAGTGATCGTTAGCAACATATGCTATGAATCACCTATTTCATATTATTTGTAAGTGTCTATAGTATTACTTAGTATTATTTATAAATATTAAAAGTTAAAGCGCAGCGAGTCGAGCTACGATACGAAGAAAGAGAAAGGAAAATTGCAAGACGAACGCTCGAAGAGTCAGGTGCACTGGCGCCAAGGAAGTTTGTCATGACCGATTATGACGTTTCGACCGACTAGCATCGGTCGCGGTCCCATTTGTGTCGTAATGGAGAAGCTTCGCACGGAAATCAACGTAATATCGATGGATAAGCTCGCATCCACCGTGACGTCCTATTGGTCCGGACTTGGACAGTCATCGACTAGTCTTCATCTACGTCGTCATCTTGCAATATCGACGGATACGTCTCGATTTAACGTTTCCCTCAACCGACGTGTCCAAAAATGCGCCCGATATATATCTGTGAGACCTGAGGCTGTCTCAATAAACCGTAGAGGTAGCGTGGCTATAGTTTCATTGTGCTCTCTCTCTCTCTCTCTCTCTCTCTTTCTCGAGTGGCCTGGCGACGGTAAAAAAAACACGGCGCTCTATAAAAAGGCACTTCATCGCGAGGCACGAGTACACGTCCGTCCACCGAGGGACACTTGACAAAAATTACCGCGACAATAACCGCGCACAAGCTACTAAATTCGTTATTAAAACTTTCCTGCAAATTAGAATATTTTTGATGTGCTTGCACAGTAGTCACAATCACTATCTTGTCCATTCTCGAAGTATGACACGTACGATTTCCTGTGTCCGTATTCATTTTTTACGATTTTGCAAAATAGCTATTCTCGTGAATCGTCCTATTCATGTATCGTTACGCGTCAATTTTATAATCCACCACCTAAAAGATGATGAGGACTAAAGAAATTCGAGAAATCCTTCGTAATTGTGATGCAACGGCTCCGGCACAAAGGCATACATTTACATCGTCCAAGCTTTCGTTCCAGACGACACAATCAGTGTCTATCAATGCACTTTGAATCCCTAAATCTCAAAGATTCTGTATCGCGAAAACGTGACACTTTCGAAGCTCGAATGTGACGCAGAGCACGTTCAAAATCATCCCACTACGGACTACGAGGAGGTGTCTCGAACAGTTCTTAAACCAGCACAGCCTATCTTCCTCTTACTTCCTATCTCTCTCTCTCTCTCTCTCTCTCTCTTTCTTCTTCCGTTTCCCGTTTCACGCCTTCTCTCCTTACGTACCGTAGACACGACTCCCAGAATGGTCGAGGAGAGCCACGACGGGATCTCGATGTCGCAAGTAAACTTAAACTTTTACACGCCGGAAGTGGAAGTTCGGCGTCGATCGCACTGGAAAGGCAAAAGCGAAGAGGCACGGTTGGGAAAGTGCTGGGACGAACCACGTTCGTGTCGTATATTTATTCCGGAAACACGGCAATATTTTGTGGCCTCTGACCCCGACTTCCGTATATTTACTTCGCGCGCTTAGCGGTTTGTAAATAAGCCAAACTACTCGAAGGTTCTTGCCAAAAAGTTTCACGGCCTCTGCACGCCCGGCTTATACCCCTGCAGACCAGTTACTTGGAGCAGAAAGCCGACGCGACACCGTACACACTTCCCACTTTTCCACTCGGTTATCAGCGTTTATTCGTGCCCATAGTCGTTTAACGTGCGTGATATCGTGAGATCGACACGTGAGAGGCAAGGAAGTGTATAATATCATTAGAAGGCGCGCGCGTTTTCCTCTGAACCGGCTCTCCGTTATATTGCCAAAGATGACCCGAGCAGCGAGGCGGCATAAATCACCGTTAAAAGGATCGGCCGTGAACGTTGGACGTTATAAATGGCCGCGATTGAAATGAAACGGATCGCCGCACAGCCTGATCAGCCCTCATCCCCCGGGGGCCCCGGGTGCGCACCGAAAAATCAGCGTCACGCTCGCCTCCCGCATTCACGATACGCACCTCGCAAGACGACCATCAAATTCGCTCTTCGCCCGGCACGCGATCTATCAATCCGTAGCTTCCGCTCGAGCCTCAGTGTCTGGCCACGAACGAGACGATGAAAATGCCTCGACCGTCGGCTAACCACATCCCGCGGGAGTTTCCACTTTTACGACAAACCGTAAATCAATTTGACCCTCGTGCCCGGGCGCGAGAGCATGCTCGCGCGTTTTCGCCGAACAATCTGAATGGGTAAGTTCGACAAACGACGTTTGCGGACCCGCTCGTCATAATGAGACTAGTCGTCGTTATTTCCAACGCTATTAGAACTACTAGATTCCTTCGTTTGGCAGGGTATTTTTATCCCTCGTCGCATATTCCCGGCATCCGCCGTGAATAACGTATCAACGTCGCGAGCTTTTATCCTTAGTCTTGTCCGTCAAGCGGTTTCTCCGTGAGATCGCGTGTACTTAAACGCACCGGAGATTCTTTTGTAGGAACTGGGAAACCGTGGTTTGGTCATACGACATAGCCCTGTCTTTGAGGGTTATATTCTTATTATTGCTTAGCAAATATCCTCGGATGATAAGTTCTTGCGACCCCTCTTTTTCGTCGGTATTTCTGCGACATGTAACACGTCGGTGCTTTTGTCGCGACAGTAAAATTCTAATAGACAAATCTCTTTTAAAACAGCTAATTCGACGTCTCTTAACTGTGATTATGAACTCGATATGCGAATCCCGATTCCCGAGAACGAACAATCCGAGAGAGAGAAAACAAAATGCTATTTCGAAAATATATATAACCGAAGTACATGTTAGAATTAGCGACATTCTTTACAATTTACCTACAATCAGTTCATCGAATTTATTTGAAGCTACGGCACTTGAGGCAATACTTCGTGAACAAGAGAACAGAATTGAGAGCAAATCACTAGTTGATATGTTTGCAAATGCAATGAAATTCCGTCTCTATTGCCGCTGCCTGCATTTTAGGAACGACTCAACTTCTATCGTTAAGCGGTCAAGCTCGTACAATCGTTTCGAACAATGCAGCGAGCTCAGTGCCCTAAGACGTAAGATTATCACTAATCTCGACTGCTCCTGTCTCGACGTCGGGAGACGATAATGGCTAAGCGTACGATTTATGACCGCGACCAGTACGTTTCACTCACTTCACGACGACGCCAATAAACGTGTTTGACGTTTCTATTCCCTTCCCGCTTCCGCGCCGTGCTACGGGCGAATGTTATTTCGTTATAGCGCCGTTATCGCGTGTACGCAGTTCCAACGACTCGCTGACCGTTCCAAGATAACATCGAACGTCCGATTCCATTTGCGAGACTTTTTCCGCCCTAAACATTCTCTTCCCGATCACGATTTCGAATCTAACGAAGCACCGACACCAGTTCGAGTATCGAATATTTGTCGCTTTTCAGACCTGCAAATCGCGTGATTACGTCAAGGTTACGTTTTAAGTTTCGAGAAAGCAAAAAAGAACAGGGAACAGCGCGCAATCGAAGTGCATGAATGCGTAAGAGAACAATATTTGTCCTCCGCCTCAAGTTGCTGAAGGACTTCTTTACGTCGAGCACTTGCACGTGTCGCGCTCATACGCGGCCGAGCAAATCTGTGTGTCAGTTCAAAACTGCTAGTTTCTCTGTCGTGTAAATCAATAGCCGCGTGGAGGGTTACATTTTCGTTGAAATGGGTAGAACGGGAGAGCCCGAAAGCTTTATAGCGAGCCGGCTGATGCGTGCTCGGTTTTGGACAGTTCAAAGCAGAATGTAGTTAAATTTGAAGCATAGTTGCAGCTGCAGTGCGCTGTACGAGATGGAACATGATCCAAATACAATACAAGTGCGTGCTTTTCACGTGGGTACTCTTTACGATATTCAATCGCGGTCGTAATCACTACTATGCGTGCACGCCACAAAGAGCGAATCTGGCCAAAGTTTAAAGCTAGCCAAAAAACTTCAATCATAGTTTTGCGTATTTGTTATAACGCTGATTTTAATTGACAGAACATTGCCTATTGATTGCGTTGCAAGACAATGGTCATTTTGAAACCATATGTCACATACACTTGTTTTTCCTTCGCATATGATTCATAACTCCCCACCGATCGCATTGCTGCTTAAATCGAATACCTAAAAGCATTAACGTTTGTCATTTGGAACCCCGTTAATGGCACAATATTGGAAATAACGATTTTTGGGAAATAATTAGCAAGGGTTTACATCAACGGCATTACACTGACGGGTTTACACGGACGCGTGCATGTATGCGCAATATCGAATGCCCCAAATACGCACTGACAGCATGTTTAATCTGGAGACAGAATGTCCTGAAGCACCGCATGCTAAACAGTTGCGGTTTCAGCGAGGAAGAAAATGAATGTGCGATATGGCGTAATCTGATAACGAGAGACGTAGGGTGGGAAAGGGGAAGCGGAGAGACGCAGAGAGGAAGATCTATGTAAGGGAGATGACAGAAAGAGAAGCAGAGGACACATGTGCACCGTGCTGCGTGGCTCATTAAGATGGTACGTGGCCCGTTATTTTCAAGAGCTCGGTACTTGTCCTTTGTCGTGAAAGCATGCGAGAGGAGTACTCAACTTCTTAAGAGAAAATCTACCTTCTTCTTCGCTTCTATCTTCTCCTTTACATTTCCATCTGACTATCCGTTCTCTTTTTCCCTCCCTCTTTCTTTCAATATTTCATTCTCTTTTCTATGTTCATTTTATTCGTTTGCCTGCTCCAGCATTCGCCAACTGTCTCTTTCCCTGAATATCGTGCTCGCCGAGTACGCGCAATTGAGAAATGGCAATTACCTGCCACTAAGAATCACGTAGGAGAATGAAATGGCGTCGAAATAGATTTTCGTCGGCGTAATTTTCCCCTCGATTGTAATAGAATGTAAGTTACAATAGCTGTCCAACAAGTTCCTACTGAATGCCCTTGCTTCTTGAGTGAAAAAATGATAACGCGAATCGATAAATATAGTAGACGTTACAATTATAACGAATGTAATATCGATCCGAATATTGTAAGTATGCGTGGGTTCATTACATGGATAGTCGAAATGATACCTGAAAGATAACGATTAATTTCCCTATCTTGATCGAATCGGTGCTTCGATCATCCTATTAATGCAGTTAATTATTTTTGGAAACATCACAGCATACAGTTGGCTCAACAAATCATGCCGTTTCAATTAATTCAGACTGCAATGTGCAATCTGCGTATGAATTCATGACATATGCGTAATATCTATTAATTGGCATCATGTATATTCATTTAAAATTGAAGAAGTACTGCCAAGAGGTCTATCAAGAGATTAATAAATAATACGCCCGAAGCAGTTACTATTATGGGAGATCAAACAGGTCCCAAAGAAACTCAGCAAAATCCAAAGCACAACTCAAAACTCGGAAAAGTTCCGCAGGAGATACACTAAAAAATAGACGAGAATGAATGAAAAACGATGCACACTAGAGAGTTGTGACATATTTAGGGGACGTGAGGTTCAAAGTTACACCAGAAGACGTCGCGGTCGTCAACGCATGTCTTCCTTTTCCGACGGCAAAAAATCCTATCTAATCACGATTCGACGCTATTCTTCCCGCTATCTTCGAAATTCGCCGGCCACTAACAATGCAATGTACACATCCGCGTCAATCGAGCCCCGATCTCACTCTCGAAAAAGTTCTCGAAACGCCCATTTGATTTTCGGCACGACCCTTGGCCCCCCTGTACGTGCATTTGACATTTTGCCGATACATTCGCATGCATAGATGCGCTGAGCAATATCATTCAACATCTTCCTTATACAACTTTTTGCACCCAACACATCGTTGCACGAGTAACATATACATCATTGCGCCACCCCTACAAACTGTCCTTGTTTTGTCATCTCTTTATCTCCTTCATTTCCTCTATCCCCATCAATACATTGACAACGAATTATGAAATCCTTATGTCGCAGAATGTACTTACACTTACTAGCGCACGGCACAGTTTCCGTTAATTCTTTGAAAGGAGCCACGAAAAAGCAAGTCGCAATCTCGGCGAGATTAATGCGCCGAGCGATACAGATTCAAAGGGAACCATAAATTTTGATCTACTTAAAAGTTTCGCACCGACTGTATGGAAGTTTAACAATGGCTGACGATCGCTTCTAACCGCGAAGCGATATTTCGCACCACCCAACGGGGTAGGGCGGAGAGTAGTAGGGCAGGATACGTCTCTCCGCGGCGGCAAGTAGGGTGGAAGCGGGTTTAGTAGGGTGAGTGTCTAAAACCACGGTGATTTAATTCCGTCTGTCCAGCGGCAGCGGCAGCGGCGGCGGCGACCGGAGCCAAGGGTAAAACTTTGTTCTCCGAAATGCAGTTTTGCACGAGCCCCAACGCGACAGGGAGGTTCGCGTACCGGTGTCGCATGATCCGCATGCCATACGTGGGCCGATGTCGACGCGAAGATGATTCTATTACGGGTCGCACTGTCACCGGCCGCCACCTGACCGCCAGTCGGTGGCCATAATTATGATGGACGAAGCAATTTATTACATCGCGTGTGCAGCGCCACTTTCTACATGCCATCTCTCTCTTTCCAAATGTATGCAGCGCTAGTGTAAAGAAGTAAATGCAATTACGAGTACGCTTGTTTCAGGTGAAGGTGCGTATGAACGTGTAGAAAGCAACTTCATTTACAACGAGGTAATCATATCGGACGCAAGCGATATTTTATACACAACGTTCTGGAGAGAAACCAGCCATCGCTCCCGTTGGGGTCAAGAGGGACTCGGAGGCTACCAAAAATGATGCCCGTACCATTAAAGATCATCACCGTGTCCTCGAAACGATTAATCTCATCGAAACAAGCCGATCGTCCCGCCTCGAAGAATTTCACCGACTCAAGTAAGGTAAGTCGAATTACTTACGGACTGCAGCAACTAAAGTGTCTCTTGTGTTCGTTCGCTGTGCGAGCTGAATGGAAAACGTACGCGTACACAGGCAAACAAAAGGAACGCTGCCGTTGGCTTCGCGTTTAAGTAGACACGATGCTGTTCAGGAATTCGGATTTAACCACCGTTAAACACGGTGCTTTTGAAGCGCATCGGCGATCAAACGTATTAGTTATAGCTAAATCGAGCGTTTCCCCTGGCCAGCTTGCCGAGCTGCCTGCTGGTCTGCCTGCCTGCCTGCTTGCTTGCTTGCTTGCTTGCTTGCTTGCTTGCTTGCCATGTAAAAGCGAGTGGTACAGTGTATGGCGAAGGTTTCGAGCGAGAGACAACCGAGGAATTGGAACGTGTTATTAAGTAAGTCTCGCTACCTAACGTGACTTTAGAGCTTGCGGGAATACCGCTCGAATGGAGAATACCGTCGTTCATACAACATTAACTGACGGTAATTTGGCATCTCGCCGCAGCGAGTATTTTCACACTAAACAATCAGTGCTGCGAAACCAATGATGATGTTCATTTCAACTAGAAGCAGGCGTATAAGAATACATGACGATACTTCCACGAATACAGTGCAGCGATTATCTGCAATGTACAATAAACAGATACCGATTTGGCGAGTACAGGTGTTGCTCGATTCAGTGAATTGCAAATAAGTAATCTGTGTATACGTAGCGTGTGACCAGCAACATGTTCAACACGAACGGCCGTATCGTGCAATAGAATCGTTCATAGAATCTCGTCGAAGAATATGTGAAAACAGTGAATTAGTTCAAACGCTCAAATGGAGCAACCAAAATCTGCCGTCTGATTTAACGATAGCCCTTATGGTAGTCTACGAAGTATAAGCGTAAAGGAAATGAGACGCTCCTTACCTTGAGGTAGAACGGTGAATAGAAGGACAATATGAAGAACGACGGTAACCGAAGAAGGCTTTATTCGCGTCTGCGGTGAATCTTTGGTCACTTGGTTCGCCATGGCAAAAGGATTCGGCAGGAACGTCGATGTCGATGTCGATGCGATGTCAATGTCGATGTCGATGTCGAAGTCGATGTCGATGACGATGTCGATGTCGATGTCGATGTCGATGTCTCCTCTTCGCGCCAAGGCGTCCCGCTTCCTTAAAGTTGTCCGTCGCCGATCTCTGTTTGTCTTGCCGTCTTCCTCTTCCTCGTTCGACCAATCACTATCACTCCTAACTCCCTCTGCCTCGCTCCTCACTCCCTCTACTTCTCTCTCTCTCTCTCTCTCTCTCTCTCTCTCTCTCTCTCTTTCTCTCTCTCTCTTTCCTTCTATCTCTCTCTCTCTCTCTCTCTCTCTCTCTCGATCACGCACTTCCTTTTTCGCGCACTCAACGAGATTTCGGCGTCACACTCTGATATCCGTGACCACCGTCAATCACGAACGTCACCCCGGAAACTGTATCTCAATTCCTCTGGCGACGATTATCATCGTGCAGTTGTCGCGACGAGTGCAACTCCGCGGCGATTAAGGTTCGCTAATCGGTCAGTTCCAATGACAAACCTCCCGATTTCGCCGTCATTACCGAAAGTCGTTCCTCCCCTCTCGCCCCAATGTACGATGGAATCGAACGAATCCAGGTCCGCAGGTGTAGATACGCGTATATATGTACAAATACATATACGCAACGAAGTATGTGCCGCTAATCGTTATTAACAACGTAGCGACGTTATTAACACCGTCGTCCGTCAAGCTGCGCTACACTTGCGTCATATTTCCCAGCGTCTCGAACATATTCGACAAAATATCTGCAATACATACGTACATACATGCGTATGTATCATACACGCGTGTATATGTTTACATGCGCATGCACGTGCGTACGCGTACTCGTACGCACGCCAGTCGTTCGATCGACAAAGGACTTCGTGCGACTAGAACCGACAGACACTGGTTTATATCGCGCGAATCGCTGCATCTTCGTTTTGCGAGGTAGCCTAACGATCGCGATTTATTTATTCGCATGTTATGAGAGCGAGACCTAAAGAGAACGAGTAGGGACGACAGTAAAATAAGACTTTCCAACCTACTGCCTCATCGCACTTGAAGCATTTCCACGGCAACTGTCATATTCACACGGCATATTATTATGACGGCAGAACTACGACCGTTTGCACTGTATCCTCGAGCAAGGATTACTGGCGTGCATTCGCAAAAAGATTTTCGCCCTTGCAAGGAAAGCACCAATCTCCGCCTTTATAGGTGTACAATCGCGTGTCAGGAATACGCGTGACGGTTGTCGATATCCCCGTACCCTGGCCGTTCAGGGGAATGTCGCCTATCGTAAAACTGGTACGTCCATACGTCGCAGCTCCCGTTTAGCAAAACCACTGGCGGAGAGCAGAAAAAAATAATTCCTTATCTCGTGCAGCTCGCGGGAGTAGGAGCACATCGACCTATTTCGCGCACGTCCACGAACGCAGTACTTTATTAATATCTTAGGATCGATAAACGAACACGTCCAAATTTTACAGCGAGAAAGAACGCTCTTGCCCGGCATGAGAATAAAAATTATACAAACGAGCGCACTTTTCGGCTCGTCGCCACCTCCTGGACGATCAGTTTATCGGAATTTGTTTAATTAACGTGCACGTCGAGGGCAGTTAAGGGGATTACTGCGAGACTCGCTTTAGTTACGGTGCGTCGTGATTTTTTTAACTACTTCCCCGATGTAGTTACTGTCGCAGCGGGTCATTCTCGGAATCTTTCGTTTTTTTGCCCTGTCAAATCAATCGCACGTCGTCGAGCAAAGTGAATTTAGTGATTGCATAGCTTTTGAATCACGCTAACTCTGCATAATTCAAAGTCAGCGGAATGCTCTTTCACGGCTCCCGAATCGGTGCAATTGTGGTTTTCTCAGTAGTATCGTTTGCTCGTCGCCGATAGTCATTCAACCCTAGGCAACTCGTAAGCAGAAGAGTAACAGAAGCTTTTTACGATCTCTCGATACCGCCGGGGGCTTCTCGATAATTGTTGTCAAATCGTCAAACAGATAGCTTCTACTCGCTGCGCGTTCTCCGTTTTACTTTTTTACATTGAATAGTAAGAATTTTCCTTCTGTTCCCGTCCGACAAAACGTATTGCGAGTTAGACCGAGATTGTTTTGATCGACGCCATTGCAGTGCGTCTTTCCCATTATCAACCAATACCTAAATACTACAATTGACGACACTGTTGAGAAAAATAAATTAATTCAGAAAACGGCTGGTCAAATCGTTTACGCTCACATGTTTCTACGTTCTTGCTAGAAAAAGGGATTCTACCCATGTTCACTCGACGGCGCCTATCGTAATGAAAGTCACCGTTTTAAAAAAACTGCAAACAAGAAAATTCTCACCGTTTATTAACTGTCCGCGCTACACTCTCGCGTTTGCTTCTCGCGCACTTACTCCAACTTCGGGTCCTCGTAACCGCCTTAACCACCACCGCGAGAATCGCCTATTACAATTTACTGAGAATGCGAAGAGGTTAATTAAATTTTTATTTCACGCCGGTCCACTAAGCGCGATTAAAGCGTCGCGCCAATTTCGGCGCTCCAAGCGAAAATCGCGGGACTCTAATTAAATTACGCGCACCTACATACATTTACGGCGAAAATTGTTTCTGTAACGTTACACCCTCGCCTAATGGCTATATAACTTGCGCGTAATCGAAATCCGATTAACGATGGCCAGAATAAAGTACCCGCCCGTTCCCGGGCAAAATATCGCGAAAAACTAGACTGTGCGCGTGTGTCTCGATCGAACGTGGCAGGCGTGTTTTCGAAAGGGTCCTAGCGGGGAGGCGAACGCGGATGGAACACGGCACTCGGCTGATGTTTCGTCGGGATCGTATCGCGGTGGGTTTCTCGCACGTCTCCGTCGCCTCTGTTCTTCGCGTCGTTCGACGAGGAAACGTTGCTCGAAACTGAACGGCACCGAGGAACGTTGACGGGGCAACATTCGGTGAAATGGCACGCGGCAACACTCTCAGCGTGCACTCACTGCTCCCGGCCGTACCGTCGCGTCGTCATGCAGCTCGCTTTATCGTGACACTCGTACGCACGAAATAATCGCGTTCCAGGTGGCTCGCTCGGCCGCGTGCATCGTTTTCCTCGTTCCACCACCTTCAACAGCGCGTTCCATCCTCCCTTGTTCGCCACCACCACCAGCACCACCACCACCACCACCACCGCCACCGACCACCACCTCCTTCCGCTTCCGCCTACTTCACCGGGGCGCAACACGGTGCTGCCCGTATCCAGGCAACTTCGAAGAGCGTGCTGCTCCCTCTTGCTCTTTTTCTTCTCGCGCTCTCTCCCTACCTCCCTCTCTCCCTTTCTCTCTCTCTCTCTCTCTCTCTCTCTCTCTTTCACTCTCTCGCTCTCTCACTCTCTTTTCTTCTCTTTCTCTCTCCAGCAACAAACGCATCACCGCATACACACACGCGCTGATTTCGTTCGTCTCCTTCTTTCACACAATTTCTCAAATGTTCAGAAAAGTACATCCGTTCTTCTTTCGCACACCCCCTTTGTCGATCTATCTCTCTCTCTCTCGATCTCGCTCTCCTCTTGCCCCCCCCCCCTCCCTCCCACTTCCCCACCCCTCCCCCCTTCGTTCGCTTTGTCTACCTATCTATTTTTCCCTCTTTCTTACCCTCGTCCCTCGTGGAACACGAATCCGATTCTCACTCCTCGCGTCCGCACCCACGACACCGTGTCCTCGCGTTCTCCATCGTCGAAAACATCCTGCCCGCGATACTTATCGAGACTCATTTAATGCACCCTCCCCATTGCTGCGATTCCTCGCCGCTTCCTCCGTCGTTCGTCCGTTAGTATGTCGATCTGTTAACGAACATCGGCTACGCTGCGTCCCCTGCGATTTCTCGTCAAGGCGGCATTATTTAAGATCGCATTATCAGCCGCTTGCGCATCGTGTGGAGCTCTTCTGTCGGTGGCAACTTCGAAGACGACAGAATTCGGAGGAGAAGAGAATAGGCTCGCTTGTCGAACGACGATGCCAGTCGACGTGGAGACGGTCGTGAACGCGAACTTGAAGGTGTTGACGGGAACGCCGAGTCCCCGGGTAAAGCACAGTATTACGGAGACGTTCCGTCGCGAGGTTGAACGAACGAGAGAACGCGACGCACGCTGGCGTTACACGGCGTACGAGAAGAACGAAGCGGGCTCGCACGGCGAGGTAACCGATCGAGGAAGGATGAGCGCGTCGCGTACGCACCTTCGTGGCTGCCTGCGTGCGCGCGCGACCGTGCGCGCCGCGCCGCGCCGCGCCGCGCGACCGTACGTGTGACGAGCGTGCGTGCGCGCGCGCGCGCTTAAGCGGGCGAGCGAACGCGCGCGAACGATGTCGCAATGAAATTGCGAGGACAGCGCGAAGAGGAAAGGAGAGAAGGTAAACCGGCCTCTCGTTCCGCGATCGTCTGTCCAACGGAACTGAACACCTCCGCGAGAAGAAAGGAGGCGCTCAGGATCCGGGTCGTAACGAGCTGCTCGACGTCGAGCTCTCGCAACTCGCAGCCACCGCCGCGATATAGACGAGAGGAAGGCAACCGACGCTGGGTATAACCCTCTGGCAGGGAGAGAGTCCTCTTCTCCGCCCTCGCCAAACTCCCCAACCCCACCCTTCATCTCGCTCCCACTTCTGCCTCTCGCCTCTTTTCCTCCCTCTACTCCCTCTACAGTTCACCACCCCACGCGACTCCCTACTGCCGTGCGCGCGCGCTCTCTCTCACCACCACCACCACCACCAGCATCCCCTTCGACACCGGCAGCAACAGCAGCAGCAGCGGCGGTGTTGCCGCTGCCACTACCACCTCCACCAGCAGCCCGATTTCGCGGGAGGTTGCGGACTGGACCACCACGCACCCAGCATCCATCCCCACCAGAGCAGCACCATGGATCTGGGAGGGGGTTGCCTGGCCGGGGGAGGGACGTGAGACACCATCCCCGAAGCCCACCCCACAGATCAATATTGTGCCCACCACCATCGCGCACGGGAGAATTCGCTTCGTCTCTTTCCACCCCCACTCCGCCAAGAGAGACTTTCCGCTCTTACCCTCCCTGTTTCACCGCCTCGCCAACCCCCATGGCTCAGGACGGTCACTGTGTGCCGTATACCGACGGATATCTCGCCGCGAGCGCACTCGTGCCTATGCGTGCCAGGGGAGAGCGATGGAGGGAATGAGAAGAAGAGGATGCGCGTGTTGGATGATTCCATAGCGACCGATGTGTCAAACGTTCGCTCGACCGCCACGCCGCGCCGCTCGAACATCGCACGAGTTCAACAGAAAGAGATTAGCAGAGCAGCGGATCTAGTTCTCGCGCTACTTTCTAGACCAATCCTCAGGGCCGACGGAAGATTGGTTCCTCGTGGGTACCAAAGATAGAGAGAGAAATATATGAGCGGTACGACCGAGCCTGGCCCCGAGCGGCCACCGACCGACCGAATATCGAACCGATCGATTCGGGTTTGGTGACATGGAATAAACGTTCCCAACGATACGGAGCTACTTGATGATGCTGTGGATGAACGCGTACGAGCAGATTCATCGCGTCCCACTAACAGAACCTCTATCATAACGCCATCTGATTTGACAGTTGCCCTTTTACGTTGTTACGAACCTCATCCCAGAAACTTCGTGGCCCATCACCTTAATATTGCATATGTCGCTTATGATTCCTCAGATCAGATTTCAATTTAGAACAGCTAGTACATACCGAAATGCTTCGTACTGCTAGAGCGAAAATGGTACAGCTAATATAAAACTCGGTTACAACAATAAAATGTCCGAAAGTTCACACGGTGACTACTCATACATTACAAATGAAACTCGTGAGACTGACACGTAACACTGTGCTCACCTCATACTAAACTAGATATTTTTCAACATATGACATGACTCATACTGACGTCTGATAACTGTGCAGCTATAAACATGTGGGTGAAAGTGCTTGTACCATACCATTCTTTTTTTTCTAAGCCACAAGCTGTATGAATAATTGTCGATAAACGCTAATGAACAAGTTTGCAAATCACCATAATAAATATATGACATCCAAAAATAATGGTATAGTTTTATCAGTTTATTTACATAAGTACCACCATTGTTGTGCGGCCAGAAAAAAATGTGAATAATTGACAGTGAGCAGCAGTACTGTCAGCAACGCTCTCTACGTAATATGATCTAGAACTAGTACACTCACACCGCATTGCCTACAGCAGCAAAAATTCAAAAGATATGAATACAATTTGAATAAATCATTGGGAAAGTTTTAGAAAATATGAATACGGCAAGTATTATATCTCATCTAAATACAGATATATTGTAATATCCAGTGGGAATATACAACGGAAAGAATAATGATTCTACCATTAGAGCCGTTGTTAACTAGTTCCATAGACGAGATATAGGGATACACCTATCATCTCATGGAAATTCTTGTTCGAAATACTGAAATATCGACCTCACCCAGGAACCAGACATGATCGAGCTGATCATCACAGTTCTCCGTCTGAATTTCTCCGTTCAAAGATGGAAATAAATGAAATGTACACTTTCACAAAATTCTTCAGCATTAAAATCAAATTGATATCTATAAATTTAGTATCAATTCTCACCATAAGCCGCGTTGTGATACGCTTTTGCACCCGGCCGATAACGTTGGTCGTAACGGGAAGATATTAATGTCATAGAAGAGTCCCAAAATAGTAGGGCGAAAAATACATTGAATATTCGCAGATGCAGAAAAAGTGCATCGAATGAAAGATATAGAGCACCGACGGAATATTATTGAATACTGCTAGCTCTAATGTAACCGACCGGCCCCACAAGTAGGTATGGAAACGTCGGTATGTAGGTTAATGGCGGAGTGCACAACGCCGCAGGTAACAGATAAATGTTGAGCTTTGATATTATACATTCTGCAACTGCTTCAAGCGTAATAACATTTTATTTTCTAACTTTTTTGGACCGCGTTGACATGATCCTTCGAAAGTTACTGGACCCCTAGCACCCAGAATGCTATGCACAATAGATTCATTTAAAAAAAAAAAATGAAAAAATAGCTAATTCTTTTCTGTGAATAATTAAGAACTCGAAAACAGCGTCTGTTAAAGTTCGGTACAGTAGAGCGATTGGGCTTCGAGTTATTTTTCCACCCGCAATATATTCTAGATGGCGTTGGAGAGCAGTCCCTGTTTTAGAGCGACACGATATCCCATAAGGTTGGGAGTCTTTAATAATATCTCGTCGGTGTGGGAAGTGTTTTTTTATCGATAAAATAGCACGGTATAGGTTATTTCCGGCATCTGTCCGCTAACATTGAACTTCCCGCAAAAGATGGATTGCTTGGGACTGGAACATTCAGACGAAATGAAGATAATAATCCGACATACTCCCGGTGCTTCAGAGAAATATCCTGATCTATCGCAATTTACTACTAACTCATTGATCGATTTGTTGTATTCTTTGTATCCCAACACATTCTGGTAAAAATATCTTGAATCAAAATCCTATACATAATGTATGCACTCTGAAGTCAGAAGCATCCAATAGTTGCAAATAGAGCAGAAATCCATCTACGCGTACGTATGTCTTCTGTCGCCCAAGCCCGCATACGTTGTGTAAAGCAATCCCAATTTCTCAACTCTTCTTACTGAACAACTTTGAAGACATTAGCATGAGTCTAACATTTCCTGTAACGCGGGCAGTCAATAATGCCGTTCCATTCGATGTTCGTTTTTGAGAAATAACCTGACATTTCCTATTTATTCCGAATAGCGTGAAGCCTTGTCCCTCTCTTCATCCCTACGGGTAGAAATCCATTATCATTTTGCGGTGTGATTTTCGGGATCTTAGAAGCAAACGAGGGTATTCGTGTATAATCGAAAAAAGGTAGGTTGTCGTTGGCTAGGATGCAGGTATACGGGGAGTAAGAAAAAGGTTGCACCTGGCACCCCCATAGGCGGAAACCTCACGCCTCGGGCCTAGCAGGCTGTTTCTATGGCCGGTCCAGAGAAGTCCCTTCGACCCCTGCCTCTGCCCCTCTGTCTACATTCCCAATGTCGGTTCTCCATGGTCCATTTGTTCCAGCCGGCCGAGGGTAGCCGGACCGAAGGCCTGGTCTACGTCTGGCCGCGTACTCGCCCAAAATAGTCGAAATTGTGGAGAAATCACCGTTCCTTTTTGCCATCTTCGACCCATTGTTACCAGCCCCCTGAGCATTCGTCGCCTTTACATTGAGCTGAGCACGGCCATTGTCCGTTCTCGAGTTTTTCGAGTTTGTCAAACGCAGAAGCAGGCAGACAGGCGGGACCGGGCGCGCGCGCGCGCGCGCGGGCGCACGTTCTGTTTGGAAAAGTCTGTGCGCACACAGTGGTTCAGCAGGATGGTTTGACTTTTAGCGAGTCCTTTTCAATTTCATTGGAGTTTAATGCCGATTGCACGAGAGGCAGAGCACGGCACCAGGTGTCACGGTAGCTTCGCGACCAATTCGTTCGCGTGAGATCCTTTTGAACTTTTATTTACGACTCGGAGGAATCAAACACGGATCGTTCGCCTAAATGCACGGAAGGACAAAGTTTTCAGTGCTCCGGGCGACAGAGGGTGGTCGAGGATGACGATCGGCGCAGAAAGGGAAGAAGAGGGCCGGATTGGAGGAGGAAGAGAGAGGGTTTTGACGTCGGCTCCGTCTGTGCAAACGGAGGATCGATCGACGAAACTTTCGGCTCGAACGTACGTCGGCGGAAACGTCTATTTGGGTCAGTTAGTTTCCGAACCGATCGTTTAAAAGTTTCACGGGCAAATTTTACACCGAACGTACGGAACACGTACTCGGGCGTCATTCGAACGCAAGTCTATACACTCATCGGGACTGCTGGCGCACGCGTGCGCGTTCGAGAATCCTCGTGGTTGCGCGGTGAGCTATAGCTGCTAGGGCTATTAACGCAGGGCTGCTTTGATTCGGAAACAATAGCCAGAGCTCGATTCACTCGTCCTTCTCCATCGTTAATTCGGTTTGGGTCTATGACACTTGGACTCGCGTATTGAATGAAAATCAACATATTCCCACGCGCACCGAGAATCAACGGCACGCATGCGTTCGCACGGCATACACCTACTATTTAAAATGCGAAATGACCTGGGCAACCGGGGCAGGAGTGGTATGAGAGAGAGGTCGAGAGAGGGCGGGGGGGGGGGGGGGGGAGGAGGGGAGGTGCCAAGGGAACCACTTCATACAAATATGTACTTATCCAAATTAATCACGATTACCGCGTGCCGTAATCCTATTTGTCCTTTGCAATAATTTAACCGTGCCACGTGATTTTAATTGGAGCACAATGAATCGTGAGCGCTAATTGGGGTAGACCGAATTTATTTCGGAGAGCGTAAATACTTGATTAATATCTTTGATCGTGCGCGGCCGATAGCGATAACGAAGATGAGATATCGTTCCCTTTTCGGCCGGCGGTACTGCTCCCTGGACTAAGTTACAGAGTGGAGTGGTACCAAGTGGGACGAGTAGAGAAACGTGTTTCCATGCGTGAGGTACTCACTTAGGTGAATGTCTCCCTTCTTCGCTCGCTTTTCTTCCCTTCTCATCTCTCCTCACTCTCCATAGTCTCCATCCTTCCTCATTTCATATCTCCCTCCCGCCGCCATTCTCCCTGGCCTCTCTGCCCTGCACGCCCTCGTAGTCTCTTTGTCTCTCAACGTCCGTATACTCCGGAATACTAATGATGCCAGTAGAAAATCCACCGCGTAGCAACCTTATGTAGTACGGCTACCTGCAGGAAAGTTTGCGTTTCGCGTGGCGCGAGTGGAAGTGCGGATGCGGCGCGAGCACGGCTTCGTGCTACTTTGAAGGAGCCGTAGTAAACGTCGGAACGTCCGTTGCGTTTCATAAATTAGGAAGAACATTCCTCCCGGGACGACAAACCTTCCACCCTCCGAAACTCGGCACGGAAACAGAAGACGTCTCGGCGCACGTTGGCGGTACGGATCCGGTTATGGCCGTAGGGGGAATACGATTGTTTCACGATGCTGGCGTACGTAAAAGGGGGATATGCGCGGGGAACCAACTACTGAGGAGAACACATCGCGCGTGGCTTGTAACGATCTGCCAAATTGCACCATGTCGGAAAGCGGAGGCAGCGTTTGGGAGTAGCTGCGGTTATATAATAAGTCGGCTGCTGGAAATTAATTAAGTGCCGCGCAAATTTTCCCTAACAAAGGACGCCGCGGCGGAAGAATGTTCGACGGGCAAAAAGTTCGCGGGTTTCAACTGGTGCGAAAGAACCGCGGTGAATGCTAATTCAATAACGGCGGCCCGTGTAACGACCATACGCAATTGCTGATACGCGATATACGCGGCAGGAATGAAGAACAACCGCTCGACCTACCAATATACGCGGTTTGTTGGATTACACGTATCGTCCGTGTGCGCCGAAATTGAAATGAAATACTCACCGGGGAGCAATGGCTAAAAAACGAGACAAAGGTAAGGAGTATGGTGGTGGAGAGAATATAATTGAGGCGAGAGCGAACCGATCAGCGCACAGAGATAACCGAACAACAGAAATTAAAAAGGAAGTAAAATCGCGAGAAGAAATGGAAATGCCACGATCGCAACTCTCCACCTTCTTACCGCTTCGTCCGTCATTCGTCCGTATCCCCGCAATTTAGGCTTCGTATCGCATTTAACGACACGCATCGGCCAGACGAGAGTTCCTTTACTACGAAAACTAAGTACGAGGTATGAGCGGGCTTTGAAAAGTGGAAGGATCGAACTGGAGAGCGATGGAAAGTTCTCGCCTAGCTTGAGGAAATCTGATACGGTTCTCGCGGTATCGAAAAAACTTCTCGGCGGCAAGTTTTCTACTTGGCCACCGCCATCAGCACCGACGTTGGTACTCGGCCGCGAAATACCCTCTATCACATCTTTCCCCCGTCCCTCCCGGCCCCAGCTCTCCCGTCCGAAACCTTTCCAACTCGCGAGTTGAAAGAAAGCCCCGAGATAAGGCGCGCCACTATTATCAAGGATGCTTATTATCCGAAGAATCAGCGGATTTGAGTGAAAAGACCGAAACCTCCCCAGGAAAACCGACGGTGCGTAATCGTTTTCGTATATCCGCTGGCCGCCTGATATTTCGCTCCGATTGCACCTCGTTGCGGTGAGTCCGATAGAGGCGGCGGAAAGACGGATTGAACTACGTATTGTTCGGTGTCGCATGGAATCGACTTCGGCCGAGTCGCTGTGCGCTCCTTGGCCAGATTTATCGGCCGACACACCGTAACTTTTATTCGATTCACTTCCGCCACGTAACGCACAATATTTTCTCGCTCTCGCTGATGCTGCTTCAACGATGAAGAATCGATTGGCACTGCTGTCGCGCCTCTTTTGACTCACGATAAACAGCGAATGATACCGGGAATCGATAGAGGAATAACGAATTTGAAGAAGCGAGCGCACGTAGCTGACGCCGGGATTCGATTCGCAGCAGGGGGCACTTTCCGAACAGCTGCGTGATCACCCTCTCGTGCCAAAGAAATTATAAGGCCGTCAACAGTTTGATAGACCGATTCAGCTATATGCGCCGTAATCGCGAGACAAAAGTTTCGAGCTTGTCGCGATACGTACTGGGATAATTGTGAAGCGACCGAGAAAGGTATCGATTTAAAGAGACTCGCGAACAGATTAATTCAAACGTCGGCACGGTTCTGGAGGCAAGCCAGGAACGCGAAGCAAAAGTATAATTATCAGGACATTTTCGTATGGTAATGGGATGAAAAAGAGGCATGAACCCGTGGCCGGGACTGAACCCGAGTTGATCTCCGAGAATCGATCGGCTTCGAAGGACAAATTGACTCTACGTTGTGCGCAAATCCAATTTGACGAGACTCGATCCCCAAAGGGTGGAAGTGCATTGCGACGTCGGGGGAGGCCACGCAATACGCTGCTTTCTCCAGCTCGACGGAGTCTAAATTCCGTGGGGAGCGCGCAAGCTTTTGGCGACTTAGCTAGGCAACCCTGCCTGTCCTTGGGTGGCGTGGCATAGGGTGGGTGAAGGCAAAAGAACGGGAGTCGGAATACGCTCAAGGGTGGAGAGATGCTTGCCTGCCTGTCTTCTTGCCTGAGCTGCCAGCGGAGCTGTACTTCACGATCCTTTACAAGCACGTGCCTGCGTACGCTTGCGTCTGCGAATGCACCCACACTGGCGGCGTCGTTGAAGGCTCCATAAAAAAAGATTTTCACGTAGGGATCAATGTGGCGCCCGAGAAGAGGGCGTATATTCTCGAATATTTGTTTGACAAATTTTCCATGAACGCGTCATAGCGAACAACCGGTTTATTGTTCATGAGAGATTGAAGTCGCTTTCGACAGTAAACTTACAAATCTGGAGTCATAACGGTCAGCAGTTATCTCAAGACCGCGGATCCTATCTGAGACTCTCCGAATTTACGAGCAATTTCCATCCTCGTTACGATTCAGAACTTGCAACATAAATCTGTCTCTATTGTCACGCGTAAAATGACTATTGCGTGGCGTGGCTATTGCGATGACGAAGAAAATGTGTTTTGCAGGGTACCGAGCGGCCACCCATCGCTTTCCACGGACTACGCTCTGGAATAATCGAAAAAATGATAATCGGCCGAACGGGTAGAAAAATAAGGGAAAGCTGGAAACTAGAAGCTTGCGTACTCTATGTTAAATCGCGTGCGGCCGTGCGCAATCAGTCATCGAAATGGACGAATTGCGGTTGCGTTGGCCCAGAGACACGTTCCAACTATGGGGGCAACAGCTCCCCATGGCCCCGCTCGAACACTCGCGCTCGTAGTGGTGAGCCTGCTGCAGCCAGCCACTGCCGTGGTCGTCGGTGTCGCTGTCGCTACCGCCTCTGCCGGACAGCGTCGTCGGCGCCGTGCGTGTGTGTGTGTTCACGGTTGCGGATACAACGAGTTGCCCACGATGCGGCCATACAGCGGATTCTCACTTAATCAGACTAGGAAAAACGCGCGTTGCAAGAGAATCATGGACAGCGCGGACTTATTCGTCGTGATTAAACGATTGCGTGTGTAGAAGCGAGGAGTGGTTAGGTGTTGGTTAAATGGACTCGAGTACGACGATCGTCCGCTGGCGGCGCGGCGGTAGGTGGGTAGACGCAGCGACGAGCGAGACGGACACGGACACGGACAGTCGAAGAGAAAGAGAGAGTGCGTGAGGTGAGTCGAATGAAGCAGGCGCTCTCGTGGCGCCATCCTGTTTTGCTTTTCGTACGCTCTCGGCTGACGTCGCTAGGAACCGACTCGACTCGGCTGCTCGGCTCGGGGCTCGGGGTTCGGGGGCCGGCAACGGGACGCGGAGTGCCTTCGTGCGACAGTTTGCCCTCTGTGCCACTGCGAGGTGGATGCGATCACGCCTCGTCGGCGTTGCTTGATCGCGCTCCATTCCGACGTTGTTCATACGCAAACGCTCCGCATATTTGGCATCACGAGGAGAAAAAGCAGGGCGCCTCGCTTCGAGACATATGAGCAGGAATATCGGCGGGACGAGGTGGAAGAGGAAGAAGAAGGCAACGGTAGCATTGCGAGGAATGTTCGTGCACGATCGTTTGCTCTCGCACAAGGCACCGACCGCTCGCGATATGACGCGATGATCGTCGAGCTGCTTCTCGGTGCATCCGCCCTAACCGTCGTCGTCGTCGTCGTCGTCGTCGCCGCATCATCATCCGCTCCGTCATCCACGACATTATCCTTCTCCGCTCATTCCGATTCCACCTCCGCCTTAGCCTCACTCTCCGCGCCGTTGTCTTCGTAAATAGCACGCTCCGCCGTACCCGCGCGTACCCATTCCCGGTGTGTGCTCATTCAAGTGTTATCGTCAAGTGTTTGCGCGCTAAAGTTTCTCAGTTTACGAGATTCGCCGTGAATCATGGGTGATGTGCATAGGCTTCTTAGTGATCTGGACCTTGAGGATACTCCCGTGACTCGAAGAAAAATCGACCTGACCGCCTCGGCCGTCGCCGGAGCCGTCGACACCGCCATCGCAGTCGCTTCCACCGCTTCCACAGACTCCTCTCTCGACGCGGTAAGTGCTTTTTCTCATTCCTCTCTCTTTGTTTTTATCCGCCTAATCTGTCCCACCTCTTCGCCAACCGTTATGTAGTCACTCCCACTCCGTATTTACGTTTCTCTCCCTCTCTCTCACACACTCTCACTCTCGCGTATCTACCTCTCTACCAGTGTGTTGAAAATGCCATTGGGGTTAGGGAGGAAAAAATAGGGGACTGACAGGGTAGAATCGAAACAAAGAATTGCACGCTCTTACTCGCGGTATGGTGACGCCTTCGAGTTCCACGAATCGAAATGTGCTCGCCTAGCACGCTCGGATCATTACGCTCGGCGAAGCTGCTGTGACAGCGTTGAATCACGTACGTGGCAAAAGATTAGAGCCAGTCGAGTAATCACGTTGCCGCAACCACGCGCGTTGGATTGAACGCGGCGAGCAACGGGTGACAGTTCCGTAGATTCGTGTGCGTTACTTCGGTGCCAAGTCGTCAGCCGACAAATAAGGAGAAGGCATTCCTATAAGCTGCGTAATATTACAGCTATCACTTTTTATCAATCAGTCCGCGCCATACATTTACGTTGCGCGCATACCGTTTTCACGCTTTACTTATGACTTATGTTTACGCTCGATGCCAGTGAGCAACGTGTATATACAGTCTTGGAGGATTACCACGCGCTTTCAGTTTTCTCTGTGTACTCCATTCCTCGGTTTACAATATGCTACGTCCTTTTCTGGTTCGGAGGAGCGAGCCTGCTTCATAACGGTGCATAACTATCTTGCCACCGTGCGGTACTGAGTGTTTTGAAAGTTTACCGCGCGCGACAGATAAACGGGTCGCTGGCTACTCGATCTAAGGCACGAAGTAATTTCCAGATTGTGCTCCATAAATTCCCGCCCTGTCGTAATTCTAAAGAATTTATTCACCGTGAACGAGATTTACATCAGCGAGTTTACAGTTAATCCATCGTATACTTGTCGTTTTATTTATTGTCTTCGCCTTTCATTATCGAAAAGCGTACGTTTGAATCATTCGTTGTGAGTGCAGTACTCGCAGGCCAGATAGCTCCGGGGTGCGCTCGTCCATTGCCGGACGACGCAGCAAAAGTTGTCGAAAGTTCGATTTACGTTTCGTCTGGCGTACACAAACGCGCGAGTGCGCGTGGACACTTAGAAAGCTGTGCACATGCCGGCTCAGATAGGACGCGTCTCGATACATTATACTCCCCTATATGAGTATATGTACACTGATACGAGTCGTCGTCTTCTTCGGAAAAAGAGGCAGCCAGAGACAAAGGCAGAAACGGAAAGAAAGAAACGGGCAGATAATACGGTTCAAACCTATTAGGCTCTTCGAGACTTTCCTTATCTCGTCCGAGTAGAGAGTTAAGGACTTAACCGTGAATTAAGTCAAATTGGTACTAATTTCTTTCTCTTTGTAACCGCGCGCGGGCGATAATTTAATTAACTGAGCAGCGAGAAGCGATGGCGGATTCTTTTGTTTCGGGCCTGGATAATTGCATTGCCGAATTAGGATAGCGGGGGGACAAAAAATATTGCGCCACTGTCTGCGCTAACATATTCGCTAATATATTCGCTAATGCGCCGTATAATGCCACCACCGCCGACTCGCCGAGGGACGCGTATGTCGAGCGCATATGTCGCTTCGACGCTTCGCCAGACGACAAGGGGTTCCACGTATCGCGGCACATGCCCAACACCTCTCCTGCTCTTTTCACTCGACCAGTTGCTCTGAATAATGTGCATCATTTCGTTTCTATAAAAAGGAACGGTGCGAGCAACGTCGACGCCGCGATTACTCCGAATCACGGTTCGAACCTTGGATTCGCGTCATTTTATGTTCATGCGCTAAAACATCGATCAGCTTGTAAGGTGGCGATGGTAAGCACCCATTTGCACTGGGAAACGCGCGGTGGGCGAAGGATTTTTCGCCTCGCTATTTAACGGTAGTTAGGCGACTGAAAATTCTCCGCCGGGAGTACTTTTCAGCGTCTTACGGAGTGCAAATATAAGTGTGGCGTAAGACAAGCTACCTACGTGCCGAAGTACACACCGAGGACGCTAGACCGGTACTACCGCTTTTCTTATCCTCCTTCCGTCCTCCTCCGCCTCTATCTACTATTTTATCCGTTTACTTGGTCTCCTTTCTCGCTGCCTGCGGCAGCGAGACTCTCGTGCGAGCAGGCGGGGCACATTGGGAGAGGAGAGGGCTCGTTGTCCATCGAATCGAGCAAACTCGCTTCCCTGCAGCAACTGCAGCGGCACAATAATTGTCGTGGTACTATGACAACGACGACGACGCGGAGGAGGAGGAGGAGGAGGAGAAGAGACCAACTCGAATACCGATACTCGACGCGCACTCATGCACAAACACACACGCGCGCGTTCTACGAGTACTGGGGCCCACCTCGACGAAAATGTCAAGAGCATACGAATTCGAGGGGTTCCCAAACCGTGCTATCTGAAATCCTATTTTATGTATCGTGCGCGCGGGAGGGTTGCGTCTGGTTGAAATTAAGCGAGGCAACGGTATCACCTTCGAGAGGATCGTTCTTTGAAATCGGGGAGACAGAGGCGGCCTCGAGAGGATGTGGGATTCGGTTGGTTGATGAAACGAGTGCTGGGCAGCCAAGTCAGTGTTCCATGTTCCATGCCCGACGCGATAGTCGATGAGGAGAGCCGCCGTTGATAGCGTTTTCTCATGTCTCTGATTCCGTTGAACTCTAACAAGACTGCCTTGACGCTACCCTTCTTCATTCAAGGATTATTCTTTCAACCGGGCGTAACTCGAACCTCCGAACGAAAGTGGCGTTATCGCGGAGAAGGTTGCCTCGGTTTACTTTGTACGGACGCGATGGCCTAACGCTCGTTTCAACGGAATCGGCATTTGCTTTTATCGACGAACGAATCGAGTCGAATATCTTTGCGTAATAATATTCCACGGAGTCGCGAGTCTCACCCCCCTCCCCGACCGACGTCGAGATATTGCCATGCTGCTTCTCCTACATATATATATATATATATATATATATATATATGTGTGTACCTACTCGACTCGTCTGTCTCTACAGGATAATATTTGTTTTAACGCAGTCGGCATTTAGTTCTATCAGCGAGCGAGGCAGAGAAGTTTCGCTATCGATATTTACATAAAATTATAAGTTCACGAATATCCCAGACAGAAACTCTTGGTAGAGTAAAGGTACCTTTGCCACTACTCGCTGCACGTTCCACTCGTTTCGTACGATCGACCTTGTTTCGTATCGCGATAAGGTCGATCGGTTTCAGTCAGCGACGATGTCTCGCCGCATCTTGAAACTGATATTTATCCTCCATTCGTAATTCACGGAACGGAGAACGAAACTCGCTCGCGCTGAGACATTTCTTCATTCCGACGATCCGGAGTCGGTCGCTCGGGGGGAATTAAAAATGTTTAGATCAAAGCTGTTGAAATTGATCGATATCGAATCCGTGCCGGGGTATAAAGACTTTATTTCCTTCGGTCTTTATATTGGTTTCCATAGACGCGGGCGAAGAGTGGGGTGGGTGCGCGGGTGTGGGGTACTGTCGGGTTAAGAGCCATGGTCTTATAGCGGGCCGAGGGTAGTAAGAAGGAGACCGGTTGGGAAATTTGAATAGCTGAACTCCTGGAGCTCATAAATCTAGAACAATTCCACGATAAAGGAATTCTTTTCCTTTTCCTTCTTTTCTTCGACTCTCTCCCCCGGCCGAGCTGAGCTCGGTTAAATACGATGGTTTTGTTGCCGGGCGGCGGATATGCAAGTCCAAGTGCGAAACTTTTTTCCGCCTTCAACGCGAACGCAATCCATTTGCGATATCGTGAATCGTTAATTAGCATTTATGGGTATAGAATTTTTCGAAGGCCCGCCCATCGACATCTTTCATATGTAAAGCTCCCGAGGTATTGTTTCCGCTCGCTAGTGCACGATGTTTCAATGATATACGCGTGATTTGACGGAGTAAAACGAAGTATGACGTATAAGCGACAGCTCTCGGCCAAAGGGCACATCCGGCAAAAGTATCTTCGTTAAAGGATTACTTGAAATTTCGTCGATCGCTCAAGGGAGAGGGTATAACAGGTCAAAGCAAGCGGATAGTTGTAATCTCCCGTACAAAGTGTGTTTTGATGATGAACGAGTTTGCATCGCCACGTAATACTGTCTCCGGCGGAACTGTGAGTGCGTTCAGGTTTATGGATAAACGGACAAGTTTGAAAGCACTCCCGTGCATGTGGGGTTAAATTGCGCGATAGCCGATAGACAGACAGGCAGGCAAGCAGGCAGGCAGGCAGGCAAAATCGGCCAGGTAAAGCAAGCGAGTAAAGTCCACGCAGCATGTGTGTGGGTAGGTGGCCGCGCGACACACGTCACGGCGTCACGGCACTCTTTCGTCTGGGTGACGTGTTCTTCGCTATAAACGTTTCGCTCTTACTCTTCTTCCGTTCTTCCTAACTTTTTCTCCCTTTCCCCCACTCTTTCTCCTCTTTCGCTTTCTCTTTTGCCTTTCTTCCTTCCTCGCCGCTTTTTCCGCCGGTTGCAGGTCTTTCGAAAGCCACGTAGCTATATGCGAGACGTAGAGAGTAGCGAGGGTGCGTGAACCACGGGCCCGGGCTCATTAATGTTTTCAAGGTGGGGGGGGGGGGGGGGGGGGGGACGCGTGCGTTCCTTTGACCTTTGAAAACACGGTTTTGCGCGCGAAAAAGCAAAGCCGCACGGGAACCCGTGGAAAGCTGAAAGGCAGCCTCGGCAGTATACAGGGAACACTGTATGTCGTTCTTTTCACGCACGTACCTATTTCTTAATTAAGGATGGACAGCGGTAGCAATTACGAGCGAACGGATGATGGCATCGTATGTTTATTGATGCGCGCGATGCACGTATCTCGTTTCCTCGAACGAACACACAGAGCACGGTTGCGTTGGTTGATTGGTCGTGAGATAAACCGGACCTCGAGAAGCGTATCTCGGGAGATCAAGATGTGCATACAAGACGATTTCCTTGACATTACAATTGTTGCGTTCTTAGGCGCTGCGTTGAAAACTCGGGCGTAGCTGTCGTGAAACGTGTATCCGCGCGCTCTCGCTTTGTGCCCGAAAAACGAATGGGCATTATCTCACATTTCGATCTCGGTCGACCACAGATGTCCCGCGGTGTTATTATACCATCTCCGCCTTGCGCGGTGCTTTCATTCGGACCGAAACACGGTGTGGCGTGCAAACCTGTATATATACCTCGTATATATACGCGACCCGTGTATCGCCACGAGACACGCCTGTTTAACCTTTCTTTCTTTCCTGTTTCCTTTCATTCCTCCTTTCCCTCCTTCGGCAACAAGAAAAAGGAGGCGGAATCGCGGAAAACACTGCGCGCTACACGCTTTCGCCGAGCACCACGACGCTCTGTATGTGTATACGAGAATAGATTTGACGATTTCGCTCCACCCAAGAGCCGTCCATGCGCATCCATTTGATGTGAGTTCAATAAAGCGGCTTCGGCTCCGTGACCGGTATCTCAGGGCCGCCGACCACCTGTCTCCACCTCTCTCTCTTTGTCACTTTCTCCCGGTCTCTCTGTTTCTCTCGCGCGCGCACACACCGCCGAACGACTGATTGCGAGCACATGCTACCTATAACTGCGCTGTCCCGGCAGTTAACAATTTTGGCACGGCTCCCCGGAGGCAGAACTCACCCCCTTCTCCCTCGTCGCTCCCTCTGTCCCTAAAGTCCTTTTTCGATTCGTTCACATACTGTTATAGTGAACGTCCGCTTTTGCCCTGGCCACGTTCGCCCTTGATCGGCGGAAACACTTTTTCGTCCGCGCGCCTCATCATTCGCGTGGTTTACGGAAGGAGTAGCTGGACTCCGTGTGTACTCGGAATGACGTGGCCGAGGACTGCGGGGTGAAGAGGTTGCATGAATGGAGTGACATTAGACCTAGTGCGCTTCTTCGACACGTATGTCAGGCAAAGTTCGTAGAATGCTTTATGAGCTCGTGTCGTGCTCGGCCGCTGCTGTCTACTCCGCGTAACATCGGCTTACTTAACCTGGCGCGACGTAATAATACCAGGATGTACGTGCACGTAAATTCACATAGTAGAATGTGACAGTCGACGCGTTAAATATCGTTCCATCGTCTAGACGCATTGCAACGAGTTGTCATTGAGCCGTCGACCACTGTCATTTAATCGGCACTTTGCGTAACACTCGGCGCTGTCAATAATTTCGTAATACATATTTCCCTTTGCAGCTCCTCGCCCGTCGGCGGGGAACGATAAACGACGTTGCATTCTTTATGATTCACTGAGCTACATAGGAACGTACATGCGCGCGAAGATACATCGCGACAAGGTAGACATTATTAAGGAAGTGTGTAGCGGGGGTGTAATCGGACGGGGCAAATTAATTCGTATCCGCTTTCCATTATTTGCAGATTTCAGGCGAGCGAAATGTCGTTCGACATTTGAAATACCCTTTAATGGATAAGTTGGATGTTCCGTTGCCATCCTGGTCATCCATAACTTTTATTACTTCTTTTTCCTTGCGTCGTTAAACGAGATCAGCCACTCTAACATTGCGACAAAAAGTCTCTGCCGACGGTGAAATACGTTCGGCATGGACCGACGAACGGGATGCGAATAATGTTCTTTAAAGGCATGACCTCTTTACGTGAAACGTTAACAGACGTCCTATTTAATCATTACTTAGCTCCATCCCCCGTACGTTTTCTTTCATGAAGTTACTCCCGCGAAACGCGGATAAATCACCCTCGTTAATTCGCTGGCAAGGAAGTTCGTGCGTGACCCGATATGACGATTTTGTGGCACATTCCCGGGAATCGCCGAGGAAACGCGGAGTGTTCCACACTCTCTAAGATTGTCATCTTCTTCCTTCCGTGGATGATATTCGGGGTCTATCGTGTCGCTAACCCCCGCGAAACTGCGCGAAATTAGACCTTGGCACTGTTCCAACGTAACGACTTCATCGTTTGCTCTACGCCTCTACGCGGAAGAAAATATTAGTGACATTACTCTTAACAAGGCGCCGCTGTTCTCGTCGACAATTAAATCGCTTTTTCGTCTCGTCGGGAATTATGCTCGGCCCACTCGCTGCTGAGGACCCTTTCTCGCCCTGCCCCGGGGTAGTAAGGCGTAATTCGACGTGGCGCGATACGAGCGAGCGTGTAGGGCGGTCGATAAATTCTGGCTAACAACAAACGGCGGACCGGATTCGAATCCGTTACCTTCAGATTGTCAGGCTGGCAGTCTCTCTATCTCTATTTCTCGGAGATATGTTGGGTCATACGCACTATGAGAAAGGACTGAGCGTTGTTGCGTCGTAACGTACGCCGTTTCTTCGTGACATGACATGACGTGACGTGACACGACGCGATGCAGCCGCGTTTCGACCTTTTAGCGTTGCAAACGAGCCGCTCCGATCAATCAGCAGAGAAACACTATTTCGCGCTCTCTTTAGAACGGCCAACGAGACTTGCGTGTTTACCCGCATGCTGCGTGCCATATTCTTCGACACACGAGTTCTTTGTCGCGTCGTGGTCGGTCGTCGCGATTGCGTCATCGATTTCATCGAAGTGGCGGTATCGCGGTTTGTTACGTCATGCACGGGAATACAATCAATGCTCGCATTCACGTTTCACTCTTTTCTTCTTCCGCCTGGCATTTCATAAATCGTACCAGCGCAGGTATATAGTACGAGGTTCGCCGTGGATGATGAAGCGGAAATGCTCTTTCAAATTGCAAGCCGGCACCGCC
This sequence comes from Priocnemis perturbator, assembly GCA_963942575.1. Lineage (NCBI taxonomy): Eukaryota > Metazoa > Arthropoda > Insecta > Hymenoptera > Pompilidae > Priocnemis > Priocnemis perturbator. The sequence goes on along the minus strand of OZ012645.1, from coordinate 7,927,972 downwards.
CACCAGCCGGTAGTCTGGCCTATGTCGCCAGGCCGAGGGAGACGAGCGGCCGCGGCGTGAAGAAAGTGGACGTTTGTGGCGCTAAGTTTTTGCAACGAGCAGCAACGTTTCTATATTTCATTCTCTTCAGCGTGTAAAGGGGAAAATGAGAGAATGAAGTCAGAGAGAAACCTCGAGTGTTACTGGGCGTCGTTGCGGCGCGTTTAAGCGTCGTCGACAGTAGCAATATGCGCATCATGTTCTCAAGATACAAAGAGATAGAGAGAGAAGCTGCGAGAGGTACGCTTTAACGATCTACCTGGACGGAGAATGGGAGACGTTCGTACAATTTGGAAATCCAGCTGACAGAGACACACGAAAGGCCGTTATGCAGAATGCTCGTGTATCGGGTGTTCGTTTGTCAGAGCGAACTCTCTCTCCTGCTTGAAAATTCGTTTGTTCTAAGCTTTGCAATTAGTGGTGTTTGTGCTGCATTGTGGAGGAACGTCGGAGCTCGCGCACGCTAAACGTCGAAAGAACGTCGAAAGGGCGAGAAAGCATGGGAGGCAGCGTAAAACGCTAAGGGTTGCAGGGGTGGTGTTGTGGCGGAGGCAGCAGCGTCAGAGACGAAGGCGCATACTTTTCTTTCGCCAAACACGCTTTTTGTCCTCGTTACTTTTTTTCTCTCCTTCCCTTTTCCACCTCCACCCGCCAGCGGCAGTAATTTACCCGTGGCACGAAATAAACCGCCGTTACCTTGACTACTCCCTTGCCGGGCATTTCCGTGAGTTTCCACGGTTGCGTTTTTATCGCGTCGTGTATCGCGCCGTACCATCGCGACGACGCCGACGACGCCGACGACGCCGACGACGACCACGACCACGACGGCTACGACGTCGTTCCTTTTATTTTTACCGCGGCGACGCACACCGCCACTTTTTGGTTGCCCCGTTGGGAGTCAAGGTGTGTGCGTTCCATCGTTCTCCTTTTCTCTTCTTCGTCCCGTTTCGCTCCTCTTCGCTCCTTTTTGCTCCGCCTTTTCTTCGCTGTCTTTGGCGCGCACTGAATACGGTCACGGCGTTCGGCGTTCGGCGTCTGCCGTTTTTCCCCATAGGCCGCGCGGAATCGCGCGGGATTGAGCGTCCACCCTGAAACTGCTGATTCTCGTGTCCCGCGAGCTTGGCGCGCCATCGCGACGCTCTCGCGTCGCGTCGCTTAGTCTCGCTGAAAGCAAAGCGGAGCGGCGTACCGTTTGCGCAAAAACGCCCTTGCATAAATTGAAAGTGGGCCGGCCGCACTGAGAGCTCGAGCTTGCGCGCACGTACAATCCACTTTATGCCGTTATCGAGTTGCAATATATGGCAATCGTCTTCTTCTTCCTTTTTAACACTGCAACTACCGAACCGAGGCCTGAGAATGAGCTCTTTCACAGTTTTTTTATGATCCCTCATTTTTCAACCATCTTATTTCCCGCATATTTTTGCCAATTTGGCAGATTTTTATTAATATAAGTACATGTACAAGTGGAGAGTAAATTGGATGCAACGGTGCGTGTAATTGTTCCAATCGTTCTGCTCCCACTGCGACGCGTCCTTTTCTTTGTTTACTGGGGACGGAATATCAGTCACCTAGGGCTTTGTATGTAGTGTTGAAACACCCCTAACGAGGAAGATAGTCTCAGTCAAAGTTTTACTGTAAACGGTACTTTCATCGGGGTTAGAACTAATAGTCTGCCTTTGGTCAGGCCCCGAGGACGACGGCGACGGGGCATTGAGTTTCACGTTTGTACAATGCACAAATACGGGCATCCAAATACCCTGCGTAATTCACGCCAGGGAGCGACAGACCTTCGGGCTGTACTTCTTGTAATTCTATTGTGGCGGCGATGAGAGAAAACGGGTCCGAGGATTTCCGAATGGGGTAGAAATCAAAGAAAGAAAGGAAAGACAAAAAGGCGAACACACTGCCATTCCTGTTCTCCCTTCCTTCCCTGTTACCCATACCCGTTCACTTGTCCCCTGCAATCTCAACAAGCACATCCGGTAACGCGTAATTCCTCGCGTTTCAAGCATTCTTCTGATCGTCGTGTTGCGATTCTTTTCATTTCTCAAATCGTAATCTCGGCCACGGTCAAAGGAAAAGGACGCATCGATAGTACACACCTGGATCGCTTGCGCGGCATTCTGCAGTTTGTCCGTGCGGCGCTGCGCACTTGAATGAATGAACGGCAAGCGGGCAGCGCGACGCATGGACGGAGCTCGTAAGAAATGCGGATGCGTCCGGAAGGTCGTCAGTGGGCGAACGCGTGCTTCGTTTATTCAATTTACCGATGTCTCGTTAATCGATCTGTGTCCTGTCTTATCCGACGTACCTTTCCGGTGTCATGAGCCAAGTGGCAAAGTATGCGGTAGCAAGACGCGAGGAAGGCGTGACGCTTTGGGGTAACCCTCCAAAAGCATGTGCTGCATAACGTCGAACGCGCGCTCTATTTACATTTGAGAAAATACGGATACCGCCGACGCGCAAACATACCTTACTGTGTGCTTCCGTGCGTGCATCGCGTCTCCTTGTTTCTTTCGATCTCCCTCGATAATACTGGCCGTCTCGCTCCGGCGCGGCGGCGACCTCCATTCGTCTCCGGCTCCGGATCCGTCTCTCGTCGATCCATCGTTCCCCTCGGTCGCTCGCAATTCTTACACACTCACGCTCGCGCCCACATACGCTTCGCAAGTACAATTCCACGGATGCGCGCGCACGCCCGACTCTCGCTGTGCAACACGCACGCACACGGGAGGCTGCATCTTCGAACCGCGTTGGAAAGCAGCCTCCATGGTGTACTTTTCCTAACTTCATTATGCCGCGCCGTGGGTGCTCGCTAGCGCTTGTTTGTGCATTCGTTACATCGCTTTGCGTGCACCTTTTTTCATCCCTCTCCACCCCTCTCCCGACTTTCGTTCTCGTCAGTATGCTAACGCGTCCCCCCGGTTTTGACGAAGGGAGAGATGGGGAGTGCTGGCGCGTAGAGACGTACTAGAAGAGGGGGTTGCATGAAAGAGGAAAAGAGAAAGAGGGGTGAAAGAGGAGGGAAAAAAGCTCGAATCGAAATAGCCCGCAGACCTGCCTCGTCATTGTGCGCGCACAAGCGTATACATAATACATGCGAATATTAGTTGGCGATGAGAACGAGACGAGGCTTTTTCTCTCTCTCGCTCCTTTTTTTCTTTTCTTTTTTCACGAGACGAGACATCGTTATCGAGGCACCTTTTTATGCGCGCTCGTTTCCAACCATTTTCCACGATTTCGCCGTGGACCCTCTCTCTCTCGCGCCGCAATAGAATATTAATTTCCTAGTTACACCTCGCGCCGGGAGGTAATTTCCGTGCCTCCTGCGGCGGTCGCGCTGTCGAATGCGCGCTTTATAGCCGATGCGCGGCGGTCTAGCCTGACGACGAAAAAACGATCGAACATTTATCCCTCTCGTTTGTCCTGCGCATTGCATACTGCCAAGGAGATCTTCGACGAATAGGTCACACGAAGCCGATGCTCCACTTGCACCGCAGCGTTCTCGTATTTTTCGAGAAATCGACGTAAGAGTCAATGCGACGTTCTTGTTCGTCCTTCTTTTCACCAAAGCGATCGATCCGAGTGTCGTCGGTCCTCGAGGATATTAACAATGGCGGTGCAGTTGCATTGCGCGCTCACAGAGTTCGATTCTTGGCAACCAACTAGCCTTGCTTACGCATTATCGTTTTTATCGGCCAATGTGAAGAGAGGAGTTTGCGGGTAGTTTAGCGATGTTACGATGATACGCGCGTACGGCATATCTCATGTACATCACGTAGGTCTGATTTGCGTTGCGCACTCACACGTTATTGCGTAATCGTCGCTCTGAATTTTTCATAAGTCTCGATTGCGAAATGTCACGAGCCCCGCGAAAAAAAAAGAGTAAGCGATCGTACCCTTTTGTTCTACTTTTTTGCGACATTTTCTCTCGCTCGTGACGCCTCCTCGATTCAACCGCTCGTTCGCTCGCTCGCTCGCTCGCCTGGTCGGAATCTCGGGAGCTCGGAAACTCGGTCAGCGACAGACCGAGGTACCAATATTCCTTTTAATAACCGTATAAAAAGCAGGAAATACAATGGATAATCCGCTCGTATCGATCCATCGCCGCCGTTTATTTTTACAAACGTGAGATTCAATTTATTACACCGTATAATAATCGACGCGTGGCTACATTATTCACGAAACACGCGAAAATCAATGAAACCGCAACCGTTTGATTCACGAGTGGGCAGTATGTTTCAGAATTTAATTTGACCGCGGAATGTCTGCCGTCCAGTTTCCATTTTGGTGCGAGTTTCTCTCGCGTCTTATTGTTATTTTTTTCGCCTCTTACTTCGTCACTCGCTGTTCGCTCGTTCTTTTTCTTAATACAGTCGTCGGCCTCACTAGTCAATTGCTTCACGAGTGTATGTATTCATGAGGTCGGTCGTTGTTAATATATTTTCTGATTTCACCTTTTCTCTCTTCAATTTGCAATGCTGAGAATAGAATATCTATACTGTGCACCCCAGTCTTCTGTCAATGTTTTTTAATTGCATCCGTACAGGTTCGTTTGGACGATACAACGTATCCGTATCCCGTCGGCAAGAGACAAGAGACAATATTCGAAGGAAATACGACTGTTTCCGAATATAGCCGCTATCGCTTTTCACCTCGCCGGTTCACGTCCACCTGCATAGTCCGTCGCGCTGGCGAAAAAAATAGTGCACAGTCTAATGTATTAACGGGTCGCATAATGACCGCGACGGGCCGCGGCAAATTTCTGTTACGGCCCAAGAATAAACGGCCGAACGAGCGATAGTTTCAATTTGTGATTCTCTGCCGGACAAACTTTTCCGCCCGGAGGGATTTGAAAAATTCGAAGAGAGTTGAGAGAGTTGCGAGAGTCCGGCACGAAACGCCGGACCGCGTCACGAGTAATTGTCCGAGTTTCCTCTCGGGCGAACTTTTTCGCCCGAAATTTGGACGCTACCTTTTTTCCCCCCGTTCAGCCGGGTCTTACGGGGTGTCGTCTACTTGAGGCTTATCCCGGCGGACGAGCAAGCGGCGGGGATGGAAAATAATAGGAATTTGACGCGCACCCCGACGATTGCGGGCAAAAAGCAGTGTGCTGTTCCGGCGAGCGCCCGGGGCAATGCGGTTATATGGCTTCGGGGAAATATGTCGAGAGATCGAGAAGCGGACCTTCGCCGAGAGTAATTAAGCGGCGCGGCCTCTTTCAGAAGCACGCGCGCTCGCTCTCGCGCTCTAAAGACTTTGAAAACTCGCGGCGTAAATTACGCGTGCCGGCGATTACGTGGAAGGGTGGAGGGTGTATATATACGCCCGGCGTTGCTCTCTCGCTGGCCGGCTCGGACGGCTTGCTACCTTGCTGGCTGTATCGCTGGCCTGGGCTGCCGGCTGCCGCCTCACCCGACGTTACTTGCCTCGTTGACGAAGAAAAACGAGGTGCAAATATTAACCCGGACCGTTTCGATGTTTAATACGTGTGCGCGGTATACGCGCGTTCTACACTCGCCGTGTCCGGTAAACTCACTTGCTGCTCTCGCCTGTGCGGCCATTCTGTATCGAGAACGCGATAGCTAGTTCGCCCCCGAGTCCTCGGAGCCTCGGAGCTTTTTTCGTAATGGCGCTTTGGAGAGAGCGTCGGTGCGGTCCTCTCCCGTTCTCTCAAGTTATTGTCGCCGACCGAACCGGCCGTTTGTTCCCAGCCAGGATATGAGATCCGGAGGGGATCTCTGGTAGGGATTTCGCACTCGTCGATGGACAGAGAATGATTGCGCCGAGAGAGGGGTGGAAAAAGAGTCGAGCAGAGGAGGCGTGAAATATCGTTTACATTGCCAGCAAAGGAGGTGCGAATTGGGCAAAAGGGCTTTAATCATTCGTTTCTGCTTCGGCGTCGATCTTCCATTATCTTTGATCGCTGCTACTCGTTCGTTTAAACGGACTCACGGATAACGTAATTAGAATCAGCCTCTCTGTGCGCGATCTATGCTGATCAAGCAAAGTTAGCTGCGGTCGAACAAGTATTTTTATCGTCGAATGACACGCTCAGGCGAAATGAGAAACGATCGTGCTCTAATTTTCGTTACCTACTTGTCGAGCGACCGGTCGCGGGCTCGATTTAAGGGCACTTTCACACGAGCCCACTTGTGGCGGTGAATTTTTGGTAGCACGTGAAGCATACAGGGCCGATCGGTTGCCGGCTGCACTGACCGCCTCCTGTGAAAGCGCCGTAAGCAGCGAGCCAGGCACGAGACATCGAGCGCATTAAAATACAATATCGAGCGCGTGCCGACTGTGAAATGAGAGGACGGGAGGGTGCACGGAGTCACTCGCCTTTATTAGGACTGGTCCTTACTAGACGAGGGGCGACAACGGAGGGAGAGAAAGAGAGAGGGTCGGGCGCGGGCTTTTCGTTCGTCGCACCTGCTGCTGCCGCCGCCACTGCCTCTCTCCGACGTAATTGCTCGCGCGGCTTTGACGAATCAATCACTCGACTGCATTCGCGCTCGACGACTTCTGCAATTCAAATGAGACTTTTCCACGGCTAAGCGTCGTACCAGTTACGATCTCTCAGCGTAGCCGAGCAGCGTTGTCTCTGCGCCTGGCCTTTGAAGCTGAGGCAGGAATGAAAGCGGTTGGTAACGATTCGCGAACCTCCCGCGAACAGTTGATTGGGGAAGGTCGATTAAAAAAATATTCCATCTTCTTTTGTCTTCCGATCCGCAAAGTTTGCCCGATTACATGACGATATACCTATTATCCATCGCGCAGGCCCAGATATGCTCTCATGGGCTGTCGAAGCGCTTAGTGAAACAAACAGTTCGATCGTAATGAGATGTATGCGAATGTGTGTCGATAGATCGAACCTCCTTCGAAACTGGCCTCTCCACGTATAGTCGGAAATTTATGGTGTAAGCTCCTTCAATTGACGTACCTGCGCTTTGCTGAAATTCTCGAGTGATCAGCATGTAGGAAGTTCGCCGGATATTCCGAATTCCTAATGCAATTCACGTACAGACTAGGGCGCCTGTGGGAAATGTACCCCGTTACGTCTATTCACGTGCTTGTATGAACTCGTACGTAAACGCTCGTCGCGACGTGTGTGTGTACATATAAGGGTGCCTGTGTGTGCTTGCGCGCGCGCATGTACGTCCGCGTATATACATAGATGTATGTTCAAGGCGTAACCCCTCAGCAAGAAAGCTGTAAAGCGGGGAATAATCATTTTCGGTAGGAGAGGAAATTCACAGTCCTCGAACAAAAAAGTTAACCAGCTTCCAACCTCGAGAGTTTCCCCTCACGTTGTTACGATTTCACGTCGCGAGCCGTGCAATATCGTCGTGTAGCGGCTATAGTTTGAATTACGAGGGAGAGGACGGCGGCGATTGCACCGAGCCATTCTCTCTTTCATTCGCCTCCTTCTCTGTCCCATTCTCTTGGCGGAGAGAAAGAAGCCCTGCGCGTGGGTGCGCGCGTTCACTCGCGTTTCAGAGCAACGATAAAACGGAAGCACTTTGTGCGTTTCCTGTCGGAACGCGGGCGAAAGGTCGAACGTCAAAGGCGTCGCATCGCGTCGCGTCGGCACAGATGGGTCGGCGACAAAGATTTTTTTTCTATTCTGACTAATGGCATGTTTAAAAGTTATCGCGACGCTGCTCCGCTTAAGGGTGTGCTCACTCTTCCTCGTTGTGATCACTGTACCTGAGTAGCGTCGCGATGGAAAGGAAAAAGTCTGGCAAAAGAAATGGGATCGTGTTCGGCGTTAACGGGAGAATTGAGTGCAGGCGCTTCTTTTAATATATTGCAGACGGAAACGTGTTCTTAATCAGTGACACGCCGGGGTGCGGAAACGGCTGAGGGAGTGCAAGCTCATTGAAAAGTTCCGTCGCCGGTGCGGGCAAATCCGCCTCACTTGATTTCGAGTGGCGCGTCTCGAGCCCTTTATTTCCGATGACCGCTCCACGGCAAATATCGAGCGAAAGCACTTAGCGCATTTTCCTGCTGAAGCACGATCTTCCGAAGTCTCGACGCGTGCATATTACGTCGCCGCAGAAGTGAGCTGCCTCTATCGAAAGGAGGTCGGCCCTGCATCCTGGGTCGTTCAGCTTCCTCACATAACTCACCCTTGTGATTTTGCCTGAGCGATGATGTGCCGCACAGACGCAGAATGACGGCCGATCAACAAGCACCTCGCTCGGAAGTATGTAGCATCAAAACCAAATGACCAATGTTCGAACCTTACACGAGTGCATCGAAGGATAATAGCCGTATTAGGGACTTGTATCACATTTACTATTCGATTCTGCTAAAATCAGTCTTAGGGTATCGAATTGATCGATTCTCACGAGTACATATTTAACTTATGCCCATCACTAGTTATTGGTGGGGGAGGAGTTGGAAGGGTGCTTAAAATTTAACGTAAAGCCCGAACTCACGGGGTTGTTCCGGGCGCGGGGATTAAGCCTGACCAAGAGTAGGATACGCTGGATGGTGGGGTATTATCGCATACAATCGGGTTTGTATTAAACGAGCAGCGGTGAATACACCGCTTCAAAAAAGATAAAGCCCTCAAAAGCTGTAAAGCCGGGGCGGAAGGGGGACAGACTGTTGCCGTTGCCTGCTCTCTGGGCGTTGCTTTCTAGAACTGCGGGGAAAGACGGGGCTGGTGTACGGTGGTAGGGCCAAGATGGGGATGCAATGAATGGCAATGAGCGAGAGAGATTTGGAGAGCGGAAGCGAGGACGAGAGTCGGCGGGAGTATCTAGATGGAAGGAAGCGCCAATTTCGAGCCAAAAAGAACGTTCGCCGAGCTTCTTTCTTCCGCGAATCTTCCCGACTCGCTGCTGTCCGTCTTCTTTCTTTCTTTCTTTTTTTTTTTGCGCCCGCGCGAAAAAGCATCTTCTCCCGGAACTTCTATACTTCAAAATTATGTCTGGCAAATACGATTTTCGCTTTTGAATTGCGCAAAGCCGTATCTATGAAAAAGCACTTATATTGGATTATCAAACTTTTTCATTTGATACTGGCCGAACTCGGGCAGGGCAGCGCAGGGCAGGGCAGTGCGTCGCGAGCAGTTCTCCTAGACAGTACACGTTGGAATATAACAAATTCGACAAATTGTGTTTTTCCGCAACTTTTTTCGAATTTAATTTGCAGCGTGTTTATGTCGTGCACTCAATTTATTCGCTTTTGCGAGTCGAACGAGTTCAAGAGCCCTGCGATGGCAACGGTAATACGAGTTTTCTCGTGCGTTCGGGGTACGTCAGTGGAAGTTAATGTCACAAAGATTGTCGGGTGCACGAAAAATTGAAAAGTTCGCCAGATACAGCGATATTCGCAAAAGTGCAGCATCTTAAAAATTCCTTTCTACCACGGCTCGCAACGGCTGCGCATAGAATGTTGAGGATAGGAAAGGAAAAATCCATTGCTGGATGGATTTTACGATGCTAGACGCGATCCACGCAACCTGCATAAACCAATACGTATGCCTGTTTTGCGTTCCGGCATGCTGGGAACTCACCATTTCGTATTAACTCATAAAAAAGCACTCGCGGCATCGGGATGTAAGAGAAGTATGCAGCGCGCTATGCGTGCAAACAAAGTGTCTAACGAAATAGAGGCACGCAGTTTCACGTTTTCACGCTTTGACTTTTGCGGACAACTTGCGGAGAGCGACAGTTATTTGCGTTGAAATCTTTTGTTTCTCTAAATGTCGTCCAGCCGGTACGCTCTCAAACGCTTGGCCCTTTGTCCTGTGAATATACGGTACAGTGGTACACTGTACGACCGTACGTGATCCTTTTGTTCCACCTCGCAAGAATTTCATGGTTTGAAGAAGCGCGAGACAGGACTCTGTAAAGTAGAAGCCGCACACGGTGCATATTAAAATAGTAAAAGAAGTGTCAACGTCACCTCGTGTCATATTCATCGAAGCGATCAGTCCAGTCTGTTCGCAGCGAAGCAAACAGCAAACCTTTGCCCGTTTCCCGGTTTCGTTCGTTCCTGCCAATTGATATCGAGATCCGGCGATCCGGGTCCAATGTCGACCACGAGTAACCGTGAACAATGCAGGATCGAGCAAGAGTCGCGGAAAATAGTCGGGAGGCACTATCGTGCTCGCGGAAAAAATATGCATCCGTTCGGCGGGGGTGCAACTGCAGCGGACAGTTCTATGCGCACGTAACCCAGAATGTCTCTCCATTATTAATATTCAGCTGTACGGGCGATTAAACGCGACCTCGCTCCGTGCCCGGCCGATAATTATTCGCGAGCATAACCGCACCGGCTCGATTTTCCAAACCGCACCGAACGCCCTCTCCTCCCGTTCGTTGCGTGCGCGCGTTTTCGTCGAGCGTGGGCCATACCCCATACCGATTCGTTTCATTGCTGCGATCACGTAGTTCGCGCTGCTACCCGCTCAGCTTCTCCTTTATTTATTCCGCCTTCCGCCTCGAAAACGCTTCGCGCTCCAGCGGATCGCTCACGTTCAACTTTCTTTCGTTTACCTTTACCACCACGCCGGAATCCTTGACATTCTCGGCGCTTTAAATTTCTGCTGACTCGCTCCTTGAACCAGTAGTCTTTCCATTTGAAGGATTCCCGCTGCGAGTTGCTCTCTCGCGGTAACCACAACACCTCCCCGGGGGGAGCGGTATACATGTAGCCGCAACTTTGCAATTTTGCGTCGTCCCGCGCTAAACTCGTTCGTACCTTGGGCGTTGCAGCAGTTCGACGAGCGAGAGACAGGAGCTAAGAAGCAGCCACGTACTGCGGCGATATGATCGCTCGCTCATGGCACAGGACCGCTCTACGGTGCACGTATTAATGTCCCTACGAGCGAGTAAAACGAATGATTTGTTAGGGTGGCTTAAGCTTCGTTACCGTAGGTGCTCTTTGGAGAGGCAAATGGAGGAGCGCGCGCGCGCGCGCGCACACCACTGTGTACCACGGGGAGAGAAGGGCGGAGTGAGTGCGGTGTAACCGAGGACCGGGCGAAGGGGCAGACGGCGAAAGCTTCCTACGGTCCCGTCTCATCTACTTGATTGCATCGCCCGGATTACAGCGAGGCTTTAACGCATCCCTCTCGGGACGCCTAGCGTGAAAACAAAAAGAGAAGCGGCTGAAAGAAAGAAGAGGGGCCGCGAAGAGCGAGAGGAGAGGGAAAATGGGGAAGGAAGAGAGAGAGAGAGAGAGAGAGAGAAAAATAGAGCCGGGGATGGGTAGGAGAGAAAAAAAGGGAGGACAGCCGAACCGCTTCTCCCTCGACTCCACCCGCGACGGGTGCTCGAGTGAAATTCCCTGAGAATAATTTTCACTTCCACCTCCGGCGCCTCTTCTTCTTCTTCTCCTCTGTCCCCCTCCCCCCGCGTGTACTTTCTCTTTCCACCTTTTCGTTGGCCGGCCTCTTACAAGTATCCGCCGCTTCCTTGTCGCGCGAGCGCTTGTCATCCTCTTTCAATCTCCCGGCTAAAGCACCCATAGTAAGCAAAATCTGCCGCGGGCCGAAGAAGTTGGCGGGGAACCTAATGTAATACGCGACACCGATAAAGCGCATTTTTCCCTCCCCGACGCTTTTTCTCGATGCTCAGAGAGACGGGAGAGGGGGATTTGGATAGACTTAATTTACAGCGCCATGAGCTTTCGAGCTTTTAGGTGCCGTTCAAAGCGTAAAGCCTTTTGAGGCTCGATCAAAGGGTATAACTCGGTTATCGCCGGGCAGGGTGTGCTAGAAAAAGTTCAATATTCAATTCGATATGTGGGCGAATGTATTCGCGAGCTGTCCATAACTTTTTGCGATCAACAAAATGCAGTCTGCGCTTGAAGCTCTATTCCGTTCGAAATCTCTCTTATTTTGTATTTTTTATTATTATTATTATTACTACTAGTATTTAACTTTTCTCGTCGAAACGCTGAAAGGCAACGAATGGTATATTTGTGGGAGCTATTGGAAAGTTGAAAAGGAACCTCTCGCGTCACGACGGATGAACTCTCTTCGCTTTGAACGTCCGGATTTTGTATGGACGTGCTGAATTATCGAATGGCCGAGTTAACCGAATATCGGCAGCTATTGTATAGCAGGGCCGGGCAAACGCGAGTAATAACGAGCGATCGTGTTAGACGTCGCGTTGGGCGTCGTTCGTCGTTGGTTGGGCGTCGGGCGTCGGGCGTCGGGCGTCGGGCGTCGGGGCGTCGAGCGTCGGGCGTCAAGCGTCGAGCGTCGAACGGAGGTGCGAAGCGATCGATTGCCCGGTCGCATACAAGATTCGGACACAGCTGCGCCTGTGTACGTCCAGACGGTCGCTCGACGACCCCTCGCTCTCCCGTAAACAGCTGGGCGAAAGCACGCGCGCGTAGGCGCGTATACGAACGTTCGGCATCCTGCCTGCGCGCTTCTGGCAGATGGCGGGGCTCGAGATCGCTTCGATCGTCCCCGATGTACCAGATCGCCTGGATCGCCTGGATCGCCCGGATCGCTCCGATCACACCGATCGTATCCTGCATTCTCGACGCTCGCCCGTAACATTATACCGGCTCGGAGCGTGCTGCCCGAGTGCCGACGCGTGCGCAACACCCGCGTAATTCAAGGAGCACGCATGAACTTTCATAGTCAGCGCCGGCGAACCTTCTGGCACAAGACCGGCTGCGTGCGTACGCGGCTACGACGAAACGACCATATGTCGGGCTTCTGTCCCTTTCAGAGCCACCCACCCACTCACATGACGATGCAGCTCGCGGTCTAGAGTCTAGAGGAGCGGCTTTCTCGATAGCGAACTTTAGTGCGTGCGCCGCAACGCACTCTCTAACCATGCCAGATGTGGACGGTCGCCGATCGCGTAACCAGTTGAATGTATGCGTCTTCCACCTGCATTCGAACCCGCGCCGTGGCGCTTGACAATGTCGTTTGCAGATTGTTTTCGCGATCCAAGTAGAGCGGCGGAACATCGCCTTTCCTTTCCTTTCCTTTCCCTACTCTGGAGCGTATTTTTATACCTTTCATTGCATTGCCACGTGCAGTATCTATGCCATCGATTCGCGCAAAGTATATGCACGTCAAATAGAATTTCAACTGCATCGCAATTGAAATCGATCAATTGAGGATTATCGATTTATCTTTTAAGCCCGAAATTAGCTTGTTTTTATAATTGTAATCAATCATTTTAACGATCCTAATCGATCGATCACCACCGGTACGCAATGTTTCAAATGCCCACTCATCTACAACGTATATGAACAAAATGTTACAACACTTTGGTCATACTAGACGTTACGTTACACGGTTACACGTTGCAGTCCGCTAGTGATTATATAGTCGGCCGAGCGTCAAAAACGACGATTGGCCTTGTATGGGCGCCAGAAGACTCCGCCGCACAATCCACCACAGAAAGAAGCCGGTGTCCTCGTTCGCTCTTCGATTGTCGGGCATCGACCATCGAAGGCCGGGGACTTGGGTGTATGTATTCGCTCGTCCAAGAGATCTTATCGACTAATTGGAGCACCGTGCGAGCGGCAACCGGAGCTCCCTCCGAGTTGTGTCTCCTCGACTTTAATAGAACGGTACCTATTTCTTTCCTCGCGAGAACCGACAGCTACCTAATTACGGGCGATCTCTTCTTTCGGAACGGAATCACCGCATCACCCCAATCTCGAGGCATGGAACATTTCCAGCGCGCACCGCACAGGGCGATTGTCGCTCGCGGCTTATCACTATCTCGCGCTCGAGCTTGTTTCTTTTTCCCTCGCTCCCTCTCTGTCTCTCTCTCTCTCGGCTCTTTCTTTTTCCCTATCCGTATTCTTCCCCTTCAACCGCACAAAGGATTCCAAGACGCACCGAAAGATCTTATCGATTAATTAGGGACTCGGCACGGAGCGCTCTCGTTGCCTCAACTTCCCCAATGAGAAGGAATCGATATGCGCCCTCTTATAAACGTGTATGTACCTCGTTTCCTTTCCTCCGTCTCTGATTTTTCCTCTTCTTCCCGCCGACTAACGTTGTCTCGCGGTTGCTTTGCTTTTTCCTAATCTAATACGACGGACGTGAGCGTAATACGTATCTCAGCCGTTCCCTCTCGAACGCCTCGCAATGCTGGCCAATCATCTTTATGATTGCGACGTAAGCCGCTTTTCGAGTATCAAAGTTAAGGGGACGCGAGCGTCGTTGCTGGCGAATTTATTCGCGCGGCTGAACGAGATCGTGAGTAATGGCCGTGCGTCGATCGACACGCGAGCACGGTTTGGAATAGAAATGTTGGCAGACATAGCATCGCGATTGTAATTGCAGCGCGATCGATACGACGTTAAAACGCGGCCGCTCGAGGATGCTTTTGGCTTCTGTTGACGACCGACGATGCAGCCTCTACTGTTCGACGAGCACAGAAAAGATAGTTATACTCGAAACGGTTAGTTTCAGTCAACTTCTCTTATAAATGCTCCGGCGTCGCGGGGTCAAAGAGAAATTTATTTAGATCGTTGAACGGCGAAGAGAGAGAGAGAGTTAAGCTTCGTTAATGAATACCGGTGGTACGTTATAAAGCGCCATAAATACCTCCACTCTTTTCCCAACCCTCTATTCGTACCTCTTTTCCTTTTCACTCCATATTCTCCCTCTTTAGCCTGTCTTTCTATCTCTTTCATTCTTAGCAAACTCGATCGCGTCTCGCTTTAGTTCCTTTCCCATGCAAAGCAGGCTTCCGTGCATGGCGGATATGTATTACGTGTACGTTCGTTGAGGCGCGGTATAGCTTTGGGTAAACAAACTCGAGGATTATCTTGGGGGCTCTGGGAATTTGCGCTATGCCTGTTTCTAATTCTATCCGCTTCCTGGATTGGAAATAGTTGCGTGCAAATAAACTCGCCTTAGACCTGGGGGCGGGGTGAAGGAGTGAGAACGTGTCTAGCAAAATCTCTCTGTCTCTCCTTAGGACATAGAGATACGTAAATGGGATACGTGTCGCGTACGTGTACGTGTACGCGACGAGTCTCGCACTGAGAGAAACGACGAGCGCGGACACACGGGGCCCGAGTGAAATTCGGTCAGATCGCGTTGCTGAAGTCGCCCATTTCAGCGAACGCCGCGAACACGTACGCTCATAAGTCTCAATATGGAATAAGTACCTCGCCATCTCGCAGCTGACCGCCGCCGACGCCGCCGGAGACTTTGTGGGGAAGAAAATGGTCTCTCGCCTTTCCCTCGGTGTATCAATATTTATTTTGAACTCTGACAGGAGGGAGCGAAAGGGCGCGTTTCTCTTCTTCGCGCACACACGCCATCCTGAATTATCTCCGACCGCCCATATCTTCTTGCTGTTTTTTCTCTCCTCCAGACAGTCTGTTTGCCAATTTGTCGACGGTCGATCGAAATTGTATGTTCGTGATGCGGGGCAACACACTTATTGTTAGCTGCTCGCCGCCAGTGGCAATCTCTCCACTCGTTGGAGCGATTATATGCATCGTTGGCTGACCGATTGACCGACTAGAACGTTGCTCCCTCGTATGATGATGCTCTTGCGTCGGACGTAGGAGCAGCGTGCAATGAAGAGAGAGAGAGAGAGTGGGGCGAGCTTTGGCATCAGGTTGACGCGAGGTGTGAACGTCGTGGTCGAGCGTTAAAAAAAGGAATTCCTTAAAATCCGACGGGCCGGAGGGATGGAGAAAGAAGTATCTGTTACGGGGGTTACGGCAAGCTGCTACCCGAGGTAACTCGCGCACGAGCGGAGCGCGACAAAAGGGGCATTGTGCGGGCACGTGAGATTTCTGCATGTCGAGTAACGCCCCCAGTATATACACCTCCACGCGGAGCGTCGAACTGAGGTATTCGTGCTTATCGCATGGCAACGCGACACAGCAGCAGCAGCAGCACGTACCCCACTGACTTCCGTGCATCGGGTTATCTCCAGGCCCGGCCGAAATTCTGCGCCTTCTACCAATCTCTTCTCGCTGCCTCCGTCTTCTGCTCAGATTCAATCGCTTTTTCCAACATCCGTCCGCAGAGTCCCGTCAAAGAGCGCGCCCATTATCGCTCTCACCACGTTATTTCCGTCGAGTTCGTCGAGCAAGAAATACAGTTTCCGGTTAACGTGTCCGGATAGCGACGGAAAAATCCTCTTGAGAATTATGGTTCCGCGCTCGACGCTGCTGCGCGAAATCGCGCGCGTATCGCAAGGAATCGGGCGGGCCGCACTTTTACGGAACGTATTGCGGTATGCACAAAGTCGCACCGTTGGAAGCATTGTGCGAGCGCGTGAAGGATATTCGCGGGCCGGCGGGTGAGATTGGTACAATAGATACGTCTTTGTTGCGAGGCGTTCGTGCTTGTCGCGTGACAGCGCCAGATTCAGACTATGTACCCTCGTGCCAGTTCGGCGACTCTCACTCTTCGTGTCCTTATCCCGACGTTTCTCAATACTCCTGTACGCCTAACATTCTCCCCGATATCTCTCAATCCGTCGGTTCCTGCAGTCGTCGGGTGCGATGGACGCGACCCGCGACCGTGAAGCTCAAAGCAGTTTGTCATTCTAAACGGCATGTCGCGCTGGTCGTAAGAGCTTGTTTCGCCCGAAACTTTCGCACACGTTTGTGGGGAAATGTTGCATTCGTATACACACTCTACACTATACACACGTCCGCGGGTACAAAACATAGCGCTTAACTACCCCGCTGTGTATTCACCCGATAAATCAGACTTGATTATTATGAGACCATAAAATGCAGATCCTTACGTTGTTAAGGACCGTATGCGGGCACCGTGTGCTTTTCGGGAAGACTAGTTACGAACGAAGCAGACAATCCCACTTTATCTGATGGCGCGTATGTATAAAGCGTAGTTTATGGTATTTCTTAACAGTTTCATGAATTCTGAGACATAGAAAGTATTTCATCTGCCTTCTGGCCATGCTCAAGTTTCATGGTGGCGCTTCTCATCGCATTCTCTC
Source organism: Priocnemis perturbator (assembly GCA_963942575.1). Classification (NCBI taxonomy): domain Eukaryota; kingdom Metazoa; phylum Arthropoda; class Insecta; order Hymenoptera; family Pompilidae; genus Priocnemis; species Priocnemis perturbator. The sequence continues at coordinate 7,910,996 of OZ012645.1, read as the reverse complement.
TTTATTAGACGCTCTCCTATATTTATATTATTATTCATCATTCCTCGCGTACGAAATGCCGAGCACGCACCGTTGTCGCTCTGGGTGAGAGAAGCCGTTCTAAGGTGAGAACGACCGTGCCGCGTCTGGTCACGCATGAGAGCAGGGGGGCCAGAAAGGAAAAGAGGGACCGCGAAAGAGAAGAAATAAAACGTAACGAAACCGGGGAGAAGTATCCGAAGTGCCGTCCTGCCGTCGTCGTCCCGCGTTGCTCGTCGGTGGGATGGTTGCCAAGAGAAACGTGACTCAGGTTCTGTGGCACGTCGTATTAACTATCGTCCGAAGCTGATTCACACTCCGAGCCCGAGGCAATTCGTTACATCCTCCCGTGGCGTCCTTCTCGTGCGGCGGCATCTGGCAAACGGGTGGGAAAAAAAAAAAAAAAAAAAAAAAAAAAAAAATCACCCCCCCTCTAAAAAATGCATTATTAGTTAACCGAAGCGGCGGCGCGGCGGTGAGGGATTGGGTGGGTGGTGCGTCGTTTCCGCGGCGGTAATATCGTTGGCTGGCCGGGGACATAACGATGCGTCGGGACGCCGCATGAGCGTTGAAGCGCCAGCCGAGCCGAGCCGAGCCGCGCGTAGCGGCGGGGCGGGGTGAGTGCGTGTACGCGAGTGCACGGCGGGGAGGGCGGCTGGGAGTGCAACGAGACCGAGCGCGCTGTCGCGTTCGAACGTGTTTTATTCCCACGCGCAACGATAAATCACGCCGAATTTAACAAACTTCAGCGCCGCGCCCGCAATAATATACACGTTCTGCGGGATATTTATATATGCGTATTGCGTCGGTCGCCCCGGTACGTGGCTATCTTTCTCGATTTTTTTGCCCACACCTCCTGCCCTCCCCCTCCCCCTCCCGCGCCTCGCCCTTCGCACGGCACGTTTCACACACCCGTCATTTTATTCCTTTCCCGCGTATTTAATGATTGTTTATCGCCCGCCGCGAGCCGACGCGCGTTCGACGAGCGCGCTTTTTTGATGCACTCCTCGACATGCGGATGACTCGCGACACCGACGCGCCACGGACCGAGTCACTCGTCGAGATCGGGTTTCGAGCAATTTCGGACAAGCTTGTTGCGCTTGTCCCACCTGAAAGTTTCGTCGGAATTTGGCACTGGACCCGACAAATGCCATGGATCCACGGTTCGATTGAAAATGTCAAGCCCTTTCTCGTGTTTCTGTCGAGATTTCATCAACGAGACTATTGCATCCTGAAAAAGTGTAATACCGAAATTTCGACGGATTCGTCGATAAAGGAGGAACGTTGTGCGTTCAAGCCTTCAGTTCCGTCCAATTCCCATTTCGACAAACTTTGGCAAGTACACGCACTCTTCTCGTTGCCGTAACAGTAACGTAACGAGATACGAACGTTGGCAGCGATCTTTCGTATCCGAGATAATACCATACTCTGTCTTTCACAAAGTGGTCTAAGTAAAAAATTAACAAAAAGTGGAATGATAATAGTTCGCGATAATTGATCACTATCTACTGAGAGAATTTATAAAGAATTTATTAAAGCCGATGTCTCGACGCTTACATTACGTTCTATTCAGTGGCAAATGAATACAAAAATGCTAATGTAAAATACTATTGTACGTGCTATGCGCATAATTAGCGGTAAAAAAAGCGTCCTTAATATGCCATCGAAAATCAGACAAATACGCGCGACGCAAGCAACACTTCTGCGCGAAACTTGATCCTTACTCGTGGCTCGAACTCGATGAAACTCGATAAGTGCGCGTGCACTTCGTTCCACTGAGTGGGCGTGAATATTCTCCGTTCTTCATATCCGACAGAATTTGTCTTCCCCTTGCAGCTACGTCGACAGCAATTACATCGGTCGCGAGTATCGAGCGCAACGTGATTAAAGACGTTACATCGAAGGTATATACGCGGCGCGCTGTCGCTGTATCGCCTTCTCGCCGCATCGCTACGTAGGCGAATCCGGCACACCGTGCCTTCAAAGCAAGCTCTTGACATTTCCGCGAACGATTCTCACGAGTTAGTCTTCGATTACGTTCCCCGAGGAGCAATCTGCGAAGTGGCTCTCGCACGAAATTGGCCCCGGTACCTGAAGCGACAATAATCGTTCTCGTTGTCCTTTGTCCGCGCTTAAATCTGGCAAAGCGGCAAAGCGATGACCTGCTAAAAAGTCAATTCCGTATTGCGCTTTCCTCCTCGCCGAATGCGTTCGAGGCGTAAAGCATGTGTTCGTATCCCGAGTACGCAATTTCGAGCCGAATAAACGATCTTCCTCGGTCTCTGCTTCGAGGCGAACGTTTTCGAGTGTGCCCGGAAAGCAGTTACGAAGTCTGTGACCCATGGGAAGATTTTGTAGCAAGTGCCCTCGCGGATCGTTCGACAGCGGGCTGCTTCTTGGCACGCCTCGTTTTCAACGAAATCTCGTCCCTCGTCACTGCATGGATCTTCGTTCGGCCGAAGGGACGAATCTGCTGTGCAAGAACGAAAAAAATCTATCCGGCTATTTACACCGCCACACACACACACGTCTTCTCGCGCGCGCGACTCGCTTGTGTATTCAAGGCGGCTGTCGTCTGCGCGAGGGTTTTCGGATGGGAAGACAGACGAGCTGGCGAAAAGTTGTATTTACTTTAAAAACGCGGCGCCAGAGATCCCGGGACCAATGCGGAGAGAAAATAAAGTTCGCGCCGACGGTGGTGAGCCCCAAGAGATCGGGGGAGAACTAAAGAGTGTGCGTCGGGGACGCGCAGGGATCGTCGTTCCTCTAAGCCGGCGAATAGCTGGAATTGTAAAAAGAAAACGGCGGGAGAAGAGATGAAAAAAAAGACTCGATTATCATTCCAATCCAGGTTATTCCGGTGTACGGAGGAGCTGGCTGGTTTTGCCTTTGGCTCGGCCGAAAGCGCTAAAGTACCCGTGTACGATTTCACGGGCGTGCAAAACGCGAGATCGTCTGCCCAAAAGTAAGTGGATAGGTATCCGCAAAAAGGAGTAGCGCCCGGCCGCTCTGCTCCTGCACTCCATTGCATGCTCTCTCTCCCTCCCTCTCTCTCTCTCTCTCTCATTCTCGCTGCCTCCCGGGTGCGCTCGAGCGGCAAAACGTTACGAATCTCCATGAAAATTAAGCGCCGCCCCTTCCTTGTTTTATCTATAATTTACTCCCGAGCTGTCCGCATGCTCGACCGAACTGCGGAATTGGTCAAACATGCGTACCCCAACTCTCAGACCCTCAGCGTCCATGCGGCACCGGTTAAATGTATTTGAACAGCAACCTTTCGATTCTTTCGACGCCGTCCGCGGCAAAACATACGGGTTTCATCGATGTCCAGAGAGATACAGGAGAGCGCCGATGATAAAGTGCAATATGCAGCGCGAGTAGTATCCCAGCTTCCGATCGAATTGGCATAATCGATCACACGAATTTTTCGTAGCAGTTCTCTTCGACGGAAAAGCCAGCCAACGAGCCGCGCCCATTCGTACGGGCGAACAACGCGGCCACTTTCGATTTTCCATGCAATTTTCGTGCCGCAGACGGCTGGGTAGTCCGCGATTCGTATTCATTGTCGGCCGACAATAGCCTCTTGTACACTTTTTTGCGGAGGTTCTTCGTTGCGGTTCGCATTGCGAGTGTGTGTGGTCGGCACGGCGCCCCGGCGGTGCGTGCGTGAGTTTGCTTATCCCATATGTCGTCGTCGTGTGGTAGCTATGTATAACTGGTGCGTGCGCTGACGCATGGTACTCATGTGTGCACGCAGCGCACGCACGCGCTATATCACTACGCAATCTGTATACCTATATAGATTGTACATATACAGGCGGAGCTGGTAGCTGTATACGTCTGGTGATATACCGCCGGATATAGGTGGTAGGTAATATTCGACGATGCCAAAAGCACGTTCGACCAATCGATCCCTGGCACACATACACGTGGACGCGCAGCCACTCCTACAGAGGCACCCTCGTTCGAGCTATACACAGTTTTCTCTAGGCAGTGGGTGCCGGTTGCGCCACTCGAAGCTCTAGACTTCGGCATCGCCGCGACAAGCACGAAGTGCGGCGGGGGTGGGCGGGGGAAGAGGCAAGAGAGCAGGAGAGAGGTCGGAGAAGACGCGGGGAAGCGAAGAGCTCACTAGGTATCTCAACTTACGATTGCCCTAGGGGGCGTGCACAGAAGTGCAAAGCAATCGTCTCCCAGCTCTCGACCCCGTGTGGCTCTGTAGGTTCTCCTTCTCGAAACGGTAACGTATCGGGATACACGCGGCACAAGGAGAAGCGAATTGGCGAGAAGGAGGGGTCAGGTCCACCGTCACCCTCCACTTTCGGCCTCGAGTTACAAGCGGCAGGAACGTACACGACTTACGGAATTCGTTGTCGTCGTTAGCAGGCTCTGCGTCTACGGCAAAGCCGCTATCTGCAGCTTCTCCCATCCGAAAGGGGCTAATTTCGATATACGGGGGAAATAAATTGTCCAAGTTAAACGATATCGACGACGGCGCACCTAGCACGACGATCAATGCAAACGGTCAGCCGGTTTTCTTATAAATTTCCCGGTATCTCCTAGTCGGAGGGAGCTCCCAGATATAATCCGATTAAAGTTCGTCCGCGCCACGCCCGATTTGCATACCGGGCACCCGCGCAAATTATTCTGGTCGAGGAAATTCTTTAACCGCGGATCCGGCATACCGTGAAAACGTTGTGCGCGCGAATAAGGCGAACCTCTTCCGCCTTCGTGATTTCGCGCGATCCGCTCTAATTCTCGATTCAAAAGAGAAACGTCGCGGCGCTTACACTCCCGTTACCGCCCCTATTTACATACGGCTTACAGTAAGAGGATGTACAAAAATCCTATTAGTTACGTATTACCGGAACAACCCCGATTCCTCGGCGTTGGATTAAAATGTGTCACCAATGCCTACAGCCTGAATGCGCCTGTGAGAAAGCGGCCCGGAGCAGTGGTTGCGAGAGCAAGAGCTAGACGAAGAATGATAGACAGAGGGAGAGAGAGAGAGACAGAGAGAGAGGAGGGTACCGTCTCGCATCGATCTTCTACTCTCACGAGCAAAGTGCTCTCGTTGCTCGCACTGTATTCTACTAGGTCAGACACTACCTATATCCGTGGGAATCGAAATCGCTGTTGTACTAGTCATTGTCAGGTGGTCTCCCAAAAATCCTGAGATCGCGGTCGCTGCGGTGTCAGCCCTCCTCCGCCCCGCTGCTTCTCTTCCTTGCTTCAGCTTCTCCCGCACTTCGCTCACTTCCATCTTCCTCCGGCGAAGCAAGAGGATGCGCGAGCAGGCGACACGGCGGGCGTATATACTTTGACCAGAATTCCGGAACATTCTTGTCGCCCGTCCCGAAACTGTCGAATTAACGACTTGTACACGCCTCGGAGAAGCGACATTTTCGTCAAACGGCCGAAGTAGCCTTTCCACAACTCCGCTGTCTCTAGTCCCTTGCCTTCTTCTTCTTCTCCGTCCTCTCATTTACTTGTACCCTTCGCTGTATCTCCGTTTCACCGCTCGCACCTAGCGTGCACCGCAGATATTCGACGGCAATATGTATACTCACCTGCGGTGCTGTCAGTTTCGCAGCTTTCTTCGCCAACTATGTATTCCAAAGTTTCCGGCTGAGAGCGACTGCCGCCGATTCCGTCGAACGTGTATGGATCGCTTGCCGCTGCTTCCCCTGCAATTTCTTCCGAGCGGATAAAGCGGAGTTTAAAGGCCGGCAAAATTTCCAGGAACGATATTATCGGTCTGTAACGGCGATGCCTCGCGCTTCATCGGCGCTTCGACGTTCCACGAACCTGTCTCGCGTAAAATTCACTCGAAACACTGCTTCGATCTAGTGAATTCGTCATTCTCGCCAGCGACGCGCTTCGCATATGGCACTTATGCAGTAACGCGGACCAAATCTCTGCCAGCGATAATATTGACAGATATTTCATCTCGTAATCTGTCAGCAACACGTTTTAACGATCACGTTCTCTTGTTCCAGAATGATGGTCATCGATGCGTGTCCGGCCGAGTACCGGAAACACGGTTGCAAGATGTTCGCTGCTTGACATCGAAAGTGAGTACATTCACGCACGTTCATGAGATCGTTCGCACTGCCGTATTTTATTTGGATATGGGTTACATCATAATTTACTGGTAATTTCGCAGGGAATAAAGTGTAGTAATAATGGGCCGGGCGAAATTCACGAACGATAAACATAGGTGGCCTCATTTTATTCGATAAATACGCTCATCAAGATACATGTGCATCACACCCTTCGGCTCGCTAACAGCGCGAATTCCGTTTAGCTTCGCGTGGCCTGGTAGGTGCGGCATGCGGCAATACACCAGCAAGAGCGGTCGCTTTGTAACGTAGCAAGGGATCGAGTTGGTTGACCCCAGTTCACACAGTGCACGGTGTCATAAGTCGCTCGTGCGTCGGATAATCTTGAAGCCGTCGCGTCGTGAGTACGAAGGAGACGCCGATTAGTGTATGGTGTGGGCTCCTACAAAAATAAAACGTCTTAATTAAGCGCGTAAGGGCGTGCACGAGACCCACGGATTTCTTACTCCGACACGTTTGTGTATCAAAACAAAGTCTAAGAAATAAGGGAGTCTAATCTTCTTGTATATGCTTATTTTGAGTCATTCAGCACCGTGAAAGATGGTGAAAAAGTTTACAAATTTGGTTTGCCTTAGACCTGTATCAGGCCTGTCTGCCCTTTGAACTGACGCGTTTCCGAGATATGACGATTTTTCGGAGACGGAAAAAACTCTATTTTGAGATAACTTATCGGGATTGGTTCCACGTGAGAGACCGTCGAAGAATCTTAAAAAAAAGTCTAATACAACTAATAGTACCTATAGCATCAAAAATTGGACCACGTGAGGGCCGTAAAAAAATCCGGGCAATTCTCGAAATCCTCGCCAGTGTAACGGAAAAATTAAACTTTTTCCGATTGACGTTAACTGAGGTATAGCTAAAGTTTCGTCGAAAAAATGTGAAAAACATGCCAAAAATGAGGCCGAAAAATGAAATACTTCCCAGCTTGTGCTTTGGGGAATTTATTGAGGCTCCAAAGAGACTAAAAAATTGCGCAAGCCGGACCTGACAATTCGAAATATTCCCGGAAACATCCCTGCATAAACGCAGCTCTCCTAGATTTAGCCTCCGAACAACACGTTAGAAGGGAAACGAACCGACGCTTACGAATGCTTCGAAGCTAACAATTTGACGCGACGGGCGTTCGACAAATATTTCTTCACGAGTGATATCGAACAATCGAAAGACGGCACGTGGCCTGCCTAACCGAAGTGTATCAGCCTTTCGCAGAGCGGCGCTCGGTCATGACGTCGGGTAGCCGTCCCGATTAGCGGCAAACAATAGCCGCAACAATAGCTACCGTTCACTCGCAGTGACTCGTGGGGTCGGCGAGTACATGTGTTATGCATGCGTGTCGACGGTGCAGATGGCGGCTGGCCGTGCGACGTGCGAGCGTGCGCCAAGTCTCCGGACGGGCCGGAAGAGTCGGGGACTGCTTCTCTAACCCCGAAGAGCGAAACGAGAGCCAATCAATTCCCATCTGTTTTCAGTCTTGCCTACCCCACACACGAGCGCGCGGCCTCTCCCTTCCACGCCCGCAGAATTTCGATCATCTCTCATAGGAATTGGATTTCCCGCGCCCTCCTTCTCGCTCGCCTTCTCTTTTCCGCGATTCGTCACCGACGTCGCTCGGTCGTCGAGTCGAGCTTGGATCTTTCGAGAAGTCACGGTCGATTTTTAACCGCCGCCGCCCCGGGTGTGGTACGTACTCAGGTGAAAGCGTCCACTCGCGCGAAATTCGTGTCGATCGGGCGAAAGACGATCGCCTCGTTTGCGCGCCGCCTGCAAATCGGCGGAGGGATGTTTTTCTCTCACTCGAGTCCGACCGGCCAAAGAAACATACACGATTATCCTTTGAAATCCGAATTGCAGTTAAAACCAGGGAGTTAAGGTCAGAGTTAATGGTCGGAACAAAAAGGGATAATGGGAAACGCCCAATTACAGCGGGAGAGGTGACAAAAACCGACGACCTCCCGTTTTATCTTATCTGCCGGTAATCGCAAGCGAGTGGAATGAAAGTGTGCGAGTGTGTGTGCGTGTCTTCCTCCGTTCCAACCAACGTGACATCGCTACAGCCCGAAAATTGATGGTCTTCCCGTGAAGATTATTTTTTCCAAACGATCCTTGTTGCCAGTGTGAGAGACGCGTATGCAGGTGCACGCTCCTCCTCAACGTGTGCGACTGTGATCTATCTGTTCTCCTCGGCCTGCGCGCGTAATCGGTACTGCGCGATGTATTCACATTTTTTAACTTGCGCGTCCTCTCAATGCACATACGTACAGCGCATTTTCACGCAAATCTACTCTCGTCGCGTCGCGGCGAGAACGCGACACGAAGGCAATATCTCTGTGTCATCCCTAAATGATATAGAAAGATTCGAATTCTTTTCCATTCTCCGCCGCGCACCACATCGATGCAAAAAGACCAGACACGCGATCTTACCCGATATTTCACGTTTCACAAAACCGAATACATACATCACTTCGACACGCCCCGCGTGCGTAACAACCGTTTTGGCCGTGAGCGATTCCGCCAGCGTCGTGTGTATATTGATGGCCCCTCAAGTTCACTCTGCGCGCTCTCGCAACCAGGAACGAGAATTGCCTTGGTACCGCTGACGAGGGAGGAGAGAGGGCGGCCTTTTTTTTTTTTTTTTTAGGGAAGAGTGTGCCATGACGCGCCTCGAAACGCCCTAAAAGCCGATCGAGTTCACGTCGTCGATCACGATTGGCGGACATAAAGACGATTACGTCGCTAACGTGACTTTCCCGACGTACGCTTCGATACGCGTCACCTGTGCCCTTCGGGCGCGCGCTCCACTCACCTCCGAAGCCCCAGAGGGATATGCGGAGAGGAGGGAGAGTGGGGACGTTGTAAAAGAGCCAGGGACGATAAGAAGTTATTGACGATCGATCGTGACACCGATGTTCGATCCGAGCCACCGGTGGACTTTGCCCACTGACCAAGTTTTTCCTCGTTTCTTTCAAATCGCTCGACTCGTGTTGAGATAGGAGACTAGTCGGTTTCTTCGGGGGCGATCCCTTACTCAGGATTCTATTGAGACTCAAGCTCCGGTTACCTTTTTGGTCGACGCTCGCTGCCGACGAATCCGCATCCTCTTCTTAATCTGACGATTTACGGACGTCCGCAGAATTTGCGTCGAAGTAGAGCTGGACTATGCGCAGGTACTGTCGCTACGGATATTATTCGAACGCGTTCACTCCCTTACTGCGATCTCGGTATAAGACTAAACAATGTTTTTGTTTTAATCACGGATAGGTGAGTATGTTCTCATTTTCGTGTCACAAGGCTTATATTGTCTTTACGCTGTCGGGTTTTTTCTTGGTGCAAATTTGTTGAGGTAGGTGGAGCAAAAATGAATTGTTCCATGTACGGAAATTGATAAATTGCGTGAAAGATGTAACGAGCGATATAGATACTGGAAAAGCACGATTTATGGGCATGAGAAGATAGGAATACTTTGTATAGTTTCAAAAGAGGTCTCCAGGCGACGGGGTACAGATTGTAGATCATTGATTTGTGAGTGTGCGAATTTGGCTGCCCCGAAGGCCTCTTTTGTCTCGGGATTAGGATACCGCGCAATCTACATTCAGCATTGCACCAAACAGGCGAGCCGTTGTATCGGCGAAAACAATAAGGGATGCTCAGGATGAGCCGATTTGATGATACAGAAAAAGGTTTCTACGACGAAAAGAAGAACAGCTCGACATTTGACATTTTCATCCGGTCGTGCGCATATTATATTTTCTCTCTGTATAGATAACGATGACATTTTCCGGTCGGTTTTCGTTTGTGAAGCGCGCATGTATTACCTAACTCCCGCGGTCGACTACATCTTGTCCGTGGCAGGTAGTTTGATGCTGCCTAGAAATTTCAGCCGTCGGCAACTGCGTGCGCTGCGTAGGAACAGAATGAAAAGTCCGCACAAAAGCGAGAGCGGCACAGAACTATTGGCCACAGCCGATCACGAGCATCGAAGCCTGCCTTTTTCTTCTATCGGGCGCAGTGAAATGGCCCGTAAACTTCGATAGCATCGACGTCGATATCGTTGATCGGTCAAAGAGCGAGTTACGTTGGAACGTACAATTATGCGGTATATTAATTGCGAGGAAGGAAAAATCGTAGTTGCAAACGGGATTCGCGCTCGGCTGGGCGGCGATGTGTACGCGCGCGCCATTTTGCTCGCCCCCTTTGCTCTCCGCGCTCCATTGTCAGCTTCTCTCTCGCGATCACGGTCATCGAGACGTTCGATCGGACATTGGACGAGTCGAAAAGCGCCGAAGTGATACGAGACGCGGGGTATAACAGTCGACCGCGTCGATGCCGTCAATCACGTCCGACGGATATAAAAGCGATTACCGAAACATCACTAATGTGATTTTCCTGGCGAGCGGTCTCTCGTGCCGCCGCCGACGTATATTGACTTTTGCCCGCTTTTCTCGCGGAATAAAAGATGACACGGCGTGTCAATGGATACGTCGAGAGCGGAGAGTAAGGGTCTCTTTCGACGTATGCGTTTCAACAGTGGCGAATGGTAATATTACGCGGCGAACAACGGTACGCGACCGTGACCGTCCTGCCCTCCGGCTTATTACTTTCGTCGGATTAGGGGCGACGTTAATTCGCCTAATCAGGATTAACCCACACGAAAGTCGTAACCGGCCTCTCCTCGTTGTCGGCATCGCTTGGACGTATCCGGAGCGTTGGCCATTATTAAATTTTATCTGCTCTCCTCTCTCTCTCTCTCTCTCTCTCTCTCCTTTCATTGCTGCTCGCATCTCCGGCTCTTTCTCTTTCATCGTGTCCCCGCAGTGTCACTGTCAGTGCGTGTGTACAGGTAATTCCCCGACGTCGGATAACCGGCGTCGTGCATTAGGCGGTAGATTTTATTGTCCGACCGGGCTCACCCTGGGACGCGATAATGATCGTGATACCTTCGCCAACACGCCCCCGCAGCAGAATGTACGCGCACGTGACGGAAATGTAGACTCCCTCTATCGCTGCCGTACATACGTTACCGTGCTTTCAGCGTGGAAGCGCGAGTCAAGCACGCGTCACTTTTTCGCGCATACAGCCGGACGTCAGGAAATGTGGCAGGGCTCATTAGAGAAGCGTTCTGAAAAATCCCACTGGACCGTGCGTTTCCGCGAATTTCGTCCGCCATCTCACGGACCACCGGAATCGTAGCCGCCCATTACGCTTATTGAGATCCCTTCGTTCGTCCGATAAGTGCATACTGCATACCCATTCCACACAGCCAATATATCCGCATTTATTTATCTACCACGCCGTGGAACATTCTCGTTGCGCTGGTCAAGCGAGCGTGTACGCGCGCGTTCTTTATCCGTCGTTCCGCGGCCGCGCTTTCTCGAGCGAGAGCCCTTCGCTTCTGATCCCTGACGTCACATCCGGCGGCGCACGGTCTTTCCCTCTTTCAAGATCTGACATAGATTGGGGAGCAGAAACGGGAGTCGCTCGTGCATGGGCTTTTACGGTTTGCCTTTGTTTGCCGTTGTTATAGTCGTTCTTGCTGCTGAACGCGGGAGAGGGGAGAGACGCAGGGGCGCCGGAAAGAAGAGACAAAGAGGGAAGGAAACGCGGCTGAAAACCGAACTCCGGACGTCCAAGTTTTGCGACACCGAGTCGCGAGAAGTTTCGTTCGCGAAATACTTGGCTGTGTCGGACGGTGCCGTTGTAAGACGTCGAAATTAAGCAGCGATATTGCTCACGTTATGAGGTCCTGCCAGGTCGCCTGAGTGTCAAAAAGAAAGGTGGAGGGTAAAAGCCGGGAAGGCATGCGTCGTTTATTACGGTACTCATTCGATGAAGGAATAATATTCAAGGTATAAATTGCTCCGTTGTCGCGACAAAAACACAACGGGTCACTCTTTTTAATCAGCAATTGTCAATCACCAATCGATGAGACACATCGCGTTTGTTTCGCGATTCATTTCTGTCAACCGTTATTTGTCATCAGTCAGTCATATTAAAGATTTTAATCGATGGATGCCTGACACACCGTGGTTGTACGGCTCACAAAGACAATTGTCCGAAACTGAAAACGTGCTGGCCCCGACGAACGGACAGTGTTTCTTCGGCAGATACGCTCGCCGCTATTCGCTCGCGGTAGTAAAGTACATCGCGGTAAATTACGAGGTACAGCCTGCGAGGGGGCTGCTACTCCACGCGCGTGTACTCTATATAAGGCAGACGTAATGGTGACTCTTATTCTTACGGGACTATACTTTTCGTTCTGCGGTGGTACTCCCTTCTCTTTCTTCGTTCTTTCGTTCTTTCTTCTACCACCCCGCCCCCTTCTTTGTTTTCCTACGTATTCGCTTCTCTCCTTTTCTCTTGCCCACATCCTTTCTTCTTCGACGCTTCGACTCTTTGCCGTCGTTCGGGTTAGCAGCGTACCGTTAAAAATTTACGACGATCTGAGCGAGTCTCGTGTAAAGTTCGGAAGACACTGCGAGTTCGTGTTACAGCGATTACGAGTTTCGTCATTTTCTCCGCCGTTTCGGGCCACTTTCAAGCTCTAACGCTATTTGCCTTGCCTCGTTAACGGCCATTCGCACGTTTACCCTGCGAAGTCAAAGTTCGCCAAGTGGCAAAATGATTTATCGATCCGCGCGAACGATACGCGGCAGCCGTGAGCTGGCGAATACTTCGCGACAGTCGATTTAGCCTACCATTCGTCTTCGCCATTATGCCAACTTCTAATGGCGCTGCCGAATATGCGCTTTTCATTGGAAGCCCGATCGATCAAAGAGCCATTTTGTTCTATATCGGGGTCCGACGGGAAACGTGCATAAAAGTACATACAGAGAGATACGTATATGCACAGTCATGCGTTCTGTCATGCTGTCAGTCCCGCACTCCGCTCGCGGTAAGGAACGCTTTTGGATTAATACGTGTTCTTATCGGAAGCGGCTTATCAATCGAGCCGAACAACTCGATCGGGCGAGTCACGCTTTTCTCGGGACAATCAATTTGATCGGAATCTGGCTGTGGGGTGAAAATACGCTGCGCGCTCGTTCGTCCTTGTCAGACGGTAATTAACGTAAGCAAAGATCGTTATCTCCTTTGAACCCGGCCTTCCTTGCCCAGACTTCGGTCCCTCTCCTCCCCCCTCTTCACTCTCGCTTTGCCTTCTCTCCTTTAATTCACCCTCTTTCTTTTCGCTCTCCTGCCTGCGTACGTATACAGGAGGGGCTGTTTCCCCGTGCTTCTACTTTTACCCTTCGTATATACAGAGACCGTCGACGGTCTGCCGCTTTCTACTGTGTTTTCCCTTTTCCCTTTCCCTCGCCCACCCCCTCTCTCACCCCCTCTCTCTTTTTCCTTTCTACCATCCCCACCCGTTCGCTTACTCGTCCCATGTCTCTCTCTTCCCCTTTTCAGCCTTTTTCGTTCGCTGCACCCTGATAACGCTACCAGTACGTACGACGGATGTAATAGGGAAGAGATATACTATACATATATCTACATATAGCTGTGCACCGGAATTCTCATTGAATCGTTCGCGCTGCTGACTCCCTTTTAATTGCCGTAAATACGAACGCGCTTTAGACAAAGTTTTTGAGTTGAGAGCAGCCGAAAACGAATGTTTCGGCGCTATACGTCCGGGTCCACCGGATTCATCGGCATTCGATAAAAACATTGAGATATTTGACATTCGGCGAGTTAACGCGCGCGCGTCCACGCATGCCCGCAGGCAGGCGCACACACGACGCACGACACACGTCGCTTTCCGCTGGCGCTAGGCGGTGCGGAAAAGGGTGCAAAGCCGCGGAACACGTGCGCCTATAGATACAGGCAGGACGAATCGAATGAATCCATAACGGATATGACGGAAGGGTTACCGTTTTTCCCATTACTCTCCCCGTGTATCAGAATCCGGAAATTACCTGCCGTCGTATTATCATACGAGGGTCAAAGCGAGACCTCCACCCTTCGCGTTCTCGCCGGAAGCCACGCGCGCGCACGCACGCACGCATGCACGTTCACGAGCACGCGTGAAACACCGACTCGCCGTCGTTCGCCAATCAATAGCTCCTACGTGCCTCGCAGCCCGAATTTTCACCGCTACGGGGGGATAAAACTGTTCCGAAATGTATCCGGCCGTTGCTCGAAATATCGCTACGTCCGTTCTCGGACCCGAGAAATACGAACGTATCTGCCGATCGTGTACGCTCCGACGCCCGCGCTCTCTCAGCCTCCGCACACTTGTACGTGTGCCCTCTCTCCGCCGTGGCCGCCCCCTCGATACATCCGTCCTGAAGGAAAACTTGCCGAAGAGTGAAACTTCTTCTCCACGCTACTCGCTCGTTTCGCACGCCGGATGTGCCTCCGCTATTGCCAATACATCGTAAATACTTTTTATTCGCCAGCGATCCCCGTGCTGCTGCGCGCCGCGGGTCGTATCGCGTACAAGGGGCTTCCTCGGCGTGTGCGAAAGACATACACGGAAACGGTTTTCCTTTACTCAATCTAAAACGGTGTCCTGTGTGAAATCGCTTCACGACACGTAATTGAGCACCGAACGTACTCGACCGATATTTCCAGAGCCTCTTTGAAGAGTCGTCGTCGTCGTCGTCGTCGTCGTCGTCGTCGTCGTCATCGCAGACCGCAGTGGCATCGACTGTAAATATGCAATTGCAAACTTGTTTAAGTGTATATATATATATAAAGTGAGATTTTCGGTGAATCGTGGAAACGTCCAGGACCCAGTTCGCGCGAGGCACTTACGCGATCGTTACGGTCTTGTTGGTACTCCATGACAAAGTTGCAGGATCGATGAGGGCCGCACGGACGTGTAGCGGCACGAAACAGAGGCTGACGCTTTTAAGCTGCGATTTTTCGAGTCGCCGATGTTCGGCAGTTCGTCGTTAATCACGGCCGCTCCTGATTTGCTGATAGCACGCTGTACAGCGATTTATTTCCCTCGGTCCCCCGGTGCTTTATCGCGATTATCGAAATACCATTGTAGCCGGTATGTAGTCGTCTGTTCACGTCCGTGAGAAAAAGTCGGCCGCGCACGACGACTTTTCCTCATCGACTCCGTTCTCGTTAATATAGCCGTACGTTTACGAGAAAACGAGAGTGTCGTTATATCGAATGGGCGAAGTTGTCTCGAACGACGGCACGACGTCTACGAACTTTGCACAGCTTCCTTCCACCTTGCCGCCCGTAAAAGATAACCGATGCGATACGCAATTATGGTTTATGATTACGCGAAAGAGGATTAAGCACGCGATCACAATTAAACGGTGCGGGCAAAGGCCGGTTAAAAGAATCGCAGGCGCGACTCGTGAATGTGTATATGTACGTGGCCGTGCGCACTCGACTCGCTAAATGGTAAGTACATTCGGACGTAATTAAGGTTTTCTGCGGATGAAGGCCGCCACCGCTGTTCAAAAGCACGGAAAACCCGCAAAAGCCGAAGGCCATGTCTACTAGTCCGTTCTGAGACGTCACGGTTGAAGACGAAGAGGCCAGACGAAGAGAGGCCACTCAAATAACTGCTTTTTTCTATGATAGAAAAAATTGCACTCACACCAAGTCTCTGCGGATTGCTGAATATGTAGTTGGTCAACTATGCGTAAAAATATTTCAAGTAAATGTTACGACAGTTGGTCAGACGTATCCAGATATAAAAACGATTGACGCCAAAGTATGTCCCCCTTGAAACCAAGATTGGTTGGAAAGATTTTTTCATCAACAACAATAGAGACATTTAAGTTGTCTCCCTTAGCTGACAATGAGACACCCTATAGTCCTGTACATATATGTACGCCGACCTCGAAGGTCCTACTGGAAAGTTTCGTATATAGGAATGTGTTGCTTCTCGCTGTGCACTCGCTTTACAAACACACGTATATCGGCGCCAGCACGGAAGAGGAGATGGTTGCCGAGGAACAGGATAAGAAGTATAAAGGGGGGTAGCTCCAAAGCTCTCGGTACCGCGATGTATTTACGCTTTCTATACGTGCGTACGCCCCCGAGCATCCACCCCGTGGCAACTCCGTGCACGCACACACCCACGCACTCGTATAAATATGTACGAAACATAAATAACGGGTACGCGTGTCCGAGAGAGCCGCCGAGTAATGGCTCGTAATGTAATGCGTCCGGGTGTGTTTGAGAGCGACTCCCGTCTGTGAGAGAGTGTCTGTGGGAGCGGCCGCGTGAAAGAGGGCCGGGACGGGTGTGCGCGCGCGCGCGAGAGATAGAGACAGGGCGACTGGCGGGGGAGGGGGCTGGGAAAATATGAATATTCGAGAAAGAGAGAGGGAGGAGGAAGACCTGCTCGCGGCACTCTCGGAGTTTCAGAGTCTGGTGAATGCGTGCTTTTATAAATATGGCGGCGCCATCCTCCTCACCGCACACCCTCGCGCGGTGACGGAACATGAGAGAGAATAGAGACTCGCGTACGACGGTCTGTGCGCAAAGTGAGAGCAGAGGTGGGGGTGAAAGGCCAAAGGAAGGAAAAGCTACGAAGGATGTATGGAAAACGTGCTACGGCCCCTTGCGCGACGAGTTATCGATATCATAACTCGAAGAACTTGGATACGTTGTCGTCGTCCTCGTCCGCCGACTCGCTTCCCTTCCGCGCCTTGCGCGCATCGTAACGTTCCGCGGCTATATAACGCTCCAACCTTAGCAACTTTTTTATTTATCGGCTTTGTCGGAAAATCTCCGCTCCCCCTCCCTCCACGTCACTCTCCCTTTCTGTTTCTTGCTAGGTGCACTTCCGTTTCAAAGCCACACCCCACGGTAAGCCAAGCCAAGCATCGTCGCCGTACTTTTCGTCGTCTCGTTTCTCCTTCTATCCGCCCCCGACTTCGCTTTCTCAAGCTTCCGGCTTGTCCTCCGGATTCCGCCCCTGTATCTTTCTTCGAGGAAACTAATTATACCCTCTGTCGTCCGTAGCTGGCGAAAGAGCGAGGCAAAACGCGAGAGAATGAGAAGAGGTGGCCTACAGAAGGAGCGAAAGGAAAGGAAACAGAGGATTGTATAATTTATACATTTGACCGATACAAGAGGTGGGCGCTTTGTAACGGAGTATCCTAGATTGCGCCGCGAGATACGTTCGGGGAAAGATGTAACACGTCCTTATTCGTGATTTGCTAGTACGTTGGCGCGTTAGGAAGCGAGAATGTGGGTCTTGCGATGAATCGAAGCTGCCGCCGCCGCCGCCGCTGCCGACTCACACGCCCCGCGAGTTAATCAAGTTAATTGTCGCCTTCTCTGCCTCCCCCGACGACTCCCTCGTTGTCGCTTCTTTGTCCTTAACTAGATGCACTCGATGTCGGAACAGGAGTTGGGACGAACAAAAGAAAGAAAGTTGAAACTTCGCCGTCACTTCATTCATGATAAACGCTACTCGTATACGAGTGGCAGAGTAATGCGTTCTTCGGTGGAAGTAATTTATCACTGATTTCGTGCGTTATGGTAGACATTCGAGAAAGTGATATTGCGGTTGGCTGTTTCAATCGTATCGAACGTTTTGCAGATATCTTTCATCTCAATTCGAACGATATGGTTTTAGTTAAAAAAATAAATTAAATGTGCATGTATAGGTACCGAGATTGATTACTGGCAGAGGTTTAATTTAATCTAACGGAAGTTTTAAAGAAATTCGTATATAAGCGTTTGTGAAAGCAATTGACTCTTATATCAGATGTACAATGGAGCATATGTGGATCTCCGATATATATTTTTGAGTCAGATTTACCTTTTTATAGAGACAGTTCCTTTCAGGGAGAAGCATTCAATATTGAATCATTTTCTCGCATGCTTATTGAGACGGTTTCAAAATACCGTCTTCAATTTCTTCGGGGCTTTATTGAAATAGAGATATTTATTATTCACGTGGTCATTTAGATATGGCGTTTATAACTCTAATTTTACCAAAATGTGCGGTGAACATTTTAAGATAAGTAGATATATATAACACAAATAATAGATTCAATATACTGAACAATTTCTTTAGCCTTGAACAAAAGAAATTGACCGTTTATTTCGCAAATTACATCTTTTGATATTATTTACAGCTTCATGGAATGCAATGCCTGAGGTCTCTGCTAGCGTTGACAACCCTCGAGCGGAAATGATCGGCTTAATCGACCGGTAATAACGCTATGCCAACACTGCACATCGCAGTTCGTCTTTGAAAAGCAGAGCAATTTTACGATGACAGTCTGAAACATTTCTCGCTTCACTTTGCATCGTGATTCGCTGACACGCGTCGCAGAGATGCAAATACGGAACAGAGCCGCGGTAACAGTCGAGGAAAACGATCGATGGAAAATGAATTTTGTATTCCGTTTGAGCGTGCGGAGATGAGACTTTCCGCCGCGCGGAAATTAGGGGCTGTTGAAACTAGGTATGAAGCAGTAATTTTTTACTTTTTTAATTTCACCGAATAGCCTACGGTATGCGCGCCTCTCTCTTTCTCTCCCTCCTTCTCTATTGGAATCTGAATTCAACTTGGAACAGACAAGGGGCAGGAAGAAAAACAGAAGCGGGAGTGCATTTCTAAGTCACTCGAAACTTGCATAGGCAGGTAATTTTGCAATGGTCTCGAAATTTTCAAAAATAAGCTCCGTTACAGAACTTTGTGGGGTGAACGAAAAGAAAGAAGGAGGGAGAGAGAGAGAGAGAGAAAGTGAAGAGGGGAGACTCTGAGAAATCGTGAAAAAGTTAAGCCCAACGACGCGTCTGCTCGTGATTCGTTGGCGCGCCGTTAATATTGCACCTCGATTAAGATTACGTGGGCGCCGACTTATTCCCTGTGGAAATCACGGAGGCGGGCACAAAAGCGGTGATTTTAAATGAGTACTTGCTACATTCGTTTTACCTGTTTGTCAGTGCATACGTTTCTGCGTCCTTGAGAGCTGTCTCTCATGCAGAGCCGTGCATCGAAATTGGTCAAGCTAGGCGACGTGCAGGGAGGAATAACTAACCTCTTGGCCGAACGGTTAACTCTGTATTTCCCTTAAGCGTTTGCGACTAAGGCCGATTTTACGTCGGTCGGAAATTCATTTGCGGAGCTTCCATCTGGTCGGTCCGTCTCTCTCTCTCTCTCTCTCTCTCTCCCTCCCTCCGTCTCTCGAAACCATAGCTTCAATGTGTACTTCTACCGTATCGCTGCCACGAGCGGACCCCGGAAGGTACGACTCTTATTGGATTCCACAGTTTCCGCAGTTTCCGAGAGGCCTTCTCGCTCCTCGCTCTTCGCTCAGTTACAGAAGCGGTTTATCGAAAGTTTAAATTATTTCATCGCACGGCGTCCTAGACTCGAAGTGGGAGAGGGTAGAGAACGAACGGGAAACGACGGCCTGCGTGCGTTTGAGCGTGCGAAAGAGAGAAAGAGAAAGAGTGTAAGAGAGGGAGGATTGAGAGAGAGAGGGGGAGAGGCTGGGAGGCAAGGACGGAGAGAGAAGCTGCTCGCTCGTCAAACGGGCGCGGTCGGTTCGTGTGCCTTATATGCCTCTCGACGGTGGAAAATCGATGTGCCGCGACCTGGAACGAAATTCCAGGAGGGATTCCAGATGAAAGACCGTTTTCACGGAAATTCTCGCGAATTAATCGCAAATAACGTCCGTATCTGATCTCCGCGGTCATTCTCTTTGCCAGGAAAGTGCAGCTGATGGGTCAGAACATAATCGTATAGGGTTACCCGTGAAAGAAAGGACGCTTATCAGCGGTACCGGAGGCGTTGAACGCGACACATTCGCCCTCGTTTGGTGTGTGTGTGTGTTTGTGTGTGTGTACAAACAATAATCCGGAACAGGCAGCCGGTTCGATTAAGCGGTTCGAATGGTCGAAATTGCTGCTCCCGCTTTGACACTGCATTTCAGTTCGGCACGCGCGTTTTCTCGTTTCACGAAAATTCTGCTCCCTCGTTCCCGGACACCGAGTGCACCTTTTTTTCCCTAACTGCCGATCCTCGGCAACGGCGCGATTTCATTTTTTCACAATTATTTCCCTTCCACGCTATTATCGCACCGCTGCCGCTTCTGGCGCCGCTTTTTCCGTTCGCCACGCCGCGCGCCGGCCACTATATTGTCATCATTGATGCATTTCTGATGCGATTGACGTCGACGCAGGAACCGGGGCTATTTACACGCCGGCCGTTCGTGTACCGGTGTCCAAATGTATATATATACGCGTAGGTAGAAAGTTCAATGAATGGACTGACCGATGCTACCCTTCTAAACATTCGCACCCCATACACGGATGCGGTGCCGAGGGTTGTCATGTTGTCGAGCGAGCGACGCGCTGTGATCGTCGTTCCCCCCTCCGCCAAATATCCCTACTAGACTTTACGGCTTTCGCTTAACCCTAACCCGTATAAGCACCCTAATGCCCTGCCCGTCCCCGACGTCCCCTCGCGCCTCCTCTGTCACCATCAATGGGCGCGGGAGGTCGCGTCGGAGGTCGTTTAATATTTTTCTCTGGCTTACGCGAGCCAACCGGTCGGCAGTAACGACGAAAGTGAGATTCGTCGTCGTTACCCGTGACGAATGACGTGTAGAGGAGAGCGCGCCGAAAGTCGACTCCGAAAGATATTATCCCCTCGTACGCGGGACGCTCTTTACGGATCTCCGAGACCCGCATCCCGCTGTTTGTTCGACGGGGTCAATGGGGTCGTTGAGTCGCGCGAATCTGTCGACCGTATTCCTTTTTCGAAACGCTCCACCACATTCTCCGGGAGACCGCTGTGTACATAATATATCGGAGTCGCGCGACGTTGCTACGGGGAGTTTCATAATTGCTGCAAAATTACGCCGGTTACAGGATCGACGATTCCGGATTATCTGCGCCGAACCGAGGTCGACGGTGTAAGTGATCTTTCGACGAAGCGTTAGATCGATGTACGTAGAACGCCGTGCCGGCGAGCCCGACATCTCAATGAATCGAACTCTGCCACGCCCGACTGTGGTCCCGTGTTTAATCGAATCGCCACCGGATGCAGCTGGACCCGCATGGGGCAATTTTCCTCGCTCCCCTCTTCCTCCCGATCTTTTCCGAAAACCCAAGAGCGCGCTTGCTTAACTTCACAATGTCTGGCCAGGCTGACGATAAGGGAGACCTAAAGCAGCGGAGCAGGATTACGTTTCGAGAGTCATATTAACGGTTCGCGCTGATCGACTCTCGGCAAACATTATTCAATCTACTAGAGAATGTCGGCGCGTTCTATCGATCTTCTTCTATTTTCGAGATAATATTTGTAAGCGCTCCGATTAACTGGTAGGGTGCGGGGTAATAATAACGCTTACTGCAAACGCGTGAGTCTGAAGTTGAAAAATTTGCACTGTTTTCTCTCGATAAACGAACAGGTATACCTACCGTACAGTGCGCGCGACCGGAGCGAGCTCATCGATCGCGGTGCAGTGCGCGAACATCGCCTCGGGTCAGTTTTCGAGTTGGCGGCAAAACTGTATGGCAGAAATAATTGCGACGTCAGCCGACGTTCCCTGTAAATTCCAGACTTCGGCCGCCATCTGTCACGCAAACTTGGCGCCATACGCTCCGGTGGTTTCTTACCGATCTACGAGCTGGACGGCCGGAAAGTTTCACCTCCCCCGTTTTCAGCATTGTGCAGACTGCTCGAGAAAATATCGTGGCTTATGTATCATCGACAAATAATTACCCACCGCGTACACCCTCGTAGAAATCACGTATACGCGAAGGGTGTGCACGTACGTGCGCGCGACGTCTGTCTCACTGTGCACACACAGTCAGCCGGTAGAAATACAACTTTTTATCTGGACGGAAAGTTTGGCCGCATAAAGTCGATGCGACGCGCGGAGGGTGTGCGGAGAACCGCAAGATACGGCGATAAGCAGCTTTCTTTTAACATTGCCCCGCGATCGTTTTACCGCGGATTCAGCCAATTTGTCGCGTTTGCCTGTTCCCGTGTTCCGCCGAGTCGAGCGAGTAGCGAGTCGAATGAGACTGACTATAAATACGCGCAGAAGCCGCGTCACTTCGATGCCGAGAGCGTCTCGTTCACGCTCATTCCGCCTTGATCCGCTATGCGGCTATGGTATGGGAGCGCGAGCGTCAGTAATGAAAGCCATTTCTTTTCTACAATGCATTCCGCCATTCCGGCGGAATCTAATAAAGCAACTTTGCTTCTTGCATCCTTCCCCTTGTCCCATTTCCTTTTTTTCCCGCGTAGCCTAGACGGCCGGCCCACTCTCCGCTGGATGACGTAAATCAAGCGGAAGGTCGCCGTTTCAGATTTGCCAGTAACAACGGACCAACGATGACGGCAATGAAAACGCCGTGGGGTACGGACCCGTCAGAGGGCACGGCTCGGTCCTCTGGCGAAGAAAGGAAGACGAGAAACAGGGAGAGAGAGAGAGTTGTGGGACGGGACGGGACGCTCCATGCCAAATCGATCAGCCGTTTTGATCAAAGAGGAGTGCTCTCCTCTCGCTCTTGTAATCCGAGCGCTCGCTCTCGGCACTGCCAAGGAAAAATCTAATTTGAAACTTAAGCGGGGGGGAATTTGTATCCCATTGGCTGGCGCTCTCGCTCCCACGACAAATTCTTACGCGCCGAATAGATCGAGAGCCGTCGCCAGAGATAGCGAGGCCTCTATTTCGTCCCCGTTTCTTCGTCTTCCGGCCACCCCTCTATAATTTGATCGCGTGTCTCGTGCCTATCGACGCCACAAATCGCCCATCTTCTCTCCTCTTGCCGCATCCGACGGCGCCCACCGTGTTATCTCGTTTGCCGCGCGCGATATCGTCGCGCGGGATGAAAAATTCAGTGAGAAAAACAGTGAGCCTTTCGGTCGGCTGAAATTAGCATTTTTAACTCTGA
Source organism: Priocnemis perturbator (assembly GCA_963942575.1). Taxonomy (NCBI): domain Eukaryota; kingdom Metazoa; phylum Arthropoda; class Insecta; order Hymenoptera; family Pompilidae; genus Priocnemis; species Priocnemis perturbator. Next base: position 7,888,011 of record OZ012645.1, on the reverse strand, counting down.
GTAAAGAGGAAACAAAATCGAGCTGCCTGGGAATGGGAAATTTGCATTTTTAAGCGCGCGCCGGACTCCCGATGGCGTTAAAATACACTACCCCCTCCCCCGCGCCACCGTATCCGCTACCCGCCGCGCCGCCTCGCTGCCGTGTATCTCGAGTACCGTAAAAACGAACGAGTCTGCAATCGCGCGGCTTCGCGAGCTCTCAGTGGCCAGAGCACGATAGGGTGGCCTGGACGGTTCATGGGTTCGTCGATAAACTGTTTGGTCGTTAATCGTCCTGACACCTTCTCCTCTTGTTAAGCAGTGCGAGTGGACATGGGAGAGCAAAAGGCTCAAGCCTTAAGACTTAAGAGAGAAGCGGCCAAGCGCGATAGTCCGTGAGACAATGCGCAATGCCGCGCGTCGCCCGGAAGAGAGAGATAAAACGCCCTCCGTCGAAACGTGAGAAGCAAGACAGCGCGCGGCGTCCATGTCGCGGTAAAAACGAGAAATCCCGCAGCCCGCAGCCAGTGCGGAGCGTCAGGTTGTCATGCGATAATTATTGCAAGAAGGTACGTTGGGCTGCCTGATACTCCGAGCCCAGATAGACGGGACATTAACGTTGCCAACTGCTACCTGTTTTGTTGACTTTGATAGCGGTTTGTCGGAAGTTCGCTGGCGAGTTGTGTGGACGTGAATTAATACGGTTACAGTAGCGGGAGGAGGTGAATACGGCGGAGGTGGTCGAGGATGAAGGACCGTGAAACAGGTTTCACGCGATGGTTGGACAAAGAGGAGGGACGCACGGCTGACGGCGGTAAGAGCACGAAGGAGCTCGGTTTTGCGCCATTGGTCGAATGTCTGAGTTAGCGCGCTTGAGCCACGGATTATCGCGCGGCGCACGAGGAAGTCGCGAACATCGCTGAATGCGGCAAAGTTATTCGTTCCTGGAGCCCGTTAAGCCCGGTTTCCTGCCTCGGCCCAATGGCGCCCAGTTAACGCGAGGCAGAGGGAACCGAGGGAGGTGCGAGAAATGCTTTTCGCACGGCGCGGCCCTCTTATTGTTACGGCTCTGCAGACGTGTACCGCGCGCGGTGACCTCGTGTTTCGAGGTAACGTTATCTCTCAAACACGCCGCTCTCCAACTTATCCCGCAGAACTTGTTGCTTCGCCCCGAAATCGCGACGGCCCTCTTCACTCTCTCGCTCTCCCTCTCTCTGTGTGTCCTACGTCACGCCGAGGGCTAACTCGCCGAACCCTGTAGTTACAGTTCACGATCGTTTCCTCCCGGAACATCGACGATACGCTTCGTCGGCATTATCGGACAAGCGAAACTCACAATTCACCGTTATCCTCACCGACACCCTCTTAACACAACGTGTCCGTCATTCCGTAATGATAGATGCAGAGAAAATCAAGCCACGGTTAAAGTTTGACGCTTCAACGTCCAACGCCCGAGTACATTGTACCGTACGTATATACTTGAACCTCGCGCACAATGCATTATGTAGATCTGCTAACAGATCCACCGTGGACGGCAATTTTCGTGCAGTAAAACAGCATAAATGACATGGCTCGCAGCGTGTTTGTCATACGTCGGCAAATTGTATGAAACTTCAAAAGTGCATTGCAAGGATGTACAAGAATAAACAAATACGCAATTGGATTTTAAATGTTACGCAAAGAACGGTGAAAATGGGAATAACGAAGTAACGGAAACAAAAGGGCAGCGGCGGGCTTGCAAGTGTCTGTGACCTGGAAAAGATTGAAAAAGGTCAAGCAGACGGTGTGTCTTACTTTGCGATGAAAAAAGCACCGTAATCGCAGTGCCGCTGTTGCACCAGAATCTCATTTTTCGCGCAGCTGGTTAACGTGCAAGAATTAATGTATCGTTCTGAACCGTGTTTGTTGTTTATGTTTATATTTGCCTTATAAAGACATCCAGCTTCACGTTAAATGCCGTGTACAATATCCGCACCGCGTTAGCAGGTGCCCTGAGACTGAATACTTCGTATACTTTCGACGCGCACGGATACTGGGAGCCCATTAAAATGTTTCCATATTTGATTGCCCACAGCCATGTCCATTAAATTTTTCATTGAACTACAGCCGCATATCCTGGAGAAAGACGTGTACGCTTTTTGAAGAATGGAAAGTAGAGAACGAAAACAGAGAAACTTCATAATAAATGAACGGATTATTAGAATTCGTATGAAAACCATCTAACAATACTTCCGAATACTGTCTGCGCCGATGATAAAAGTGGTCTCAACTAAAATATGTGCAAAAATGAATTTTTCGTTTGTATTGTAATATAAATCGCGACGCAATATTAGATTAGCCTACATGCCTACAAACACACAATATGTGTATTAGACTTACATTTCTATTCCAACATAGGTACGTTTGCTGCAACCATATTTCCCTTGTAACGAAAGGGATAAAAGAATGTAAGGCTAAATGCACAATTTACGGCGAAGTAGTTGGATTTCCAATCTGTATTTCTGCCGTCACGTCTCTATTGCCACAGCGGAATCGGGACTGTCGTATACATCCGTGCTTGGTTGCCCTCAATTCTTCAAACAAAAGCAAATTGCCTTTCAATAGTGACATTCACGACGATGAGCAGTCGAAGGGTTCTATCTTCTGTTCCGCGTTCTCTCAAAGCGAAGAACTTGAAAAGAGTCTCTTGATTCGAGTCGTTTATCTATCCAAACTTCTTCCATACGTATCCTATATAAGGAAGCCTTAGAGATTCCAGGGTATAGACGAAAATAGCGCACCGCTTAACGGGCGAACTGTAGTAACGTTGTTGCGCGCGATGAAACTAAGTCGGATAAGAGACATTATACTGCTCTTTGATATTACGAATTGGCTGATTTAGTAAATTCGAATGTTTGTCTTTGAACTTTTGACCTGAATCCTTACGGATGAATAAGTGCAATCTAATCCTCTTAGTCGCTTAGTCCGAGCGAGCTCTGATCAAACGCGTTTCTTAGTCCCATCTAATGCTACGGAGGGAAAATTTACACCTCGGGTCGCGCCACCATTTCTTTAATCGCTAACTTAAGACGATCCGACTTAATTCCCCCGTCGCAGATCACGGCCCCGTTAAATATAATGAAACGATCGTGATTCTTTGCACGTTACGATAATACTTTACCCAAAAGATTGACCGATATTTTTCTATCGCTACCCGCTACTGATCTACACTGAACACATCCACGCTTCCTACAAGATCACGATGAATCATCGGTCAAGCGATGCGCGCCAGTCGCACACCGACTATACCTACGTCACCTACGATAACGAGTGCGTAAAGAATCATCGGATAAGAGCCGATAATAAGTACTCGAGCGCGACTAAAAAAAGACCCACCGCCCAATAATGACACTTAGCAAATCGTGCTGCTGACGTAAGCTTGACAAACAAAACCAAACGGCGACGAGCATCTCTCTGACTCATCTCACTGACTCAGGTCCGAAAAGAAAAACCTCCATTTACGTGCGCCTCTTATCGTGCACAATTCAATTGCAAAGAGAAAATTTATATTCGACCGCACGGATTACGCCGGGATTCATTCGTCTGCCGCTCCGGCTTCAAATGCATACTCGGCCAGCGACGGTATCTATATAGCCGCGCATATACCCGCCGTAATCCGTTTCCGGCCAATGGCCTCCTCGCATCCTCCCGCTCGAAGGAGCGTTACTGTACTCTCCAGCACGTCGGTCGAGTGCATTCTCGGGCCCGATGATGCGACCTTTCTCGCACGTGGCTATAAGCGCGCGCGCCTGCTGAGCTCGTATCACCCAATGACACGGCAGCCGGGCAGAAGAGCGTGTGAGAATGAGCGGGTGGGGAAAAAAAAAAAAGGTGAAGAGGCTGGAATGGAGAGAGAACGCGCGTTTTTTTCCGAGCGATAAGATCCCGTGCGGCGGTGGCCGGCGACGGTGGAAAGCGTCAAATGGCGTGGTCAGTGACTGTGTGCCTCTTGACGTCCTATCCACCTATCCGCATCGCATCGCATCGCATCGCACCGCACCGCTTCTTCCGAGTCGACCGCCGCGATTTTCTCGCCGACGCGACGTCCGGCGAGCGGAACCGCGAATAAATTTCAATATCAATGTTATCGGGTATATGAATTGTGATCACCTGCTTCTTGCATGCTTTTTTCGTTTCTTTTCTTTTTTTTCCCCCTTTTTTTGTTCGTTTTTATTTTCTGGCCAATTAGGGGAAGCGTTGTGAATTGGGGTAGTATCAGAGCGAGTGTGAATTCGAATTTGAGGGGCCGTGTAAAGTGGCGCGGTCGGCGATCGCATCTGCCGACGTGTAGTATTTCGGACCAATTTTTCTCATTTAAATGCGCCACTTTCGAATCTCCAATTAGTGGAAGCGGTATGAATTACAATATCGATGCTAATCTAAGTACGAATTCGAAGAGACGTAAAATGGATCAGTACTCGCCTTCTACCATTTTGTATCCCTGATGCCTCACTCAACTACTCAGGTTTCTTGTGTCCCACTGGTTGCAGGATGAATCGCAATATTAACGCTAATATATGTGCGATTGCAGATTGTCTGACAAAAACGTAAAATCGCGTGGTCACGCTGTGTGTCTCTTGACGTCGTTGTATTTCACATCACCGTTCCTTACGTAAGTACGGAAATTTCTGACGTCCGATTAGCAGACGTGAAATGAATTGCGATATCAATGCCAATATGAATACGAATGCGAGCGGACTGAATCCTGGTACGGCCGCGAGAGGTATCGAGATATCGCGCAGTCAGCGATGAATCAGCAGCAATGGCTCTGCTATGAATAACGAAAATAACAAGGCGAAAGGTGAGAGGTTTGAATTAAAAGTCACTCCAGAACGGTACGCTTCGAAACAATTCACTTCATGAAGTGTTTGCTCGTTTTTTCGACGAAATTACCGATGTGAATGCGTACATTGAGGTGCTTACGTCATAAACGAACTTTGTTCGCTGACTCCTCGTTTTTTCACTAATGAGTAGGGCATGCAATTTAGTGTCGTAACGCTAATTACTGATTGATGCATAAAGCCAGGTATTGCATTCCTGCTCTGGATCCGAACTCCCGCGATTTCGCGTCTTCCATCATCTTTGCATCTTCTTCCGATACGACGATACGTCAATGGCGAACTGACGGTTGGAGATAGACGCGCGGGAAACGCGTATCAGCCGAACGTACGACGCGTAATTTATTCCCTAACGAAATTTACACGCGCCAGTCGTGAGCACTGTGTCGGGAGGGCGGAGGGGGCTCGCTCCCGTGACGTCGCACGCCGTGACATATCGCGAACGAAAGCAAGACAGAGAAAAAAAACAGCGTAACGAGAGAGCCGCGCATAGGAAACGGGGAATTTATTTCGACCGCTCTCGCTTTTTTCCCTTTCTCGGTTCGCGGACATATATCCGTCCGGAAGCACGCAGGTGAATCTCCATCTCCCTTTGACTCGCGCGACAGTGTAATGTTTCATACTTGACATTACAGGCAGTAACGTAATCTGCCGCGCTGTGTGTGGAGAAAAAAGAAGGAAGAGCGGCAGAGAGGAAAAGCGAACTGACGCCGGGAGAGAATGGTACGGGGCGAAAGAAGAGGGGACGGCAAAAAGCGTGAGCGTGGAGGCCTCGCCATACGTCTCGAACGTACGGGCGCGTGTAAACGAAGAACCATTAATCAAAATCCGCCCCGGTGTCATTCGGTATCGTTGAAATCAGAACAAACGGGCTCCCCACGTGCACGAGTTCCCATATTAAATGTGGATATATCACGTCACGGCCAGAGTCGGGCCCGCTTCCGGTACGTACGCGTGTGTCTACGTATAGGGGTATATGTATACGCTACTATACGTATACGGAATAGGGCCGTGTCGCGCGCCCTTCATTGAGCGAACACGTAATGCGGCTTCGCGGGACAGGAGAAAAGTGGAGATAATGGTGGAGCTGCGACGTCGGAGATGCGAGAACGCGGCGATTTTATTCGCAGAGAAGCGACCAACGCGGCCGACGCGGCCGGCTCGGGGAAAGGAATTTCATATCTCTCGTTATTCCCGATTCGGCTGCGAGCGACATTAGTTAGCGATTACCCGAGCGGCTGGATCTAATACGGAAAACGATAGCCCATAGGGTCGAGCGGCGAGTCCGCTTTCTCATGGAACTATTCCCATCCCGCTCCTTCGCCTCTTCATCCTCTTTTCCCTCCCGTGTGCTCGAAACGCAAACGCGAAGGAGGGCAATAAAAATTGGAAATAGGTCGGTGATGTAACCGAGCCGGGGATCCCTAGGGGTTTCAACCACTCACCGAGGCTTTTGTGGGACGTCCTCAGGGTCAGATGGAAATCGCGCCTTCTCTTCTTCGACCTCCCCTGCACATCTCTGCGTCTCTCCTTCCTTCCTCGTATAATCGAAAATGTTACTTTATGAATATCTTAAGGCGTCGCCGACGCTCCGCGCATCCTATAGAACGTGCCTCCGTGCGGGTCTCCGGGAAAAGAGATCGTTCCTCTCGGTGTTGGTCGTCAAACGATTTCTAGCCAATGCTCTTTATTACGAGTCACATATTCGTACCAGCCCAGGGGCCATTTCCTTTGCTTCCTCCGCGAACATCAGATTTTATTGCTCCTGAATGTCTTATACGGCTCCCTCTCGACCGATTGCCCGATAAAGCTCTCGTTTATTAATCCGTCTTCTACGCTCCGCCATTTAATTGCCAATGCGATGTGCCGTCGCTGTGCCCGTTTTCTTCTCATCGAGCGACCATTTGAATCGTTTCGCGGTATCAGCCAATGCGAATCTTTACGACGTTACCGTTAGCAGGGACGATTAATCAGATCTTGATTTATGAAACGAGAGTCGAGATAGAGAGTGTCGGTGTGCGCTAATGAACATAATGGAGGAGTTGTAACAGCAAACTTTTCACTTGACGCGCGTATGTAAGTTTCTGGCAAACAAAGAGTTGATGATCCGCGCTATCCGTCACGCGATCGTCGGACAATGAATTAATTGTACGTGCGCGCTTTGCGCCTGTCCGTCTTCTTCCCATCCACAGCATCGCTCTCACTCTCACATTGCCGTTACCGTCACCGTCACCGTCGCCGTCACCGTCACCGTCGACCCTTTATCACCCGGCCCGCTCGTCGACAGGATTTCCAGCGCAACCAGCCGATTTTCTGTAATTGCACGGAACGCGGCAAAATAGTTTCCGCGTCCACTTAAAATCGAGTTACCGCGCAAAACCCGTCAGCCGATCGAAGGCGCATCTCCCGCTTCTGCCTCTGCTGCCGCCGCCGCCGATTGTGTTTCCACCTCCATCGACTCTCCTCTCCTCTCCTCTCCTCTCTTCCCTTCCGCCGCCCTCTTCAATCCTCGCCCATTGCCGGCCCTTACCTTCCCGCTTAATGCGGCCAATGAAATTCCAATGACGTAATTGCCTGGCTAATTAGATAATCGTGTACTCAACTTTACGATCGCACGACGGCGAATTCGTAACGAAATAACGGACCCATAAAAGGCTCATGTGCGCCTACCTCTCTGCGCTGCGGTTGCGTCGGACGTTTATCTGCCTCTGCGTGGCGTGGGTGCATCTGTCCAGCGTGTGTACGTGCGCTTGGCCCTGCAAAACGTGAAATGCCGCGCGAAAAAGACGGATGAAGCAGCACGGTGGCGGCCTGCGATGCGTGGCGCTGCTTACAGAATACTACGTACACAAATTTACTGGGGAAAGTCCGCGGAACGAGGTTGTTCCGAAAAAAGAAAAAAGGAGTCGAGCACAGGCCCCGGTACTTCCGGCCGAATACTTTGCAGCTGCACACTCAACGATAATGTTTAAATGTCTCTGACTGTCAGTTTGACGGGCGCAAATGCAGCGCGCTGCGGACCGGGAGCAATGGCTAAAAGTCAGGGAGAAACTCGTAGAGGGGACGTCTAGACGCTGTCCTGTCAAGCGCCCACGTCCGCTGCCGATCCGTCATCCGTCTGGCTAACGAAATTTTCGAAGATCCTTTTGGGGCCACAATGAGAGAGCGTACTTTCCAACCTGCGTGCTCCAACGGGCGTGCCCCATAAATGCGCACTCCTCGCTGCGCACGATCCACGCCATCTGCGGATCAATATACGCCACCTGCATACTTTCCCCAACTCTATGCGCATTTATCGCCGCGTTCTCTCTGCCGAAAAAACGAAAAGTTGCCAAGCGCGCGGGTGTCGTTCGATTTTTCTGTAGGAGCGGAAGAAGATTTAGCGGCGACGCGAGCCGCGTTATATTATTACCGTGACTCTCCCTCTCTCTCTCTCTCTCTCGATCGAAATAAATTTCCAATAACGTTAACTGTATTTCATTGAAATTAATTGAGGGGAAAGTGTCGACCGTCGGCGGGATTAGTGCAGTCGGATTAACGTTTGCAATTCGATCCAATTAAAATGTTCGCGATCCGCCGTGAAAACGATGAAAAATTTCGCGCCGTCCCTCCACACTTCTTTTTTCAAGGGCCAGCCGAAACAATCTACCGTATCTCCGCGTCTCGCGCGACTCTGCCGAATACAATTGCGGTGACTAAATTGAAGATAAACACTGCTCGTCAAACCCTCGACCGTTTTTTAGATTAGAATCTTTTCTAGTCCCCTTCACTTCGCGCGCAATCAAAATGACGAAACAAAGGGGTGTTAAAAGAGTAAGCAAAATGATTCTCGTATCACCTCGGGGACGAAAGGCAAGAAAAACAAGGTGAAAGAGTGGAGTGGGGCAGAACGGCAATAAAAAGGTGCGTGGTTCAGGTGCGTTGGCGGCTGTGGTAACGATCTTATTTTCGTCCCTCCTCTTTTTTTCTCTCTCCTGTCTTCCTTGCACGCGATTACACGTAAGATATCTGAGACGAAGGCGGCCAATAACTAAAAAAAAAAAAAAAAAAGAAGAAAAAATCAGGGGTGATCTATTTTCCCGTTTCGCCGTACCTTCTCCGTCTGTGCTTGCCTCCCTGGCATCGGGACAGCCGTATAAATATATGCATAACGACGCACTCCTTCCCTTTCGGCTTTGTCTATCGTCTATCGCGTCGTTTTCTCCGCCTTGCTCGTGGACAAAAGTGACGTCGCCCGGTATCGGTTAGACGTTGAATGGTGATGATGATGATGATGATGTCGGCGAATAGGTAACGAGGGGGTAGGGTTGTAGGGAAAGGACGTCTGGTTGAGGGATAGTGATGACGATTGCAGGATCGGTGTCAGTCAATATTTCATTCAGTTAATGATCAACGATTAAGTTTGAAAAATGTTACTGTTAATCGGAATTGACAATTATATCCAATGTCAGTCGTACAGTACATATGATCAAATTAGTTATTTAATCATTGGGATTAGCGATTCACAGTATAGCGAATTGGTTCCATCGGTACGTGCTGTTTTCTGGTGGCGATTTCCGAAAACTGAACGTCCGGGTTGTCATGATAAATTGCGTCGCGAGCAAACGATAATTACATTTTGTTAATTCTTTTGCATTTCTTTGCAATCGAACGGTCTTATTAAAGATTTGAATCGATCGAGATATAAGCAGAAACGTTGGAGCGATTCTCTATTTTGCGCACATACGATCGCGTCGCCGAGTGTCGACCGTTAACGTCGACTGCACCGAATGCATCGAATGCATCGAACGCATCGCGAAGCGCCGCCGGAGGGCTGAGTGAGTGTATCAGGGGAACCGCCGAAGGGTGGAATCCTGGGAGAGATCGGGCGAGCCACGCGTATCGGTAATGCACGCTCGTCTACGTTTCATATTCCCAGTAGATATCCGAGTATTGTGCAACGGTAGACAATGCATTTTACCTTTCGCGTCATTCACTTCTTTTTTATTTGAACATGTTCAAAAAGGAGTATGTACTGACAGTCGCGATCGACAAATCATCCGAATGTCTGCTTTTAATCCCTCCTCCCTTCCCTTCCTGTCTTCCTCCGCGTATGCCTCTCTGTATCAGTCTGGACCTTCGTTTTTTTTTTCCATTTTCTTCTTTCGTCTACGCCACCCATCTTCTTTTTTTTTTTGCCCTTTAACCTTCACCCCTTCTGCTGAGTTTCTCCCTTTTTCTTCTGCCAACCATTACTCTTTCGTTTACTCGTTTACTAAGGCGCTAGTCCAGTGTGTCCTTGGTGAATATTTCGCGAAAAATCTTACAGAGCAGGAGCAAAGATTAATGTCGAAGTAGTTGCAAAAACTTTTCTTTCAGCTTCCTTCGCTGGCAGTTTAAGGAATAAGATAGTGGAAAAGTGCTGTACGTAATGTTTAGCAAAAATCCCCAACAAAGGCATATTCAAACCGAAACCGACTCCGACCGCTTTGAGAAGAGCACATATCTAAGCAAATTATCTCGCTCGAATTTATTTCCCTAGCCGGAAGTTTGATGCGCGAACAAAAGCAACGTAAACACATACAGAACTGCATGGCCGGCAGCCGCGGGAGAGGTAGGAAACACGAGAAATTTCATCTGGAAGGATCGACGTTGCGTATCCGGAGATACCGCCCCGGCCGACATTGGGCAATATAGCGGGGCGCACAGGGGTATAAAATCGGAGCGTGGAAAAGGCCTCTCGGTAAAAGCGAGCGTGACAACATTTCGTGTTATATACGGGGCGCGCCCATTATAATGGTCGCCCGTGGCGTAGTACGTCGGCTAATCCGATTGATCGAGCGCTAAAGCGCGTTATTATCGCCTTACGTTTTCCAAGCCGGGGCGTTGTTGCCGGGCTCAAAGTTGCCTGTCGTGCCGTGCCACGCTGTATCGTGCCGTGCTGCGTCTCCCCTCTTGACCCCTTATGTCCCTTCGGTGTCGTGTTGTGTCGCACGCAGTCACGCACGCAGTCACGCACTAGGAGCGCACGCACGCCGCGCGCAGCGCGCAGCGTGCACCTCCCCTTTGTGACCTCTGCAGTCTAACCCGCTTGTGTATCATCAGCGCGCATACATACACCGATTGGCCTACCTCCACGGCACTCGCCGATCATGAAAGTCAAGCGGTGCATCGATCGTACCGAAGTATATATACGCAGGTTGGTTCCTGTTGCGGAACTGTTCGGAAGCTCGAGATTAGGGCGCACTGGTGACAAAGAAAAGAAGAAAATGCAAGATGGTGGAAATATGAGGCTTTCGACTTTGCCACCGAAGCCTTCTCTTCGCATCCTCTTTGTCTCGATGTTCCGTAAGATCTGTAGGATCTTTTGTAAGATTCGTCGCCGACCAGACGATGCCTCTAGCTTGGAGACTTTCCGCCGACAGAGCGCAGCGTATCGATGCGCCGCGGATGGACGCGAGGTCAAGTATCGATTCCAGTTAAAACACAATCTGACGCCTCGGTGGTTGAGGGCTATGCCACGCGCGCACCACGTATCGGCGCTCACAATCAGCCCGCATTTCTCTCCCGAGTTCCTTCTCTCCCGTGCCGAAGACGTTGGAAATTCGATCGTGCCTCTCCTCTGTTCTTCGACACTCGCCGATCCGAGCGACGCGGAGGGATCTAGGACGATGATCTCGCTCGTTTGCTCTCTCGCGACGCCAGAATTTTCGCCGTGCCGAGCGAGGCGCCCTCGAAATGCAGATTTCGCGGAGCGCGCTCCTTACGTACGTTCCGTATACACGTGAGAATGCGGAAAGGCAGATTGAGAGCCGAAAACAGGATAATCGTGCTGCTCCCGTGAGCAGCGCATCCGCTCTTGAGATGGAGCTCGAAGTTCGGGAGCGAGCGGGGCGCGATTATTGATTCCGGTTGCAATGCGATCGCGTCGTTCCGACGTTGCTGCCGCGCTCTGTGCTCTGTGCTCTGTACCGTCGTCGATCGCGCATATTCGTTGAGTTCTGAGCGAAGTGTCTAGCGCTTGCCACCAACGACGACGACGTTGTCGACTAAACGACTAAAGTGACGGACAGTAGGACGTTGGCCGTTGGCCCTACCACCTACGAACTCCGTATTCGCGACAACTACTGTATCTATCGCCTACTCATAGACATGGAGCATAATCGGAACGCCTTGATCATGCCTAATGACACGCGATTGGGAGTGCTTCGGGCGTGCAGCTGTGTACAGGCTCGCCTATAGCTGAGTAACGGGGTGTGCACGTTTTAGACGTTCTCGGGTCGACGTGTCCTTTATCGGAACACCCAAAGTTTCGTGGCGATCGCCGTCACCGGCTGCCGAACAGGTGTTTTCGCGATGTGTCGTTAACCCGCCAGCCCCCCGTCCAACACGCTACTGTTTCTTGCTTTCGGCGTGCCGTTGAAAATATCGATTGAGGCAAACGACGATAAATCTGTTATAAATCGCACAGGGGCGCGGATGCGCGAGTAAACACGCGCACGACACCCGCCACGGAATTAAAGATAACAACGTAAATAACGGCTGCGCAAATTTATAATACGTGCAGTTACAAATAAATTAATGGGGAATAAGCGTGAATATGCGAGTAGAAAAACCGTCGCGGATGACACATTGTCATGCGAAATAACTTATGCGCTCTCTCCCACGTGTAACCGTTTATTTCGATATGTAATTGATATATCTGCTTCAGTTGCGGAGGTTTGATATGGCTGTTACATCGTGACAGTCATCGACAAGGCGTTGACAGGTATTCAGAAGCGTGTGTAACAGTTGACTCTTCCAATCAACCGCACCGCACCGCATGGCGGTGTTATTAGTACACATGCGGTGTAACGATCGATGTGGGACGCATTCTCGTGCGGAACAATGTGTTTCGCATAAACGCAAATAATGCTGTCCATCTTCAGCGGGGCCCGCGCATCGTTCTAAGCTCTAATTTTTCGGCCACCGTATCGTTTCGTTTATCCAGCGGAGCCGAGAAGCGTAATAAGAATGAGCGGCGGATGAGGAAGAGGGTGAGGAAGAGGTTGAAAAAGGGAGCAGCCGGAACTATTTGCGGATTATCCACTGCTTTGCATTATCCGTCACGCGCCCCGCTACTCCTACGGCGGTGTACGTTCTCCGACTCGGCGATAAGGCTCGCTGTAGTTCTCGTTTTAAGAAGAGCCTTCGCGCAGGTAAGGGAGCGGCGCATATAGGTACGCGCGCGCGCGCGCGCGCGTATACGGGCGAAACGAAAAATTGGCTCCCGGCGAAATTACGACGGTATCGTGATTCATGCACGAGGCGCCGCGCTGGTGAGACCCCGATGTAGTAAACGGATCTTATCTCGGTCGATGAAGCACGCCGTTCGATATTCCGATACTCCCCTCTGGGCAGGCACCGGCATAATGGAATTCCTCGTTATATAAATTTCGGTGCACATTTTTCTGCCACCCATCGATCTCGTTGTCCCAACTTTTCTCTACCTTTCCCCTTCTCCTCTTCCTTTCGCCTCCCCCTTCCGTCCGGACTTTTCAGTCTCTTTTTCCCTCTTAAAATCGGCGTACCTATCCGGCCGAACGTTTTATACCTTTTCCGCGACCGACCACCGCCGCGCACGATTCCTCAAACGTTTTTTCCAAAACGAGATTCCATCGATAACGGAATCCAGTCTCGTTCCTTAAATAATTTTACCTCGCGGAACAAAGTACTGCTGGCGGTCGACGAAAAGAGATTCCCCTCTCGCCGATCAACTTCCGTTTCTTCCTTTTGCGCGCCGTTCGTGCGAAACGCCGCTGTCGATCGTTATTCCCTCTTAACTGGCGCGCATTTTTACTCACCTTACTTCGCTTTTACCTGCAGCCCTGTTTTCTCTTACTCCCGCGCGCTTTGCTACTCGTGCTTCCTCCTTATTACGTGCACGCTGCTTTTCTTACTATTCGTGGAAATGACTCGGGTGTACCCGGAATAGTGACATTCACGCTCTGTAAAACCATGTGTAGATGTATCGTTTCACAATTAATCTTCTGTGAGAAAAGGAATCGTGTATTCAAACATCAATACAAATATTTCAACAATTTTCAAGTTGATCAATCAAGGAGCCATCCTTTTGTACTGCCAAGGGAACCTATCTTTACGAGCTGCACAACATATACGCTCCCCTTACGTGGGTCATTTTAAGCGACGTTCTTTCTTCCCCAACGAATTTGCTTCAATTAATTGCAAAAAATATCAGCAATACGCTATGTACGTGTTTTTAATGCCGCGGGATGATTTCAAATAAATGCAAGAATTAACGTCCGCACGAATTTGGTTTGATGAACATCACCTGTATATTTCGTCCAGCCTGTCATCGCTTAAACAACTTCGTTATAAAAAATGTGAAGTTTAAATGCAACGTGCCAGGGAATTAACACGGGCAGGCAGCGCGATGTGACGGTCTCGCAAGCGAGATTGGAATATGGGTAGTTTTACAGAATAATAATGATGATTTCGTCCGCGCCTACTTCAATCATTCGGAGCATCCGCCCCCTTCACTCGGTACGGCAAATTCTTTATGACGCCCTTTCATCTTATTAATTTCTTTCGCGTCGCAAAATAAATTGCACGGTAATTCGGTTAATTAACTTTTGTCTCCATCCTCCCCTTCATTCGTATGATCTCCCGCTTTCGAATTTCATCGAGGTACATTAGACGCGCGCGTTCTTCCCATCCTCTTCCCTTTGCGCGGATCCTGCTTACCCGCTTGGCACACCCTCCACCCTCTAGCCCCTGCGCCGCTCGTCTCTGCCTATCCGTTCCTCTCTCAGCCGCTCATCCGAAATTCACGCAACCGTAACTTCGCGCGCGATGTACGACGCACGCCGGAGAGAGACGAATAGATGGATAGAGGGAACTCGGCTAAATCAAATTTACAAGCTGCTGAGTGTTTCTCCCTACCTCCCACGCTGCCTTGCGGTTGAGACCACTATTTTCGTCAGAAGTCATTTAAAAGTTTTTCGTTCCCCTCCGCCCGTCGCGTCAGCGCCAAAGTGGATTTCAAATTATTTATTTAGCTCTCGTTGCGCGCCCACACACACATACATACATACATACATACATAGGGGGGCGCGCGCGCGCGCGCGCACGTGGCTGATCGATAAAGCGTGGCGGAAGTGATTAGCTACGAAAAGTATTCTCGCGTTCTCCTATCACGGCCCGGTCGGCATACCTCTGACAATGGGTGGGGTAAACGAGCACCGTCGGCACTCTCCGAGCTTCGTTTTTTTTTCCTTCTTTTTTGTAAGCAACAATGACACGCGAATCGGAAGCGAGACTACGGTCGTTTTATATCAACGGCGCGGCGGCGGCGGCGGCGGCGGCGGGAGAAAGGAGGCAAAAAGCGCGTCGCAAAGTGCGTGCGCGTGTGGGTGCGGTGGTGCACGCGTCCAATGAAAAGAGAGAAAGACCGGGGGAGGAATACCTGACCATGATAAATGCCCGACACACATCACGCTCGCGACGCACGTCGCTCAAAATGGCTACAATGCAGCCTCGTACCTATTATGCTAAAATGCAATCTCCTGATAACCACAGCCTCGCCATTGCGGAGCTTAATCTCACCTATCCGCGCGGCAACGCGAGGGAGGGAAACAAAATGGGAATGAAACCGCTCTGGATGGCTGATTCGGGATAAAGAGAGCGGCGGCGGCGGCGGCGGCATCGTGGGAAGGGGAACGAAGAAACGTGAGGCGGAAAGCACAATGGCGCGCTGCGAGTTCGGAGATATGCGAAAAGAAATAAATTCCCCGGATCGATCGCGCAGTGCGTCCGGTTTGAGCGTCAAAGCTACGTGTCGCGGTCGCACCAAGTATTCTCAACGTTCTGGACAGCGCGGGTAGAAACGGTTTGGCGAAAAACTGCAAATCCATCCCTCCTTTCTCTCTCCGGCCCCGTGGTGAGGGGGATCGGAGAACGGTCTCTCGTAAGGACGATGGCCACGACTCGGTCGGAAAAGTTCCGAGGACGAATCGTCCGCCGTGCGGTATAATCTTTCGATAACGATCGCCGATACTCAGACGCTCGATTAAAAGAGAGAACTTCCCTTCCGATTCGGAGCTAGAAAATCGGCTGGCCGTTTAGCTTTCCTCGGAGGAACATTCGGAAAGTTTAGATACCTCTTCGGGATCCTCTTCCAGGGGAGCGAATAAGCAGGTATTAAAGGCTTAGACCACAGATCGAATTCGAAGTAGCAACGTAGCTCTCGTGTTCCAGCCACCTCAGACTCGCCTTCTCCCGTTCTTCCTCCTCTCTGCTTTAGTTCCCTCCTTTCGGTACCTACTCCCTTCGGCTTCGGCTTCGGCTTCGGCTTCGGCCAGCGGCGCACTCGCCCTCCGTGGCAAGAACTGAGAAAGCTAAAGTATCAAGTATCGCCGAACCGTCGGACTAGTTTCCTCCATTTTCTCCGAGGTTGGTCAGCGAGCGAGAGCCGTCCAATGGCCGAGGCCGGAGCGACGGGGCTAACCGAGAGTGGACGTTGGGTCGGTCTTGCGTTTCACGAGAGTTTCTTCCCCGGTCCTTGGCGCAATTGCGAAGGTGTTTCGATCGAGTTCGTAGTCAGTGAACCACCCTCAAGCAATCTCCGAGTTAGGCAGCGGAGGTTAAGTATCGAAGATCGTCGACCTCGTGGGGCGCGCCTGACCGCGCTTGAGCGCGCTTCATAGAGAATCAAGCGACGCGACGCGTCGATTCTGCTCCTCTTCCCCTCCCTTCCCCGGATTTGCGTTCCTCGCCGGCCAGCCCAAGATTTTGTGCACCGCCGTAAAGGAGTATCAGCTCGTCTGGAGGGGGTGGGGGGGAAGAAGACGGTAGAGTCCGGAAGGCCACTACTACTTTTCACGACGTCATATTCGTATCTCGCCGCAGGCGACGGACGTTACTCGTCCGAGAGCGAGTGGAACTCCGGCGATGGAAGATGACGCGACGACGGACTTGAAATGGCTCGAACCTCATCGTCATCGTTCGTTTCACCTCTCTCTCTCTCTCTCTCTCTCCCCCGGGGCACATCGATACTTCCCGACACGCCCGGCGCAAAACCTTCCGGCAACGGATCGGCGATCGACGGCGGCGGGCTAACCATTTATTGTATGGACCAAAAACGAAAGCACTCGATCGCGCCCGGCCGCACGCGATTGGGACTGTTCCCTCTTCGCTGGCTCGATAGAGCCCCGCCCACGTCGTAGGTCGCCTTTTTGGTCCATGCAATAGATGGTTTGGCTATATAGCCAGGACAAGCAGGAGGGGGTGTCTGGTTAGGTAGAATAGACGAGCGAGTCGAAGGGTGGTTCAGCCCTGACGGTCGGCGGTGGCTGGCGTTTACCGAGTCCAGGGTACGTTAATCCGAAGAGCTCATCGCGTAATTTCCCATAAGACCACGGGTGCTCACGCTTCGCTTTTGTCGAAAGTTTTCGCGAGCGAGAGAGGGAGAGGGTAGAAGAGGGGAGGGCCCGGCGGAGGTCTTCTTTGCCACGTATATATACCTTCAAAGGCGAAGAGAATAAGATAGAGAAAGATGGCAGAAGATAGACGAGACGAGACGAGACGCCTCTTCTTCGCAAGAGTTCGCGTAGCGAGAGTGGACTGGCGCGTTTTTTACCTTTTCTAGCTTAACCCCGCTTTGACCGTCGGCTGATGGCGGATGACGGGCAACGCCGCCACTCCCCAGGTGTCGTGAGGCTTAATTAGGCTAATGGATATCCGTAATTGATACTACCAGACTGGCCACTCGACCGCCCGTACAATGTCTGTCGGCCGGCCGATATAACTTGATTTGCCGCGGACAAAGTGAGAAATCCAAGTGCTCTCGTAAAGATCTTTACGAGATTGATTCGGGCCGCAAAAATGTGGAGCGAGTAAGAGCGCGTGCACGTGACGACGGCAAGAGAGGGAAAAAAGGAAAGGGGTAGGAAAGACGTCCGGGGCGGAAATTTTGCGGCTGGTAACGAGTTGGGGAACGTTACGCGCTCGCTCGCAAGTCTGTTCGCGCGCTGTGTTCACTGGATAGGGCGTTGCCGCTAAAGAGCGCGTCACGCTATCCGTCCGCGATAAAATGCTGGAAAAGGCGCAGTGAAAAACAGGCGAGAATTTACGACAAATGGCAGGATGTTTGGAGGGATAAAGCGTCGCGGTGGCGCGAACGACAGAAAGGGAGAAAGAGAGCGAGATACGATAATGCCTTGCACCGCTATCCGCGAGTGCGAGGAATATAAAGGAATCTATGACGCGTAAACTCGTCGCGTCTTAGCGAAGAGCGCAACAGCAGGAGATAAGCTTTTCGACGCCTCGTCGCTGCGACGCTTCCTTTTCTATGCAACGAGAAGAAGAGGAGTGCGCGAGTGCCTTCAGAGGAGTCGCCGGCAAGCCAGAGCGTCGCGGCGGCGGCGGCGGGGGCGGGGGCGGGCGAAATCGATAATGACATTCTCCCGACATTCGCGCGCCGTTGTCGGGAGTAAAAAGACGTCCACGAGGCTGACTGGCTAGAGCGGAAGGATGAGAGAACGCGGGAGACCGCGCTGCATTGAGACCCTCTGAGGCGCACACAGAATTAATTGCTTTCCTCGATTGTTTCGTTCGACGCGCGTCGCGCGGACCCGATTATTCCTGCTTTGCCGGCGACGAATCGTTCTTTAATAAAGGACGGATACGAAGTTACTCTTCCATTCGCGGATCGTCGTTAAGGACTGCCGAGTGAACTTTGTCCTAATGAGAATGGCAGGAACAATATCGCTCCGACTCGGCGGACATCGCTCAATGTCAGCGTGGTGATTTCAGCACTGCCACGGCGACCTCCCTCCCTCCTGCTGCTGCTTCAGATCGTGAGAGGGCTGAAATGAAAAGTGTATGAAATCTCTGAAAAGAACCGTGCTCGGCGCGGAATGAGAGTTGCGCCTCGAACTTTCCGCTTTATGATCCTGTGTACGGTGTCATTAGTAATGCAAGTATGTATCGGACCTTTATCAGCTTGCTCTGCCGTTACGCGGCGTTCCACGGTTGCACGACAATAAAGGATCGAAACTCGATCGGTCGCTCGGCTACCGTTACAACGTGCACACATCCGCTGGAATTTCGACTAGAATTTCAAGGACGCGGAATGTGGATGCACTCGAAACTCCGAGTAGGACGTGCATCGAAAACATGGAATGCGGGGAATGGAACAACGAAGACCGAGGATTGTTCCATTTCGGCGCACGACCCGAAACCGAAACAGAGAATCAGCTGCTGAACGTTCCTTATATCGCGCAGCGTAGGACAGAGAGAATCGAGCGGCCTGATGAAGAATGGGTCGCATCGACGGCTGCTCGTTTTTCCCTCCAAATCCGTCCGTTCCTCCTTTTCGCGAACAAAATTGCAGCTTTTCTGGCCGTCTGACCGGGGGGCCCCCACGTCCCGCGAATAGAGTCTGACGGCACTTGCCGGCTAACGTGCACTCAACTACTTAATAATGTAACAGTCAGCCAACCACTATGCACCCATTATGCTTCCGTGCACGTTGCACAAGTGCCGGGGTAACGGCCTGCTGCGCTCGTAATATAGGATTCGCATCGTGCGCCTATATAACTTCGCGTCCCGCCGTGTTCCGTCCCGTCTCGTCGTACTTCGCGTTTCATTGCGTTGCGTTCCGTCGTATTGCGTCCCGTTGCGTCCCGTTGCGTCGTGTTGCGCGGCACGACGCCGACGTGACGTGGCATTGCGTCGCGACGGATCGCACCGCGCCGCGTCCCATTCCATTCTGTCTTTCCATACGACTCGGAACTCGGAACACGCTTCGCACAACACTCAAGCTGTTCTTTCGCTTTACACACAAAAGCGCATCTTTTCTCCCGCACTTCTCCAATTTAGGACAGTATTTTTCTGTTAATTATTAGTCATTCTGACTGCTTTAGCAATGTGCCATTTTTTGCAGAGCTACATTTTTACTACGTTGTCATGCGCTCCGTTGAAATTGATTTATGCGCATATTCTATCGGTACGGAAAAACTTGTTTATATCTCCGATGACAAGAGAATTATGTGGAATAAGCGTGCACGCTGTTTTTGCTTCAACGTGATAAAAATGACATTTTTCCTCTTCACTGTTTTCGTGCTGGTATCGAAATAACATATCGAACTGTTGAAGATGCAACATGCAAGAAAGTATTCAGTACAGATCGAAGTTACCGCTATGAGCGCATCATACGTATCACACGTGCGGCATTTTAAGTCGCCGCATTGAAAGGGTCAAGCTACGGCGCAGTTTAACTCAAACACGGCTTGGTCAGTTTTCTATTAAAATACATAAATAAATTTTATGTATGTTACAAAAGCTGTCATAAAACTTGAACGTACTCGATGCTACATGTTTTTTTTATTATTACAACGACACATGGCAAATTGATGTGCACGTCATTTTCTTTTTAAATTTTTTTACTGGACGCGTTTTACCGACAATTTAAAGCTGAATTGTGTCAGTAATAATATAGAAAATGAATGCTTTTTGAATATAATCAATGAGTCGATTGGAATATGATGCATTGTAATTACATACCATTATAGATAGTTGTCACTAATATCGATAATACTAACAATAAATATGAACAGGGTTCTCATAAAACGCTTGATACTCCTGCCACAATTCCCTCATTATTGTACGACAAACAAATATAGCATAATTACCGACACGCACGCGCCGAGCAAAGATCTGACGCTTCTTGTGCCCTGCTTCCTTAAACGAAATTCGTCGACGCGCGATGTTGTGCTTTTCGCATCCCTGTTAACTTTATCAGGATCCGAAAGCACCACCACCACTACCGTATCTTCCGAAAAGTGCTGCTCCCGAAACGTTGAAATCATTATTCCGACAACTCCGATGCGCCACGGGGTAGCGGTTTGCGCGCGAATACGTTCGTCGCGACGACGGGGTAGGGTCATAAAGGAGGAACGTTATCGCTGTTCGAGTAGGATCCATTGCGATGCCGAGCGCGATCACGACGCGGACACTTTTTTCCCCGCGCCCGCACTGCCGCGCGCCGTAGTAATAACGTTTCGAATGGAAAGAAGAGGTTAGCTCCGCGGGGCGGTAATATCCAGCAGGAGGAACAGCGGGTGAGGATCGTTTACACGAGGATGCCGGGCCGCGTTCGGCAGGGTCGCGGCAACGGGATTGTATCTCGATAAATCATGCCGCATACGAGCGGCAAGCTCGGTGCAGCAGGCACACACTCTGGCCGCCGCCGACGCCAAGCGCCAGTACAGGCGGCTCTCGTCGTGGCCCGTGGCCCACTCGCGTCGCCGATCTCGGATTCGCGGCTAAATCATCGGCGATAAATTGAAAGCCGGTGAGAAGGCGTGCCAGCGAATTGACCGTGTTTTTCTCGCGTCGCCTCTCGCCTTTCCGCGCCGATATTGTGCATTGGGTCCCTTTTCCCCCCACTTCCTGTTTTTAATGTGTACGGACGAAAGAGCGCACCAGCAGTAGGAATGGAGAATAAAGCACGTGTGAGCGGTACATGCAGAATAAAATTCACTGCCACGTATGGCGCATGTAAATTGTTCACGCTCTCTGTTTCTCTCTCTCTCCTTTTTTGATTTTACTCTTTCACCTGCACCCCCTTGTTCCGTTTCCCGCGTCTCTCGTTTTGTTCCTTCATTTCTTCCCCTTTCTCCTCTTCGTCCTTCTGTACCCACTTTCCTCCCTTTCACCTCCGCCACCGTCATCCCTCCAGCCTCCATTTTTCAGTTTCAGCTTGTCTCCCACTATCTCTCTCTTTTGTATCTCTGTCTCGGTGACGTTCTCCTTCTCGCGGCGTGCATGAATTTAACTGCCGCTGCATGTAAATTCCGGCTCGCCGGCCGCGGGTACATGTAAATTTTATTGCAATCAGCTATTG
The DNA here is from genome assembly GCA_963942575.1 of Priocnemis perturbator. NCBI lineage: Eukaryota > Metazoa > Arthropoda > Insecta > Hymenoptera > Pompilidae > Priocnemis > Priocnemis perturbator. The sequence continues at coordinate 7,866,270 of OZ012645.1, read as the reverse complement.
TAAACAGGATTACCACGGCGCAATACCGAAACTATTCGTCCGTTTGCATCTCCTGGACCGACCTGGTTCGAATCCGTCCGTCTCTGCACCGTTCACGTTCACGTGTCGGAAAAAGATGAGAGAGAGGACGAAAAAGTCGGTGGCGGATAATCGATGAAATTCGGTTATATTCAAAATTCGAGAACGTTTAGAGGGAGCTGAAACGGCAACGGACACGGGCCGCTGCTATTTACATATCCTGTCCCTAAGGTCGGCTCCGTCGCACCCCTGTCTTCTATTTTCGTACACTCGCGTCAGGAGCGAAAAGCGCCGGTTACCAAGTGTACCAAGCCGGCTGCTACATACGAAGCGCCTATCAGCCTGCCTGCTGAATTGTTTAAAGTTTAAACCGACGTGTCGCGTTGTTACTTAACCCTTTATCTGCCGAGAGCGCACGTGTCAGGAATGTAGATATTCTTGGCCGAGTTAAACGTGGCGGCGGCTAAAAACTGGCAAATATCAGGCGGACGAGGGAAACGATTATAAGTGAACGAAAATGGTTAACGGCACGAACAAAATCGGGAAAGAGAACGAGCGGCAACATTTTTCAAGTGAATCGAAAAAACCAAATCAACCGAAATGGGAGTGCTACTTCTTCGGCAGTAGGTGCGCACATTTCGATATTACACTTATTAAGCCGATGCATTATGGCCTGTCTACAGATAAACATGTCGGGATTATCCTCGTCACTGTTTTACGATTAGCTGGCATATATATTGAACATATTTCAAGGATGAACGTGGAATTAGCGTGCAAAGTAAACAGACGAATTGCAACAAAACCATCAGGGATAGTTACCATCCGCACGATTCTTCGCACCACAGCAATCCGTCGAAGAGGTCTCGTAGAAGAGAAAATCAGGCGCGACGCTTCGACAGTCGCCGAACAATCGAACCCCTTATTCTTCTCACGCGTCACTTCGATCAAATCCGAGGATATTGAACGCCACGGAAGGTCAGTTATCGTTCGCCCGTCGGCGGCCTGACAGTGAAAATTCCATGCACACCCGCGTCTTTCCCTGAAAAAAGATCCTTTCCTGGCGTGGCATATACGGGTACGTGTACCTCCTCCCAGCGTGCATCAGGAAGACGCCGCGGCGCGTCGGAGCATCTTGTAGTTTGACTCGCGATATATGTAACCGGTCGCCACTCCCGGCCGAAAGCGCAATAAGCAAGCGAGGCATGTAATCGACTATCTGGCAGTAAATCCTCTGTGGCGAATGTACACGGTATCGGTGCTTCGACCGCGGCCAAATTCCAGTTCCGTATTTACCGAGAGCCGGGGCAGGGGCCGTGGCAGGGGCCGTGGCAGGGAATAGGTCCCGGGTTGAGGAAGGGGGAGGGTGGCGGTTATATCCCAGCATCGGTGCTCTCCATCCCGTGGCGCGTGTTACTCAACGCGTACCGCGTTCACCGTCCTGTACCACGCATCCTACACCTGCCCTGCCCGTATTTGCCCTCACCTCTATGCACGCGCAATTACAGCTACACTCTTATAGACAGCCTAACCATCTATCGTACAGACCAGGGGTGGCCAAAGTTCAACTCGGAGCCGTATGTCACGCCTTTGGCATACTCAAGAGCCGCACTTCGATTTTTCGGGGTACTGATTAGACACCATGAATTTGAGAAACATTTGAACGTGGTCCCACATTCCGTTTTTAGTCTATAGCATTGTTGGTTAAGCTCATACGCTGCTGTTTGTGCGCAGAGCACTATCGGCGGGGTTAAATTTACCTCGAGACGCGCGACGCTTTCTTGACGCCTCCTCCGGCATTCTCGTCCGCTGCATTCTACCCCGCGCTACTCTTCGTCCGTGTGCCAGTTCAGTCACTGTTGGTACGTTTCTTTAATGCGGCGGTACCCTTTAGGCTGCATGTTTTGTCTTTGCGGAGTACGGCAAAAAAGCGTTCTATTTTAGCAATAACAATGAGTTTTGTTAGTCTGCGCTTTTAGAAGCCCACGTGTTACTGTCAGTAGCGTCTACCTCGAAAGTCAGTGATGAAAGAACTTAGAATACCATCTTTGTAGAACGTCAAAGTGAAAAGGTGGCATGTAGCCTTAAGGTTTGTCGAGGAGAAAAACACGCAGAAACGCGAAACATTGAAATGTGAGAAGAAATTGTTTAGAAAATATCCAGATATGTCTCTATAACTCTGTGAAAAGCTACCCTTACTGACATTTATCTCGGTAGATATTTTTGACATAGAGATAATACTTGCATTTAAATAAGATCTCTATCACAAAAGTATACGAGGACGATTTGACTTAGAATTATGGTAAATCTAACAAGTTTGACAACATTATCGTTACGCTGCGATAATAGGTGAGCAACGTATTGGACGCACCGCGAGTCCACCGGTGCGCTTGTTTGTACAACAGAACGCTGCTCAGAGCGCATTTTGCGCGGCACGGTGTGTTCCGCGCATCCAGGTCTCGGCGATTAACTGAGTTGCCTCTGTTCGCCGTGGCCCTTGTTACTCGAAACGTTGGGAGCGCGTATAACTACGTATCCGGATCATAAAACTCGATAGAATTCACGAGCGCTCCGGAGGGATGGCGAGCTGGAGAGAGGGAGGAAAATTTATTAAGTCGTCGGGTAAGGGCCCGTCAAGGTAAACGCGAAATATGGACTGGACGTGCCACTCAAACACCCATTAACCTACATATTGGTAAGGCGCATTTGACCCCTTCGAATATCTTTTTAATGATCAGCACAGTTTGCGGTGCCGACAAAAGCTTTTCAATTATTTTCACTAACGCGATAGTTTCTTCCCTTGTGCGCGTCCTGTTCGTGTCGGCAGCGAGATCCGATCTGCCGTCATTAAATTTTCGAATATCGGATGCAACGCATTGTCGTCCCTGCCCTCGACCCCGTCGTCGTCGTACGCGTGTAGCATCGAAAATCGCAGTCGGTCGGCCAAGAGTCTGAGAGTCTGGGGCCAACAGCGGCGTCAATGCGAGCGAAAAACTTTTCCAGCTCGAGGGAGCTTCGGAGGGAACTCGAGGCCGAATTGCCGTCGAAGACGGCGTCGATGCCGTTTGCACCTTGAACGCCCGGTGCATCAATATTGCGAGGACATTGCGACGATCTTTGGAAGCGAGCCTCGGAAAATTCCCGCGATCGGTCGGGCGACTCGCTCGACGATAAAGAAGATTTAGATCGATTTAAGATTCCAATTTCCGGGGCTTCTCACGGGTTAGAAGCACTTCGGCGGGACGACGAGGATACCGAAGACCGGGGTGAGATGTGCTTCTGGCATATCCTCGCGGTGAAAGATTCAACGAGAGTCGCGTAAGAGGACTCGCGCGTCTCTCTAGCTGTTGTGCTGCTGCTGCTGCTGCTCTTGTCGTCGTCGTCGTTGTTGCTGGCACACTTTCGAGAGGACAATCAACCTGCGCAGAATTATTACTGCTCTTCCCTTTTTCTACCTCTGCGTTTCTTACCTTGCTTCAATTTTTTTTATTTTTTTTTTGCCTTTTTCAAACTTCTGCCGTCTTCTCTTTAATCTAGCTTTCTAGAATTTCTATGTGAGGCACTCCATGTGGTTACTCATTCGATCGCTCGTCCGTACACACGACTATTTCCCCCTGCCCCCTTTCTCCGCATTCGGCCGATCCAGATATCGAAGGAATAAAAATTGAACGGGCATTAAGCTGTCCGTCCTTCTGTTTATCGGCCTTACGCGTCGTATTTCTGTCCTTTCCCTCCGACGCATCCTTTCTTTTTTTTGTCTCCTCCCTTACCCAGCCTCATCTCCGCACCCCTCCCCGCCCCTCCTCGTCGCCTTACTCCAGCGCCCCCCTGTCTTTTTTTTTGCCGCCTCCTCCTCCGTCATACTTTTTCTCCCTCGCTATTCTCTGGCCCCTCGGTAAGGAACGTCGTAATTGGCCCGTCGGCCACGACCAACCGTAGTGGAAAGTAGACGAGCTGAAGGGAGGGAAAGGGGTGAGTTGCGGGCGAGGTGAACCGGAGGTTGAGGCAGAAGGGCGTGGGGCGTGGGGTCGGTGCGGTGAGATCCACGAGAGCGTCTACCTATATCACGCGGCTGCCGGTCCAAGTACAAGGGGCACGGAGCTTCCTTTCCACCCTCCCGGGAGAGAGGCAGCCATCGTGTCGCGCTGAACTTTAGTCGGGGTGAGATATGCAGAAATTAAATATTCATTTGGGTTACGGGTCTTGCGCCCTCCCTCTTTCTCGCTCGCTCGCTCGTTCGTTCGTTCGTTCCTTTCCCGCGCCCCTCTTTCTCCTTGTGAAAGTAATGCCTTGGCCCGAGGCCAGTTTCGCTGAAGGCTCTAGATGTTCGACCTACCTCGTGCTCCTCCGACTTTCCTTCCTCTCTAGCAGCAGCCCTTCGTTCTGGCTTCGCATTCGTACGAGGCTTAAAGCACGCCAGCGCTACTGAGCGTGTGTGTACGTGGTCGGTGACCGCGCGCGCATGCTTTACGTATACGGGCATAGAACGCCGGCCGACCACCGTACGTCGCTTCGTGCTGCGCACGATTTCTTCCTGCCTCTTGTTTTTCCATTTTTACCCTTTCCTCGACTTATCTCATCCCGTTCGCGCCGCCTATTGCTCACGGAAATGTACCTGTTGAGCCGCGCTGTGACTCCGATGAAATAATGACGAGTAGTTTATGCGCCGCTTGCCGTTCGAGGCGAGCGACCGATGAAGATCGGAGAGTGGAAAGGGGTGGAGAAAATGAGCGAACGGACGGGCAGGTGTGCGTGCGCGAATAATACAGATGTAACGAAGGGAAGAGAACGAGAGATGCGCACCTATCATGACAATTTACCTGTAATTGCGCGGTACGAGATTGTTTGAGAGAAAAGAAGGGGGGGGGGTGGAGTTTTCGCCACTTCCTTCCAAACCCCACTATTCCTGAAACGAAATTATGAGAATGTGGGTATACACATGGCTGCGCAAGGTACGTCTCCTCGAGGCTGTGGATGATAAAACGTTCCCTCGCAGAGCAGTATTGCATCACTTCCTTTTCCCTCGAACGCGCGCACCGCGTTCTGTGTAATACAGAAGTAGCGGCTTCGGCGTCGGTGATGACGGTGGTAGCACGAATCCGGCGAGAAAGAATGAGAGGTAGGAACAGTGACGCGATGAAGAAAGCAGAGAATTGTGATGGCAGGGGTAGGGTGCAAGGATTCGTTCTGCCGGTCTCGAGGGCGAAGATAATATTTGAATGTACTGAGGTAGAAACTGCACTTCGGAGCCTCACCGATCGCAGGATAACAAACGCGCCCACCGCACTCCGAGGGGCAGCGGCGGGGAAGGCATTAATAGAATTCGTGGCAGCTACGGCGAGTCGAGGATCAGCGAGTTGCCGACGCGATAACTGCCAACTTCGGCCAGAGATCGACTCGCAATCGGACTCCGCCGATCGTTTCGCAACGATCCGCGATCGTTTGGCGGCGGTTCTCGAACTGGTCCCGCCGAGTGGTTCGATAGCTCAAGACGAGGGTCGTCGTACCTATCACGTATCAGTACACATCTGCCTATCGAGTTTCCAGCAGACGTACGATAGTTCCCTCTACTCTCGTCGATTAGACACCCTTCAAAGTGATCATTCCCCCGACTGTGCAAATCCAGACGGATTTCGCTACCGACCCATTTTGTCCTGATTCTTCCGACGTCGACCCACGGTAAATCTCTTTTCGGCTAACGGCGCCGGGTGCGTTACGGCCGCTCTCGATAAAAATTCTCATTTCGCGACATCCTCGGGCGTGAAGAGTGGCGCGAGGTTCCCTTGTAAATATCGCTTGCCCTGGGCGTTTCATTATTGCGAGACGAAGGAACGAAGAAAAGAAAGATGCTGAGGGAAGGGCGGGATACACGACCGATTTTTCTGGACTGCAGCGCGTACGAAAAATCGCGAGCGGGTTTCCCACTGTTCCTCACTTCATCCCGAGAGGCATCGCTTCCATTCTAGCGAGGTCACCCCGCTAAATAAATGCGAACACGTTGTACGATGGTTTTCTCCGATACCGCGTCCGTCTTCGAGCGGCCAGTCCGTATTATTGCAGTCCAACGAGTGAAAAACATTATTCCCTGCTCTGCCCTCTCCGTAAGATGAAAGGAGACGTGAAGGAGAGAGAGAGAGAGAGGTATGGGGGTGGCAGGGGGTGAGAGCTCTTTCCGTTCGTACCATAAATTTCATCGCGCTCCGCACTTTGCGCCGTTACTCCACCATATATTCTGATATCCAGAGAACTCAACCTTGTTCCCACAACCCATTTCGAGGCTCTCTCGCGGTTACTTTGCTTCGCCTACTACCCCGTACCTTTCCGTTACGCGTATACATCCGACTTCCGAACTCCTTCCTCGCGAAATCTATTCCCGGTCTAGGTTTACGCGTACTTTATCGGGATCTTGAACAAATATTTCCCTCGCGCGTTCATTCCTACATTTTATAGCTCACTCGCGCTCCTCCTTCCCCCTTCCTCGCCACTCCTCCCTTCTGCCCTTCGCGCCCGCCCTCATATGCCTGCCTTTCAGTAGAAAGGAATTCAAGTTTCAACAGACACGCGGCATTTCCGTCGGCATGCATCTCATTTTCGCTTGTTGCCGCCATTATTGCGTCTCTCTGCGTATGTGCCCGTTTGTGCACCATTGCGCGTTGGTATCCTTTTACAAGAATGAGGCGCCAGTGGGATGGCGCGGATTTGGGCGGGAGCGGGAGCATCCGAATGAAGAGGTCCTTTCAATCGTGCTCAATTGGAAGACGCGGCCAATCGATGGAAACAATCGCAGCCACGATAGCCGCGCGAAACGCCCAAAAGAAATCACTCCGGCCTCCGGCCCGTATCTCCGGGCCTTTCGAGAAGTTTATTTAATTCGTTACGATCGCCTTCGTATTCCGTACGGAATCTCTTCGCTAGCTTACCGCGCCTTCCGATACCTCGCGCGCGCTTAACCTTGTTCCCGCAAATCCATTTGGAAGCTCTCTCGTTTATTCTGGTCAAGCTTCCACCGATACCGTCGCCACACCAATTGCTCCCAGCCTCGCACACCTACACATACGCGTGGCCGCGAAGAACGTAGGAGACATTGTCCGCCCCGTCCCGCAGGAATCCATATCCGTTATCACGTAATTCGTAACGCGACATCGAAATGGCCCCGGCGCGCGGCGCGGCAATCCGATCGTAGCTTGAAAATTCAAATTTAAAGCTTCCGCGCGGCGTACGCTGGAAGATCGACAAGCGTCAATATCGTCCCGCTGAAGCCTTATCGCTCACCGTGTTCGTCGTCGCGTCGATTTATAGGGAAAGAAAGAGGGTCTCACGACGTAAGACGACACTCGGCAGACGATTCCCACCTTGCCCAAGGTAGCCACTTTTTTCCTTTCGTCGAGCAACTGCGCGTTCCTACGTTTGCCCCTGTAAATTTGATCGTCCTGTCGTGGCCTGACGACTCGCTGCTTAAACTTTTCTCCCGCTCGCCGTTTCTAACCGTAAATCGCCGGCGTGTGTACTCAAGCCTGTTGCTGTTTCTTCATAGATTCCGATATTCTTCGAATTTAACCCCATTCCTGAACCCTATATCAACTCGGGAAGCCTCTTCTCTTCCTCTCATTCACTCGCTCCTCCCCGTCCTCGCATACCACTTTCCGTATTTGGCTGTTTGCGCACATCGGTGCAGCTGTATATATGTACTGACCTACTCATCTGTCTATCTCTCTATTTACCTATCTACTTACCTCTATTTGTTTATTTTTTCCTCCTTTCCCCCACGGCTCCCATCTTTCCATCGACCCGTCCCGGACACCGTTCCTTCACAATGCGCCTGGGGCTCACGTTCATTTCCGTTCAACTGGGTAAGAACGACTGCCTCTCGAACGCGTTCATTTCCCCCGATCCGTAAACGGCGTAAACTGACCGCACGATTTGACATACAGTTCCACACCGCAATTCGTTTGTCTCCCGTGCACATATCGCCGCTTACGTAGTTTTCGAACCAACCAACGCCAGCGTCTCGTCGATACATTTGAACAGGACAAATATGATGTCTTCTCATCATTTAATTGTAGCGTTAATTGTCTCCGTTTTTACGGAATGTGCGTTAGCGTGCATAGTAATGTGTTCCTTGACGTTCGGCGACCACTGGCCATATTGTTACTATTAATTGACTTCCGCGTCGATACCAATTGCCGCAGACAGGCGGCGTAACGCGTCACACTCGAGGCCTCCTCCCCAACTTTCATGGGGCGGCAGAACGTAATAACGTAACCCGCTACGAGAGCCAGATGCGCTCGCAGGATAACGTACGCCATATAAACGAAAGTAAGGCCTTCATAAATTTTATCGCGCTTCACCGCACCGCGCGCACCGCTCTTTTCCTATAAATTCCGATAACCCGCGGAGCCGAACCTCGTTCTCGTAACCCACCTAAGAGCCCTTCGTCCGCCTTGCTACGCTTTCGTTCATTTCCCTGCGCGTCACTCAAAAAAACTTTCATTCTAAAACGGAAAGCGTACAACAAAATCGACGAGTTCTGCTGCTTTACATGCGCCTTGTTATGCTCGCAATTGTGGAAAACATTCAATTTGCACGTTTCATAGTGTGTGTGACTACACGTGTGTAACTGCGTACCTCAAACGTTTCGATATATTAAAATTTAAGTGTATAGTCTGGCAATGCATGATATGGTAGTCGGTTGCCTGGCAACGAATGCGAGAAAAAACTGCACAAAAGGATTTCCCATTGACAGAAACTTATGCTATTGCATACATTAGAAGCAAAATTGACGTGACATCAGCAAAATGATATTCTAAAGCACTATGAGCACACAAAAGTCACGACGGGTTAAGAGTGCACCGTAGCTGTGCTTTCGGGTAAATCGCGTCGCAGCGGAATGGATTAAGTTCTTTCGCCGAATTTTTCCTCGAGCTGCCGGCTGCGTTTCCGGCTAGAACCGCGTGAGATGTATCGGGTGTGTCGGAACGAAGAGGCGGCGGAAGGCGGAAGGCGGAAGGTATCGTGCTCGAAGGTCCTTTGCAAACTTAATCCGCCACCGGGCGAGCCGTGAGTGAGTACCTCTGTCGCCTGTCTCTTATCCAGGCTAATCTCGTCGTTGAATTCGAGTCCCGTGATTTTATGAGTACTGCGAGCGCGGGAAGGACTGACGGCTGGGCTCCGGCCGTCCGACGAAATAACGCGTCTCAGTGACAACGTATACGCGATCGGCTTAAGAGCCTTGCCCGCGTTACCGTCGCGTCGGCGTCGGCGTCGGCGTCGGCGTCGGCGTCGGCGTCGGCACCGCCAACCCGCACTCACGCTACTTGCAAGCACCGACTTGTGCCTTTTCCAATCTCGCCTGGTCTTACCGAATTATCGGCCCGGCAAGAAACGGCGGCGTGACGAAGGCGCGACATCGTGGGAGTCAAATGAAGCGGGAGGCGTCGCTCTCAGAATCCGCTACGGAATCGTGCTATCGATCGACGTTAGCTGAAATAACTTTTGCCAGACGCACGAGGCGAGCTCGTACTCTTAGCGAAAATGTGTTATACGATAATGACTTCTCGGTGGAATGACGATTTATTTCGACTTTTCATATGCCCAAATATAAGTAAGCGAAATCAAATTGGACACGGTCGTATAAGAATATCGCGTGCCGTCTTAGTGGTCATTTGTACGGCTTATAATTTTAGCCCGGCGCTTATTATGCAAATAGGTAGCATGCTCTTATAAAACACTCTATTCTTGGATATCATAAAACGTCCTATTTTACTTTTTCACCCCTTTATCCCTCTGCGCATCTTCCTCTCTTCCCCCTCATTCTTCCGGTCGCGCATGCATGTAGATTAACCGACCATCGGATCGCCGCCGAATTACACCGCTGTCGAAAGCCAGCCGTGCAATTATTGACTTTCGATCGAGAATTTGGCGAATTCGGTTAAGCGAAATTACCCGATCATTTCGCCGAGGGAAATTGATAGAGCACAGTTCCGACGCGCCGCTCTCCTTTTGTTATCGTTACGCAGATTCGACGGCGCTCGAGAGCGCGTCGTCTCGGGTCGCTCGTTATCGAAAAGGGATGCTCGTAGAACGCGGAAAATCTGATATTTGCACTTTCGCCGGACAATGTCGCGCGTCCCCTTTTTCAGCGGCGTGGTTTTCCGCTCCGTTGGCGTGACTTCGGGTTGGACAAAAAAAAAAAAGAGGCTCTCGGTAAAACATTCCTCGGCGGGGTCTATCGCACGTCGTTGATCGGCCGAAACCGTCCGACACGTCCGCTGACGAGGAGCGGACGAGATCCCTATTTTTCCACGACAGATACGTTTGAGGTTGAAGCCGTGGGGGAGCGAATAAACGGCCGACGCCGACACACGCCGATTCTCGCTCTCCCCCGACTTTTCACTCGGTTTTCAAAGAATCGCGCCCGGGCCAGTATATAAGGGGTCGAGTGGCTTGCCGCCGAGGCCTTTGTGAAATTAACGAAAGGTTTTTGCGCGCGAGACGACGACGGCGTGCCGATTTACGTTCCAACGTGGAAATGTCAAAGGCCATTGGCGCACATTCCGCGCGGCGAGCAGCGACCACGCGTCTTTCTTTCTTTCTTTCTTTCTTTCGCTATTCTCCGACCAGCTCGTTCGAGCAAAGCCAATTTTTTTCGCTGCAACGAGGATATAATCACCGGCCAGCTGTGTTGTTAAGGCGCTTTGTTCCGCTCGTCGAACGGCCCGAAGACCGCGGCAATTTAATAATCGGCCGATCGTTGTCTTGAAAGGGAATTAACGGCTTACCGCGAACGGCGGGCGAAACGGGGACGACGAAAATGCTAAAACGAGCAGTTTCAAAATGGGACGGTATTACGTATAGGTGTTAATTGTCGTTGCTCACGAAGTCACAAATCCGTTCCGCCCGATATCTCGAACTTCCCTCGCGGCTAAAAGTTTGTCCCCTCCCTCCTCGAAGCGTTTACATCGTCGTCGCCGGGACGAGTTCGGCGCGAGCATTCGTCACGTGGCACGGCATGGCGTGGCATGCCTTCGCAAGGTCCACCACCGCTTCCCCCGTAATCGGATTTTCCAGCTTACGGCACTCGAGAGACGCGGCTCGTCTCATTGCTGGTGTTTAATCGGCCACTGCGAGGCAAACACCGCCGGACGAATGCAGAGGCGTGCAGAGGGAGAGAGGGGCGGAGGGGGAAGGTAGTGAAAAAGGGAGCATTTTCATTCTTTGCGAGATCTCGTCCGCGACGTCTCGATTCGACGAAACTTTTGAGGATCCCGGATCGGAGCGAGAGAGAGCGGGCTTTTTCCTTTCTTTCGAGTATCCACTTGGGTCGTTAAAGCGGCTTTTAAACAGCAACGCGCACCCCTCGGCCCATCCGCCCATTCGCCCGGCAATGCCACGAACGCGGAGCAGCGGGGGGCGCGTGCATGCGATTTTCCCGTGAAAAATGCGCATCCTTCGCGATTCGGGCCAGTAATCGCGAGTAATTTGGAACGGTAATTCACTTTGATCGCTCCTCGCACCAGTCGTTAAACGTCCGTTAATGCCCTCGTTAAAGGGGCTATGCACGACGCGCGAGCGCGAGCGCACGCTGTGTGTACCGTGCTCGTCGAGTGCACGTATACAAGCGACGTCGACGCCGCGCAAAAACCGATTAACCCACATACCGGAAAAATGCATTTCTGCCGGCGGATCCCTTCGAACGTGTCTCAGCGCGCCTCTGCTATCGTCGTCGTCGTCGTCCACTTACCCCTCGGCCCTCGGCATGCCTTTTGCGCGCACCGTCTCTCTTCTTCAAATACGATACGTAGCGCGCTGTTGCCAAACTTCCACTTCTCGACACTATCCGATTGTCAACGGTCGGGGTGGTTACCGATGTCGGAAGTACAGAGCGAAGCACGCTTGTGTAATCGGTGCGCCTTTTAGGCCAACAAAGAGCAGACTCGTTATTAGTTATGGAGGTTCCCTTTGAGGCACCCACTACCCCGTTTGCGTATCCCGTCTCGCCTTCGGCTCAAACCGAGCCGACGGCGCTTCAAGCTAATCCGATTTTCCGCCTCGTATCCGAGCCTGTCTCTCGCGAAAGACGGATTCCCCAGGGTTACCCTTCCGCAGCAAATGATTGCGGTGAGCGAGCTATATCGTCTATCGCTCCTCATCTGCCTCGCCGAAAGTAGAGTGCACACATGCTCGGGGGCGGCCTCTTTTCTGTGAGAGAGAGAGAAAGAACTGAAAGAAGCACAGCCACACATCCGGGTCGGATATGTATAGTGGTGCGACGGATAGTGGTCGCGCTGGAATGAGACAGGCAAGACAGACAGTCGACAGTCGACAGGCGATAGGTAGGTGCGAGGTGCCGAGGAACGGCACGGGCGGCGGGAACCGTGGAAGCCATTTCTCCAAGGGGTAATCGACGAGTCTCGAGATCCTTCGGAAAGGAGCTCGCTCGTTCGGGTAATGCCAATAACGGCAATGCTTCTCGACGTCGCGAAAGAACTCGAAGAAGCTCTCTTCTTTCCTCCCGGAAAGTGTTCTTGCCCCGAAGGACGTCTCTCTACAATGAAAGAGAAGGAAAGGGGAACGGGAAACGACGTGCGCGGCCGCACTTCTTTTCCGACACTACACCAGTATAGCAGGAAGCTAGAGAGAGTGAGAGAGAGTCCTCCGTTGTCGACGATAATTCTGCCGAAGCGGGTCGTGTCAAACTCGGGGCTGTTAAAGTTTTCAGCTCGAAAGTCGAGAAGAACGGGAGCGCTTCTGCCCCTTTGCGACCTTCGAAATCCCTTTTAACCGAGATCCGCGAAATCCGCGACCCAGCGATATCGGCAAAATCGTGAGCGTTCGTGCGCGTCCCCGACAACTGGCGTTCGAAATAATGGATCCGCACGGAAGGACGTAACACGGCGTCCTTAAACCGTCCGGAACCGCCGGGAAGCTGGCGAGTGGGACGGAGAGACAAATTTTTTAACGGCGCGGAACAGATTCTGCCCAGTGATTTTTCATTCTCAGCGGAAAAGAAACAACGTGCCATTTCCCCCCAAAACCCCGTATCCGAACGCTTGGCTCGACTATCGACCAACTGTCGATAGACTGTTGGCCGACAGTCAGAATACAAACGGTCCGACGATATTGCCGTAAATATATCTAGCCATATACAAAGCTCCGCTCTCTCGGCCTCCTCTTTCTCATTCTCCCTCTTCGAGCTCTGCCGTTCTGTCACGGTCAGCAGCTTCTATACATGTACATATGTGCGTGTGTGCAGATAGCTACCCTCTTTTACTGCTCTATCTTCTCCCTCTCCCAACCCTTATCCGTTTTTCTCCGTCTCTTCTGCTATCCCTTCGTGTGTGAACTTGGATGAATTCGGAACGATTTCCGTTCATTTTCGTTCGCTCGCTGCTTCGTTTCCACGATACGTCATCCAGCTTCTACATACCGAACACGAGCATATCCTAGCAAGTTATTCCGTCGTTCTGCGCATCGGGGTTCAACTAATATTCGCATTCATGTTTCGCACGTACGGATTCATTCGGAATGGGAAAACAAAGCCGGCCTGCAAATATGCACGTGCAGCGTCAACTTCCAAATTGTTTTCACTAATTCGCCCCACTTTGGTCGCGATGAAAATGTCATGAATAAATAGAGATAAAGTATAGTTGCGAGTGAGTAGCACTAAACATCCGAGATGCATTTAATCCGCTTATAGCCGTTGCTTTATCGCGCGAACCGAAATATGATGAGGCCGAAAAAGAGTCTCTGGCGAAATTTGATCGTGCGGCAATTTCCCCCGAGTGCAATCGACGACGGCGCCCCCTCCCGACGTACATTTACATTTCCAAAATTTCCCACAGTTGGACGGAAAGCAGAGTTCTGATCAATCGACGATCTGGATATGTCGGCGCACGTGAACTTCACATCATCGAGCGAAAGTAGTGGATAATACGGAGTTAGCGGCCGACGAATGCACCGATCAACTATTGCCGTACAATTTGGCACGGCATTATTCGGCAAAGTGCTTATGGCTGTAAATTCAAACCGATCGCGCCTCATTCCCGGATTTCGTCTGCCACGCTCGCCTATTCGTGTTCAATCAGTGCTTGGCGTCCCTTCGCCGTTTTTCTTTCCGAATCGCTCGTGCTCGTTAAGCTCGATCCAATCGAAGGAAAAGTCAATATTAAGTGCTCAAAGAAGACGGTTCGCCGTTTACAGGGTTGCCCTTGTTCCGAAACTCGGAAACTCTTGGAGGGTCAGAAGGAGTTGTGTCTGCTGAAAATTCAATCTCGAGTATCTCGTGTGCCGCGGCGTGCGCGAATAAGAGAAACGTATCCGAAAGGACGCGCAAACCTCGAGGTGCGCCGGAGGAAATAGCGAGTTAAGAGGAACACGCGGTACCACTGATTCCTCGCAAACCATAGAATTAAGAGCGTGGCCCGATGCTTTTCCGAGTCGTCGTTCGCCACGAATCCCATTTTCGCGCACGACGCATTAGAATCGTCGGGCATATTCGTAAACATTGCAGGCAGGGCTTATGGTGCAGAGCGTTGTTGGAAGAAAACAGGGAGAAAAAGTGGGCGGGCTTGGAGCGTAACCGCGTTAGTAGCCGGCGAATGTAATGGACAGACGACGTTCTAATCAACGCTCTCGTTGGGATTTGTTGGCGTGGGAGATAAAAGCATGGCGGGTGACGGTGCGCGAAGGACACGCTTGCTGCGCCGGGGCTCGATCAGAGAAAATCCGCGCGCAGTGCGTCGCGTCGACGCGGTACTGTATCCGCTCGCGCCAGACGGAATAATGAGAACGGGGGACGGATGGCGGTTACACCACCGGGGACTGATAGACGCCTAATTTATATGTATGTGACGCATTAACATGAACGGCTCGCCTACGAGAACTCGGTGTACATATCGCGGCCGAGCACGTCCATGCTAATGGACGAAAGGGTAATCCGTAATCGCTAATTACATCGAGTTAAATCTGACGCATTCACCCTGAAACGTTACCTTCGCCTGACGTTATCCACCTGCGATCCCCACCCTCCCCCTCGATTCTCTCTCGACTGAGCTACCCTCTTGCTCCGACGTCCCTCTCGCTGAGGTATGATTAGTGGGCGAGCGCGATAACTTGGGACGACTGGCGTATTCTCGGAGGCGAACAATTCCCTATCTCTTCGCAATTAGGTGCGTTTAACGGCGGAAAATGAAACTAAGAGGCGTCGAAATAGCGTAAGCGTCGTCGACGACTTGAGCAGCTGGCATGCATTGTCGATGCTTTACGACAGCGAGTGGGAATCAACTGCCGATCGATGTGGCAGATAGCCGGGCAAATTACTTGTCACCCGACTCTTCTTATCGGTCTGCTATGATCTTGTCAAAGGTCAATTACGTGCCCTATTAATTGATCCGCTATCTTCGTCCGCCTCGAATCCCCCAATGTTCCCGTTCTCACTGTTTCTCTTTGCCTTTCTTCTTCCTTCCTCCCTCCAATTTGCCCGCTCATTTACTTTCCTCCCTCCTCTCTTTCTGCCTCGGAAGCTTACACTTACACATTGCTCCTTGGCCTCCCACTTACTTGGCCAGCAGTCGGTGGCAGTGCCAAGCACGTAAATATTATCGGGCCACAACGTACCTACAGTCATTATACAGCAACAGAATCTGGTAATACTCTCGTAATGCGGCTGAAATGGGTAACGAGTAATGGGGTCATAGGCTGCCCCGGTCCCTGTGCTCTCTGCTCGAGACGGTGCGACTCGCATAGCGGTATCGCCAACGACATAATCCGTTCGTAACGACGTCACGTTTAAACAAACCCGCGCGCCGCGCGCATATTTCCTTTGTCAGATGTGACGGACACCGCGTCTGTCGAACAATATTGGTTGTTGCATCGTTTAATATCATCCCGTCGTCGGCGTCGTGCGGAATGCGGGGTGCGCGAGTGCACCGAAAAGGCAAAGGTCACTGTACGGGGCAATTTAATTTGACTAATACTGAACCGGCCGTTTTGGGTGTATTGATATTTACAAAAGTGTAAAACATATATTGGAAATAGCGAGCGGCGTAGCTATCAATAAAATTAGTCGAACACCCGTGTGGAAATAGCATTTATACCGAAGCAAGTTGAACGATTCCATCGCAACCGCGGTGGAAGGAATATCGACTGAATATTGCCTTAGAGATGTGAATGTGAATTGCAGCGAACAAACGGCTATTACTTTCCAGTAAATCGAGTTGGCGCGTATCAACGGTTCGGTTCCTTGAACGTTTTCCGTTCTTTGGACGGCGCGGCGTGCGGCGGCGGTGGCGCTGATATTGCGAGTAAATGCAAGTTGATCTTACTAACCGAAACTTATCGTCTGTCTTTTGCAGAGGCAATCGCAGGAGTCGGATGAGTCGGAGGAGTCGGTGCGGAAGGGACGGCACGGCAGTACCTTCTCGTTCCACAAGTCATGTCGCGGATCGGCGACGGTGCTCCAGCTGTTGGTGATTGCAGCCGTCATCGCCTCGGGCACTGCGACGTTTTGCCCGATCGGATGCACCTGCGACGACGACACGCTGGTAGTGTCCTGCGTCGGTGCGAATTTGGACGTCATTCCGATCGCCCTCAATCCGAGCATCCAGCGGATAGTCCTCAAGGAGAATCGTATAAAGATCGTCGACGCGGCAGCTTTCCAATTCTACGGCGACCTGAAGAACGTCGATTTGTCGAGCAATCATCTGTTCACCATACCGAACGGCAGCTTCGAGGCGCAGAAACAACTGGTAGAGCTTCATCTCAAGCACAATAAGATATCGGCGCTCACCGAGAAGACGTTTCAAGGACTGAATTCGCTGACAGTGCTCAATTTACGCGACAACTACCTCGAGACGCTGAAGAACGGTCTCTTTGCCTCGCTATCGAAGCTGGAGGAGCTCGATCTTGGCCAGAATCGCATTTCGAAGGTCGAGCCCGGCGCATTCCAGAAGCTCGGCACGTTGCGCGTGCTGTACCTCGACGATAACCAGCTGAGGACGGTGCCGTCGCCGGCATTAGCGCCGCTCAACGCCCTCGCCGAGCTGCATGTCGGCTGGAACGCCTTTTCCTCGCTACCGGACGATGCGTTCAAGGGTCTCGACCAGCTGACCGTTCTCGACATCATGGGCGCCGGCTTGGACAACGTGAGCGAGGGCGCCTTCCGCGGGCTAAACGCTCTGCGCACCCTCAAACTCGGCGGGAACAAGTTGCGCGAGGTCCCGACGAAGCAACTCGCCGTACTGCCACGCCTCGAGGAACTCACGCTCGGGCAAAATTTCTTCGCTACCTTGCGCTCGGGAGCGTTCCAAGGTCTTTACAACCTGAAGAAGCTCGACGTGTCGGGCGCAAAGCTATTGACCAGAGTCGAGCGCGGAGCGTTCTCGGATAACGCCAATCTCGAGAGTCTCATTCTGAATAGCAATAAACGACTCTCGACGATGGAGGAAGGCTCGTTGGCTGGCTTGCCAAATCTCCGCCATCTGATGTTGCGCGACAACGCGTTCACCGAGTTCTCGGAATCTCTGGTCGCGTGGAACGAGCTGAGGCGTCTCGATCTCAGCGAGAACCCGCTCGTCTGCGACTGCAGCCTTCTCTGGCTGACGGAAGTGCTCGCTCCGAGGAATTCGAGCCCGGCGATTTGCGCTCAGCCGCCCGAGTCGAAGGGCAAGTCGATCAAGGGCATGACCCCGGACGAGCTCGGTTGCGCCTTCTCCGATCCTCGAAAGCAGGCTCTTCTGGCCACTCTCTGCGCAGCCGGCCTCGCACTTTTCACCGGACTCGCGCTCATCCTCTACTACAGGTGTCGCAGGCGCGTCAGGGACGCGTTCAAAGACTACAAGTGGAAGAGTCGTGCCATATCGAGAAAGGAGCATGAGTATCAGAAAACTTTCTCGGACGACGAGTACATAGTGAGGTCGGCGCACGCCGCTCACCACCACCATCACCATCACCATCAGCAGCAGCAACAACAAGCTCCCGCGTCCCATTCGATCGCTCCTACCCACCATCACCGTCACCTTCAACAGCAGCAGCAGCACCAGCACCAACATCAGCAGCAGCATCTTCAGCAGCAACAGCAGCATCAGCAGCAGCATCATCACCAACATCAGCAGCAGCTACAGCAGCAGCAACAACAACACGCGCAGATGGCGACGGGCATCAAGCCCATACCGGTGACGGAACTGTAGCTAGAACTTCGGGCGGCGAGCCCTGGTACCGGCGGCGTCTGGTTCCTGCCGCACGGCAGCACCACGCTCGCCGAAGGCTTCACTTACATCGACGGGGAGACGGCGCGGCAGATGCGTCGTCCGGGTACGCTGCCCGCGAGCAATATACTTGGCCATCGAGGAGGAGGAGGACTAGCGGCTGGAGCCGTCATCACCGGTGACGGCGGCGCCTCCACTCTCGGCGACGTCATCAGCAGTGTCAGCGGCGGAACCGCTGGCGGGACTGGCGGAAGCAGCAGGGTGCAACACTATTCGAATCATTCGCTGCGCCGTGCCTCACACTCGCATCCGTACTCTCACCCGCACTTGCATTCCCAGCCCCACCCGCACTCGCATTCGCACTCGCAGACGTCGCCACCGGCTCCGCCGCCACCGCCACCGCCGCCGCCGCCGCCACCGCCGCCACCATTGCCGCCACAACTGCCCTCTCGCAACGGCTGCAACAGTGATCAGTACCCGGAAAGGATCCAGAACGGTGTGCCGGGGCATCATCGACCTCCGCCGCCGCTGCCGTCCAGGCAACACCAATCCACCTGCGGTCAGCAGTCCTCCTATCCCACCCTACCCGTTAACGGCCACGCGACTTCTCAGCATTATCACCACTACGCGCGCGACCGCGAGAAAGACAGGTCAAGCGTATCATCCTCCAGCACATCGGTTCCGCGCGAGAGGCACCGTGATAGGGATGCTGCTAACGACGCCGGACTCCCCTCGATATCATCCTCATTCTCCTCGTCGCTCGATCCGCACAGAGAGCAGCCGCAGCACGAGATGGAATTGCACGACGGCCTCGATGTCGCCGAAATCGGGACCTATCGCGCGTAAGCTCAGTGAACGTCTTTAATCTGCTCTTCCTCTTTCTTCTCTGCACGTTCCTTCGCCACGAACAAAGGAAAAAAACACGGCCGAGATGCCGGAAGAGCTGCCATCGGGATAATATCCTCAAGACCGTCCGTCACAAGTATTACCGCATCAACGACCATGACACGTCGATAATGTCGTTAATTCTGATTGTCACGTGTCGTCTCTGTCGTCGCTGTCCAGAGGGACAGCATTTTGTTTGCGTTACAGCTGTGAAATGAGCCGTTACACACAAGCGCACGTACGTACTAGGCTGGATTTCTCAGTAGAGCTATGCCGAGTGGATCCTACCCCTAGAAACAACGGTCACTGAGTTCCCCGGTCTTCAGAACTTGTACATCACTCGCGGTAATTAGCGTATGAGAGAGATACGCTACAAAACTCAGCCAGATTAGAAATCTTTTTTATCTTTTCACTTTTCAACGGGCAAGTTGGTCGGACTAACTTAACTTCATTCTTCATTCTATAGACGGGGTCCTGTAAATTCAACTTTCCATACAGAAAACCTAACGAAAAACCGTGCGATACTTTGCTTGCAAAAACCCCCGTTTAAATCATTGACGCTTCAATGATTATCGTTCCGAAACGTAAACTGTCAGAATCGAACACCTATGGGAGTCTAGAAGGCGGGCAACTCAATATCACGTTCCTCGCGCGCTTTCACCTATTAAATGTACCGCAATCACGCGAAAAGAGAGGAAAGGAACGGCGGTGAGAGAAAGGGAGGAAAGAGTGAGTGAGAGGAGATGGGTAAATAGAGAGAACGAATGACGGAAAGAGAATATAATCCGCCTACTTAAAGGTCGCAGCTATATATATATACATACATACATACATATATATATATATATATATATATATATATTCCAAACGGTCGAATTATTTTCTAAATAAAAACACCAATGTACAGAAAAAGTAGGACGAAGACGGTGTAGTGGAGCTAGCGTCGCCACGTCCTAGAACTATCGTAAAATTAATTTAATTCTAAGATTTAACGTAAAGTCGCTTGCGCTCCCGAGAGTACGAGAGAACAACTTAGCGAAATTATCATTACTCTATCGCCAGCCGTTCGCTCGATCGTTCGGGAACGTAGCCGCGGGAACGTTCGTTTCGTCGATCGCGGCTGATTTTAAGGAGGAAAATATCAAAGTGTCGAAAGAGAAAAAGACACGCGCGCACTCTTGTCGAGCCGATGAGGGCTCGACGGGAAGGCTCGCGGGACGATCTAACCTTGCGAAGGTTTCCGATATGTCGCCGGGAACCGCGTGGGTTTCCGCGCACCGAGGTCGTTTTAATTATTATCCCTTTTTTTATTCCGTTCCAATTGTTACTTATCGCCCGCGCCTGTTTTTCGGAAGACGGGCGCTCTCGTACTGCCATTCGTTCGTTTATCGCGCGCAAAGAAAAACCTTTTTCGAATCTCCCTTTTGCCCGTCGGATGTAAAACGACAAACTCGGCGCATTTTGTCGTTGTTTGCCGGCCGAAATATATTGTGCCGAGAGACGCGCCGCGGTATTAAAATGCACGAGGCGCGGTCGAGTTAAACTCGAATACTTTCCAACCACGGTAATCGCTAAGAGAAGGAACGAGCTTGCGCGCCCGCGAGAGAGAGAGAGAGAGAGAGAGAGGAATACGAAAGGGAGGACCGAGCACAGAGGGCTACGCGGACGTATAGAACGCGCGCGTTGGAAAGATGCACTTTGCGGAACGAGATTATTTTTCCGCCCGAGTGTACCCGGTGGAATTCCACGGTCACCGTGGCTGAGAAAGGTGACTGCACCTTGAATCGACTGCTACTCTCTCGCGCGCACGCCACGGTATTGCTGGGCGTGGATGAGCGGAATTTTAGCTCCGCGTCGAATCCGCCATGCACATCGGCTCCGATAGTAGACCAACGCTAGTGGTAACCTACGTCAGTATTATTAAAAACTCCGCCTCGCCGATAGGGGAACGCGATGAATTCCGATTCGGCGAGGTTACATTCCGTGCCAGTTTCGTCTTTTCATTGTGTCGCAGCAGACCACCACCGTCTTTTCAGCGAACTTTACTTTCTTTCGTTCCAAAGCGCTCAATGTGCCGTGCGAGTATCTCGATGCTCTCGATGTTTACGCCCCGAACCGAGACCATCCATGGGCAAGCTCGAACTTACGCGACTCGCGGCCAGGTAATTGTCATGTTGATCGACAGACGCTTTCGATCTTTCTTCGCGGCGAGGGAAAGTCTGGTGGAACAGCTTTCGGGAAACTTGTCTAATGGCAGCCTAGGGTATCGCGTGCTGCTGCAGCGTCGAGATCGAGTGTCAGCATCGAGTTCATCGAGGTAATTGAGATAGTTCAGGTAGCCGTGATACCGCGGCGGTATCGTCTGGGCGATAACGTGCGACAACTGCGGACGAGGAAGAAAAAATAAACGAGCGTATCGATGGGATCGGAACGTTGTGCGAAACAGAAAAAGTAAAGAGATTAACAGTAGCAAAAGATCAAAAGGCAGGAGGCTAGAGTATGGAGCTGCGAATATTGTCAGCTCAAACTCTTCGAATCTCGCCCACCGAACGTTATTTTTTGCGAACCACGTAATCTTCCTACTTCATGATCCCATTGTGAGCGGCAGCGAAATTGCAGGCCAGGCGGCTGGGTATTGCGTGTAACGCATCGCGTACCCTGTATCACGTACCCCGTACCGCATCGCGTGGCTAGTCAATGAATGGAAGGCAGAAGGAGAGGGGTCATTATAAGGCAGCTGGAGTGTACGAGGTATGAGCGTATATGAAATGTAAGAGCGATTCGAACTAAGCGATCGATCGTGGCGTATGAATTGAATCATTGTACAAAATTTCGAAGGTCGAACTGATCACCGCGCGGGGCCTACTCGTCGTTCGTCTTTACGTCCCCCGTCCTTCCGTCCTTCCGTCCTCAATTTTTCCTTTCTTCCCCCCATGCCTACGACGATCTCTTCCCATTTCGTTTGAGCGGCAAAATGCCGTCTGCGTTCATTTATCTCTCACAACGGATGTCATGCTTTGGAACGTGTATTAGTGAATTGAAAGAAAAAAATCCGCTCTTTTCCGATTCAAGTGTGCTCAAATCCATGGGCACTTGGAAAATACGTGAAAAGAAGAACAATTGGAGTCCATGGTGACAAAAGCTCGGATAAATGTTTCATGTCAATAATCACGAATGTTTTGCTGTCCGTGGCATGTGTGTATGCGTACACACGTGAACCCATATGCCGGTGGATTAAATACTGCAGGAATTCGAGTACGGTTACGTTAAACCACGTGCATACGGGTACATATGGAATAGAGACCCCTCTAATGTCTGTCCAATAACTACGCTACTTTACTGATACACGTTCTGCTTTTATGCGCGAAAACCGTCCGCCCGAAACGCGAGAGCAGAATCGCTTCTTCGATCTACACACATACACTCGACGTTTGTGTCTCGATGAAATTGATGCGTGCGATCGCGGAGCGGGCAAAGGGCGCGCGTGACTCCGGAGAACGACGCGAGGCCAAACGTGTGTACGTAGGTGCGCGCGTATTAGCGCAAGTTGCGCGCGTGTGGGCGCGGTGTACATTCGTGTAAAGCATAGAGGAGCCTTATTGAGAAAGCAATATACATCCCTAAGCGGAATCTGCTTAAAAATATTTTCAAGCCGATAATCTACTGGCGCGTAAGCGAGGCAGCGCCTTCCCTCCCGCGTTCTCCGCGCGAAACTTCTCTTGTTACAAAGGAAAGAGAGGGAGGTTTCGTTACGGAGGGCGCGGCGGACGCAAGGAGGCAGAGAGACGAGATAAGTAAGTAAGAGGTAGTGGGTGCAGGCACGAGGGCCGCGGAAGCGTGTGACGTCGAGGCCGAAAACGGCCGCGTCGACGTTGTCCAGAGCGTGAGCGCGTGGTACGCTCGAGTCGAATGGAGTTTTCTCTCAGCTCCGTTGTAAATATAATATATTTCGAAGTATCGCGTTAAAAAGTCATTCATCGAGACTATACTCAATCTTCTCCCACTTATCGGATCTTTATTACGATTAAAGTGTACTGTGACGAAGCGAGCCGAGTCCCGCTTCCTTGGCCTTCTAAACGTTTTCTCTCTCTCTCTCCTTTAAGACACGCTCGTCGTCGTCGGTGTACATCGATCGATTTGTAAATATAGCGCGGCGAGACGGCGGGAAACGAAGGCGGATGGGAGATGCACTCGGATCAGGCGCGCTCTCGCAAACTAGTTGCGGCGCTCCGCGTATCTCTCGGAATTAAGAGCCCAATGCCCCCTGTACGTAAGGTATAGGCGGCGAAAGAAGAGAACGGGATGCGCGAGAGAAAACGGCGTCGTTTTCTCGAGTCTCTCGGCCATAACGTAGGTCGTCGTTAAGTATGATTATACATCATAGGAATATTCCAGCGTTATTTTGTACATAAACAACTTTATCAACGGATATTAAGAAGTCATCAATAAATATATATATAAAAAAAAAAAAAAGGAACATGCCTACTCCTCCATTTTGTGTCCTCGCCCATTTTCATATATGACATTTTTTTATCGTCGACGCTATTGCAGCGTTGTAAGTGTGACTTTTGACCGATAATGAAACGGTAGATACGGTGGCGAAGAATGAAACCAAACTTATCTAGACATTTATTTTATTAAAGAGTTCGATAACAATACAGACAGACTGATGCATATGCGATAGTTTTATCGTTATGTACAAAAGCTATGTTCATTACATAAATAGGTTTTCCTATATAGAAATACCGTGTGACACACTGAAAAGCGTACACTTGAGTGTACAATTAATTAACGAAACTGTACAATGAATAACCAAAAGTGGGGAAACATAGTTTTGGAATGTCGTTGCAACCCATACGTCGCGGTTAGGTGCCAAACGATGATTTTCCTCCACATACGAACACAATTTCATTACAAGTAACCGAGCGAATGAAACAATTTGGTAAGATGTTCGATATGTATAAAGAAATCGACATTTATTACTTTTACAGCCTTTTACGTCGGGAGGTTCTAAAGAAAGGGATCGACAGAACTCATTGCGTCGCTAGTGGTATTTTTCGTTCGTCCAATTTCTTAGCAACACAAGTTTCTTTGGTCATACGCAGTGATGTGCTGTGCATCGATACGCGTGTAATATTTTGCGCAAATCAATCATATTTTACGTCACACAGTAGACCCGAGTACTTTTGTACGATTAATTAACCTTTACTTTTGGCAATTGTCATCCCGATGCCAACAAGAACACCTGCGACGCCAAGAATAACGCCTCCTGCAATTGCCATACCGGTCAAACCCTCTGCAAAAAAAAAAACATATTCAATTCCGATGTGAAAAAAGAAAACCGTTGTGGTGGTTTCTCATTATTCAAAATGCCAATTTTTTAATCACATTAATTCAATTGCTTGTGTGTAAGAATAATCTCAAAAACGAAATGTCCTTGCTTCCCGATGATGTTACGAATTTTCAACAGTACAAGAACACTGGTGTCCATCAAGCAAATCACATGTACTTATTTATCAACTAACAGTTTCTATAACCCGAGAATTCGTTCTTTGGTATTATATGTCTGATGAAGACTTAATTTTCTGACATGACCACGTGTATCACGTACATTAATTTTTGTTATTAAATGTAGAAACTTGCTATCCATAAAAGGATCAATGTGACCATAAGTATGAAAAGATAGTAAGACTGTTTGGAGATAATGTGCACTGGCTGCAACGACAATGCGACCGAATCTATCATGGCCCTGATTTTACTGAAACCATAATGATTTTTAAATAGGGAACCTCTCTCCATCCTTTTTGTGATTAACGTCTCCAGATGTTGTACTTGCTGATTTCCAGGTTCGACATGGAGGAACTTCCTTACGCACTCCAATGCCCTGGTATATTCCTACAATTAAAGAAACCTGACTTAGTCTCCGTGGAGTCATTGCGCTCAGCAAAATAAAACTAAAGAATGAGTAGCATGTGACCATACCTTTATCCTAGCATTTCCAATTGCTAAATAGTATAAGCAGTCCCGCTTCTCACTCTCTTGATAATTGGTACAAAGATCTTCCAATAAGATTATTCCTTTTCTAATGTCAGCTGAGTATTTACTTCTGACAAGGCACCAGGCGTATTCAAATTGAATCTTTGGCGTAACATCGGACTCACGCAATTTTTCATGATAAAGTAGTTCAAATTTCTGCGAAGAGAACGTCGCGATGAAACGATAACAAACAGGTCAGAACGTCACGTAAGCATTGCAACACATGAAGCTATTGCGCGCAGTGTGACAATATTTAGAAGACTAAAAGTATGTGTCAGTTGCGTTGGCTCACTTAGTCGGCGATGATCCGCAACGGATAACGACAACAGTACTGAT
The DNA here is from genome assembly GCA_963942575.1 of Priocnemis perturbator. NCBI lineage: Eukaryota > Metazoa > Arthropoda > Insecta > Hymenoptera > Pompilidae > Priocnemis > Priocnemis perturbator. The sequence goes on along the minus strand of OZ012645.1, from coordinate 7,840,795 downwards.
ACGTTACGTATTAAGTGCACGGAATGGAGAACTGAAACGTCATACTGACAACCCGGGAGATAACATTGACGACATCTTGAACAGCCTTGTCACTATAATTATGCAGACACCGTACTACGCTCAATCGCCCGAGACAGGAATCCCAATGCGTTCGTTGCGAAAAAGAAAAAAAACGCCGCCTGACAGCTCATTATCATTTATATAAGCAGTATCCGATAGGAACCTAACCAAACATTCGGAGGTTATAAACTTCTGTATAATCTGTACAATTTTTCGGCGAGAATTTACGAAGCACGAAAGACCCGGTCTCGCAGTATCGCTAATGCTGCATCATCGAGCTCGATCTGTCATTTGACAGTTCCTCACGGATTTACCTTTAAATCTTCTGAGGAAACGACCTCGTCCAAAACGTCTTCCATGTTTTAATGTGTGACTCCTTGGCGAAAATGCACTTTGACAACACAAACTGAAAGTAACTATACACCGTGTATGCACTGTATTTTACATCGATGCCGTGCTAAAGGCGAAAAAAGCACGACTAAACACGTTAGGGAACTGTATCCGTATGAAGCGAGGTGACGAAGCGGTCGACCGAGTGAGCGAGACAAGAATAAGTATCGTCTCAATGCCTCTCCGTCTATCTAGCGTTCGTCGGTAAGATTTTACCGAAGGCATGCGATAGTGACATCTCTTAAGGCAGATTCTAAATTCCAGACGTTTGTCTTATTGGCCGCTAAAGGTTTATTTGAGTAAAGAGATATTTGTACTGGCTTCGTGTAACTTTCAGTAAAGTGGGAAATTATGTGGTTATATGTACGCCTGGTTCGAGCACTGTTACGTAATGTGCCGCTTTATATGATGCAATGCAACGTTGTGATATGTTATAATTATTGCCTATTCTACTGTCTTTTGTATTTATGCGAAGCGATGTACTTCAATCGCAAAACATCATTTTAATGCTTCATACTCTACAATGTGTATATATCTACTTAAAAACATGCAATATCAGTCTGACATTTTCTCTTCCAGAAAATGTACACACAGCGTTTAGAGCCAAGAACCTGCTTGAACTTTGACGATGGGATCGAATCTTGACAACGTATTTCGATTTTATTCCAGCCAGAATTTATAGGAACCTATATTACCAAAGCGGTTTGAAACCGAACTAAATCAGTCTCGTGCGACGCACGATTAGCTCAGACTTAAACCGCTCTTTGTTCAGCAACGATCGATCACGCATCGAAAAGCATTTCATTCAATTTCTTTGTCATCGCGTATAATGGGAGTCCCATGACGGTGTAAAAGTCTCCCTCAATTCTTTCAATTAAGCAGGCGCCTGCACCCTGTACCCCATAACCTCCAGCTTTGTCCCTGCAAAAAGTCAAACTGGCGTTAGTGCACTCTACAGTGGCACACCATTGTTACAAAAAAACTGACTTGGCACGGAAGTAAAACCACTCACAAAGGTTCGCCCGTCTTCACGTAGGAACGAATTTGCGCCGCCGATATGTCCCCAAATTGAACGCAGGTTGATTCGAAAAATTTAGACTCCTTCTCTAAAGTCTTCAAGCACACGCCTGTATAGACGACGTGTCGCTCGCCTGCCAGGCTGAAAATACCGAATGATGTTAGTTTATTGTAGATTTATTGATCTTCCTAAGGTGTCGCGCAGAAACGCAAGGGATCTTACCGAGATAGCATTTCGAACGCGTCCATTTTGTTTTTAGGTTTACCATATATGACATCTCCTAACGTCACTACCGTATCAGCACCTATAATCAGCGACGGAGGTGTTGGATCCGTCTTCAATCGCTCGTACACCTCCTGCACTTTATGAAGCGCTAGATCCTGAACGTACTCTCCATGAGAATTATACTTCGATCTCTCGAGACTCTCGTCATACGTAGACGGCACTATTTCGACTTTCATACCCTGAAACTGAATTACGTGTAGGCGATTAAATTAAGTATTAGCTACAAGTGCGTTTCAATCTGTCTGTCTCTCTTTTGCATTCTTTTCCCATTCCCTTCACCTTCTTCAATCCTCCTCTTTACCCCCCCCCCCCCCCCTCCCCCCTCTTACTCACTTATCTACGATTTAATATGTCAGGTCACATAATACGGAGGGCTGATTGGTTGAAATATAACCTTATATATTGTTAAACGGAAATTATAATACTGAATTCTCTCAGAATCGCCAAATAAGCTCACGTCGCAAGGGGTGTTCATTCATAGGTTATACGAGACAAGTGTGAACGCGGGCGAAGCCACGTTAGACCATAGGGAAATCTTTACCAGTTTTTCAACAATTTCTCTGCGCCTCGGGGATCCACTGGCTAAAACTATTCTACGACCTGCCAAAGCGTGCATTGTCGGTTCCAGCATTTCGGTGCTATGCACTGTTTATTGACATATATATATATATATATATATAGAAGCAACGCGCGACAGTAGTGCACGCTCTCGGTTACTGCAACTCGTCTGAACTGGCCTGTCTGTACTCACTGAAAGGTAGGACGGTAGGAGCACATGGCATTAGCAGTGATGTTGGATATCCAGATGGCGCTATCGGCGATCTACTGGCAATCGACTCGACGCTGGCGCGCGCGCACACGTTTGCGCATAGGCGACCTATTCGTGTTGCCAATGCCGCTATTCCATTGTTTCGATATATCACGATCGACGATAAACACAATCGATGGATATTCCATTTAGAATTTTCTCGAAAAATCGTCATGCTAAATTAGCGTCTTGACACGTGTCGCACAGTTTCGTATGCTTGATTCTAGACTCGTATTTCAACTGTCTGTGGAATTTGTTACCGAAAATTTATAACTTGCTGTACCGCGTGTTGCCTTGTATACGGCGGCATCGTATAATGCGTGATGCGATTGTCGACGATGCAGCTGCGGTTTATTAATCCATAACGAGAAATGGACTTTTCCAATCGGCGGTTATAGTAAATCTCTGCTCTCTGGGCGGTGTGTTTGAAAAATATTAGTGCGGGGAGAGGAGCCTCACGTTCGCGTAGGTATAGAGGACTCTAAGACTAATACATCGTAATCGGTAAATTACGTAAATGCCGCATGCCACGAACGAACCTAAAGGTCAGTCAGTCCGAGGTCTTACATAATCGCAAGGCGAAAGGTTGACCCATCTTCGCGTCGCAGCCTCCTGGGTGAATAAAGATTTAGCCGTATTTTTTGTCACACCTAGTCCCGCGGATGAAGTGCGCGTTCCTAACGGTTGACTAGATCGGCTTGGGCGTATCCAGCTTAATTACCTTCGAATCACAAAACACTTTCTCCACGCGCTTACCAACTTTCGTCCGTCGACCTGCGAACGCATATCTGCCTACGCGGGACCTTGACACTCGATCGCGTACTCGCATTCAAATAATTCCCTCTCCCTTCGCTGACACATCGAAGGGCCAAAAAGTGGCGGACTGAGCTAACAATAAAAGTTGTGTTTCGTTTTCAGTCTTCAAGTGCTGCACTTTTTGCCGATCACCTTGTCTTCGGCGCTTCCTTCCTCGATCGGCATTATTAGTTTAATCGCACATCCCGTACGTATCGGCTTACGCTCCGACTTCTTTGGAGATGAGGAAAAAATCGAAGGTTCCGTGATTATACGCGGCGATATGTATACGAATCGATGCTGTAATGCGCTATCGTATTTCATATCTCGAGGATGTCGATTCATCAGCGTGGCCTTGACTTACGCGTGTCAAACAATTATTATCCTGTGTAGATTGTTATGCGTCTACGACGCGTCCCGACGACCATTAAACGCACGAATCTCTTACCGGCAGATGTGGGCGCGGGAGAAGACGTTTTGCGGCCGCGGCCTGATAGTACAGATAGCGCTGTTTCACTATTATCGACCGATCGTTTAGCGACAACCGCGAGTCTGTCTAATTTTGGCCAATTTCATTGTCAGTCATAACGGATCGTTCACTGCACACTATTGCGATTTCTTTCGGAAAGTCTCGCTTGTATGTCTATTGATCGTCGATCGTGACTTTGCAAGCACGCCTAGCCTGAGGTATTAAAAACTGTTCGTTGATGCCAATAAAACGGCAGACTAACTGCACTGTTTTTATTAATGTTTGACTAGCATGATAAGTCTTGACGACACATGTCGCGGATGCCTCCCGTTCAATCGGCATCAGCACTTGCCTCGTGACGAGAGTCTCAGAGTACAGTGAAGGATAGCTGAGGGGACGAAGTTACGCATGTCCGACGGCTTTCTACGTCGCGCGGCAAAAAGAAGCGTAGGTATCGTAAAAATGTTTTGCGGCGTATCAAAAGAGTTGAGCAATCGACGGGGATATTGCACTGCAATTCCGCGCGTCGCGTTGCGCAATGACATTGCCTATTCGGCGGCGCTAAGCGACTACCGATCGCAGCTGCAAGTTCGTGCGAGCGGTCGATCGCGCACGAGTGTCCGATAGGAGGATCGGGCTTGTTTGCAGAGTCCGTGGACGACGCCGACGCTTAGGCTGACGAAGGCAAACTTCCCGAAGCCGGAATGGTCGCGTCCGTGGACGCTCGAGCGCAAAGAACAAGTGAGCCGTGCGGCAATCCTCTCTCGCTGCCGTCGCCGTCGCCGTCGCCGTCGCCGTCGTTATTAAATATTATTACGCAACTCGAAAAGCGGCTCCAAAGGACGCCTATTATGACACTATGGTACGTAGCTGCCTCTATGGGATGAGCTACGTCATGCCTCGAAGTGTCTGCGGTTACGTTACGAGCAGCGTCTCCGCGACGAAGGCGTGTTCGCTCGGCACACGATTCCCAGAACTCATCCGACTCGTCGCGGATTCTTCGCCCTCGTGTCCCCGTGCTTTCGTGCCTATCGAAACCGGCTCGGCTGGTTCGTGTTTGCGAGAAGCGGGAAGCGAGCACCCTCTCAAATGCGTCCCCGCCGACGATCGGCTTCGGGACCAAGATGCTTTTGCAATATGTAACTCCAACTGCGTCCCGTGGCCCTATTCTACTTCCGCGAATTTCGCTTCGCTTCCACGCTGAGCGTAGCGAGCATGGCCGCGAGAAGAGGCCGGAGTCGATGAGAAGAAGATAAGAGAGGATACGTCTAATTATGAGTACAAGTTACCTACGTAAATTACATAAATCAGCGTTTCCCAATGGATAATACCAGTAGTCCCGCCAACGGAAAAATACTTCAAACAAATCACGCCTTAATTGCCTTCAGTACGTACATATGCATTCCGGTCACTAACAATCCTTCGTCCGTCACAAAGGCATCCGAAGTAGCTCTGCATATGCATCCGTTTATCCGAAGAATAATCGAATACATAGCCGAAAAGCTTTAGCGGCACACTATTCAATCGCGTTTGAAAATACAATATGATTTTCCATGCACGCACCGCTTGCGTGACCGTTTCACAGCGCCTCGTCCCATCTTCTTCACCGAGTCCGACTCGACCTGGCTGCCGTCGAGTCGCATGATGACTATTTGTCCATAGTATCGACTGCCTCTCAACGAGTCTTCTGCCTAGCAATCGGTCATTACGAAGGCGCATCCACCCATTGGAATGCAAATCGGCGCGCGCTCCAGCCTCGAAACAACGGCGATCGACCTGACGAAACGTTCATGGTAGTTCATGTAAGAAAGTACGTGTCCGTTTTTTTCACCCCCTCCCACCCCCAGTCACCTCCCTCGCCGCATCTTCCTCCCGTTTCCCCTTCACCTTTTCGTCGCCCTCGCGGTTTTCCGTTCTTTCGAGACAGGGACGCCCATCTTCAGGCGGATCGGCGAACGCCAGCTATTCAGCATGTTCAGCGTGCCCATCTTGCCCACGTTATGTGGATGCGCGTCACAAGAATGACACGGTGTAAATGCCGATATACGACCATGGAACCTGGCGAGAAAGGTTGCGTGCGCTTGCGAGACAGACGGTAGGATCCGGCGATTAGGGCACCTTTCGAAGCTTTCTTTCAAACTCGCTGATTGATACGCTTCTGGGAACCGCTCAAACTCCTCTTTTCAGAGCGCATACTTTGGAGGTGTCGTCAAGAGTGGATGTTAAAAACGAGACTCGACGAGACGTTCGCAGAAGGGGTTGGAGGAGCTTTGCATACCTCATTTCCTCGAAAATGTACTGTAAACGCTCCCTTAACGTCCCTTCGCTCGCGACGCAATTATATAACAAATCTGATTATGGTCTTCGACCGCCCTCCGCGAAACGGAAGTGTTGACAGTAATGGATGACTTTCTTCATCGACCTCCAAGGCTGCTTTTGAGTGATACACGCATTGCGTGAAGCGTTCGTTTCCTGATGCATCGGAAAATAGACAGGTAGAACCGGAAGTGACGTCGGTGCGTTCACGCGATTTCCGCTGCAACTCTAATCAAAGGGTAGCCAAGAAGGTCAACGCGTGCCACGCAGCCATGGAATTGCGGTGCGCGCACGCGAAGGTGTCGCGTGATTAACGCGGACATTGCTTAATGAACGTCGTTTCCGTCTTGGGTAACATCGGCAACGATTAAAGGTAATACGATACTGCACGTGACCTAGACATTGTCCTTCCGAGTCCCTTCTGTTCCGCACTGTCCACTGGCCGTTGTCAGCGTCACCACCGTAACCTCGAGCTAACCCCGAAAGTGATCGGCGAGTTCAAAGTGTCAAAGCACTTCCGTAAAACGCTGCCCTCTAACCCCGCGGCCAAGGCGGTTAGATATCGATGACCCATCCGTCGGTCGCTGCAAAAATTTTCACTCCTGTACGATTTATCCTGACGTATTTTTCCATTCGAAGATGCACTGGTCAGAAGGAGTGCATTGTGAAGAGGGCAGGGATGACCCCTTTCACTGTACCACGTTGCTGCGGCCGTGTATATAAAGAGCCGAAGCATCTGACGAAGAAGCACAAGTACCAACCCATCTGCATCCCGAGCTCTCAGTTGCCGGCGTCCGTGTAACAAGGAGAGAGAAGAAGAGAGAGAGAGAGAGAGAGAGAGCGTGAACAAGCTAGACAGTGAGATAGAGACAATAAGAGCGCGTGTACGCGACTAAGAGAGACAGATTATGTACGCTATTAAGGTACGTAGGTGTACAACACTCGACGTGGATGACACGCGCGCGGTGCTAACGTCTGACAATCTTGACTCGAGTTTCGTGGTTCACAATATGTCTGCGGCTTTGCGCGAGGACAGATTCAATCCGCAGTCGCCATCGTCGGTGTGCTTCACTCGTTCCGCGAAAGATAGCTGTCCCGAAGAAGCAAGACTGCGAAAAGAGTCATTGAAAAGTTGCGCTAAAGACGAGTTCTCTTATACGGTAATTCTATGTTCACGGATACGGTGCACTGACTTTATTGCGTCAGAAATTAGTGCTACGAAAACGTTGATTTTTTGAATTGCCTCACCTGCAATTAGTTTGATGGTTCTATAAATGTCATTGGTTTGTGCGTGGCGCGCTGAGGTCTGACAAGTTTGCCTGTACTACTGATATATTTCGATAGGGATTAAAGAGAAAACGGGGTGAACACGCATGAAAGCACATACGATGTACTAACAACCCAGTTGCTCGTCGCTGCTCGCGGCAAATCGGTCGTGAAACTGTGGCGAATTTTAGTTTTCCATATTTTTCGCTTCAACAATAAAACGTTCGAAATAAAACTTTAGCGGAGCGCCGCGCGGCGCCCGGGAAAAGTTATGGAAAATTTTATTTTTGCTTTCGTACAACTGTGGCTACATTGAAAAGTTTGCCGTTCGCATATGCATTGCCGAGTTAATCTCGTTAGATTCGTTTATTCATCAATTCACGTCGCGTTTTGCGTAAATGCGAGGGTAGAGCCTTTCGAATACTTGACATTACACATGGACACGAATGACGAGCGATCGTTCCAAGAGGATGAGAACGGATTGACTCTTCGTTTCACTATTTCTTCACATTCTGTCATCTATCAATACGCTGCGTCGCATACGAAAAACATAATCATATTTCTACTTCGTCTAGGCAACATTTTGCTCTATCGCAGGCTATCATTAACGTTACATTGGTGTCGACGAAAAAAAACAGCTCGCAGTTAGATGAGACTGACGCCGAAGAGGTTGTAACTCGCGTACCGGTTTAATCTTCGAATCTTTTTTTCACAACGCTTCCTGTGTGAGAGGAGCAACAGATTGTATCCGATAGCGGGTCCGACGTGCCAAATACGCAAGGGCGTGCACGGTGTTCGGCAGGATCGTAGTTATTGTTCCCAAGCACATCTATCGTCAGAATCGTCGGTGAACCGTGCGGGCGACGGGTGTCATAATCATCGTGACTGGCAAAGTGCAGAATAAAAAGTTGAGCGGCGCGCACGTGAGAAATCGTATGTTCGTATCACCGCGTGCGAACGAAATCAGTCGCGGTGCAAAGGTTTGCTCACTTTAACTCGATACATACTCTCGATTGATTAATGACGCACCTCTGGAAATTCGCTTCCTCATCAGATTCACCGATCGTTAAGCATACTTTAGACGGCTCGCGACGCGTTAGTCAGAAGGGTGGATAGGAATTTTTCGACGCTCCAAGGGTCAGATGGACGATTGCGAACGCTGACGCGTCGTCGATGTACTCGGTCGATCTATCGAAAGGGCGCGTCCTCCCGAGAGGATCCCGCGTGATCGTTTGACCTTATGCACGAAGAACCATCCACGAGCGTCTTTCGTTCTTTCATAACCGGCTGTCTTATTACACGTTGCCTAGAACCGGTGGATGCGGCGTCATTACCGGGATGGTAATTCCTGTTCCATCCCGTGCAACACTTATGAAATTTTCCGCACTTTGTCATTTTCTCGGTCGCGGCGTCGTAATCATGGCCTCGGGATCAATTAGCATTTCATATTTCGATTCGTACGAACGATAAGGCATCTCGCGTCGCGGAATGTAATTATGACATTCAACGTTCGACCGGCGCGGTGGCGGCAGTGGCGGCAGTGGCGGCAGTGGCGGCGGCGGCCGCACCGAGCGGCAAAACTTCTTGTCGTCTGCCGAAGCAGGGGCGCACTCTACTTAGCCGCGAATTTAATCTCACGCGGATCGTTACGCTTTTTCGAGACTTAACCTTCGTCTGGCCTCTATGCATGCGAACGACGTCGGCCTGATGGACGCCGCAATCGCGGGGAGAGTGCAAGTTTCACGGTTGCGTTGCGAGGGGCGGAAACGACCTTCGTGTGTGAGCGAGTAGGAATCGTCGGGCACGTGTCGATACGCCCGTTAACTACGTTTTTGCTTCAGACTCCGCAAAGTATTCAAGAATCCCTTCGTACTCGATCATTAGTCTCGAAGGGTTTTGTTTGTAGAGTGAGCTCGGTGATTTTGAGAAAATGATAGCGGTTGTTTTATTTTTATTGAAATTCTCCCGTGGGTTCGAGTATATAACGATCAGAAACGCAAATTCACGCTCAAGTGGGTTCTGAAGAGGAAGATCGATCGGGCGAATACCTTCAGCGAAATTTTGTCTAGAGCGGTTAGATTGAGTCCTGACCAGGCACTTGAACAAAACGATAATTCTCTTTGTGCGGGTCGACGCGTGCACAGAAAAAGAGGCGCATTACTGGGCCGCACAGTACCGCTTTCGTACTGCCATTACCTTGTATTTCATAATGTCATTTGCAACTGACGTAACTTGTGCCGTGCAGTTTCTAAGCATTATCATCTTCAGTTGCCCTTTGCCGTCGTGTCGGCACTTTACCGCTTTGCCAGTTCACTGTTACAGCCAGAGCCAGCAGCCGTTGTTACTTTCACGAATTCTATGAATATTCGAAGAAACCACCGTACCGTTTTGCGGATGTCATGTGCGGCTGAGCGCCGTTTTAAGCGGCAATTGTTCGCGGGCGCACATCGCTGCGTCGAATCCGCATTTAATTTGCCGGAAATCGTTGCAGGTGTTGGTGGCAGTCGTGCTTTGTACGACAGGGAGCCTAAGCGCACCCCAACGGCCGAGCGGTGGAGCCGATAAGGATGCGGTGATCACATCCCAGCAGCTCGAAGTCAACTTCGACGGTAATTACGTCAACAAGTACGTATCGCGAGTAGAGAAGGGCGTATTCCGAAAGTAAGTCGGGCCGAGCACTAATGATCGTCCCGACGAACGTCACAGCTTCGAGACGAGCAACGGAATCAGCCATCAGGAATCGGGCCAGCCGAAGCAGGTTGACAATGAAACTCCAGTGGTCTCGCAAGGCTCCGACTCTTACACGGCGCCAGACGGACAACAGGTGAGCATCACCTACATCGCCGACGAGAATGGCTTCCAAGTGCAGGGCTCGCACATCCCGACTGCACCTCCGATACCGCCAGAGATCCAGAGGGCACTCGAATGGAACGCGGCCCACCCCGAGGAGGACGATGGCGGTCAGCCCAGACCACCGGGCAGAGGTTAATATACAGCTCTCGCCGACCGCTTCCGGGAGGCTCTCCTTCTAATCGCGCCCTCCTCCTCCCGTTTCAGGTTAAACGGCCGCAGCCTCGCCTCGAACGTCACTTGATTTCAAGCCAGCTTGCCATGGACAAAACTGACCCCGAGCATTCGACGCAGACATAAAAATAATTATAGCGTTGGTATATTAATCTAGGAACCTAGGATACGCATAACGGAAGAACGTCATCGGATCGGGCTTGCGATGCCTGCGTCGCACGCCCCCTTCCTCCTCCTCCTCCTCCTCCTCCTCCTCCCGTCATTCTTTGCCTTGCCCTGCCCGTTGTACGGAAGGAAGACGACAAAAGCAAAAAAAAAAAAACAATTAAACAAAAAAGCACACTGTTCCACCGTTTTCTAATGAGAATCGTGCCGGTGCACGCGCACGCTGCTTCTCACGCAAAAGGCATACCGCATACGCAAACGCATACAGGCGCTCGGATACCGCCACCTACGTGCTCGCGTTGTTACGTCGCCACGTACGGCGGTGGGCTCGCACTTATCGCACGCGCCTAACGACCGCTTAATGGTATATACGTGTACGTACAACTTGTACTTTACTTGTGATTTTTGTATATAAATAAAAAAAGGCGTTTTGAAGTTTGAAATGTTGGTACGAATTCACTCGAATCGGCACCTCGCCGTCGAACCCAATGTCCTCTGCTTCTTTCAATATTGAACCTGGTCTGCGCTACGTCAGCTGTTGATTCGAAAGAAAGTCGAGAAAGTACTTTTTCCGAAGGAAACCTCTTATTTCTGTGGCGGCGATCAACCCTCATCGATCAACGTCTACGTTTGCTTCATCGAACCTCTAATCTGCGTTCGAAATGAACCGGCGCGAAAGATGCGCCCGCGAAATTAATTACCTCGCACGCACTTCGTCCTTCCATCATAGTCATCGGCCGCGTGTTAACGTGAGAATCGATAATTTTCTTGTTAGCGTTGTTTAGTCGACGGACGGTCAATTTGTTGATACCTATTGCGCGATGTGTAATCATCGTCCCGCGAAACGAAAGGCAATCGCGGGTGGAGCACAGGGCATTCTCTCGCGTATAATTGATTCTTCTGGAATTTTCGAAAGTATCGTGTGTTTCTACTCAATTATCTCGTATAAATCGTGACCGTCCAAGTCATGTTCCACAATAATTCACCGGTAAATTGTTCCGTATGCAAGCAGCTCAAAGCAGTTTCGTCTGTCATCTTCGCTGGCGATTTTCCCTTTACTCGCCGAACTTTGCTTTCAACTCTAAATTATATGGCAGTATTCCCTCTTGACGCCGTGCAATGTCTTAGGATCACGACTGACGTTACGTATGTTTTTGACACAAGGCGTGCGTGCGAGACGAATTTTGCATGTTAATATATGATTTTAGAGACAGATAAAAAGGAGCAGGAAGGCGTTTAGTTTGGAAACTGTTTGTGTCAACGAACTCTTATGTGAACGATCCAGCAGCGAATCCGTAAGATTCAAGTTATTATGCATACCCACCATTTTTGAGGAATACTTTAATGCTGTGGAAATACGTCATCAACATTCTAGTGTCTTTCGATTAGGTTGTAAGATAGCCGTTATAACTGTATGTTTAGAATATCTGTATGTCGAGAATTAATCGTTGAAGCATGAGCAATGAGAAACGAGTTCCGGAAATGTACGCAAGGGAATAAGTCCTTTTTACGAATACATTTATGTTTAACGCCGAAAATATATGTAACTGATAAATATTTCTTCTATAGTTCACCTATATTTTTGAATATTGAATGGTCACAGTACTTTCCTCACACAATATCATACGTATCGATCTCCTCTATTTGACATTTTTTTGGGGTTAGCTTCAATTGTGAAGAAGCTTCTGGATGGCCCCGTTTGGAAGCTTTCGACTGCACAGGGATAGTCTTTATTTATTGATATTTTTTTTTCAGTTTGCTGTGCAGGTGAGGTATTGTCAAATGTTTGAAAACTCGGGCGATGCATCAGATCGTACCTCTGACGTCATTCAACTTTTGTACGGAAGCCTTTTTCATATTATATACAGTTTACGAATTATACGTAAACTTACGTTTCTGACCCTGTTTAATAATAATCATAGTAATCATTGTGTTCAAATTGCGCAACTTCCCCCTATATGCTGTGTACGTAAGAGCGTATAAGAATTATCTACGGCGTTCGAATTAAAAAGATGGCTAACTGTGTATGTGTTACAACAATAGACTGATCGCGGAATAATGAACTTATCATAACGGCATCTCATAACGTCAAAGTCACGACTATTATCGTCAATAAACGCAACGGACCATTAAACACTCCCTAATTATGAGCGTTAATAGGAATAGTTGCGGTAAACGCGTAAATGATCATCGCCTGACTGGTTACACATGATTTGTTACCATACAGTAACACATTTATCCGTTGAGGCGCTAATGTCCGCCAACGCACTGTAATCACGGTCAACGGCCTTTTTATACGGTACCGACACTCTATCCGTGAACGCCTATCACTCACACTTCCGTAATAAAAATTTCACGCTTATCTTGGCTATTTGAAAAATGGGAAAGGGTACGAATAGACTGACAAGCACGCAGGCTGCATCTGAAAATTGGAAATAATTGGAGGAATTGCCGATGAATAAGTAGAGAAGGAATTAAAAACGCAGCGTGCAGTGATGATCCGAGTATACAATTGCTAGCGTGATTTATAATTCATCCGGTCTCGCGTATGTCTGAAACGTTGACATTTAAGAAAGTGATCTTTTACTTTTACGTTGCGCGGTGAAGCAGAAGGAGGTTGTCAATTATATTCGCGGACGACGCGGTGGTCGCCGGGGTCGTACAAACTGACTGTCGAACGGCTGAAAAACCACACGTCGCTTGATCCCTGGCAGAGTGTACTTGATATTTTATTAGACGTGCCAGTTAAGTCGAAAGATCTGCCTCGTCTCCGGATACCGGTCAAACGAATCTCGAACCGGTATCAACCACTGGCATTTCACGCGATATGTCAACGATAGCGGAAAGTTCCATGTATAAAAGGTGGATGCGGTGGTCGAGAAATGGTTAGTAGCGCGATCCGCCGGTCCGCGATATCTGTATGATCGAAGGAGATTGTAAAGAGCAGTTTAGACTTACCGAGCACCTCGTAACCGTTCGTGGTGAGTATCGAGCGAGATAAAGGTTCCCTAAGGTTAATCGTCGAGCGATCACTGGGTTAAGTTGTCGTTTTCAGAAGATGCGTTCTCCACTATTCTGCCTTACGGCCGGCTCACTGCTGGCGGCTCTTCTCTTCGCTGCTCGCGCCTCGGCACAGCGCGGCAACGATCAGATTCCCATCGTCAGGCAGGAGCAAGACATCAGTCCCGATGGCAGCTTCTCCTCGAAATGGGAGACTGGCAACGGGATCGTGTTCGAGGAATCGGGGAAGCTGAAGAACGCAGGGCAGAAGGACGAGGCCGAGGAGGTTCGCGGATCGGCTGCTTGGACCGCTCCCGATGGCACGAAGATCAACTTGGGGTGGGTCGCCGATGAGAACGGCGCTGTCTTCCAGGGCGCACACTTACCGACGCCACCGCCCGCTCCGGAAATTCCCATTCTCATTAGACGTGCTCTCGACTGGATCGCGGCCCACCCCTACAAGGAAGACACAAAGAACAGAGTGTAAACGTCCTCGCTACTCTTGTCGACGTTCGGCAGCTCCGTCACTTGTCATTCGCACTTCCGACGATTTTGCGCACGCCGCAGCAGCCGAATAAAACCGTCGAAATGTGAAGAATTTCTTTTGTCTCTGCTTTCGAACCCGTCGCAACTTTTTCCGCCGCCGGCGCGAGAGCGAGCGAACGTCAGGCCCGTCAGGGTGTCGCTCGTGGCGTTGAGCGGTGAAAAATGGTGCTGTCAAAATCGGCGACGGAGATAGGATGTGTAATTACGTAAGTAGCGCGTTGCGAAAGCTCATCGGCCCCGGTGTCGTCAGTCGGCTTCGCGACTTTGCGAACCTTCGTCTGCACCTTCGCCTTCGTCTCGATCGCATAGAGTACGTCTGCGCATAGTATGTGCCAGGCGAGAGGTGAATTTTAAACGTATTCTCTCTATCGTTCATTACGGAGCCCGTTGTCATGTGTCGTTGTCGAAAGGATCCGGCGAAAATCCATCGATCAAGAGTGACGCGGCGATCGGTGTCACGAGATGGCACGAGAGAAAGTTCAACGACTGCCAACCGTCAGATGCTCGTTCCGGTTCCTTCGTTGCGCCAGCACGTATTTCGGACGATGACTCGTTAGCAGACCGGATCAGGTGCAACGTTCGCTCGTGCATTATCGAGGCGATCAGCGTGACTGCCTGACAGGAGCGACGAGCAAAGGTTTCGGCGTCGTTAGAAAAGTATTCGGTGAAATAACAGCTATAAAAATATTCCGTCATAGCCGCTGAATAAATGTCCTGCACGACGCTCGCGCGGTCGCCGTATGGCGCGTGCATCTCGACAGATGTCGGCCGTTACGTAACGCGCTTATGCGCAAATCTTTGTCACCTGCGCTCTCGCGAAACGCTCCGAAGAACGATTCTCGATCCGGCGAAAAGGCAACCGGCGTGTTGCGGTCGTTGCCAGCTCAAAGAAGATCACTGCCCACATCTCCTGGGATGCAAGATTTATTCTCAATGCACCGTGCTGTAGTATTTTAGCGACAGTTAATTACACAGCGAGCTGCTCGAGATACATAGTAACGCGCGCGTACGCATTTGGATACGTGACATCGTAGGTGTAAAATAAATATTTACAAGTGACTGAACCAGAGTAGTCCGAGTTCGCTCGACGAGGGTTGGATCGTGTAGGTGTGCGTGTCTGTGTGGGCGCGTGGGTGGGTTTGCTGAGGAGAGCAGGGTTAACGAGGGTTGCCGACTGCAAGGAGACGAGATTCGGCTCCGTTGTTGTCGTCGCTGTCGTTGCTGTTGTCGTATTTGTTACTGCAGTGTAACGATAAAGAAGGTCGTGAGATCACACTGGCGGTGGCGGCTGCGATAGATGGCGGACCACTTTTACACATTGTTCTCGTCGTCCTTGGACGGATGGGCCGCTATCCAGTCGAGGGCGCGTTGGATGAGCGGAGGTATTTCCGGCGTGGTGGGCAGGTGCGCGCCAACCGGCTGGAAGCCATTCTCGTCGGCGACGTAGGTAAGCGAGATGGACTGGCCGTCGTCGCTCGGATAGCTGAACGCACCCTTTGCTTGCATCGCCTCGTTATCCGTGCCAGCGTTCGCCACTTGTCCCTCCTCCTCTGCCTTGATACCGTTCCCGCTCTCGTAGTTCCACTTGTACGATCCGTCCGGGTTCGGACCTTCCTGGCTTTGGCTGACGATCGGTATGACATCCTCCGCCGGGGCCGCCAAGGCGGTTGCCGCCAACGCTATCACGGCTACCTGCGTGTTACAAACAGAGGCGTCAATTATTATTAGTCTCTCCCTCTTTATAATTGATCGATGATACCCATTAACGTAACGAACGTCCACTTTCGCAGGTCACTCGGAACTCGGAGCCGACGACGCACAGAGATAATTGGAATCGCGCGCCCCGCACTGTTTTCGTACTACCCGAGCGCGTACATCGACGTGAACCGAGCCAACGTTACTTCTTACTTTCGGCTCTCGGTATAGCAAGTTCTCGCGACCGCGGCTCGTTACACTCCTTCGGTCAATCCTTTAATTGCGGCTTACCAATGAGGCGTACATGCTGCAGCAGTAATCGCTGATGGGCAAGTGTTTATCAAGCCCCGCAGCGCTCGGTGTATATATACCCCTCGAGGCATCACCGACACACTACCACCCGTTTCTTTAGTCCCGCTAACGGCGACGGAGACGACGAAGACGAAGACGAAGACGACGACGACGATGGTCACCCGCCCGCCACCGCCTCCGCCTCCGCCACCGCCGCCACCGCCAAGGAGCCGCACTGACTTTGTGTGCTTAGTTTCTCTCTCGTCCTCTCCGTCCCTCTTTCAATTCGCTGCTTCTACGAGAGCTCGCACACTTCGATCTACGCCGTGTACCTACGAACAGACCTACCGATCTACGTACGTACGTAAGTACGTACGCGGACGACAACGACACACTCTACATCACCGTTGTCGAGGCTCTCTACCTTCCCTTCCCCGGGGATCATCGTGTCACCCAGCGTTAAATGTCATCGGGTCTCCGCTAAAGGATGCTTACTCAATTGTAATCATTTCTTTAGTCCAGCCGGCTCCTTCTCGGCTACCTTAATTTTTCCTTCGAATTTCAGGCCAAGTATCGCGTGGGCGCGGCTTCGGCGGCAAATTGGATGGAGCCACGTGATCGCGTTAGTGTCGCAAGGTTTGCGAACTATGTTGCCTGAAATTAAGGCTGCCGACCGTCCCGGATTAGCCGGGACAGTTACGCATTAGCGGGAAAGTCTCCCGGATTCGAAATTATGCCTAAAACCGTCCTGGACGCTACCGCGTGTTCTGGCAAAGTAATTGCCTTAGCGTAGCAGCCCTCGCACAACGGTCTTGTGTATTTCCTATATTTCCTTCCGTTCGTTTTTCGCGTCAAGCATGCCAATTTATTTGGAAAATATGCTGTTGAAAGACAAGGAAGGTGTTCCTTTCTAAAAGAGGCAGAGGGAGGAGGGAGGACGCGAGGCGTTGCTCTGTATTAGGTTGTTAAGAAGTTGGCACAGCCTTGGTCTAAACGTCCTCTTAGATTTAATACCGAGCATAGCTGTTACAGCCGTGCGGTTCATAATGTTTTCCTTAACTTTATTGCCAATATATTACCGTTTATTTGTAATACTGGCAGGCGGACGCGGATCAGCTTGAGGCTACATGACCGCGGTGCCATTAAACGCGGACGCGAAGCAATGTGCGTTCAATGCTCTTTCAAGCATAGGCGAATTTTTTTGTCAGCCATTAATGCACGTTCGTTTGACGCGTCCCGCGCCGCTCTTCGAGTCTACGATATAGCATCCTTGAGGTAGCGTCACCTTGTCGCATCCATACAGCGCACAATCGTTACTCTCCGTCCGAGCGATAGAAAAGCGGGAGATCGATGATAAAATGGAAGCTATTAGCACGTCTAATTTGCATTTCGCATCGAGTGCGAGAGAGCCAGCTCCGTCGGCGTCGGCGTCGCTACGTGGACGCGGACAAAGCTCTTCCGCGTCGACGTCTCCCTGCGGACGTAGAGAAACGCGAGATTAGAATCGAGGGGACCTGCTTTTTCTTTCGCGCACATATGTCTGGCGCTACAGCGGGAGACCGGTCTTCGCGAGGATGCAATATAAATCGCGTATCCGCGTGATTCCGAATGGCACGTCATCGATATGTCGGAACGATCCATCGAGGCCTCGTTAAAGTTTCCACACGCTTCTTCGCGAAGACAATGGACGTGCGCCGCCGGAAGCGTGAGGAAAGCGTTTCTAATAAGCAAGGAAATGCTTCGTTTCGCGTAACACCAAGAGGAGGAGTGTCGCGCATCGTGAGACGAAGCTGGATGGAATAGCGAGCGATCGACAGCGCGCGTATGTCCGTCAGAGTGCAGAAGAGCCGGGGCGAGCGACAAATATCGGGGAAAGTTTGAGCCGTTGTGTTTGGGCTTTTAATTAGCCGAATGACGCAACCCGCTCGCCCGCCGCACAAAAGAGGCACGAATAAATATCGCTCTGTGAAAGCGGCCGACTAGCAATGTAACGCGCAATTTGAGAATGTCGCGAGGCCTACGGCCGTAACGCGCCGATAGCCGATACTCTTTAGTCTTCAGTCCTTCTTTCTTTTCCTCCTTTTTTACCCCCCTCGCCCATTATCGGCCACGCCACACTTTGAAGTGACGAGAGTAAAAGGCGTCTCTGCGTTTCTCGCGCTTTTACTGAACGGACGAGGACCGTTGCGCGACGTCCCTGACTCTTTCGAGTGCGCATCGTTTATGCCGTAACCGACTACTTCGTCCCTCAAGATTAATGTTCGGACTCCGAACCCTCGCGAGATCTGAATTCACGGCTTATAAGGATCGCCTGCTTTAATGCCAGGCGCAATATTACGTTGCGCCTGTGGAGGCGAGGATCGTATCGGGACTCGCTACCGTGCGTGCATATATACAACGTGGCGTACCGGTAATTCAGAAATAATCGCCGAGAAACGTTTGAGTAATCGGAGTCACACGTTCGATCCTTTCGTTCTTACTCGCTCCTTACGGTCATTCGTAATTTCGTGTTTAACGGGCGTCGCGCCGTGCGCCGCTGGGAGAATCTCACGCGCTTCACTCTCGTAATTTCCTTCGGTTTTGGTAAATCCCTCGGCTGATGCGAAAAACTTTCCTCCGCTCGGCGCACGGTGTCGGTTACACTCGTGAAAATATGCGCGTCCGCGTGAGCGTATGACGCTCTTTGGTCAACGATGCCCACTGATGTAATCGTTCGGGCGTAATCTCGACGCTTCGAAGAAAAAGCATGCGTATTAAACGATTAAATATAATTGCGTCACTACGGCCTGTTTATCCGCGCACCCATCACGCGAAACTTCGACTTACGTTCGGGTAGCTTGATAAACAGCCGGGATATTGTCTTCCTATATTACTCACTATTACTTCTGATTCACTCGTTTAGCCTTGTGTACATTGACAGAGCACTCTGTCCCGTGACAATAGTAGTAATGCGTTGGAAAATTGGAAACTGAGCAGAGTCAATACGTTCATCCAGCACGGATCACGCCATTTTTCGTTCTTCGATCGAGACGGTGCCGTAATTTAATTACAACGCCTCTTTTTTCCTCATTGCATTTCTGCCGCTTATTCATCCCACTTTCTCTTTTCCCCTCTCTTTCTCTCTGTTATTTTTCTCGCATTCTTAACAAGGTTGTTTCGAATTAAAAAAAAAATATCGGCGCGATGAGCTTCCCTCGTCCTTTAATTCCGTTGCGAAAGCCACACTCGCGTGCGGCTTTTTCAAAGTACCTCCCGACGTCGAATTACTAACGGCTGCAAAATGTTGCAGAATGCAGAAGATGGAGCTCGAAGGCGAGCGGCTTGTTGTATTCCACCGTTCGTGTGCGCACGAATGAGTGAGGATAATTTAATAGGTGTCGAACGAGACATTTTCACACTTTCTAAAAAGGAAGATTTGACCAACTATTTCATTGTGCAGAGCCGACGCGGGAATGAAAAAAACTAATACGCCCTTCCCTCAGTTGCTCGCGGTACTTGTTTAAGAATCACACGTATGTATGTCAAATTTTTCAAAGCGGTACTCATTATGTATTTATGCATGATTGCTACATGTTCCAACTTCTACAGGTGGAAATAATTGAAGGCGGACCACTTGTCCTCTTTCGCGCGAGCGTGTAAATAGGAAAGAATGGTTTTATAGATGCCAAATGGAATCTTTTCACACCTTCAGGGGGAAAAAAAAGCGTCTAATAGGTTACTTAGTCGAACACAGCTCTTGTGGCATGCAAAGCAAACGACACGCGATCTGTGCTTGGCTTTGCTCCAAAAATCGATGTCAAGGATCATATTCAAAACTGCTGTTCATTACAGAGATATTTATCATTGGGGAATACCTGCGCGTGCAAAGGCTTGAAGGTGTGCTGTGTGCTTGGCATATATTACTTTCTGCGCATTCTATAAACATAAA
The DNA here is from genome assembly GCA_963942575.1 of Priocnemis perturbator. Lineage (NCBI taxonomy): Eukaryota > Metazoa > Arthropoda > Insecta > Hymenoptera > Pompilidae > Priocnemis > Priocnemis perturbator. Next base: position 7,820,739 of record OZ012645.1, on the reverse strand, counting down.
CAATTTTTCTCTCTTATAATTCTTTCAACTTTTCGCACACCGGTCTTGACATTTTGTTACGTTACGACAACGTGTTAAAATTTTAAAGAGTACAAGTACAGCATAGACGGAGGAAAACAAAGTGGTGGAAAATAAAAATATAATAAATGTTAAAGAGCGTTACGTATAAAAGCGGAAAGAGCATTTATTCATAACATTTGCATTGTTTAAAAAAAAGAACACATACGCGTTTACGTGAAATTCTTTTACATTTGTCACGTTAAAGCGCTTAGCCAGCTACGTTAAAATCTACAGACAGACAGCCAGCAAATGTGAAAACTGGAATTTTCAAATCATTCTTTATTTTCGCTATAAAAATGTCTTACTCTTTGTCACGTCGCACAAATGCAGATACACGGCGTGAATGCAATACGTTTCCGTCGACATAAAGTCGAACAAACAGAGGATAAATAAACGTTGATATCAAATATATTTACATTTTCTGATCCTATGAAAGAGCCCAATTAAACACCCTATTGTCGGTATGGAATTATAATGGATTGATCAAGAGAATAATCTCGTCCGAAAAATCTTCTAATCGCGTTAGTGGGACGAAATTTGTGATGTACGTCGAATTTTTCGCTTCGCTCCACTCGCTGCAGCACTATCTCTCCTGCGACGACGATGTATCGTTCTGGTGGAAATTCTCGAAGGCGAGTCAATCGTGTTCCATCGCCTGGCGAACGAACGGGAGAGGATAATTTAATAGCCGTCGAACGGAATCCCTTTGCACTTTCTAAAAAGAATCGCTTGATGAGCTATTTCATAGTGCACGGTTGTCGCAGCATCAAGCTCTTTCTTTGTCGATTACACGCCGTCGTGTACGCCTACTTGGTGCTCATTCGTCTACCTTGCGCCCGGCCGCCCGGGTATATACTCCATTCACGCACTCCTTCCACTCAACGCAGGCTCGCACTCGCGCGCGCGCACATTCTTGGATCCCCAAGCCACTTTCCTCTTCACTGTATTCGGGCTTTCATTCAAGCACGCATTCTTCTCCGCCACGCGCACTTGCAACCGCGCATCCGCATGTGACCTTTCCTTTACGATACCGTCTTAGGAACTGCACGGGTCCGCAAGTAAAGTCGATAAGTTTCAGCGACCTGCGACCGGCTGTGCAATTGCTAAATCCAACCCGGTCGCCGATGCACGCTCGAGATATGCACTATCGAACACCTAGGCCCAAACGATCTCGAAGACGCGTACATCGACCGCACGTTTATCTATCAGTGCTTCCAGCTTGCCCATCTTACAATTAGACGACCGTATCGACGAATTCACGAAACAAACTGAAGCAAAGATAAAATCATCTATATGATTAAAATGATTGAGAGTGTACTTTTGTTTCGGATTGGGAAGTGACAGGTGGTGGGGGTGAGTTAAGCTACACAAGACGTACGGTTCGCGAAAGGTTGCTGGCAGTGGCAGGCGCAGAGACCCGCCCGAGTACCAGCACCAGCACCAGCACCAGCACCAGCCGCTGTTCTACCATCGCTGTGCGGCAGTTCTTCTTGAAACGGCCGTACACGAGGATGAAAGTAAAATTGAATTCGGCGCGCTGTTGCGTCTTCTTGCCTCCGGGCAGGCGCTCTCTTAGAATGTTGCGGTACACGCTTATATGTCAAGGTCGTCCTCTACCGCATCTCCTTTACCGGTTTACCATATACCAGCGATGACTCCTCGCGCACGATCGTTACCGTCTTCGAGCGCCTCCGGCGAACTTGCATAAAATTCATTGCATCTCGTTAATCGTGCTTAAGTTCTTTATCGCCGCGAACGCTTTCGGTGTACGCCGCGGTGACGCCCGTCGAATTCTGCGAATTACGGCCAAGCATGATGAAAGCACGCATCTATTAGCCATCCGTGAATCACGCCGACAAAACGCGTCGCACTCGAGATGCCGATTGTCAAAGTGCGCTCGACGACGAGAACATAACGCCTTGGAATTCGAGGACATCGTGACGAGGAAGAGTTCACGGGATCGCGAGGAAAGGGAGAAGGAGGCTTTCTCCTTTGTAGCGACATCAGTACACGAAAGTCAACGGCTGATGAGGAGGAGGTGGAGGAGGAGCTGTTGCCGTCGCCGTCGCCGTTGACGTTGCAATTGGGTGCCCTCTGCTCTGCTCTCCCCGATTCTATTCTGCTTCGCTCGACGAAGAGGGGCTTCGGTTGGACGACCTTTTCGTCTCCTTTGCCTGCAGGACGATGACGCGCGAGCATCCAACATGATCCGACCGTGTCGATTACGCCGAGTGTTAACCGAGACCAAAATCCCCAAGCTCCACTAAAGTCGTTGCATTATCTGCGACAGCACTGCTCGTGGTCTAACGTGTTTTCTTTTCTTCCTCTTCGAATGCTTATGAAACAGTAAGCGAAGCCGAGGAAAAAGATTGGTTAATTAGTGAAGAGCTCGTGGCGGCCGGCGAACAGTATCGTCGCGCTATAATGAACGTTAATCGTGGAAAACATCCTATGAATACATTACGTTCAAGGATCGCCTTCGAGACTTCGTTCCGAATCTTAATAGCGTCACCGTTATCTCGTATTACGAATGGGCTAATATTTTGTCGGGAATCTAATATTTTTCAAATCCTCACTCTTCGACTGCGAGACACCGTGACTTTCATACTTGCGACGGGCACTTTTCATACCTCTTCTCCATTGTTCGATCGTTACGTCGTTGAAACGTATTGTCACTTTCATGCGTCGACACTGTGGAGCTCGAAGAAAGGGAGGGAATCCTGCCATTCATCATTCATAGATTTGTTACGGCGATCCGATCAGGATCACTTCCGACAAATGCTTGATGACACGGCGAACGGTAAGGAGGAAGCGCGAGTAAAAAGCCCGCTGATCTATCCACTATCCGCGAAAATTCACGCGCACTTAACGATGGCCACGCTGACCTTCGCTTGGACCACAAAATATTCCGGCGTGTTCCATGAAGCCGACACGTTCCCGATTTTTGCGGACGCAGGAACCGGTTGTCGATCGTCCGAAATCTCTGTCTTCGGGCAAGTTCATTTTGCGCACACCTATAACGTGATCGACTCTTTCCGCTTTGCCAACTATTTTTTTTTCACCGCGCTTCGATGTATATATTAATTAGCAATGCCGCCGCTCGGCAGAAATCTTTTTCCCATGTCCAATGACCGAAATTTTGTGCTTCACGCGCCTCACAAATTCAGGTCTGTAACGAATTTGTGAAACCTTGACGACAACGAGGAACGAATACGTAAGATCCGAACTGGAGCCTACATATGTGCAATTAATAAGTGCATCGCGTACGATAATCCATCTTACGTGACGTACAGTAGTCAAGATTGTACGTGAATATTTGGTTCGCTGCTCAATAGGACACGGGCAGGAAACAATTTTGATGCGTAGTATTACGAGTACAATCTATATTCTATTAGCATTTTCTGACGTCAGTTGTAAATACGAGATGTCAGAGGCTCTTCGACAGTCTGACAAGGAGTCATCTGGCAGCGTTCGCGTATGATTCTCGTACTCGTTCCTTATGACTTCCACAGCTTACCGTCGGTAGTACAGCCAGGATTCTCAGCGAGTACCCATTGCCTCTAATTCTCGCAATTCAGTACCACGCGGAAGATATTGCCTATTTTTCCCATATTCGATAAAAAATAAGGAAAAAAAACCTTTCATCTCAAGACATGTCTGACACGCGACCTGCAGACAGTCATCCTGAAATTGTCATGGCGATATTCGCTGTCGAAGCGGCTATTACCGTTCAAACTAAGACTCGTGAGCTACGGGCAATCACTCCTTTCGCCGGCGAGATTTCACTTGAACTCGCGCCTTTGTTACCGCGACGATAAGCAGAATACGTGGGTGGCTGTAAGTACATCCTATGGAGCAAGTGGTCGGGCTGAGTGATCGCGAGATGCGATAGATCGCGCCACGTTAGATAAGTTCCGCGAGAGCGTGCGAGGCTCGCGCAAAGAAGTTTGAAATTAGGCGCAGAGAATTGGCGAGCGCAATCGTTCGTCGCCGACCCAGTGTCCATTAGCGTCTGCCCGGCCGATTCTGCTCGGGCCCGTCCAGCTTGCGAGGAATTTTGGACGACGAATCGTACTCACGTCTCGCGGCCGGCCGTCGTACAAGGCTTTTTAATCACCGGCTGCGTAACACTCGCGTGTTGAAGCAACTTAAGCGAGTTTTGCTCGTCTGCCGCGTGAAAGTAAAAATGCCGTGTAGTATTCAGGTTAGCGGGATGACCTCCGCGGTAGAAATTACGGCGTGCCTTGTTCCATTGCGAGGAGCCGGGGGAAATTCTCTTTGGCCGAAAAGCCGGCAACGTGCGCGTTCCACGCCAATTCCAACGCCAGTCCAATTGACTTGTCGAAATGCGACGACGAAGATTAATTCTAATCGTGAGAGCTGATGCGATCGTTGCTGGAATCATTTCGGTGTATACGATTTTTGATTGTAGTAACGTAAGAGGGATTTGTTCGCTGGCAAGTTCATTGTTATTACTATGTCACCGTAGGCCGCTGGAATTGCATTAGGCGCTGACGATCGGAATGAGTAGGGCAACAAACACATTCTCTCAAGCTTCAAGTATATTGATGGTAAATCAATGTTTGAGAGACATATTAATTTACTACTTGACCAGTACTGTGGAGAAGAAGGCAAATGACGCAGCCGGTTAAAAACGGCTCAGCAATTGTACGTCTCAACGACATTGTTACCGCTACTTAGTGAATCGATAGCATCTATTGTATACATAGCTTCGGTACCGAAAGACTTGACTGACAGGCAGTCGGTATCACGGTATGTCTCGGTAAGAGGTACCTGCGCAACGAGCGTTTAGTCTGCTTTATGGCGAGTATAAAACGGAAAGTCTTCTCTTGCAGCATTCGCGATAAAATAAACATGACACGGGATAAAAATTGTCCTTTCTTTCCTTCAATTCTCCTATCTCCCTTTAATTCGCCATTTCACTCACTCTTCGGGATCCTGCCTGACAACGTGGACAGACGACGTCCGATAAATACCGATAGTACGCGATGATCTTATCACGCTCTCGCCGCACTACGACGACAATGTTCTCGCGCAATGCCTTGACGAAAGATCGTCGTCTGCGCCACGCCTCGCGATGCAGCATAACGATTGCAAAACGTCGCACACACACGGCGCGGCGCGTTAATATCAATAACCGTCCTGGCGAAGCGCATCGAAAGACAACGCGCCGGACCCACTGCCTTCCATGGCGGCCGATTAAATTGTAAATTAGAAGCAGGGATCCTCGCTCAATTCGATTGCGCAACGCATCGCGACAGAGAGTTTATCTTTATGAAGTGACGATATCTAACGATCCGTCGCAGGCGGACGATAAAGTACAGGACGTCCTTGGTACGTTCGGGCGAAACGACGTTAGCGGCTTCCGTTATGAATCCGATGCTGGTTGAGGCCGAAAATTATGGGATCGTAAAGATCTGCCACCATGTACGTTGGCAGTAGCCATTTCGCACGGGGTGCCCGACAATAAATATGCCGTCGGACGTTGAACCCGGTTTCCTGTCAAATATTCTCTCACGCCGTTTAACCCGCGCCCCGCGCCTGCCTACGCGCCGACATTTGCTGCTCGCCTTGCGAATAAGTTTCCAAAAATGGGGAAACGGCTGGATGCCGCGCTGCTGGCCGGAGAACGACGTTTACGAACGTGGGTGATGCTTATCGGGCCGATTGCTCGTCTTAACGGTACTTCGACTTTCCATATTGTCACGAGCGTTGCTACACTCCGCGATCGTCAATTACGAAATGATGAGGTCGGTGCGTGTGTGAGGTGTACATTAAGATATCGTTAGACAGGACGGTTAATCGGATGAGCTTATCGTGCTGCTTCGTCGAAATGATATGCCAGGTTGAAATTGAAAATTACGAAGAGTAATGGGATGGCGTTACGGAGTTAGCTTGGACGGTGCGCCGGCGATGATTCACGGATTAAAAATCAAAGAATGATAGGCAATCAAAAGTTTTTGCGCCACGACTGATGTATCGTAGATACTTGTATGTTTCCGGACCCCGCGCGCTCGTCATCTCTTACCTTCCCGAAGCGACGGCGACGCGCACTCCGTTCGACTTGGCCGCAATTTTTTGTCTCTTCATCGTGACTTCATCCACTTGAAGCCGCGTTTCAGCATTGGTGCACTGTATCTTATCCCCCCTCGCTACGTCTTTGCTAGCACTGAAGTGACCGACGCGATTCGCCGGGATCGGCGAATTTTCTCGATTTTCAGCGTAACAGAGAAGAACGAACGATCTAACGCGGCATGCTGTACAGTTAGGGCCAGTTCGATTTCACCGCGAACACTAGCCGACCGTGCAATCTCGAACGTTTCTCTGCGATCCGGCATGGCGGGACGGACCGAAAAGTCCCAAAGTTCCATTCGTCGGCGAGGACTGGCCAGTCAAATAAAGGAAAAAAAAAACCTGGTCGGTCGATGATAGATGCGGTGTGGGCAGGTCGAGGCGTCGACCTTTTGCCAATGAGCGTAGGCACGATCGGTTTTTTTTTTTTGTGTGCGCGTGTGCACACCGGCGCGACGGTGCGCGTGTGTGTCCACGCGCGTGAGCGAGCACGTAAGCGGTCAGCTCATCTGCAAAATTTGGACGTGTACCGGCGATGGAGTGGGGATACGGGGTAGAGGGGGGTTAAATAAGGTTTTACCTTACCCGAAGGTTCGTGAATCTTTCGGTTGAGGATATATAAAGCGGAAGGTGGACGGGTCTCCACAAGTCAGTGCAGTGAGAAGCTCTCGAGAAGTACTCGACATTCAAATCAAAAACAAACCAATACCGTTTCATCATGAGCCGATTGGTGAGTCCTCGATTCGCGGTGTCGTACGCTCGTGGAAATTGGAAGCGCGAAAAGGGGGGCCAGAAAGAAACCGATCCGTGCGGATGATCGTACAATTTCCGAAGTGTCGTGCCACCAGCGTGTTTTACTCTCTTGAATTTTAAACGAAAACTCGTTTCCCTACTGTAACGACAACACGGATTTCCGACGTCCGTCGTGAGCGATACGTTAAGAACGAGGGGTACCGTTTGCATGAAGGCGAAATGGGATGATCGATAAAATAAAAAATTGTCTTTCAGGCGACCGTATCTTGCTTGCTGGCCGTGGTTTGCGCGACGTTCGCCGCCCCCGCCGGCGAGAATGAGCCGATTCCGATCGTGAGACAGAGCGCCGACGGGCCGAACCCCGACGGTAGCTACAGCTACAGCTACGAGACCGGCAACGGCATCCAGGTCCAGGAAGACGGCCATCTGGAGAATATTGCCACCGACGAGCAGGCCATGCAAGTCCAGGGTGCGTTCGCGTACAGCGCGCCAGACGGCACCCCCATTCAGCTGACCTACGTCGCCAACGAGAACGGATTCCAGCCGCAGGGTAATCACCTGCCAACCACCCCACCAGTGCCACCACTCATATTGAAGGCGCTCGAGTACATCGCCGCTCACCCGGAGGAGAACGGCGTCGACGCTCAATAATTTCACCTCCTGTCGCCGAGGCTCGACGTTCCATCGAGCTACCGAGTCATCCGAACGGCGCGGCCGGACAGACGGAGAGAACTATATACCGTTGCTCGATCGTTTTCCGTGAAAACGACCCCGTCGACGCTGCGTCGCACGACTCGCATCCTTTCATCGCTACGGATTCTATTTATTCGATATTGTATGGATTTTTAAGCCTTTCTGCGACCAATGTAAGGACGAGACAAATTAAAGGACTATTTACGGTATAACAAAGCTGACGTGTTTCCTGAGTGTGTGATTTATTTTCGCCTGCTTACTCTGCCGATAACGCACGATCGCGTGCCTTGCGTCGTGGCGCCGAGAATCTAGAATAGAGAAATAGAATAGCATAAAATAGATGGAGAAATAGTTAAGCAAAAAAGGCATGCAGCGTAATGTATCAATTGTGAAGTGCCATATCTGTATGGATTATAAAGTGCGAGTGATTAAAAATTAAGGTTAGTACAATGTACACCATCGGATGTCAAAAGTACAACAATACTTGTCCATCGATAAGTCATTAGAATAAGAGAGTGCAGGACCAAACACTGCGCAGCGTCTAACAATGAGCCATATGACACAGAACACAGAGAACAGAACACAGACGGTAAAGAACAAATAGCAAACGCAAACAAGGAAAAAATATAGTGCATAAAGAGCAAAACGTTAACTATAAATTATAGGAAGTCGCAGATGCTGCTTCAAGTGTGGAAAATTCGTGCTGAGTAATGGCGAATAAAACGATAAACGTATGCACGTCGCGCATATGAAGAAACACGCAGAATACTAAGTGTAAGAGATAGAGAAGACGCACCGCGCCGCGTCGCACAGCGTGTAAAAGGCAAAGACATAGCACCCAGCCTATAAAACAGAGCGCAGCGACAGGTTGAGTTCATAATTCATAATGTATTCCTATTGATATAAACAGTCTAGCCGCGGTTTCGACATTGATTGATCGCGGCGCAGTTCATGTCCGCACGTAAATGCATGCTCATTGATCGTCGAACAATCGAGGGGTTGAGGGGAGGAGGGCGACACCGAATGGCACAATCGCCGATAATGAGATATAGGGGACTCGAGGAGGAAGAGGACGAAAGGGGAGGGCGTAGCGAGGCTGCGGCGTTTCTACAAAAATATGAATTTATTCGATGTCACATCGCATGATTATGAATAAAACATGAGAATCGGGTGAGGACATCAGTTTCGTCTGTTCTGCGGTAATCTGAACTGGCGACTGTTGTTGGGCGGGATGACGGCGTTTATGCTGGGCGAATTCTTCGTATCTTCGATCGGCGCTTCGGTGGCGGGGTGCTTGGCGATCCATTCGAGTGCCCGCTGAATTGCGGGCGGGATCGGCGGCGGCGTGGGCAGGTGAGTGCCCGACACCTGCGTCCCGAACTCGTCCGCCGTCCAACTCAGGGCGACCGGCGTGCCGTCTGGTGCGTTGTACTGCACCGAGCCCTGAATCAGCTGTGTCTCGTCGTCCGTGCCGGCATACTTCCGACTTCCCGTCTCTTTCTGCAGAATTCCGCCCTCCGTCTCGTACGCGAACGAGTAGTGGCCGCGACTGTCGCCCAAGTCGCGCGACTCGCTCACCAGTTTTTCCGGCTGCCGGAAGTACTCCTTCTGTCCCTGGGCGAGCCCGATCAGAGCAACTAGCAACTGTAAAATTAATTTGTATCGTACGACATTATTGTCTTCACTTCCGTCCCATTCAAAATATCGTATATGTCTTTCTTTTATTTGATAATTTTTATTTGTGAAGTGTGCGAACTATATGTATGGATTATGTCAGGAAGTTGAATTCTCCTCCAAGATGCGTGTCGAAACGATGGGAAAACGGTAGATGCACCCTTAATGAACACTCACTCCTCCAGGTACAGTGATTGCCGTTAGAGCACACGAAACACAGGCGCGCGCTGGCGTGATGCCGAATGCGATAGCTTCATCGCGCATCCCCGCTCGTCGCTAATGAATACATTTACGCTTCTCGACGAGCGTTTTACGATCGGGACGGATTGAAATCCATTGGCTTCGAAATCGTTAAGCCGACACGTGGAATTTCTAATACGGTACTTTTTCACGTTCCGCGAGGCGCGTCTCTAAACGTGTAACCGCGGCTGACAATGTCGTTCCTCTGGGTCGACTCTATTTTTTTAATTCGGATTAATGCGAATGGAGGCGTTTGCCGGTACGCCCCCAGTGAGATCTCGGCATCGGCGAGGACAACGGACGGTGATGGAAGCAGTGACGGAGCTAACGGTGGTGGCAACAGTAATGGTAATGCTAATGGCGATAGTGTACGGCGACCTGAAAGCCCATACACCTATGCTTTAATCTTCGTCATGTTTGTCCCGTAAATCCACCGAGGTACCTTTCCCCGCGAAAGGTCAGGGCAAGACGAACGCGTTGGTAGGTAGGTAGGTCACGATAGCTCAATGCGATTGCAAGACGGTAAAAGGTGTATACGTGGAAAACTCGCGTTAACGTCTCAACGAACGTCTGCATAAGAAAAGTGTTACTGGCACAGTCGTGACGCCGTACGATAGGAAACGCTTGTATCCGTCTCACGGCATTTCGGCCATGCGCGGAGTGGATCGCGCACGGCGCACGTTGCGAAAGAGGATCGTTCCGGGACCGAAGAGAGTCTACGAAGCAAATGTTCCGGCACCTCTTTCTTCCTCGCCTGCCAATAATGTGTTGGAGAGAAGCAAGAGACGATCGACGAAGCGAATCGGCGCAAAAGCATCGAGGATCGATACAGAAGATATAGAAGAAGATGTGGAAGGAGAGTGTGAGGATGAAGAGACGCGGACGAATCGAGAGGAGAAAAGGAAGACTCACCAAGGCACGCATGCTGTCGTATCAAGCTGTCGTGTTCGATGTTATTTTGTAGACGCGGCGAGCGGTTGTGTGCGGCTGCCGAGATATATCGGTTGACGGATGAAGTTAACGAATATAGGAAGCAGCGTCACATGTATAGCGTCAGTTCGACCGATGGTTGCCGGCGTGAAGTTCGCGAGCAACTCTTGGACCGTTGGGGGCAGAGCCGACCTTTATACCGGCGTCTACGAGCGAGATCCAGCCTTTACATAACCCGGGAAAGTTTATTTCGGCATAGCGACTCTCCTCCCTCCAGATCAATCCAGCCACGCCACCCCCGTTTTTCAAATTCGCTGCCGACTCCCGGCACCGTCGACTACGATAACTCGTCCCGTTTGCCTATCCGCTTCCCTCTTCTTCTCTGCCGCGTTTTGCTCTTTTTCGTTTCTTCTCTTGCCTCTAGTCTAGTCTCTCGTCGGAGTCTACTTAAATCGCTCTCTTGCTTTGCCTCTTCTCATCGAGCCATCACGTTCCGTTTCTCCTCGTTGTTACGTATAAACATCATTTCATTTCAAGACGAACGATGCACCGTCTAAGTTGCACAGAATTTTCTCGATCGCTCAACTACGTGGCCTGGCTATTGAACGTAGATGAAGTTCTTGATTCTTATATAAGAGCGAAAAGTCGATACACGTTGCGCAATTGCTATCGCCAGACGGGCAGCTCTTCTTTTTGGTTCGATGCTGGTGTGGGACAATGTGGCCGCTATTTTTAGTTTAGTCCAGCCAGCGTCAAGGCATAAACGTAAAGTGTAATTTTCGTGCAATCAACAACGTTACTATGATTATCGTGTATACCGACGATAGTTGCATACTTCACTTTTGCGTCGATAGAAAGGGAGATTGGTAGAAAGTTGAAAGTTTATCCCACTGTTATACTGAACAATTTACCCAGAAAGTTGATTTATGTATTATTTGAACTGCGAAACGTTCATTTTCTATCGTTCTCCATCATAAGAAACATTAGTGGAATCAAGTTTGTGGTATGCATAAAATAACATCATAATTACACGATGAAAAATTAAGAGCACCATCGCAACGGAATGTAGAATAGTGATGCGTTGGCGTTAATGTCAAACGCAGAGCAGCATTCTGAGACTTGGCAGTCCGCGAGAGAGGCTTGGCGACATCCGCTTTGCACGTACCTATTGTAATTGCAAAATGTAAATTTCTCGGTTAGCCACAAACGATAAGGCTGCAGCGACGGGAATTTGGAAGATACCTTCTCGTCCAAACTAACATTCACTTTAACCATTCCTTCAATATGAATTCTACAGAGCGCGGTAAACGCGCGCAAATTGCTCCCTGAGTCTTATTGTGTCATCTGTGCGAAGATGTCGAAACTCGCTCGTTCTCTATTATTCAAGATCGAGGAATGGAAAAGTAAGTAATTAACCGCCCTGCCACTGTAAGAGACGTTGCACTCTGCACTACTTGCCATTTACCGGTGCTTTTTATCTGTTATCTTCCATTGTTCTCAACTGTTCTCTTAAGCTCGATAAGCTACCAAGGTGTAACCCTTGGAATGACGAAGACGGAAAGGTTACGTCCGACCGTACCCGTTACTTATCGGAGGATAACGACACCAAGTGTCTTGGGAGCCTGTTACCCGGTCTTCCGTGGGAATCGAACACCGGAGTCGGACTTCGAGTCCTTGGCCCAATGATCCTAGCGTCATATGTTAAGTGCAAGAAATGTCGATAACTGGTCCCATACGCTTAGCGCAGTGCGGACGGTTAACGTGATAAAAGTCTAATGCCAAATTCTACATTTCCATCTGTGCCGTACTCTTCAGACTTGAACAGCTGAACTGTTAGGTCGTTAAATCGTTCTTTTTGCAGAATCTGTTAGAAACATGCTTAACTAAGCGTTTGCATAGTCTGTGGTAGATGCAATAAATTCAATTGGTCCGACTTTGCTAAGAGGTTGATGCGGTTTTTATTAAAGAACATTAGTTTAGTTGTAACGGATCGACCCCTGAAGTTAGACAATTCACATCAAATACGCGAAACTGGCTGACTTTATCAATGAAACATTAGTCTCTTGATCGGAACAAAGAAACAAATAAAGGTATTTAGCTGTAAGAGTGAAAATTATAGTGGAAGGAACGGGTGTAATTATTTATTTGTTGCGATTTAATGGAACAATGTTTTCTGGCATTCGATGCAGCGGCACGGCAGCAGCCTTGCGAACGGGTTGCCTAGATACTGGCGACTTACTCGTGAGTACAGATATAGCCAGATGAGACAAGTGATGTTGAGAGTATGTTTCGAGATATTTAGCCTTTTGTCTTAGAGCACATTAAAACAAATGTTTTTATTATGCAACGAAATATGTAGCTTATAAGACAGTGTCGTTTTCGAAATAAAGATGAAAAGGATTCTGTTTTACGTTTCAATTTTTGAGTGTGTTGAAAAAATGGTTCTGTATAGTACTGAGCTACATATATACGGGGTGGATAGAAGCAGAGGTTTTGTAGTTATTGACGACGTGTCTATCGTTTATGTGCAAATGTTTCAGTGACAGCAGCGAAAAGATGATGGGGAAAGATGAATTTACATGATTATTCGTTCGATGGCAAATAATTAACCACGATTTCTCTTAATCGACCGGTCGAATGCTCGTTCGAAATTCATAGAACCCGGTGAGAGTTTTTGAAAATCTTTATCTGTAATAACACCGTCGGGTTGCGCAAAATCTCCGATTCGCCGCCCGTTGAGGTGCACGATCTGGTCTTCCGTACCTTTCACCGAACGGAAGAAATGCTGCCGACTGTCTAATCCTCTTATTCAACAGCGAGCACGCGTAATTTTGTAGAGAAGGGGAAGAAACATGGAAGACGAGTGTTCCAGAAGAATGACCGCCATCGATGAGTGGCGGCGAATGCACAAGCTCGAATTAATACTAACTCCAATTAACCGTAGAAAATCTCGCTAACAGTGTCTAGTGACGAGCATAGAGCATCTAATCTGTCGAGTCAGAGATGCACGAGTGGGAGAAAATGGGGAGAAAGTGGGAGACGGGCGCGAAATGACGGCAACGAGGGCCGATTGAAGAATGATCCCCAATGTTCTTCTCGAACGTACACGCTCGATTCTCTCGATCGTTTCGATCCTCTCGACGACGCGACGAGTGGAGTAGCGTGCTCCTCGACACGTGGCGCCATCGTCGCGAACGATCGAGCTAGTGGCGAAGTTGGCGCGGCGTGGCGCGACTGACTGTGACTACTGACTGGCGGCCGCGAGTCGCATGTCGCATCTCGATCGGCTGGCTCGCCTGTGCGCTCGCGCGCAACTTTCGTCGTGACGTGTATCGTCGACGTCGGTAAACGCCTGACGCGTGCGATCGTGTTTGCGCTCTTCGCCATCCCTCGTGCCCTTTGCGTTTCGCTGCGCGTCCTGCATACGACCTTCGTCCAGTATCAGAGGGAGAAAAGTTTGCGGCGGGGGCGAAGGAAACGTGCGCGAGCGACGAACGTGAGGAGGTGAGGTCTGCGACTCCTTATCGCTAGTCGGTGCTCTCCGCGCATCGTCGAGAGTACACGTTCCACGTTGTTTGTCGTGCGTATGCCAGTGCGGGCGTGTACGCGTCACTTATCTACCTCGGCAAACGCTCGCCGGATGACTTTTAATTCGGGCCATTGGAAATGGGCGGTTGACGCACGCCCGAGGAGGCCCCCTGCAGTCTGACAGGTACCGCCACTCTTTCAAAACTCTCCCTTCTCTGCCTTCACCCTCTTCTCATTCGATCATCGTCTTCGTCTATCATATTGCTTTCGATGCTTTTCGGCCCGACCACGCGACGATTTTATACAATCATAGTCACGTAACAAAACGGAGTATTAGGCTCGTGCGGTCTGTAATTGATCTTTTCTGTGAGCAAAGTTAGTGGACATTTTGAAACGTCTTATTGACTCGGTAACGCAATTTGCATTAATGCGTAATGAGCAATGTAATCCAATGCAAGCGCGAATGCGTTCTAGAGAGCAACATTTATAAAGTGAATGATGGCCAACACTTCTCCGCTGGTCCCGTTTCACGGCAAAGCAGACATTCGGTTGGATCGCATGGTACGCAACACACGCCGCTCGTTATTACGACATTTGTCCCACTACCCGCATATCGTTTGTGATCCTCTTGTTCTCCTTGGTGCGTCACCATTCATTGTTTCTTCATTAGGATTTGACGAGTGTGTTGCGCAGCGAGTAGCGCTTTGAATTTACCGTGATTAGTATCGCATTTACGATCCGTCCGCAATCGTATCTTGGATCATCGCGTACGTCCCGTCCGTCCGTTCGTCTTTTTCACATGCTAATGTCACAGTACTACCATACCTCTCGTCTCAAGTTATGTTTCTAATATGCCAGTACATTTCTTCACGGATGAAACGAGCATGGATCCACTGTGCGCGATAAACTTTGATGACGACCATCTTCTCGCTTGTTAAGGTCACGTTTGCTCCATTTCCTCGCGTGCTTAAACCGTTTTCACGGAAGACTGTTCTTTGCTAACTAAAACAACCGAACGCCGTCAAGATATGAGTACTAAAAGTTCCCGGAAACATATACCTCGAACATGAAAAGCATCTTTGCCGCTGCTTTCAGATCGCCATGACATTATGGAGATCAGCGAAGGAAGTACCGAAAAGAATAGAAACGACGACAACGGGGGTGTCGGGGATGACAATGCAGTCCCGGAGAGCGATCTTGCGATGGTGAGTGAGGATGAGAGGAAGAGCAGAGTGGGAAGGTTAGCGACAGGCGGAAACGTAGCAAGCGCCAGCGCCGTGCGCGCACAGAACGTCCTCGCTAAGCAAACCGGCACCGCAAGACGCAAGATGAGCACGATGCAGGAGGAGGAGGACATCTCGGACGACACGGACCCGGACGTGATTAGGGTGGTTCACGAACGCCACCATCATCATCATCATCACCATCATCATCCCCGCCGCTCGAACTATCAGCCGCAGGACGTCGACTCGGACTCGGCGTGCGAGGAGAGCAGTCGCCTCCTACTGATGACAGCTCCCTCCTCGCCTCCGAGGATCGCTACCATTCCGTCCGGCGCCGCGACGCGTACTCTACTGTCCGGTTGCAACGGCCTCAAGAGATCGACCATCGGCGGCGGCGAGGACGTGCTCGGCAGCGCCGACAGCGTACACGAGAAACTTGATCTGCGCACGCTGCGACAGTCGAGATCGGTCGACCAGGTGGAGCCGACGATTCCCCTCAACCGGGAGTACCTCTCGCAGAGTCCTCTCTCAGGTAGAAGCGCTCGCTGCCCGGACATTCCTGTCGCCCGTCAACATCGCTATCCGAGCATGCGGTCCTTAAGATCGAACGTTGCCAGCGAGGAACAGCAGCAGCAGCAGCAACAGCAAACTCATTTACTGCAGTCGCCCCAGCCGCAGCATCACAATCATCTGCCCGTTGCCAGTTGGTCCTCGATTATGTTCACCGACGCCAATGGACAGTCCCGTCCTTTCGCCGACACAATGTCAATACGTTCCTTGGCGTCGATCGGCCTCGGCTCTTCCGACGGACGGAAGCTCACGATACGCAGAGTTCCTACTTCGCCGTCGGAGCTGCTTAACATGGTACATCCGCCGCCGTAAGTTATCACACGCACTACCTACGATCTTTTGCCTCCGAGCAGTTCTTCTCTCGCGCTGCCCTCCACGCACTCATCCTGATTCCTCGTTTCTCCGTCCATCTCTTTGCCTCTCTGTCTCGCACGTGCTGCTATGAATCATGCCGGCCACGGAGATTTTTCACTCTATCATCTGTTCCACTTACGAATCGATAAGAGCAGATAAGTTCAAGTCGTTCGCGTGTCTTCCCCGTTTAAACATCCCGCGAGGCAAGTAGATGGAGAGTCTTCAGTCAGAGTCAAACAATATTTTACCTGGCACACTGATTCAACACACCTGTCGTGCATTTCGCGCGCGGTCGCTAATTAGAT
The DNA here is from genome assembly GCA_963942575.1 of Priocnemis perturbator. Taxonomy (NCBI): domain Eukaryota; kingdom Metazoa; phylum Arthropoda; class Insecta; order Hymenoptera; family Pompilidae; genus Priocnemis; species Priocnemis perturbator. Next base: position 7,804,316 of record OZ012645.1, on the reverse strand, counting down.
GATCAAAGGACGGCAGCCAGCGAAGCCTATTTATTCGTTGGACCGATAGCGAACGTCCGTAGAAACGTTTCGACTCGCACTGTGCCGTGATACCTTTGGTCGTCGAAGCGATGCGTCTCATGGAAAGCAAGAGACCTCATTAGTTGAAAAGAGAAGAAAAAGCAGGGCGGAGCAATAAACGTCGACTCGGCGAATTGTTAAATCGTTTCGTAGATCGTGCGTTAAAGAACAACGGGAAAGGAGCGGAAAGAAAGAGAGAATAATCGGTAGTGGTGTCCATTGGGCGGATTATCCTGGTAACGAAGCGCCAGGTCGTAAGGTTATGCTCGATCCTATTACAAATTCGGTGTGCGGTCAGTAATGCGGTGTACGTCTAAACTACTCGCAAAGCGTGGCCTCGTCATCCAGGGACTGCAATTTCACCGTATTGTCCCAGAGACGTAAGTGGATAATAGCTGTACAATGTAAGCCTGGACTTTTGTCGTAAGTAGCTATACACGCGCACATGGGGTCTTATATGCACGAGCGTGTCCATGTAAATACGCTCGGCGTACGCGTCCGTCATTGTTGGCTGGCCCGCTTCTTCTATCGGGAGGAAATCTCATTGCTTTACGGCTTCATCAACTGCCCCCCTCAATAGATTGCGACCGACTCGGTAAGAACTCATCCAATTTTCGTCGAGTTATTGAACTACATAGGTGTCCTGAAACGCTTCGCTCTATGCGACACGATCATTTGCGTCCCTCCGTCTTCGTCGGCATCTCCTGATTCGCGTTCAACAATAATAACGACAGCGACGCTCCAGCGAAACACGCAACAACTCTCCTACGCATTATGGTTATAATTACTGTCGCTACGATTCACCGGCACGTGCGTCCATGCGTCCGTTGCGCATCGGTTCAAACCTGCCTACGCGGTTTGTTGAGGGCGTTCGAATGTACACACAGCTGGGTCGCCAATGTGTCCGTTCAATTCGTAACTTATCGAACGACAGTTTGACACCGATACCACGTTGACTTTGTCGTCAGTTTGAACAGCGCGCCGAGTTACCTCGCGCGTCGTCTGTTGCTCGTTGCTTGCGCAACGAACGGTGGGCAAGGTCGGGGTCCGTCTGTTAAATTTTACGCGATCGTTAATCTCAATAACGTCCCGCTACAAATTGTCGCACCTCGCAGGACTAAATTTTAGCTTCAATTAATATTTGCCTCTTCAATGTCAGCCACACAATCAGCTTCCCCTCAGATCAATCGTCTGATAACAATCAGAATTGTGCCCACGTTTGTTGACATCGCTTTTATTTCGGTTGAAAAACGTGCAAAAAATGCGAAACGATACGTGTGTGTTTGAATGTTCATTAAACGTTTCGTTAGATCTGTCGAAGATGACCTGTCCACGTGTACCAGTTACGATGACGGCGATGCGGAGGATCCAGGCGACTACCGACAGCCGCGGAGACCGCATTGGGCAAATAAAGTGCAATTTGTTCTTGCATGCATTGGTTACTCAGTTGGACTTGGCAATGTGTGGAGGTTTCCCTACTTGTGCTACAAGAGCGGCGGCGGTATGTTTGTTAAACAGTTTACTATTTCTGGCAAACTTCTCGTTTGCTGTAACGGCACGCAGCATTAGCAATTTATCTACTGTCTATTCTCCTATAATTTCAAATCGACTCTAATTATAATCGCTGCTTTCTCCTAACGAACGTCAAGTTTACCGGTGCACGGTCAAAGCGGAAAGCGGACGGAAATAGTAGTACATTATTCTGTCAGAAAAACAGTACGATTTCGTCAACGACAACACTGCTACTTAGCGACAACGCTCTGAACGAAAGGAACAGACGGTCGCCTGAAGCAAATTTGTCCGTCAAATAGACTCCTCGGCATCGCGCATCGTGACGATTAGTTCAAGAGTGATAAAAGTGCGTGTTTGCCTTTCACGTTAAGCATCTTGCTAAGTACGTCACTGCACAACTGGCCGGCTAGTATAATAATATATTGGTTATATTTTATGGATGAACTTCTTATGCGCCGCGATGGATGATGTGTCGATCGAAGGATCCAGTACGAGTGGGAAGTGTATCGCGACAAACCGGCTTCAGTCCCTGGCGTGATCCTGATACGCGTTCCACGAGTTCCTTAGATTCTTCGCGCCGTAACGCGAGCCGGTGTCACGTTGCCTCGCTCATTTTCGAAGTCCGAACAGCTTCCGGAGCCCGGACGTGGCGCAATTCGCTCGCGGAACTTGATACATGACCTTGCCGCCGGTGCGCAAGCCACACCGGTGAGCAGAGCGTAAATTATTTCAATGACGCCGCTCGATATAATCACTCGGGTACCATTTCGTCGTGATGCGCCGCGCCGGATCAAATTGTACGTCCGGAAAAGTAAATCGCGCAACCCCGTTCTCTTCTACCTCGCCTCTCCTTTCGACCGATCGATCATTCAGCCGGAAATGGCAAGATCACCGTACGATCCGATTGGCGAGACTTGCGGAGCGATCGAAATTATACGATGATTATATTATGCGCGCACTGCGTAAGCCGGTTACATGCGCGCTCTACGGTGCATATTGCGCATTCAGCGGGCACGCCACGGACGCGATGCGTATGCGAGGCGAAACAGTGGAATAAAAATGTCACTGTTTAATTAAGATGTAATCCGCGGTCACCGTAATTATCGTCCATTGCGAATAAAGAGACACATCCAGTGACCTTACTGCCCACGATGTGACCATTAGCGTCGAGTACTATTACGTACGAGTGGCGTTTAATGAAACGTTTAATAAAGCCATCGTTCGGTCCGATTCGATAGAAGCATGAGGTTGATACGCGATGCGAGGCCAGAGCGCGTTAAACATTATTCAACTTCATTCGTCACCAATTACGCACTTGGGACAAGCAAAGTACATCGTCAAATCGATTTCCTTGATTTCCAGGTGTGTTCTTGGTACCTTATTTCCTGATACTCATTGTCTGCGGCGTGCCGCTACTTTACATGGAACTCAGCATTGGACAATTTACGCGTCGAGGACCGATCGGTGCTCTCGGACAAATGTGTCCGCTTCTGAAAGGTACGACTTACGAATCAAATATGTGCAGGTGCAGATTATGAATGGGGTATTAGGAAAAAAACTCAGTAATAGAATTTTTTACTGTTTTCATTACCATGTACTTAACGTAAAATTCGAATTTTTTCATATATTTGAATTTTAAGGCAAGACAGCCAAGTGTCTGGAACCGATCTGGTTCTCCTTGAAATATGGTAAACGCAAAATTCAAAGTCATGTGCGTGAACATATATTTCAACATCACTGAAACATTTTCTCCTAGAATTTTATCGAAAAGTATGAAGCACTAACATTCTTCCGTCTGTCTTTTTCTGCTTCAGGAGCGGGCTTGTCATCAGTAGTGATATCGTTCTTAATGTCGACGTATCACAACGTGATAATAGCCTACGCCATATACTACTTCTTCGCAGCGTTTAGAGCGGAGCAACCATGGTCCGACTGCGATAACTCTTGGAACACACCTGCCTGCTGGCTGCCCAGTTATGGTTCTATCAATAATCGCACCAGACCGAACGCTTCAAGAACGCCTTCCGAGGACTTTTTCAAGTAACTATTACTAGTCCTAATTTAGTTTTACTGGAAGCTGTGACTTCCTCTTTGGACTTAAGGACTTGGAGGAAGAAGAAGTCAACAGTAACGATGCCTTCCTCATTATTTAGCAACAAAGTACTTCAAATGAGTGGCGGCATCGAAGAGCCTGGAGCATTGAGGTGGGAATTGGTTGCGTGTCTCATCACCGCCTGGGTGATGGTTTACTTTTCGATATGGAAATCAATCAAATCGTCCGCCCAAGTGAGATACTTGACGGCTACGCTGCCCTTCCTCTTAATCGTTGTCTTCCTCACGCGCTCACTCACCCTCGAAGGCGCTGACAAGGGCTTGCAGTTCTTCTTTCGACCACGTTGGGAGCTACTCGGCGACGCCAAGGTACATACAAGATTACGTTACACACATTGAACATGATCATGTATAGTCGACGGTACAACCGAAAACGTAACGATTGCGATATTACAAATTTTGTTGCAGAATTGTCGAATTTTGCCCCTGTCTTTTTCTGTCATTTCCATTTGCAGGTGTGGATCAACGCAGCGGCGCAGATCTTCACGTCCGTCGGCGTTGCCTTCGGATCCATGATATGTTTTGCCAGCTACAATAAATTTCACAATACCATTCTCATCGACACCGTCGCGGTCTCCCTTATAAACGTGTTCAGTAGCCTGCTCGTCGGCATTTTTTCCTTCGCCACTATAGGCAACATAGCCCGCGAACAGAACACGTCCGTAGAGGCAGTACTCACTGACGGTACGTGCGTCGGCACCCAAGCTTCTACTCTTCGGCTTTCGTCGCGAAACTTTCACGGAACGTCGTTTCCTTTCAAGGACCCGGTCTGGTCTTCGTCATCTATCCGCAGGCACTGGCGAAGATGCCCGCTTCTCAATTGTGGGCAGTACTGTTCTTCTTCATGCTGGTGTGTCTGTCGTTGAATAGTCAAGTGAGTATAGCTAATGCCTAATGTCGAGGCCCTGAAGGTGGATGCATTTTTTAGCCCGTTCCTCGTGTTCATTGAAAAACAATCGTTCATTTCAGTTTGCCATTGTCGAAGTGGTCGTCACATCGATTCAGGATGGATTTCCCAATTGGGTCAAGCGTCATCTTCTGTGCCACGAAGTGCTGGTTCTCGTCATATGTCTTGTATCCTTCCTGTTCGGTCTGCCCAATATTACTCAGGTAAGCTGTCGCTCACAGTCAGCGGTAGTCGGAAGCGCACGAGTGAATTAATGCAGCAACGATGAAGACGTTATAAATTGTCGGCCATCGTAGGGTGGCATTTATTTTTTCCAACTGATAGATCACTACGCGGCGTCGTTGACCATCATGTTCCTAGCGTTCTTTGAGGTGATCGCCATTTCGTGGTTTTATGGGGTTCGACGACTATGCAACAATGTTAAGGAGATGACAGGTCGCGTGCCTTCAATTTACTTCCGATTTTGTTGGCTCTTCGCTGCACCCGTATTGATAATGGTGAGAGTGTTAAAATACGGCCAACATCGGATACGAGTTTTAAGGGATTCTCAGACGTGCTCGAAGTAGCCAACCGATCTCGACGTATTCGATTTCTAGACTAATCTCCATATATTGTTGCAGGCTGTTTGGATTTTCAGTATGATCGATTATGAACCTCCAACATATCGAAACGGTGACTACGAGTATCCCTGGTGGGCAGAAGCTATCGGCTGGGGCATAGCATCACTCTCGCTCATTTGCATACCCGCATTCGCCGTATACGTACTTGCGCGAGCCGAAGGGGACACTTTTCTCGAGGTGTTTAGCCAAGAACAAATCGAGCTACCGTTTCTACAGTTACACACCCACGCCCGACGATTCGATTTAACACAGCTTCTATTTTCAGAAATTGAAGAGTTCCCTCAAGCCTCACTTCGAGGCGTGCAAAATCTGCGGGCAGGAGTACTGCACAGAGCCGATGCACAATATTGAGGAGGAGGAGGAGGAGATGCTGAAGGATCCCCACAGACAGGATATCGCTGGCCCGATGCAGCTCAACACGAGTTACCTTCTACCGAAAGTCCAGTCCTGAGCAGCCAGCATGGATAGAGCAAACCTTATGTACAAAAGACCATATCACAGGAGGACTTCGCAGAAACTTCTTCGATCGTTCCTTTCCCTTGCTTCCATAGAGGATGCCTCATTTGTGATCCACTCAATCAGAGACATCGACAATAAGAATGAGATAATAGCCAATTACCGTCACTCTTTCCGGGATGTCGTTAAGGTTTTTGCAGCGTAACGTTACATGCACGTCAAAATAATTCACGTAGCAGGGCCACGATGGTAAGTGCTTCTAGTCGTAGAAGTCATACTGGCAATAAATTATTACACTTTCGCCGGGTATGCCGTGTGCAAACGAGTTTGCGATTCTATGATTATTATGCTATTTTTCATTAACGTCTGCGAGTTTTCGATACTACATATTTTCAAGATTATATTTTGAGATTGGCGGCAGAGAAAAGATCGAAATGGCTTGCATTGAAAATAAATATAATTGAAACTGTGACGTCTATACGACAGTTTTTATATTGAACTCTTTTCTGTTTCTGTACATTTAATGTTCTTGACGAAAACTTACATATAAACTTAAACAAATGTTGAACAACGCGATGTAGTGACTGTGCTTTGAACCATAAAGCACACAGTAGTAATTGTAAAAAAAATATGAAATTGATTTAAATGTGAATGAACAAAAATAACACGACTTATTATGAATAGCAGTTGCGCTATATTCTATCAATAAATTATGTTGTATAATGATTTGTTTTACTTGTTCCTGATAATACATACATACTGCATCGATACTGCAATCCCAACACTACACTATGATCTTAAATGTAGATTGGGTAGTAACAGGGGGAAACAGCCATAGCTTTGTGTATAAATGTATGATTTCATTGCTACAAAAATATACAATAAGTAATTGGGTTAAATTTTGAAACATTTGAAACGACACAATCATACAAATTCATAAATCACCACGCATATGTACAATATTTTTTTTTTGGCACGTCAGAATATTGTCGCTACTTCCCTTGAAAGAGGCCACATTACTTTATTATTCCTAACACGACTGTGCGAAGTACGAGTTAAATCGCGCGGCGTCAATCTATGTCGGCGGAAAGATTTTATTCATCGGCACGCGACTGAAAATGTCGTTGCTAATTTTAGCGAATACTAGTCCAAACGTTTCCTCGTACGGTGATTGCAGTTCCTTGAACAGCAGATCCGAATTCTCGTTGATAAAGCGGTTCATTTGCTCGCCTGTAATGAAACATGTACTATAAATGTCGAACGTCATGTTCGAAGTAAGGAAGAAAAGGGAAAATACTATACCTAACACACTGTCGCCCTCAAAGAGGTTCTCAAAGCGCAGCGTTACTCTTCCGGGGTTGAACTTGATGACGTATTTCTTCACTCTCAAATAGGTCTCGCCGTTCTTTTCGTACGACTCACAATACATGTCGTTCTTTGATCGCAGGTCGTCTGAAATAAAAGCCCACCATCTCATACGTCCGCGGTCATCAAAGCATTTGTGAAATTTGTGTTAGAATCGCGTCGACCGCTTATGATTTCCATATTTGCATATTCCGTCACGCTGCAGTAGTAAACTCGACGGAAGGTTCGCCAATATCGAATTTTATTAAACGGTATGCAAATGGTCGACGTCGATATGTGTTTTGAATAAAAGGCCGATCAGCCAGGAAAAAATCGCATTTTCTATCGATAATTGTCGAATATTTTTAGGAAAAATGTACAGCGTTACATACTTGGCAGTAGCACGTTTTTCAATAATAAAGTTTTTATGATCAAAGAGAAATAATCCGAAAATTCCTGTGGAATATCGTTAACTTATGAGCTTTGAAGCTACCACAAATACACGTATAAACGGGACAAATTTAAAGTAAAGAGAACAATGTTTTTCAATCAGTTGAGAAAATTTATCGACGGTTTACTTACACATTGTAATGTTCGACTTGCCGGATCCTCTTACGGGAAGGAGCAGCACCTTTCCGTCGATTTTGTAGTCAGCCACGAAGTCGACTTGCGGGTTGTACGAATCCGAGGTGAGCAGCATTTTGTTGAAATCGATCCTGGAAGAGCTACGATAATCACCGGGTTCATGCATTTTTCCAGCGATTCATTCTCATATTTACTTGTAATTGCTCAGAACCAATCCTCTGGTAAGTCCGTGCAGCTTGATGTTCCTATACTCCTGTCTGAGAGTGACCGATCCTTCGGACTCGCCGATTTTCACGCTGTCCACCGCCAGCGGTTCCAAGGGCAGAATCTTGAAACTTCTCAAGCCTACTCGCCGGCAGCAGCCAGAAGTCGAAATACGATTAACGAATTATTTGACGAGAAGAACGAATTAATACGACAACGATTGACGGATTAATTCCGTTGCGCGGTCGTAGTCTGGGAAAATTCGTGAGAATAATGACAGGACGCCACTTTCGCAGACGCGCGCGCATGTCCTTTCAATTGCGAAGGACAGCGACGTCAAAGGCAATTCTATCTCTGCAAGCTGAAAACTTTCGCGCGACATGATGAGAAACATTGTTCTTTAATTACGGCAGCTACCACGACACGGCATTGTGTTTGCGATCGCCCCGGCACGCGAATGCCTCTATATTAGCACTTTTATTGGACGCCCAGAGAGCGAAAGGGCGTTCGCTCGAGTCAAGGAGAACCTCTGCAAATTGCTATACGTGACTATGTGGGGAAACTCGGGCCCCCTTCAAGGAAACGCGCCGTTACACGGCTGTCTGGTGAAATCGACAGAAAACTGCGGTGCAGTTTTGCAAGCGGATGAAAATCAAGCGCAGAGCACCGTGATGTGTGTGACAGTGATCACGGGGACACGCTGTCGCCGGATTCTAAAACGGCGTGAGTGCCCTCGCGTCGTTATTTACTTTGAAATTGCTATAATTACGCGGTTGGCTGGTAAAAAGTCTCCCAGCCGAGAGTCACTGTCTTACGCGGCATTGCCATGAGAGCGATTTACACGCCAAGTGTGACAGTGCAAGTGGAGCGAACGGCGCTCCTTCTGCCACACAATTACAATGGCTACCATTAATACTTCTTTCCACCGAATAAAGTAACATTCGCACGCGCCAGTGATGTACGATGCGACCTAATTACGCTTTCGCGCCGTTTCAGTAGATACCGCGAGTGTAAGTGCTTTCGATCTACACTCATTTCCCATGATGATGTATTCTTATTCCGTCACACGTGTACGCATCCAGCTCCAATCAACTTTGTCTGCCCAAGTTCTACTTGCGTGCGTTGAAACCGTTTCTCGACAAATCCTGTGCTTCGTTGAATTCAATGTCAGGTGAAAAGGGGAAAGGTGAGATGTGAGAGTTGTACTTGCCGTTAGCCATCGATACGACGGCATCTCTGGCGGCCTCGGAGATGCACTCCGAGTATTTTGGCTGCGATCTCCTGCAGGTCTTAAAGTTGCTCGCTAGATCAAAGAAAGGAAAATGTCATATACGGTCGTTAAGTCGGGATATTACATAACTGGCTGCATTGCTGCACCATCGCGTTAAGTAGAGGCCGACTACGGCGACCAAACTCAAGCTCGGACTTGACTTTCTCTTTCAGCGTGCGAGTGCGAGGCTAAGGACTTTTCGATGGACTAATTGACTTTATCATAACATGACGCCGCGACTACGGGAGAACGTTGCAGGCAGTATGCTGTCAAATATCGATAAGTGATTATTACGCGTTTCGTCATCAGAGTACATTCATTGCTCATAAACGGGGGAAGCGAACAAATATCATCTTCTACTATGACCAAAAAATGTCCAATGACAATACTTTAAACTTATCAACAAAATAAAAGTATAAAAATTAAAATTGACGTTAAACAGAAACGAACAGTACTGTTGATAGATTCTGAAGTTAAACACTTGGAACGGAAAGGTATACGAACGATGATTACACCGCAATGCGTTGCACAGCACCGCGGGAGTGTTATTCACGACAGTAAAATTAATTATTAATGAAAAGAAAAAGTGGAAAAAGAGAGCAAAAACGGTCCAGTCGCAGACGCATCGTAGCGAGAATTCAAATTACCCTCGGTTCCTGAGCGCTCGAATGACGCGCGCCGCGCGCCGCGAGCCGCGAGTACAACGAAATCGTGGAAAGCCTTGACGGTGGCCGTGGCAGAATGATGTTCGCGGGAAGCAAACGGAAGGAACATTGAAAGAAGGCAAGTTCGAACTTACGCAGCTCTATCGCCGTCACTGTCGCGGCGACCACCAGAACAAGAGTCGCGATTGTGTTCATGGCCGATCCTGGGACTTCTATCCTTCTCCGTAGGTACGTCAGCTGACCGCAGGTGGTGTCTGTTGGACTAGCTGCTCAGACAGGGCGAGTCGGCGATTTTTGTCGAAGGCAGCAGGAAATGGACTGCCTTTGGACCGCTGAATGTGGACTGAAAGACACGGTCAATCATGCAGTCTATTTAAACGGTGCTCGCCCCACCACCTTCCTCATCCGGGCGAATATATCACAACCGTGTGCGTACCTGTGCGAGTCTGTTCATCGGACGACATTATGCAAAAATCTTCAAACAATATGTTAAGCACCGGTGGCGCACGTGACCGGCGAAGTCACTGTTCGAAGTGAGTCACAGAGAGGCGGTCAGATGATGGCAGGGTGAAAAAATGCCAGTCTCTCAATGCCTCAAGTCGTCCCGCATCGGGGCGGCAAGTGGAGAGACAATATTTATGCTTAAATAACGTCCGAAGGCTTTTACGCTGCCAAAGAGGAGACGTTCGTTAAGATTATTGCTCGCGGTGAATTCGCTAGGATTCATCTTCGAATTAGCATTAGAACTGCCGAGGGGTCGAAACTACTTGTTTGACAATTCGTCATGAAGATCGTCCATTTTTAAATCGTCTTTATTTCGCAAATTATGCCTGACTTTGATGTGTGGTGTATTTCTTATTGAAATACATTATTTAAAAATGAGCAATCATTATGGCGAAGTGTGAAATAAATCATTTTAACCCTCACAGCCATCCGTTAAGGGTCACGCGTCGCACTGCGAGCTTGACCGTTGATTTTCGTACGATCCGTACGTGCCTCGTATGTCGTGCTGCAAGCGTCGGACATTCACCTAACGGACTTCGTTATTTTACCCAGCGTCAATTCATGTAATTCGTGGATTACACGACTGAGACGCGGATAACGCGGTGTTAACTATCGGTTTTACCGTTATGGAAGGTCGAGTGAGGCGGCTTGATGCGATAGAATTGTAGTTCTAAACAAATTATGCGCTAGTAAGTGTATCTATAATTAGAAGTGTAATAAACTGATTGCATCGAGTGTGCGAGTAAAATGATTAAGTAATTTGATTCTTATTTAACAACACTTCGCTGACTGTTGATGGTGTAGTCATTTTGTAAAGTTGAAGGACTTTAGGCGTCCACTTTTGGTTGAAAAGAAAAAATATGAAATTAATGCTATTAAAATAAAATATATAAAATAATCTTTCGTTTGATACATGCACTATTACGTAGTTGTAATGTTAAACTGGTCGAGTAGGCAGTCGTATTACCATTGGTCAATTAATTGTTGCCCAACGATTTATCTCTAACAATTGTTCAACTAGATATATTATGAAAAGCCAGGAGCAGAAGACAGCTTCAAGAAGCCATACCAAAGAATCCTATTCTAACTATTTTCGCGAACGAGGAATAGAAGAATGGCGGATGATAAATTGACTGTGTAGCGTTAGCATAAATATTAAAGAATCCTTTAACGTTAGTATATTATCGTCGCTACTTTTCGCAGTATCGAATTAATGTAACAACGCTGCCTGCTACAAATACAATCAGCGAATGTTTTATGCAAGATCGGAAACATTAATTCCCGTCGTTGCCATTTAACTTTTTTCCCCGCAGAATATTTTGAGCCTACCGGAATCAGAAGTAGTTCTATAAGGTATACGCTGGCAAACATATGGTTTTTTTTTGTATGCCGTTTGTTGACGCAGGCATAATCATGCTACGTGGAAAAGGCCATTTACCGATGTGTTTTTTGCAAACGTTTGAAACATTATATCTGACATTGAGTCAAAGTCGCTGAACAAATTGTAGATATTACTAGCAGTAGGTGTTCCCTTAATTACCAGACAGCAAAATTCTGAATCTTCCTACGACACGATTAAACTCATGATACCGAAAATATATTCTACGTTAAGATGCTTGAACGAAAAACAATCGTCAGGTATTTGTTTTAATAAATGTATTATTCAGAGAAACTCCAGTTGTAAATTAGAATAAATAGGTCGATAGAGGATGTACAACGCGCCATTATAATTAACGCTAGCCTCTATGCAATGTTATCGCCTTGGCATGTAAAACGGTTGAAATAATTATGCGTAGTTCTTTGGAAGATCATTCGATGGAACTGCTTTTTCAGGGTCGCCAAGGGCCGTAGAAGGTTTACCCACATGGACAAATGTGAGCGAGTAACTTCTTAAGATGTTTAGATTTAGAGTCGTCAGACGCTCGCTAGCTCGCACGGACATACACGAAATAACCACCGTTGACCGTGGATAGGGTCACTCATCTTTTTTCACGATCTGCTCGTTCTTCTCGCAAGTTTCGAGAATAAAACGTGACCTTCTGGATTCTGCTGGACATTATTTTAATAACTGTTCGCATACAAACTTCTACAACATTTAATTACTTGTCATACATTTATTCGCTGCTCCAGTCAATTGTTACTACTTATTCGTTATCCATTATCGCGCTGCGAATAAGTATACGGTCAACGTTCGTATCATCGATCCAAGATATCAAATCCACTGACTTTCATTACTAACTGTGACGTCGCTTGCTTACGTTCGAATACGAAATACTTATGTTAAATAATGTTTTGTAATCGACTTCAAAACAGGAGGCAGTTATTTCATAAATGCAGAATAAATGATTAATTTATCAACTTTCTGTGAAATTATTGAGTAACGGAAAAACTTTGCTACCGAACCATTTGTCTTTGGTATCTACATTTAAGTATTATTCGGTACAGATGAGCGTATCATTTTTTTTGTCGTTATTCACTGAAAAATATAAATACAGAATGTTGCATACGAAAACCTTTTTTTCATCAAGATCGCAAAAGATAACATGAAAAAGCGCCGCTTTCTTGTTTCTCCAACTTCCACTCGTGAACGGAGGAAATTAGTATTATGCATTGATCTTCGCAGACAATTTATTGTGTTTGACGCGCGCACAACGAAAAACAGTTTTTTACCATTCTCTGCGTTTTACTCCGCTGTCATTGCGGTACGTATCTTATATCGCATCTCGTTACCATTCATCGCCGTCTAGCTTTTTTACATTTGCATGCTTTCGTCAGTTGAAAAAAAATTTTTCTCAGCATAACATCAATCGACACGATAGTCTATATTCGTCGCGAGCACAGTTTTTCTATATATGTAGATAAAGGCTAACAAAACTCAGGCATTCAAAGGCATACAAAATTGGGTTTGAGGTATGATAGGAATAATAGATCAACCTTTGATTCAGCTATCTATCGCCGTGAACGAAAAGTTCAAGGACTATCGCGATAACGATCACAGAACTATCATTAAGGCTCTCTACGCAGAAAATTTGTTACACGGCCGTTAAATCGACTTGACAAGAGTGCTCGTAAAACGGCATAAAGCGGAATTAGCCACTTAGAACTACCAGAAATCTTTGCGTTAACACGTAAATGTCATCCAGCGTGAATAACGCCTAAACATATACACTTCTCGTTCGTATGCGACCGCCTGATACTTCTTAATATTCGAATCTGCTACCTGGCTAATTAGTGTTGATAGCGAGGTTCTTGACCAAGGCTTTCCACGTGACTTATTGCGGCGTCATTAAGTAGCATGTTTTCAATTGTGAAACGTTCGACGATCTTGTAGCACAGTCGATTCAAGTAAATTATACTAATTATCAACGGAAACTGTCGAGATATTAGCATCGGTAACGAACTATAAATTTCTTGACACTTTTGATAAGTCTCACGTGGCTGCGTTTGTACCGACTATTGCACGCGTTGTAAATGTTGATATGTTCATGCTAGTAGCGGTCACTGCAATTACTGCGGATCAATAGAACTATCGCGAATGATCGTAATTCCTAGCGCAACTAATGGACACGGGATAATTGTATTGGGTACAAATATTAAAACGTGCGTATTATGGTATAACTTGCGTACAATTTATTAAGGAATGATACTCATCATCAGTTTCATAGTGTTGCTTATAGAAGTAGTACACGGAATGGCGTTAACGACACGGATAACAAAAACATTAAAAAAAAAGATCACTACAAACGGGAGACGAAGAACCGTTGACAACACGTAAAGTACATCGTTAGCTATTAAAACAATATGATTGACATAGCATCGTGTCTACAAGTTTACATATCTGTACATATCATTATGGGTACGATCGAAAAAAGCATTAGTCTCTCGGAAATCGTGCATAAATCTCGAGGAAAACGAGGAATCATGATGTCCATGAAACTGTAATCTGTTACATGATGTCGACAACCAAGGGGATCAAGAAGTCGTATACCTTTATTTCCATCGTTAATGCATCGTTTATTTGTACCGGCTTACAATGAATAGCGTAACACACGAGGAGTACGAGAGGAACAGCGAGTGTGTGTGTATATATTAAACATTCTTAGATAACCAATCCGCATACACGCGTGCGGCCATTCTTGCATCTCATTCGCACCATCTCTCTCTCTCTCTCTCTCTCTTTCAAGCAAGAACGAATAAATTTCTAGGCTCTATGAATTTTCCACGCATCCGCGATACGGGCCCGATAGTGTAATAATTCAACGTCGACCGCACGAGTAAAATGAATTTATGACATATTTTCTCCGGTGCCGTGCCGACGAAGAAGGCAGCGGCGCCTCGCACGCCCGCCCTCTCAAATATCTGCGACAAACAGAGAAAAAAGGAGAGAAATATCGAGGACCAAGAGACGCGCGCTCGTTTATGAAAGATTCATAAAATTCAGCGCTCGCCGCTCGACAAAGTTTGTGTCCTCGAATTTGCATCCAAATGTTTCGTAGAGGCGGGGAAAAAAAAGAGAGCATCAACGAGGAACTCTACCTACGCCGAAGGTTTATGTAGATATAGAAACGGAGCGGAACGTTGCAGTGACTAATGTGAGAATAGTGGTAGGAGCAAAATTAAACGAGAATGCAAAAAACGTAGGCAGCGTCGACCGTTTGAAAGAAGCATTACTTTGGGACCGAATGTAAATCAACGAACAAGGTATATGTCGATACTACTTTATAAAGTACTATTTGAATAAAGGGTGTAACACTGTCGTTGTCGCGCGCAATTTGGTCTACACTGTTTTTTGTCAAATAGTAAAAGTATGTCGTAAGATAAATTGCTTTTTCACGAAAATGCCTTTTGTTTTACTTTTTGCTCGCTCCTTTTCCAGTGTTTTATTTCGCAAATTTCTTTAGAGATAAGTGTATAATTGCAACTTCTAAATGGTCTGACTTTCACTTTACTCCATTAACGCAGACTGCCCGGTGGGACATTATTCTCAAGGTTCTCCTCTTTTTTGACAGATAAAATGCGTTGTAAATCTACTTAGAATTAAGATCATGCCCAAATGCCGTCCTGATGATTTAGCGGGAATTTCCACGAGTGAGTGCAATCTTGCTGCGAAACAGAGGTCAGACGTCAGACGTGTTTTCTGACGACGAATGAGAGGTGATTCGCTAAGGACAAGGTCATTGACGTCATGTCAGTCGTTTCTTTTACTGTCTCTGACTATTTGGGAAAATTGCACGTTAAATCGTATTCTGATGCAGGTAAAAAAACTATCTTTTCCTGAATTCGTCGCACGAGCTGCTTTATAATATGTCATTTAAACATTCCAAATATTCTAATAGCATAAAAATAAATATTTTATTGTACCATACAAGCACTAGTATTATATAAATAAAGAGCGTGCATTAAACGGTTTCTTCTAAACACTAAAATCAGTCGCAACGCCATACATGGTTCAAAGAACGCAATGAATGGATGGATCATGAATAATAATCGGTGGAAAGCTCAACGACGTTAATTAAGTGTCAGGGGCATATTTTTTTCCCTTCTGGCAAGTAATACAATCCGAATAATGAATATTCCGAAATCAGTAAAGTTCAACGCTAATAGGGTGGTAATTGATTTGTAATTACTTCCACTTTCAGTTGACGCTACAAAACATAAAGAACACCACGCGTTTGCGCATTCTAAATTTGTACACATTACAATACGACGATTAACTCGAGTTGTGCAGTCATTTCATAGAACATCGACTTGAATAATTATGCGTATACACCTAACGCAAGGTGTTGAATTTCTTTGGGTCAACGTAGTACCCAAGAAGCACAGTGTTCGAGAGCATTTGCGACACGGTGCACGGTACGTTTACTATCACTTTCAAATACTATGAGTCTAATTCAGAGCAATCGTTTTTGGTGTCTTAATGCTAAACTGTTCAACGGCAGCGAAGTCTTTAACACTCCAAGGTCAATAGCGTGCCCGGTTAGAGGGCAACCTTGAGATCGTCTCTTCTTATAATTTGTGTTGTAAGAGTTCTTTTCTTGCGGTACAATATATTTAGGAAAGTAATGAACACGCTTCCTCTGCACGGTCGCGCAAGGGGGCATTGTCACGATCAGGTCTCTTCTGTGAATTTTTCGTACGGGTTCCGGGAAAAGACGATCGTTCAAGTAAAATTGCTGTAATGATCCTGACGAACGAGAAGATAGCAATGTTTGGCTGGATCCGTGTGTGTCAAAGTAGTTCTGATCGCGAAACTTTCTCAGGTCTCTAACGTCTTTGTAGTCTTCTTCCAAACGATTTTCTAAACCGTCCATTTCTTGATATTGTCGTCCTCCGTGCCATCGGGTTTCATGACAGTGTCCCGTTGGGCATACATTATTTTTATTGAGATTGTTGTAATTAAATTTCTTAGCCAATCTTGCTGCATTACAGGTACACTCACAGGTGCAGATGGCATCTTCATTGTCAAACTTCAGATCACGTTTATCCCTTGACAACACTTCCGAGGCTGACTCCTCTTGCCTAGTTTGTACAGCAGCGGTTTTTGAGGGAATGATTTTCTTAACAGCAAACTTTGGTTGCAAATTACGTGATATTCCTTGAATTCCTTTACTTGACTTTTGGATGGAATTTTTCTTCATGTACGTATGTTCTCCAACTTCTAAATTTAAAGAGTCTTTGAGCAACGAATTATTACTTTTAATTTTTGATTGATTTTCATCAATATTTTCATCTTCTCGCTCAATGTTACTCAAAGAATAGCGATGCAAATTTGAAGGATTGCCATTGCGCTCTGTAGATGGAAGAACTGATACTTTGCTTTGTACATTGCGCAGAAATTGAGATCTAGGTGTGTAATCAATCTTCTGAACTCTCCTCAATGTTTCAGTGCTGATTGACGCACACAGAGTCTTCTTCTTTTCAATACATTCCTGTACTTTGTCCTGTATAACATTAAATCGATTTTTACACTCGTCACACTTGTAAGATGATCTCCGTCGAGTTCTCGGTGACCGAAGTTTTCCTCTATTAACCTCTGCTGTACAATAACAACCCTTCACAGGCTTTCTATGCTCTACACACCTATTACACGGTCTTGCGTGTACATCTTCCAAACATTTTTTGGATGAAATCAGAAACTTTTTTGAACTCATGTTAGGCACAGATGCAGATGTGGATTTTGGACAGCCACAGAAATAGTCAGGACATAGGACAGCGTTAACACCACTTGAATCATTCCTTCTGTTCCAAAATTCAAGATTCCCTCCTACTTTTGCACCTTGACTCTTTCTAAAGCAATTCCAACTCTTTGTTGATGCTCTGCAAATATAGTTTCTGACTCGTATGACCGCACACGGTGTGCTTGGGTGGTCAGGGCAATGTCATTCTCACAAACAACTTATACTTACGCCTTTTGCTGTTGTAGCTTTTTAAATTCTTTCTTGATTTTTTTTGAGTTTCTTTCGATTGACGCTAATAAGACGCGACTTCGCTTTCGTAAATCTTCAACATGGCCATTACAAGTTTCTCCCATGCGGCGATCAGAATATCAGTTTCTGCGTAAATATTTATATACAGTTCTAAAAGTTTAAATGTTTCTAATGCATAACTGTTAACACTCAATCACTACTGTAGTTAAAACAATCAGTTTCAAGATTGAGACCCAATCACCAAGATGTCATCTTTGACAGTTGATGGAACATCTAACATTTACGATAAGTAAGCAAATATTAACGTATATGCGTTGTCTTATTTCTATATGTGCACATTCTAGTCAAAACTGTTTTACGAAATTGAAATAGTAACCGTTTTCATGATTGTTTCGTTGAAAAACATTATTTCCTTCAACTCCAACACAAACGTTTGAAGCACTCTCGCCGACTGTCGCATTACCTGTGCGATAAATGTTTATTTGTAATTACGAGTGTGAAGTTTGCCGTGCGTCCACTGTAAACAAAAAGAAACGAGTCGGGCGTACCAACGTGCAAAAACAGTTCCTTTGCCGCCTTTAAAATTTTCACTTTCGACAAAATATTCGTCTGTGCCGTATTATTTTACACACGTAAAGACATTGTATTTTCTCCACTGGAAGCAAATATTCTGTTTCGCATTTCCTATGTAATGCCCTTCCGCTCTTATTACGCGTAAGCACCCTTACGACAGTAGTATTTTCTCGTAGCCATGTTGGAAGAACGCTTAGGACGCGGCGTACGTTACAATGTACTGTCGGCTGAGGAGTATTTTTTAATTCAATTAGTCTACTAGTATTTTATATGAATCGTTTGTTGAGAAGGAATCAGTTAGGTGGGCGCGCGTGAGACAATGTCAGTGCGGAAGTGTGACTGAAAATTAACTCGCGGCGACGGTCATTTGTGTTGCGTTAAGTTAAAGGTTAGAAGCGATCGTGGCGTTTGGCCGAGATCGCGCGCCACTTTGATACTCTCTTCTCGAGGAAGATGAATTTCTCCGGGAGTAGCGATATGCAGGGCTCGCTGCCGCAGTTCTCGGAATTAACGTCGCGTGCGAATGCCGTGTCGAGTTCGGATTTTGTTAACAGCAGTGCGGAGCAGCTACAAGCGGCAGCGACGTCTGTTTACACCACAGCTGCTGGATCCACGCAAACGAAGCAGCAGATAACAGTAGGAATTCTTAATGACCATTCCTTATAATCTCTTCTCTGTGTGTTTATGTTTGCGGGTGAACTGTATTTGAATTAATCAGTCGGGTGCTCTGTTGCAGGTAAACTCGCAGCATAAATATCCTGGATCAATACTCGCATGGCCAGATCCAAATACTCTGATGCAGTTTTGCGAGAAGCAAGGCATACAGACCATCAACATTCCTAATTATACTCAGAATAATACAACAATACTCGGTGTTCAATCTAATGGTTTACCATTAAAGATTATACCCAACATGTATTTGCCGTCAACGTCTCAAGGCGAACCTGGGAAACAGGGGTTGGAAATAAAGTCGGAGAATGACGTGAAAAATTCTTCTATGGTATGTGCTTGTTTTTTTTTTTTTAATGCAGTGTGCAGGTGAGGAAATGTTTGTTACATGAGGTGTTTTCTCTCATAGGAGTGCCAAGTGCATCTTCAACAGCAGAGCGCTGCAATGGCAGAGTACCTTCAAAAGTTGCAAGCTACCACACTTCCACTGACGTTGCAACAATTGATAAAGTTGCAATCTGAGCAAGTAAAAAAGGAAAAGGCAGAGGAGGAGAAAGCAGAGCATACACAAAATAGCATACTCAACATTCCTAGCGTTCCAATGTTTAGAAATTCGCAATTGCAAAATGGAAATCATTTTATGAATACTGACCATATGATGGTAGCTATAAATCCTAATGACTTGAATGTTCATTTGGATAATCAGCAAGAAAACGAAAACAATGCTCAACCGGTGAAGGTGGAACAGCAAATACAGACAGATTCACCGAAAACCGAAAAGAAAATGAAATTTCGCGCGAAAACGGGCGAAATAAAAATTAGTGTTGGTTTGGATGGTTCAACATTGTACTGTTGTCCCGAGTGTAATTTAGCGTTCTCCGAGAAAGTAGAAGTTGAACAGCACATACAGGCTCACATACAGGTAGTGTCATATTCCTGTCTCTTATAAAATTGCGTTTAGTCATATTATTTATTTTCCATGGCTCGATTTCTGAGGTTGTGACAAAATGTGTTGCAGGAAAGAAAGTACCAGTGTAAAGAGTGTGGCGCCATGTTGAAGCGGAAAGAGCACCTTGATCAACACATGCGTGGTCATTCAGACGAAAGACCGTTCAAGTGTCCTGTGTGCCAAAAAGCATTTAAGAGAAATGAGCATTTAACGAGGCATTACGTCATCCATTCGGGTGACAAGAATTTTTCGTGCAACGTTTGCCAGAAAGCCTTCTCGCGCAAGGATCACTTGAACAAGCATACGCAAACGCATTTAGGTATCAGGAGAACCAAAGCGAAGAAAGATTCGTTCTATATTGATCACAAGGAATCGTTCGACAAGAGTACAGATGCTTTGGTTATGCCAAAACAGGAAGTGAACTTTGTAGTTAAGGACGGCTTCATGAAGCAGGAATCAAGTTTTCTCCAACACATTCAAAATCTTCAGAGAGATCAAAATCTAATTCATACGTTTTCCTCGTTCAAGGAGCAAGCGATGAAAGAGGCTAACGTACTGCAGCAGCAGGCTGTTAACATGAATGAAATCTTGCCGCAAAATACAAGGTACTTAATGCCGTCTTAGTCATAGACCCAATACGTAAAATTTGGAGCAATAAACAGCAAATAGTGGAAGCTGTTCTAGACATATGTCAAAGTCGGCACAAATAGATAATCAGTTAGGTTCTTGTCGCGGATCGTGTGCATTAAAGTTTCTTTAGATTTTATGGTCAAACGAAAATTCCTACGATGCACGCGATAACTTTT
Organism: Priocnemis perturbator; assembly: GCA_963942575.1. Lineage (NCBI taxonomy): Eukaryota > Metazoa > Arthropoda > Insecta > Hymenoptera > Pompilidae > Priocnemis > Priocnemis perturbator. Next base: position 7,783,653 of record OZ012645.1, on the reverse strand, counting down.
TTAAGAATATTAGACGATGGGATTTATAAGTCAACTCGAGAATGATGTGTTGTTAAATATAAATTCGGCGTTACTACACGATATGATATTAACATGAACTTGTAACGAAAACGAAACGTGTACAGCCTAGAAAAAAAATTCCTGCTTAATGAGGCGGTATGAGTCCGATACGAAGTTTAAATTGTATTAACAGTAGGTAACGTAAATGTTCAATGAACAATGCCTTACGTTTGCGATCTTAGCGAACAAACACTGAAATCTACGAATAAGGAAGTGTATGATAACGATCCGAATTCTAACTTAAAAAATTTGTGTTGTGTCCAAGGGATATCGATATGACTTCGTTTCTCCCTGTTGCAGTTTGTTTCTCTTATAAGTTATTTTTAATGAAAATAGTTCTCTTCTTATTGATTCTAGTCTATGATTTATGAAAAATGATACGACATAATTGCTAAGCTGGCGATAAATCAAACGTACCCGTTATTAGAGGATTTGTTACGGGTATTATGCCAGTCTGGCTTTTAATGTTATAAGTTCCGGAATGAGTGAAGCTCACATAGATAGATAACGAATACGTAAAAAGCCAATCTGCCACTAGAATAATGGGCTTCTTCAAGAGGAGCGCCAGAGTAATAGATTCTACTGCCAATTAAATCCTTATAGGTTTTCTAGGGTAATTATGTACATAAGTATACAGACTTTACCTGACATTCGATAGGTGCATAGTTCAAATCTGATCTCTGAATCGTCCGTGTCCAGATTTAGATGTAACAGCGTAGTACATATTGGATTGTCATTAACTGGCCTACCGATCGTCTGGCCATATCTATTATGTCGTTTTTTCCCTTGTCAGAATCGCCATGGAATAACGGGTAATCCTTGCTTCATGCATTTTACAATGTTTTTCAAAGGCTGATTTTTACCTCTTTCGATTATAGTGACCCATCATAGAGAACGATTTGCGATGCGACTCTTTCACCTCGTTATAGCCACAGCCATAAGATAACTTTTGAACAAAAGCAACTCACGTCTTTAACGTTCCTTGTATTTCTCGTCTTCCCTTTCGTTCTCTGTATGTCTTTCTCTTCCGCGAATGTGACCGAATCAAATGTCATAGCAGTCTACAGAAATAAATACAGCTGTGGCTATAACAATAGCTAAAGGGACGACTCGCGTCCAGCAAATTCGGTCTCGCGTGTAAGTACCTCGACAAAAATCCTGCTGAATACTGCGTGAGCGCAGGTTGTCTGCGGTCGAACGAAATCGAAGGAAAGTGTACGGTTAAGAGATACACGCTTCGTTGTATGCGGTTTATGAGGTACTGGCTTTTTTGAAGGCCACGCGCACGCGTTATGTACGCTGAGGATAATTACCGTGGATTTCCAGTCGCGTTGTAAGATCGCGAATCGTCCTTCTTACAAGCGCGTCATGGTGTGAAAAAGCTCTCAATCGTATGTTAGGTGTAAAGCATGCGGACGTTAACTCACCCTACCTTGGCACACGTGTTTTCGCGTCCCTCATCTGGCACACGTAAGTCATTCACGCGTGTCGCTATTATTTCAATCAATGTATCACCTATTAGACCTGTGAAAAGTGTGCTTGCGGGTAGTCGAAGATTTTGGATAGGGAAACGTTCGAAATATGCATGATATGCAATGCATGATATGGACAAATACGGCGTAATGTTGTAAGTCTTTCTGCGCAGTGTTTGTGAAGCGTGTTTGTTGAACGTGTACAAAGGCAAACTGTAGTACCCGAGTATATCCGTGTGAAGGAAATCTGTCCGAATTCCCATTTCATCCGTTACAAGGCGGCACATTGATTCTATCTGTTAATACGTATTGTAACCTATAGATAGGAATCTTACAAAGATGAACGAAAACGTTTTGACCCGAGAGGTATTCTTATAAATATGATTACTGTTCGAGCTACGTATATAGGTGTGGAATATGAACAGAGGATGAATGACCCACTTGTGCCACTCTAGGGTTAAACGCATGCCGCATAATAGAACCAAAGACTTCACGTGTAAGTGAAATAGCAGTATTTTAGCTCTCCCCCACGAATGTTCTATTAAGTTGAATGCTCCGAGAAGAATCAGTTCTCAAGTTTAACAGGCGTCGATTCAAATAGTGCTGTGTTACGGTATACTCGCTTCTCTCGAACGATGTCCGCTTACCTTAATGTTCATTCGTTGTCTCGGTGAACGTACTTGATCCTTGAATACAGCCTGTCGTCATTTTTATGTCATATTTTAAAGTTCTCGACAATTGTAGGTAAGGAAGAATGTTACGTACGCACGCATTATGTATGCGCGCATTTTACTTTCATATTCTTTTTTTTTTTTTTTTTTTTTTGTTTTAAATTAAAAACGTTCGCTAATAACTGTATTTACCACGTGTTGCGGCACTCGTATTGGTACTGCACTCACGTTTCCTGAATGGGGCGAACCGTTTTTTATCACCGCCGCGCTAGATTTTATTCTTGCGCAAAGGGAGAGACTTACTGATGAAACGTTTTAACATTGGATACGCGTTTACACCGAGGTGTTACTCAATAATGGATTGTTATAGTGCGATATACTAAATGCCAAAAAATTAAGATGAACAAAAAGTAACACATGTATTTTTCAGACCGAAATATTTTTGAATAATATAAATATAGTGAAAACTATAAATGCGGTATTTCATTGTTGTTTTTTTTCCTCCACGATACTTTGTAGGGTGCAAGTTTGCTGCTGTAAATCACGCTAAAGGTGAGCTGATCTCCTTTGGCTAGTCATATCGTGACAGCAGCCTGATTACCGAAGAATGTTTCGAGTATTTCGGTAAGTGTTAAAATGCCACTAATAATTGATTTGCATGTTTAATATGAAACCAACCATGAAATTTTCTTGTCCATTAATTTGATACATTATCATGTCATGTCGTACAATTTATTTGGGAGCTTCGTCAATGACATGCATTCATTGTTATTTCAAATAAAGACGTGCCATCTTCGATTGCGATTACGTAATCGTAATGCCGACGTTAGGTACGCGCGAGGAATAGCATAATGAGAACGTTGTCCGCTCGTGCTCGTTCCGCGGAGTTGAAACCGTTCGTCGTTGAAATGGTAAATTCGGCGGGTCGTTCTATAGATTCGGCTCGGTCGTTTGGTTGCTTTGAACGACCGTCGCCAGTTTTGCATAGATACTGTACGTCAGTCCCAAAAGCGATCCGAGCCATTCGACGAGATGTCGGCGTATGGTGGTGGGCAGTTGAAGGGTGGTAGCTGGCGTGACAGCTTCCTCTTCGTCGTCCGACCTCTTCTCCATCTCCATCTCCATGCCCATTCCCATCTCTTTCCATTCGTCCTGCAGCTCTAATTCCGCCAACGGCGCTAGATATTGAATATTCGCCGGCCAGTCGTCCGCTGACAATGATTTTGCTCGAAGAATCGGCTCTTCCTCGCGTCTCTCGCTCGTCGCCGGAGTCGAACTTGTGTCGGTTGACCAAATCTGCCGAATCGTCTCCACGTCCGGATTGGGCGCGTCCTTCGACAGAATTTTCTCCACGTTGCTGGTGTTGTCCGGCTTTCGAAAGACGAAGTTATACGTAGCGCGCAATTTTCCCAGAAGCTTGTCCACGGGCTTTACCTCGTTGCTCACCTGCTGATGATAAGCGACCAGCTCCTGGACCGGAAACAACTTTGTGATCTGCGGCCTCGCCTCGCCTCTCATCGCGAAGAGCTGAGAATTGTAACGAGAATGCCGTTGGATGTAATGCTTCGAGCAATCGGATAAACGAGGGAAAGAAGGGAACGAAGATAATCAATTCGCTTGTTCAAATAACGTCGCGGCGAAACGTCGATACTGTTTAATTGGAGCGATTCTGGGATTGGGACTGATGGCACAGTTGCATTCGGGATCTTAATTAATTAAACTCGCCGCTGCGATATTGTGCAAATGTTAGCGAGCGTGCGACGAACGATTGGTACGGTATTCTGACGCCTTTTAAGTGCGTATAAGTTGCGTTGAATTTGTGCTGGAATTTAACAGGTAGGACTGATTTAATTAAGTAATATTATATACCGATGCATGTTCTGTTCTATTGTTTTCTCTTTTTAATGGAACCGCGGTTTAGTGAATGCCCACAAATGTAAGACCTGCATTTCTCGTTTACGGAAGAAACAGTGATCTTGAAACATTACGGAATGATATCCCATACCGTTCTGAGGAAAAATCTAACTTTAACACTTTCTATTGCGAAATGGTACTTACGCAAAGGAGACCGTATCCTAAGACGAGCACCTTCATCTTTGTCTTTCGCACCAAAAAAAAGCACGGCTTTTACTGACACGAATAATTTGCTTTCGTTCGATGATTCGCGCAATAGACTGAAGGACCCCATGATTTCAAAAGCCATTTATACCTACGTGCAATACAAGGGCGTAAGACCGTATAACGTTTCATTTGAAGTGGCTACCCATGGCTATTGTGTCTACCTGCGCCTCTGTCTGTTTCGTTGAGCCATTGGCACAGAATTGCCCAACATTATTGTCAGGCGAATCACGTATCGTTGACCAGCGAACGCTGGCCAGCTCACATAGCTGGGGACGGTAAACAATAGCTGGATTGTGAATTTAATAACGTGTCAAGGTGTTCGCGGAATATCGGAAGAATTATTTCGGTATATGGTACGCATGGCATCTTCTAATCAATTGCCTTTTGTGGACGCCGGGAGCAATTGCAAACAATTTTCGGTTGCACTCTTTATCGTGGTTTTGATGGGTCTGTCGGACAACAACTTCCATTGATATCACAATTATTATTAGTTCGTTTTCGCACGTAAGACATGTCAATAAACGAAACTTCGAGGAACTTTATTAAAATAATCTGAATTCAACTTCATAGAATTGTACCAATTCAAACCGTCGAAGAAATATTTCTTATCGATACTTTTATCAATATATTCCTATCATTCACGTTTATCTCCTTCATTTTTGTTATTGTCATGCTACAACAAAAAGTATATTACTTATAGTGAGTAAAACAGGGATACAGGAACAACATATATGGCCTTCCTATGAACATTATACAACCAAGCTCTCCCTCACTCTCCTTTATTCTATAATGTTTTTATAATCAACTCCGGACATTTTCAATTGTTGTCTTTAAAAAGTAAAATATAAAGGCATCCTATAAAGTAACGAGTATTAAGATAGACAGCAATAAAGTAACAGATTTGCCAGTATAACAGCACACGTCTAATGGAGCGTCAAATTTCTCAATAGAGCTGAGTATGACGTGGATCTCAAAACAGCCGTCCGAGCGAAGAGAGCGCACAAAGTGGACAGACACTTGGCGTCTGCGTCTACAGTCAGAAAGTCGGACGGCTCCGGTTAACAGTCATGAGAACACTGCATCCCTCTATTGCGCCGAGAAGTGTTTTTGCCTTCACCCTACATCCTTTCCTACCGACCCGTTCGTTATACCTTCAATTTGCATAGAACAACAGTAATTTTCCGCGCTGCTCAAAGGGCTATTATTACTCGAACGGAAGCAGTAAGAGTAACCTAAAGCTCTTCTCACACGAGACCACCGAAGCTGGCAATTTTCGCGAAGCATGTAAAACACAAGCCGCACAGCTATGATAAAGCATGCTTCGTAACCAGTGGCCTCGCCGGACAGCCCCCCCAAGTACTCGCGTATACACTGTAGTCCGCCGAATCTGATGATCCCACGTCAATCTTCTCACCGTTCTCTCTGCTCGTCGCTTTTCGTCGAAGCGGAATATGTCGCACGTCAGTTAGGAGACGTAGCGCAACGGCAAGAGCCGCTTGCAGTCCTTGCTAAGATCCGTGGAAGTGTCGTTGAGATCGCGAACGGCGGCTGTTGCATTCAACTTTGCGTCGTCCCTCGTAAGTTCGGCACGCTCCAAGATTCTGGTGAGCAAAATCTTCAGTTGCGGCCCGACGCCGCCCTCGGCCGACGACTCGAGCGTCTTCAGCACCTCGTCCGAGTATCCTGCGTACCTGCCAAAGCCCTGCTTCCGCGCGTCCTTGCTTAGAGAGTCGTAGAGCGAAGCGAGCTGCTCGAGGGACGCACTGAGCGGCACTTTGGCACGTTTTAAGTAGTTGGTTAAGCTCGGCCTTGGCACTTGCGCCACTTTTTCCCCGAGGAGCGTGAACCTGCAAGAAGACGTCGTTACGGCGGAACGTGCCGTTAACGAGAACAACTCGGCCGAGCGATCTTTCACGCTCGCGGCAATTCGGATCAAGAGGGCGGAAGGGAGGACAGCATTTTTAGCAGACTTAAGAAAGGGAGGAGCTTCTCTATTCGACGTGTATATTCTATTTTCTATCAAACCAATGCAATATCCATCGATCGCGATGTTTCAACTAACCGCGCGCAGCTGTGGCAGATGCCGGAAGATCACTCGACGAGACCCCACCGCAGCTTTACGTACCTCGTTTCATCATCCTCATCCTCGAGGACCTCCATTTTCTCCGCGGACACGCCGGAAGAGCTCTTCGATTCCCCGTTATCGCCGACATCCTCGAGTATCACCGACGGCGTGGGTTTGAGGATCTCATAAATTTCCTCCACCACGCTGTCGATAGTCGGCCCCTTCTTTTTGCCGGCATCACTCGCCTCCGGTGCGCTCGTGGCTGAATTTGACATTCCGCACGTCGCGGCCGCTCGATGATCGCCTGCCGACGATATTATTCCGCCTTCGATCTCGTGATTCTCCTCGGCCAGCTCGTGATTCGTTTCTTGCGTCCCGTGCACAGCCTCCGGCGTCTCATAGTTTGCCTCCGGCGTCGCGTAATTGGCCTCGGGCGTTTCTTCGTTTACCTCCGGCGTCTCTTGATGGCTCTCCCGCTCTTCATGCTTCTGCGGCTTCTCTTTCACTTGCTTCTCCGCAGCCAATTTATCCGCGATTGCGGATGCTTTCGTCGTCCCTCCGACTTCGGCGCCGACGCTCGAGGCTTTGTCGAGGGAAGCTTCCTCGTGTGTTTCTGCGGGCGACACCGTTGTCGCCAACGTTGCGAATGGCTTCGACGTACTTACTTCGGTAGTCTGTTTTGCGGTCGTTTCGGTCGACGAAACACTCACCGAGGCATTCGTTCTCTGCGCCGACGAATTTGGCTGGGATGCTCCTTCGGTCTGCAGGACTGTCAGTTGCTCGACGGCGTGGAAGATCACCTTACAGTTACATCACATGATTATTGTGAAAAGTTAAGATTCTTTCATTTGACGAATTTCATGCTTCATTTTCAAAGGAGTCAAAGTATACGATTTCAGTTCGGCAATTGCTTTCATTAACACTATATTTGAAGTTTCATTTGTCAAAGTTATTTCGAGTTCTTTCAAAGTTCTGGCCATTGTTATAACGAAAACACCGTATATCAATGTTACGAGTTATTTTGGACCAACAATGCTCAACAAGGATGTGAACGTCATCATTATAAATGTTACGTAAACCGTTCATAAACGGCTCATCCAGTTTACGTGCAAGAGAAGATGCTTTATGTAATACAATAGTAACCTTGTTTGTACCAGATCACGTGGCTCTTGACCTACTGATACATCGATCGTTGAACTGTGAGACGTTCGTACTAGAGGATTACAGATTACAATCACTTCTTCCGCAATACAGAATTTGTAATCTCATTTTTTAACAACGGATACGTGAATCTTAAAAGATGACACTTTTCCAAGAAGCTATCGACGTGTCTTACCTGCATGGCTGCGGGCAAGTACGAGTCCGAGTAAATCGGCGTTGAAAAGGCCGGTGGCTTCCTAACGACGCCGGCGATAGTCTAAAAAGCGAAGAATTTTAATGAACATCTACCTGGAAACACAGAACAAATCTGTATCTTTCGCGACCGGCAATGCGGCCGCGTGTTACGTGAGACAATTTTCGCGTCGCTACTTTGTGATCCCTGATTCGGCGCAAGGCTTGACATTAGGAAAGGCAACGAAGTAACGTTGTAAATGGAAATTCACGAGAGGTCGGAAAATCGGTCTTTGGAAGGACAAGTGGAATGCACGCAATTAGAGAGGTTTCGATTTAGAGAGGGTATTTGTATTGGACATGTAAATAATATAACGTGTTATTATTAATTAAAAAAATACCCGTTTAGTGGTTATCAAGACTAAGATATTTTATTTCATTAATTGTTTTTTTCATCGATATTCTTCCGTCATTATTGAAATTTTCCCGAATTTCATGCATAATTAATTAAACATACGGAAAAGATGAATCAAACGTACTGTGCACCAAAGGAATCCTCAAACACAGACGACCCATTAATTTTGTACTTTACGCAGACGGAATATTCGATGTGTCATCGCAGAGGCAATACTTTGGCACAGCCGAACTTACCGAGCCCATTTACGGTTGCTTTGCGGTAGCATTACTCAATGGTAAAGTTTTTCAACAACACTTACCCCCTCCAGAAACAATAACGCGAGTAGAGCACCCGTCATTCCCATGGTGAACTGGCAGAGTCCAATCCGCGCGTACAAATTTTCCGCCACAAATTACGGGACAGCGTTAAAAGTGTAGACAGGAGGAAGGCGTAAAAGTATTTCAGCTTCCCTAAACTTGGGCGTTTTGCACTTTGGGGCGCGCGCGGCAGTGAGCGTCGGCACTTTTATTCGCGATACTGTCGATTTTCCGCTCGTCTCAAGGTTTGCGAACGGCCGCTGGAACGAGACTGGTCTCGAAAAGTCTCGTAACGGTTCCAGGTCGTCCTCGCAGCCGTTGTCGTCGTCGTCGTCATCGCACACCTACATTCTACGCGATCGCGTTTATAAACGAGGAACCTGCAGGAGTGTTAATTGCGTGCTGAGTATGTGGAAGCGCGTAAAAGTAGAAAGACAAAGAAAGAAATACGGAAAGGCAGTGACACAGAGGAGGGGAGAGAGAGAGAGGGGGGGGGGGAGAGCAAGAACAAGAAATGAAGAGAGACACACAGAAGAGAGGCGTGTTCAGTTACGGTTGTTGTACCTCGAGTCAAAGTAAGTCGCATCGTGAACACTCGATCTAAGTCACCATCGGTATGCTACGCATACGTCGGAAGCGAACAGAACGGACGCTTCCCGCTAGATGCATTCATCTTTCAACTCTACACCATCGATAAAGAAGTAAATTAATACGCGTTCGTGATTATGAAAGTGGTCTGAAAACCAATGATTTGAAAGCATTGAAATTTTTACTTATATTATAATGCGAATCCATGAAGCACAAAGTAAGCAAGAATTAATTTATTTTTAGATTTTTCGGACAGTTTTCGCGATTACCGCCACATGTGCATCGATTAAATTAATCGGTTGCACTGCCGAAAGGCTTCGTTGTGCAACGTTGAATACTCGATTCGGTGTCACACATAACGAATGCATTAAACGTAACTTGGTTTATCGTCAGTCACGACCATGACAGTGACCCAGACGAATCGGTGCTCCCACACTTTCGACAAACGAATTATCTGCTCTACGCATATATGTAGCTGTGTTCGCTAAGCCTCATCGCGTCTCGTCGATGACTCCTAAGGTATGCGAAGCATTTTCTTAGGAATGCAGTGCGAGAGATTCAACGGTCCCGCCCATTCGAAAAGATGCAAACGTTTTTCAAGGACTCGGACGATTTTGCGGGCGAGAAAAAGGACGAAAATGAGACGCATCGAAGGTGGCACTCTCCTCGAGACTGGAGATTCAAGGCGAGTCGGTTGCGCCGCGGCCCCGTGCCTCGTGCTTCGTGTCGATGCTCGTCCGGTCGCGAACAATCGAAAGAAAAAAGGCCGACCGGTTTGGCGTCGAAGCAGCGACGCGACGCCGCGACGACTTCGAAGTCGCTTCTTATCAGACGGTCGACATGAGGTCGCAGTCTTCGTCAAGCGGAAATGGCGCTGCTGTCAGCGCTGCTAATAGACGCGTCGAATTATTGAGCGCCAACAAAAGTGTACACACTTTTTTTTCCCCATGCAACTAGTTCATTTTTGTACGTGATCGCATCTCTTCATTTTCCAATATTGTTCCCTCGTTACACGTGTTAAACATAATGCCATGGTATTTTTACATGCAACGCGTTTGTAGGAAACGTCAAGAACGTAATTAGTTAATGGCATATGTCATACCGGTACTGTAATCATGAACTTTGTACGTTGCGTATCCATCTATAAGTACATGCACTTCATTTTTGCAATACTTCGTGTTCATATACATGTTTTGTAAACTACTTGCGTTCATAGTTGAATGAGTTTTATTTTCAGCAATCTAGGAAATAAGTCGTTTGCTAATCGTTTTATTTCAACCGTGTACACCTTTACAGGATGTATTTGGCAACTGTAACCGTATCTGTCGCAGTAACGAGCAATGTATGTGGGTACCCTTATGCGATTACGTTCCACTTGCTATGAATAAAACGCCATACACAGGAAGCAGTATATATTGAGTTTGCGCGCTCACGTACGGCACAGAATTGTGCAAATCGTGCGGACTAAACAAGTGGAGGCATGCTGCGGCGTCTTTTGTTACGAAGGATGTTACTTCATCACGCACTCTTATTAGTTATAACCGTAAGAAATAATTTCATTAATTTCACAAATTAAAGATACGAAAGTCTGCACCGAAGTGCTTCGTAGTTCTCTCCGATGCTCTCAAAATTAGACCGTAAACATTTCTTTCACAATGCGTCAAATGAAAGCGTCAAAGTCATAATTAATCGTGACAAAATAAAGTATTTCAGAATGTACCCAAGTACTGTCATAATATTTACGCCACACAGTTAAATTGTACAAATATATGGGCAAAGTTAATTCATACACCTGTTCTGTGTATTTATAGTGCATCTGCGTCCTTGTTTTACTTTCACATTTTTCCCAAGTTCGAGCAAGTACTCTCGTACAGATTGGACCGGTTTATCCGAGAATAAGTTTCATACATTAATTCGTAATGCACACGCAACAGGTATTACGATTATTTGTACAACGCACCTAAGAACATTCGTCGTCCCGAATTACCATCGGACCCATTATCACATCGTGCGGTTCCATTCATAGATCAGTCGCGCGTCCTTAATCCCGTTCTTGGACAGAGTTAGCAACCACCGGGAACGGGATCAGACGTAATCTTATTAGTACATGTGATTCAATTAGATCGGATCATTTATTTGCCATTACTTTACTTCCCATTTGCTTTACATTCTACGATGAAAATTTCTCTACTTACTTTACTTATATCAATCTCCACCTCCCACTTTTTCTATTTAACATTGCGTCTGATTAAGGTGACAGTGAGCGCAAAACCGATCGAGCGATCCGTCGTGGATTCGGTCAATGAAATCGATCATGGCACGTCGAGGGAGTACAAGAGCTCGTCGGATTCGGAGAGGAGCGAGGAAGAAATCTCTTCCTTACCGGCGAACAGCGAATCGGTCTTCCAAACTGCCGTCAAAGAAATCGAATCGACTGTGTCGACGGTCGACAATTTACTTCCCGAAACAGTGACACGAAATGTAAGCACAGCGCATTGGTTTGGTCTATCAACTTCGACTCGTCCGTACATAGTCGTCAATGTTTTTTTTTTCTGTACTATTTCACCATCAAGTAAAATCGTATTGAATTTTGCAAGTCCGAGGATAAGGTCCCGACGAAAGTGAATCCGTTCAATTGGATTCTCACGCCTCTGGTGCAGAGGATTCAATTCTCGCCGCAATCCTTTTTCCAAGATCGTCTGGCCCAGCTGAAGGAGGCGTTAAATAACTGGTCAGCGGCCAACGGGACGGGCAGGCAGTTGAGCAACGTGAATAGCCTGCTTCACGTGGTTGGTCTTAACGATCCCGGATTCTACACCAACAGACTGGAATCTGCCGGATTTTTGGGCGGAAACGGCTGGTTCGCGAATAAGGGCGGCATACTTGGCGGTCCCGGAGCGCTTGTTTCCACCGGAAGCTTGCTCACGGATTATCCCTCAGCTTACAGAAAATAGAACTGCCTCTTGATCGCGACAAATGAGTCCATTCGACGCTGGGCTTCTTCACATTTTATTTGTTCATTTTATTAGTAGTTGTTAACGATTAAGTGGCTAATTTAATGAAACGGTGATTATTCTTTCGCATAAGAATTAAAGTTAGAACGTATGTGACGTTTGTACTCGAAGATGTTATTTGATTGTAATATAAATTTCTCTAGCAGTTTTATTGTACTTACTATGTTTATATTCTATATTTTATGTAATTTCGAATAAAACTCTGGAATTATTGTTCCTGATAGAATCTTGTTCGAATTATAAAATGCATTTCCGAACGCTTGCTTGTTAACGATTAGAACAATTCGTTTGTGCGAGTACGGCATACGACACTTCACGCGAACTCGTTTGCATCAACAAAGACGCGGTTCATTGTTCACGTACGTTTTGCGGCACGAGCGCGTCCATTCATCGTCCCACGGCAGCATGAAGGGAGACAACGAAATTTCGTTTAATCCCGCTTGCACTACGGAGAAATCATTATTTTTCCGAAGCTTCGCTCTGGAACGTGAACTATAAACGAGAATGTCCCGACGTGCAATATGAAATTACCGCCTCTGGCATGATTGACCATTTGCGCGCAGCACGGTGTACGAGTTCTCGCGCATGGTGGGACAACAGCATCGTTTGGGTATGTGTTACCAGTAAAGCCGTCAACGTTTTAATAAACCACTTCGAAAAAGGACAATTACATATATACTCTGAAATACGTGAGAAACATGGAAGAGGCAAAATCCGGAACAAACGAAACACTATACTACGCTTGCCGGGCGATTTTAGACGTCACTGTTTATCCCCGAAGTTTAATGCTAATACGTGACGATTCGCAGCCTTAGTTATTGGCCAGACGTTTTGCAGAAAATGCGCAGCAATGCGGGTAAAGCGCCGCTCGCGCTCGATTATTGGAAATGCATAAGATATTCCCGGCGCTGTTGCATCGACCATCGCGCGAATTCAAGGGGTACTCCGAGAAAGGGGTTCATTCGTATAGATGTCTGCTGCGTGAAGCAAGGGGCTGCGCACGCCCCGGAGACCGGGCTCGTCGCATATGGAAGGGTCAAAAGGAATTTCATTTCGGCTGAATTGAAATTCGATCTGCCGTGACCCTTCGGCCGACGCCGACGCCGACGCCGCGTACAACGCTCACCTACATATTTCTCCTATATTCTGCTTCATTGCCCTACTGGACACCTGCCGAGGGGTTAAAACGACCTGCTTAACATTTTGATGTAAGCTATTTTGAAATGACGTTATTATCCGAAGATTATAGAAATCTCGCAATTAGCGGCCGAGAATATATCGGCGATCGATAGATCCGCCCTTGAAAACGGGGTGTAATGCCGTCGCCGGCAAATATTCACTTTCGGGCGTGTTGCTCGTGATAGCCAGTTAATCATTCCGCCGTCCGAAAGTTTTGATGCGTGGGAAAGTCTTGGCGAAGTCTCGCGGATATTGAAGGATCAAGGCTGAGTTCGGCGTGCTCGCCGATAATGGGCCCGAAAACTTCCATAGGCCAAAGTCGCCCTTTCGATCTACCATCTGGTAGCTCAGGGCGAATTAGTCACGCAGTGACGTAACGAGGGCCGCTCTTTGTCCTCGCGAATTGTCTAGAACAGGTCTGTCCAAACTATTGATCGAAAAGTGCTAAAGTAGATGTTTGCCGGCGCGATATTTCATGGGCCTCTCTGTGTGTCTTGCTCGACATAGACCTGCCGAACTTAATATAATCAAAGCTTGCCTAATGCTACGCCGCTATTCTTCCATCGTTCTACACGCTATCCCATTCATTATTCGAACGCCAATATTTACGTTGAATTAATATTTGGTACGTGTTTGCGGAAGGAGTATCTGGTTTCACGTTTAAAATAAATGTCCGTGGACTGGGAATGTGTGTTGCTGCAGTATAACATTATGCGGGTGTGTACACTACGCATGCTACGTATATATGATGGACTTTGTGTTTATTTAAATGATAGGCATATTGTTTGTTGTCGTCACAATGTAATTGCGTTATTAATAATGTTAACGAGTGGTACTATTTTGTACAGTACAGTAGTTCTTCGTACAGGTAATGCGTTTGGGAACTTGTCATTTCTTCAAATAACGTTACTTTAACTTATTCTTTTCTTATGCTGACAAAGTTACGTATTGGAGAGTAAAATCACCGTATTTCACATATTTGTCACAGCGCACGTAGTGAGCATAATTCACGAAGTCATAAAACTTATCTTAAAACCATGCGCTTCAATCGCAATAAGCGACGTTCTTTCAAAGGCTACAATTTTTTTAGCGAAACCAAAGCAGTTCGCACGTAATCCTATGATCGATCATACGCAGGCACGCGCTGCACAACAGTTATTACGATCGACTGCAAAATTTCGATGCGAGTAAATGTCCGGCGAATTGAGGCAGGTAATGGAGTATCAAGGGCAAGTTTAGCGTGTTCCGCGGCATGATGTCTCGAATGTCTTTCTCAGGTAAGGCCTTTCTTTCTGTGAGCCATTCAAACGATGTGGATCGATTGAGTGGGAAGATATTATAGAAATTACGAAATACTCAGATGGCAAGTCGCAATTCTATCGAACTTAAACTTCGAATTTCCATAGTGCAATCAAAATTATTTGAGATCTTTTGCGACCGAGTCAGTTATCTAGACAATATCGAGCTTTGATTCTCCGGCAACGAGGAATGGTGAATGTAGCGGTTACTGTGCAAGAATCGCGAGATGGGAAAAATTGACGGCAGACAAGCTATGCAGAGGCTGGATCCCGATTAATGAGATACAAATATGTTACTCCTTCTTGAGCACGGCGGAATATATTATAGAAATTACGTAACGCCCTCCGACATCGTGCGTGACATGCCACGGGGCGATAAAGTAATTTAAATACTCCGTAAGCATGCCGTTGCATCATCGTGGCATGTTAAGTTTTACGGATCTCTAGGACTCGTAACTGCTGATGTAACGCGAAACGACATTAGTCGCGCGGTTGTGGCTGACGTTGTTGTTGCAGCAAACACATTGCAATGTCAGCGCAGTATAAACACTGTGATTTATAACTATTGTTCGCAGCGAAGCCGAAGAAGAAATTATAACCTTTTAATGGCGTATGTGCAGTGAATGTAGCACGCTTCTTTCTACCAACTTATATGAAGTTCCGTAGGTAACCGGCCGTGAAACAAGGATGCAAGGAGTTTCGGAAAAATTCTTCATTACAAATACCCTCATTGCAACGCTTTTGCCCGCCCACGGCGCTCCTCGTGGCTTGCACTTAAGAATCGTGAGCGCGCAAAACGGAGTAAGAAGGGAGCGACAGGAATGGGGCGGGCGACGGCATGGTGGGGATGGAATAAAATCGGTGAGACGGCAAGAGGGTAGTCCAGGCCAGTCAGTCGACCGAGCGACACGGGCGGCAACGGTCGGCTGTCGGCCTAACGCAGCCTCGAGCAGACTCGAGAGCGTCCACGATCAAGTCAATCAAAAAGAAAAGTTTAAGGGAACTGAGCGAGCGCGACGTAGGAAGGCAGACACAGATTCCAGTACGTACCTGAGGGTGGTCGAGGGTGAAAGGGAGAGAGAGAGAGAGAGAGCGAAGATGGATTATTGAAAAAGGAATCGTCGGATGATGACGGCGAGAAATTCTCTGCTCCGTCCGCCTCTCGGCAGAAACGAACACTCACCCCCGAAAACTCGCTCCCCAGATCCCGCGTCTCAGCGAATCTGCCGAATCCTCCCCCTCGCCACTATCTACACTTCTCGCTCCGCGCGTCTGTCCTTCTCCGTTCGAGCATTTGCCCGCTGATCGACGAGCGATCGTGTAGCCGGAGCAAAAGGTACGCCGGTAGGTGTGCTACACGCGTGCACCTTCTTCTGCCAGCATCGAGGCATCGAGGAAGAACTTTCTTCCGAAAGAAAGGGACAAGGGAGAGAAAGAGAGGAGAGGGAGGGAGGGCGGGAGAAAGAGAGCTCGAGATGCTAGTATAAGTGACAGCTTCCTTCTTTGCTTCTCTGGAGTAAGTAAGAGTACACGCGATCATTTGGTTTCACACGTATTCTTCCCATGTCTCTATCCTTCTGCCGTCGATCGCTGCACGTCCACGAGATTCGTTTCGCATGGTTCGCGTTGTGAGGTCGACACGTGCGAGAGACGTGAGGGAGGGAGAGAGCGTCGAACGTCGTCGAGTGCCATCCGCTGTCACGGACCACGGTGCTTCCATTGTTATTGTTTTCATGTGTCAACGATCAGAACGTTTTTCAGCGCTTAGTCGGGTCGCGACGGGAGCGTTTCTCGTTTTCTGAAGCCTCATTTATTGCTTACGAGAGAGGCTACGGAAGCGGTGGGAAAGCACACATTTTACGATGTGTCAGCGGCTAGAACAGCGGTGAGGTTAATTGTTCTTTAATTACGTCGCATTTTCCTCATTTTAATCTGGCATGCTTCAAGAGCCGCTGTTTTTCTTTCTCCTCCCTCGCGAAAAGTCATAGTTCTTTTCTTTTTTCTTTGTTCTCACTCGGATACAACAGCGTAATTGCGAAACTGCTTCGTATCGGGCTCGTCCGACGTTCGTCGCGAGTCATGCGTATGTACATATACATATATTTTTGTCGCTTTTCTCATAGCGGTAAGCGTTCGGCTTTGGAACAGAAAAAGCCTTTGCATAAGAGATAGCTTTTCCTTGTCACAGACCGAAAGCAGATGTTATCGTGCTTTGCCATCCTGACGATTTGTTTTTTCCTCCCGCTCTCTACCTTTCTCTCCACTTCGACGATCAGTTATTTTTCCACAACCGAGACGCAGCAGATGGGCGAGACAGCATGACATCTATTGCTTTGTACTCATCTCATTCCCAGTCTGTGCATTCGTGTTACACGCTCCGTGCTCTGTGAGAAAGCCATTTCTCGTAAGGAAATCGCTCGCTCCTGACATTTACTGCGAACAACGAAAATGCATGATTTGCGGCTGGCGGCAAACTTGTGGCGCGAAACGCGCGTTTTCATTCAAAGTATTCAAACTCGCATTACCGCGGTTGCTGCGCGTCTTCGTGCATTGAGATTGAACAAGGCAAAATGTGGAAATGGAAGGAACGCGTGATTCGGCACACAACTTGACACATACTAATGCGTACTTCTTCACCCTAAGATCGCGCATTTTGAAAACCACCTGCCACAGATCAGGCTGCGGATTAAGAATGTTTTTCGTACCATTAGCGATACATTGAACTGTTCACTGTATGTCATTGTCAGTGTCACAGACATGTGACGCATGATGACGGGAACGTGCTAATCAAATTTTAACAGTATGCCATTTGCAAAAATGCACGAGACACAACGAATGCATCACAATAAATATGATACGTACGGCACGTATCGCGACTATACATCTTGATCGTCGAAGTGGGAAAAACTTTATTATTAACCGCTCATCTATGAAATAGCAGGTTGTGCGTACAGGCTGATTGAACGTGCTTATATGTTAAACATGAAGATTCCGCGAAACACATTTTCTGGTGACGTATCGCTCTTTAACGAGGCCTTATCGGAATACGCGCTATCTATTCGTACGTTTCTATTAATGCATGTGGAACTAGGCTACGATGACACTTTTTAAAAGTGTGTCAGACGGCCGAGCGATAGTAGCCCGAGTTGTCTCAATATTCCGTAATTCACGTGCGCGCCTTTAATCGCCGGGCCTTACGATTTCTATACACGATGACCTTTACGAACCGTAGCCAACCTTGGCTCTATCACATCGTCTATCGAACACGAGGTTCCTAGACTTCTTTCCTTCTGCTTGGGCGAAAGTCAATAGCCTCGTGCTAAACAGTGGCGCGACAGAGGGCACACACCGTATTCTGTGCCGAATATATAGTACCAAGTCGGTCCATAAGATCGTCTATATCGATCGCTATATGTATACTGTGCGGGTAACCTTGTCATTATCAATTTTTCCACGAATAATGCGTTTGCAAGCTCAACTTTTCTATATTACTAGGTCCCTCATTATGACGCTTGACCTGACTTTCGATTTTGTTGATAAAATTTGATGTAAAAGTACAGAATTGTGACTTGTCGTGAAAGCTTTAAAATAGAAAAAATATTAAATAAAAAATTAAATAGGTATTATCAATTTAGTTCAATCGTTGATATCTAGTTCATGCGATACGATGATCATTTATAGTCTTGAGAAGTATCACTGTACTACGTCGTGCATTAACCCGATCACTCAACTTGTCACTAAGCCACGCCTAGGCATTTGCCCTTAATCTTTCGATCTTTTAGAATGTCTATTTATACCGTGTATAATTCCGCACTTCCTGCACAAATCCGTGATGTAAATATTAGGTTCTGTGCATTGGTGGAGTTAGCTGGTCTTTGAAAATTTATGCAAATCGTTTATGTCATAAAGTCAACAATTTCTCAACATAAACCACTGTACCTTGTTCTAAATATCAATGCAGGTGTTTATTATTTAAAGAAATAATTGGTAGTAAGTAGATATGTAAAAATTATTTAATGTATATATTTCTTTATGCTTGTTTCGATTATACAAAAGTAAAAAATTCGTCAATTTTTCAGCGACAACTTACTTGTACACCCATTCATATTTTCCAAAAATTAACATTACAAACATCGATTCAACGTACAATCTCACAATTTAAATCACACGCCAGTGCTTACACTACAAGTGGCACCCGCTAACGCCAACACTTTCCACAAGGTACACATCGTAGACACACTTGCAGAGGCTCATAAATATCAGCAGACCCTCCTGCAACGATATAAATTTCCCCGTAATCTCACGCCCGTGTCACATTGATTTACAATTGACAGTATAAGAACAGTGGGACGCAAAGAATCATTGGAATTAAATCGCCGTCCAGTCTATTCGATCGCTCGCCTAACACTAACCAGCATTTATCTCTCTCCCTCTCCCTCTCTCTCTCTCTCTCTCTCTCTCTGAGCATTATGTGCGTCGTTCATTAACCCGATCACTCGAGTTGGCACTCGTGTAGGCTCAAGCACTGAAGCACTTGTCCCTAATCACTCGACCTTCCGGGACATACATATACACGTTGCGACCTTATCGAATGGTGAGTCGACCTTGAACGGGTTAGTCCGTGAGAGGATTCCTCGGAGCATCCCTCTTCCTTCGCCACGCGACACCGCCGACGTCGTTCGCCTCGCGGCGCCATTTTTCTGTCTTTCTCTATTGGCCGGCAAGACCAGGGGCCAGTAACCTTAGCCACGCTGCTGCAAGCGGCCGCAGTGGTCGCACCACCGCGCCGTGCCGCGCCGTGCCGCGCCGTGCCGCGCCGCCGGCTCAATCGCGGGGAGAGCCGCGAGAGCAACTACACTTGGACGCTTACGTCACGCTTGGACAGACCTCCTCTGTCTTTTCTTGACATTTGCCACGGGCAATAAGCGCACGTGACGTAATTCATTGATAATTGAACGCTGCTACTTCGATCGGCGGCTCTCCTGCAGCGAATCGAACGCATTACGATATTTCCCCCCCTACGGCCATAGTAAGGCACGGGGTGGCCCGAATATTTCATACGAGTCGTCATCTGCACGCCAATACTTGCGGTAGAGGGCAGAGATATCAGTCGTCATCGTAAATTGCCGGTAAACAATATACATATGTACGAAGAGACATTCGAGATGCCAAGTAATTGCGAATAAATATGACAGTATGTGTGATACTCGCCCGACATATCAACGTTTTTAGTTTCACTCGGCGGTAAATGATCTATGCGCTAATGAGGTTTCATGTTTGCACAGTCAACGCTTCATATCGTCCGTATGCGCAGCGCTCGATGATTGATTGCTATTTCAATGGACAGATCAATTATGCTCGATCATTATACCCGTTTTCGGCACTCGAGACGCAGGAGCATGCTTGCTGGGAATCTGACTGTTCCTCGAGTTAGATTTACAACCTACGCAAGAACCTTAGTTTCCACGTGAGCACGATGCTTATGAACTCATTAGCTATGGAAAGTTTTTGAGTGACTTCAATAACGTTCACATTCTGAAGTCAAAACCAATATTAACTGTAACGACGACATAACGTGCGGTACAGACTTGTATTCTCAAAGTTTTAATGATGACGATTAGTTATTATAAAGTTAATAGCAACTGATTGCGAAATCAGTTCAGCGAAATCACTTTGCGAGGCGATTCTTCGTCTCCGTCTATTACGGTGAACTTTGGACCGCTGCGTTTCGTAGAAAGTGATAATGCGAAAGTCTGTAAATGCTATTTGGCAAAAAATTGAGGAAATGACATTATCAATGTCGTTAAATTATAATGGAAGACCTTTGACAAATTGAGATTTCAACGGTCGTGCACACATATACGCCCTTGACCTTTCCAACAGCAAAATAGCATTGAGTGAATAATATGCGAGTCTTGCCTATTGCTTTGATACAGTCTCTTGACCCATGGAACATCGAAATAACATCAAACGTCATAGTGTGAAAGTGCTTTGTTATAGAAATAAAATTTCGGGAAGCTCGGTGATAATCGATGGATTATAAGGTACCTGAGACAAATAAGATAGTCTAATACAGCCGGTTTAAAAATAATCACACTCACGGTCAACAGACACAATACAATGACAAATCAGTGGCGCGATATTGTCATTTATGATAAAAGTTTTGATCTCTTCACGTTGCTTTCATACTTAAATTATTTGTTCAACTTTCACCTTTACGATAGAAATTGTTTTAATTAATTTGAATTCGTGTCTCACGTGCAAATAGATGGAATTTAACCTAGCATGCATCAATTCAGGCAAAGACTTTCCTCTCGCCAGTATGTAGTCACTCCAGAAATCATTCGCACATGAGTACAGAACTGCGCGGGAGTATCGGCTTATACATACATACAGAATACGTAAGAGACAATGACGATAGCAATGTGTACGGCCTACGTGGCCATATTTTCTGGAACAATCTCCTCGTTCTGGCTCCTCATCTCTCACTTGGCCTTGAACCTCGACCTCATTACGATTTCTTGCGTTTGGCGACGCCCGAGAACCAGGAAAAAATATCAATACTCGATTAAGTCGGACGCAAATAAAAGTGGGAGAGCAGAATTCGGCAACATTCGGATTGTTTCGAATAAAAAATAATTCTCAGTCGAATAAAATTGTATTCGTTATTCCTACGTTTTATCCGTTATCCGAACAAAATTTCGGTCAGCACCGAGCACAGGGAAAGCAGAGAGACAGACGTGACAAGCTGGGAACGAGGAGGAAAACGTAGACGGAGATTAGTTGAAATACAAAGGAACGGTGGAGTGAGGGGTGGGGGGAGAAGAAGGGAAATATGGTGGGAGAGCAAAATATGTACGGTGAACATTGACACGTGGAAAGAGTGCACACGTGGCCTTCGTGAAGAGGCGAGTTCAGGTGTAGACGTACGACACTCATTCGTGTGCCCTAGTCAGCTGTGTTCTCGCTTCTGGCTCTATCGATTTGGGACGACGCGACGTAACTCCGTGGCCCGCTAACTCGCGTACGAGGCCTTTTTCCGTATCTCGTCGTGCCGCGATTTACGCAGTCGCAGGACGCCTTCTTTTTTCTTTTCTTTTTTGTACGGCCAACCCGTCCCTATCGGAACGCGTCAAGCTATCATCATTGACGCGTGCCATACGGCTCTTGAACGCGTGGTATTTTTAGCGAGGAACCCAGTGTGCCTGTAACGAGACCAGACGTCGATGGAAGAATTCATTTTGCCTAGGTTCCGTGCCGGTCATTATAACGCTAATATTTTCTAGAGGTACGGCTCGTTTTTAGGTCTATGAAAATATGAGTTTACGCTATAAGGTCATCTCGAACGATAGTTTTATCGATTCCAAATATCCGTAACGCGAAACGAAAGTTTCCACGAGCATCCCATTATTTAATCACTATCGTGACTCGGTCGTTTAGGTGCAATTATTATGCGCTATCGCCTAATCTTTTCTATACCTTGCCGTGCACCGATATTATGTAAGTTTTTATGCTTGTCGCGGGGCATAGACATATCATTAACACTGGATAAGTATTGTTCTGCCTTAAACACTTACTAGAAGGATTACTTCAAAAACGTCGTCGGACGAACTTCATATACTTCGTAATATGAAGTGTAGTAAGTGTAATTCGTACACGTAGTGTTACGAAGACCTCAAATTATTAGTTGAAACATTGATCCAGTACATAAGTTCTGTGTGATCTGTAAAGGTGTTCACCTTTCTGATCCTTGTATCGGATAAGACATGTAAGTGCGATTGATCTGATCGATTATATGTCACGCTGAAATTACACGTAGTACGAACCGGTTTCCCGTGATTGCATGCACGATATTGAAACGTGACGTTCGCTAATAATCCATCGATATAATGACGAAGGGTGCGTAACCGAATTGACTTCAATTTTCGCACCGCCATTGCTATTATCGATCACGATCGTTGGAGTATATTAATCACGAAGAGTGGCGTGCAGTCAATGTATTCGCAGAAATTTCCTTATTTTGACGCTGCGCGGTTTAACGTGACTCTAACATTTTCCGGTTTTTACGTCGAGCCGACGGAAATAGCAAGTAAAGAAAATAAAGGTTACTAGTTACAAATTTTACTCACACGTTTCATGTAGATTTAGATTCGAAAGTCCATCATTAAATATGCCTGTCTCTACGATGATTCATCGGATGAATCAATAAGAGGCAGAAATACCTAAGCAAATGTCAGCGTACGGATATTCTCAGATACGACGGTCGACGCTCGAATCGTAGATAAATTGCAAACGACCGAAGTCGGCGCTAATAACGCCGTTGCGAGGTTTCCTTCCCGTGCGACCGTTGTTTTGTCAACATTTTATTTTGCGAATCGATGTAACATTGGCGCTGGCATTTTAACACGCGACTGCGTCCATTCCGCAACGATGGATCGAGATTTTCCCGACAGAGTGCTGGCAACGTGTGCTCAAATCGGATTCAGCTTTTTCACACTTCGTCATGCCGAGATAGAATGTGGTCAGGGCATCGTTTTATTCCCTCCGTTTTGCGTGATCGAGGGCTTGACAGTGACGCGATAACAGAATCGTAAGTATGCAAAAGACTCGTGGTCAAGCGACAATGATAAAACCTCTTTAATACTAATGCCGAGTAAGATTCGGTAGTCCGGAATTTCATGTATACGCCGTGAGCTCCGAGAGGAACTCGGGGTACTTGCGCAACGTAACGTAAAATGTAACGTCTGCATGTACTTTTCGGGCGGAAATGGAACGCTAAGGATGTTAAACCACAGCATGTTGCCTGCTTCATGCTCCTTGATAGCGGACCCGTCTGCTTCCGTACTTATTTCACTGCTTCCCTTTTGGACATCCTTTCTTAGATTCCATAAATTCTTCATAAATCTTGCTGCTTCTTTTATTACTTTTTTATTTTGTTCCTTTCCTTACCATTCCATATTTCGTGCAACTTGTGATTGTCATGTTAAGAATCGAAATAGCAGTTGTACGTAAATTTTGCAACTAACAATTCTGTTTGCAAGGACTCACCGTACGAATTTATTCTCCATCCATGCAAAGATGACGGTGAGGAAGCGTCTCTTGTAGGATGCCGTCACTGAAGCTTTCGCGAAGTTATGACCTTAGATGAAGCGGAGGTGGGATTATCGGGATTCTGGCGTATACAGTGGCCCCTTAAGAAGCTACTTCACTTTAGGCTGCCTGAAAGTATACGCCATGGTCGTGTCGAGCGAGCACTCTTTCACGCGAGGATGGAACACGCCATTTTTATGCCCTTCCTGTTTTACGCCCGCGCGAGAAAATTTAATACCGAATCACATGGTTTCGCACGCTCGGTACGTGTCTGTCGGCAGGAATGACTCTTTTTTTTTGCGGTTATCTGTATGATACAGAAAAACCGCACATACATAGTTCCGGTTGAATCGGTCGCGTTCGGATACCAGCGGTCGTATCAAATTTCACGTAAGCATAACGTATTGCTTTTATGTGAAAACGTATCGTTATGTACTGTTAGAGCAAGTTGCCAATAAACGTTTGCAAAGAGTAAGTACATCGATTCTCGGGTTGCAATGTGAAAGATTGCTGATCCATTGACTGACGTGGCTATTTCGCTCGCTCTTCGATTACATTTGCATACTGTGCTCTAAATTATTTACGTGGCTGCTTCTGTAGTCAAACGACGCTCCATAACGTTCTGGCATTCTGGTTACCGTGAAATGTAGCGACTTTATGAAATTCTGCAATGTGCTATACAGAATTCGGAATGAAGAGAAATCATTTTCGGTCTGCCGTAACAGAGCTTCCCCCACCTTGAACGAGGCCATCGTAGCTTTTCCCATGGCAATCATAACAAAAATCAATTCCGCGCAACTATCGGCACATCCGATAGTTTCCTCGCGAAACGAGCGGATGAGTACGGCGCGGCCTTTATTTGACAAATGTGCCGACCGACGCACGACATACATCATCGTTTCTCGCAGGGTTCGCCTTAAGCCGCTGTAAATTTACGAGGGTAACCGTGGGACGTGTCGGAATACGAATGCTTGCGTGCAGCGCGGCCGCGTAAAAGCCGACTGCGTTGGCTCAGACATCGCCGGAGGCTGCGCGCGTAAAAGGTGACACCTCAATTTAGCATAGACAATGCCTCCGAAATATATTGCCGTTCTCGCTGCAGCGAGAAAGAGTATTCGTCGGATATAACGAATCGCTTGCCCTAAGCGCTTCCGCGGATGGGACGTAAGAGCACTCGTGAATCATGCTTGCCGTGCGAAAAGGCTCCGCTAAAATGAACTCTAACGTTGACGGCAGCATGTTGACAAATTTATGTCTGACACACGATATTTCTGTGGCTTGGGTCTCCTCGCGGACTGCGTGAGAGATTCGAAAGTGGCGGAAAGTGTACCCATGTATTATGCTTTTTTCATCGACGTGTAGAAACGTAAAAACAATTTGACGTATTGGCTAGGAACGTCTGTTCATATACGTAGAGCAGTAACAGAACTTGGAATTTGGAATTAGCCAAGGCGTGAAATTACAGTCACGTGTAATTCAAATGTTGTGAGTATAGCAAAAATTATAACTCGGAATAAGTTGAAAATGTACAATGTACAGCAGAAAGGGGCAAACATAATGCGGGCCACGCAGATAAATCGCGTATAAATCATCTTTATAAAGTTCCCCACAGTCTCCCAAATTAATTTTCCTGTCGTATGCACGGCATTTCCAATTCCGCATTACTCCATATTTTCAACGTATCAGTTTCACGGCAATGTGAAACAATTACAGTGAGCTCGCGCAGGCATTTGATACAAAACTTATTGTTAGTTACGGAAATTAGAGGCAGTACCGCGTTCCGAATGTTGACATTACTTGGAGACAGTACCGTCGCAGGATAGCATTATGCTCGGAGTGTTGGGATAATGCTCGAACAGACGGAATTTGATTGTGGCATGTTACATGTTCGGGAACAATTGGGAGGATCGTGTAACACTTGTGCGCCGCATCCCTACCGTCATCCCCCTCCTCATCACCTCACCCTTTCCAGGTTTCCATGTCGTAGAGTGCATATTACGTCACGCAACGATCGAGAGGAAAACAACTGACTCCTTGTGCAGATCGTGTGAACGCTCGCCTCGTTTTGTCGTTTAACTTGCTTTTATTTCAGTTCTGGCCTATTTCATTAACGTGCCGTGCTCGGAAAGGGGCTGTTTAATGTAGCCATGATATAAGTGGGTTTGCGCTTGAATTTATAAAGGTGAGGTGTGTATTCTGGTAAAATTAGGAAGCCGGTGGTTACGCCACACATTTTGAAAACAGGTTCCCCTTATCGCATCGCTAATTTTCGGAAGAAGGATGGCAAAGTGGGCAGCGTTATTACGTAATCGGGAGGGGAAAATGGCTGGCTATCCGTGTTGCCCCGTGCCGAGCATACGGTCACGGAGATACTGCGAAAATATTCATTTTGCCGCACGGACGGGGATATTTCGTATGGGCGTCAGATGAGTAATTCCTCTAACACCTGATCCTCGTGTATCACCAGTCAACTTCTTAACCTCATTTACACCCCCATTATGCATTTTTAACGTTTTACCAGATCTCCCGCCCACTTGCATTCGTCGTGGTCGGATGCGATGCGACATTATCCGATTCTTGGGTGCTTCCTCTAATTACGTGACGACGTTATGTTTATTATTTAACCCCCGCACTGCGAATGTTCTCCCGACGCGACGGTGCGCTCACAATCAGCTACGCTCCCCGCGAATGCAGGGCTATTCATGGCCCGTACTGGTGTGCCTGTAGCACGGTCGTTCGCAATACTCTTACAGCCACGATAGTGGCGCATCAGTTATGCATTGTGCACCTCGAATTCGAACGTCTCCTACGAACTCATTCCGTGCTTATAATTGGGAAAGTCAAGGTGCGCGGACACGTATAAATAAGCACTTTTCTCTTGCGGTATTATTCTGTTTTTGGTATAAAACAAATCCGTTTTCATAGGACGGCCTGCTGTACAAGGACGCCGCGATAAAGTTGGCGTCGAATGCATTGAAAACGACGTTCGCGCGATGCATCGAACAAGCCAACCGAAATATGCGCGCTCGTAGCGGAACGTTATGAAATATTGTCAAGTCCCGGAGTGTCATCCGGGAAGAGATTTGCTCCAGACAACTCGATTATCACGCTTTCGTTGCATTTCAGATCGGTGTCGTGGAAGTTCATCGTCAGCGAATCGATCGACCAAATATCGCGATGCTCGGGGAGTCTGAAACGTTCAGCGAGGAGAGGCAGGGAAGCGAACTCTGAAATCAAATGCGCCACGCTGTGTCGACGCGCAATCGGCGTATCAGCGTTTCGAACGAAAAGGGGTGCCACTTTTTCACGCGCCACTGCTAGTACAACGAAGGACAAAAGCGATCTTCCTTGCCAAGGCTTGTTCTGAAGGAAAAATCAAGACACGTTAATCATCTTTAACTAGACAAGTTGAATGGACAAACGTTTTTTCCGACTGCCGGTCTTAAAGAATGACGTTAGCTGAGGCCTGCGGCTAATGTGCGGTAACGATCCTAGGAACTTTTGCGGGAAACAATGCTCAAACTCTGGCTGTGAAAAACGGGTAGAGAGGTAAAGTGCACAGCGTATGTCGTACGCAGTATAAGTAACGAGTGTTTAATGACAGAGTGAACATTTCATAGCGGAAAAATGTACAACACAAAGAACTGCTGACAATGGGATCTATCAGGGAACGTGAACGTGTAAAGTGATTATGAACATGGCTGCTCTTACAATGTTGGACGGGAGAGGAATTAAGCCGTACAAGAATACTGGAGCAGACTTTTATCAGTGACTTTAGGTCGTCGGGACGATTTCGAGAGCGGAAGGATCAAGATAATTTGCGGTTTAGTGCTGGACACTTGATCTACTTATTAATTAACGCGCTGGATGATTAGGAGACCGCTCGACCGTCGAGAAACATTGAGATGAAGCTGGGAGATAATATGACTATGGAAGGTAAGTGAATATTGTGGCTGTTATCTTGTCCAATTTATTTCGCTTCTGACAATGACAGTACAAATTGGTTGGACATAGTAAAATAATAACTAACTTATACAAAAAATTGCAAACATCTGTTATGTTAAACAAAACCACGCGCTCTCTACTGCAATAATTAGAAAATGCTTTCGGTGTGCCATCTCACCACGCTTTATCTTATAGTTGATTAAATATCGTGCGTCCCATCGCCACAGTTGATCCACGGACGCTGACGTAGTTTGAAAACATTTTCTACGGGCGGAAAGTTGAAAATCATTATCCAGGCAATTGCCTTGGACTCTGCGCCGCCTGAAAAGGTTATCGGTTTAGCGCCGCCTATGGGCCAAAACTTCCCTTTCAGTGGTTCACCGATGAAACGTGCTCCGGCTTCCGCACCCCATACCGTCAACTTTCGACGGATTTTCCTCCTAACGCCCGATTGGAAGAAGCTCTTGAGCATTGGGTTCGCTGAACCCACCCCTGTTACGATATTTATTTTTAGCCTTTAAAGACGTGGGCGGAAAAGGGACTTTGCCGACCCGACCTTCATTATTCATGTGTGTCCTGGCGACGTGGGGGTAAAAAAAAAACGTTGAGTCCTGCAAATGTATTGTACTGTTGTATATTTGACCTCGACTGGGGGGTGGTGCGATCAAAGAAGAAAACTTTCCTGTTTTCATTTGTCTACGAGATATTTTTCCTTAAATCGGGACATGTCGCAATGGAACAGTGAACTCACATATTGCTTTCATTAGTACTTACTCGAATTTCGGAATACAGAAACCACATTATTTTTAATATAACGTGCATCATCGTTGGAAGACGACGTGGTAATGTGTGATGTTTTAACCCGTATGACTTTATCTTTATTGCAGAGTTTGTATTGTATCTGCCTATGACGGCTATGATAATGAAATTGGGAGAGTGACTCATACTGTGTCTACATGTTTATAAAAACGTTATTGCACAATGCCGACTTCGTTTGTTGAGTACTTTTCTTTATCTTTGCAATTCGTGTAGCACGAAATAGGTTCACGATGAAGTCTTCCTCATATTATGGCGTGTACTGCCTCATTTAGAAAGGTTTGCGTGTTCCATATGCAAGATTGCGTTTTAACATTACCTTTTTAATTTCTGAAATAATAAAGTGACACTCATATTTCATAAAACAGGGTATGGTTTACCTTTGAAGATAAATATTAATTTAAATATTAAAATGATATTATACATACACGAGAATCATGTTCTAAAATGTCGACTTGTTGATATTTTAGTCTATAAATGTATCGTGTATTAAGTTTATCACTTGATGTACACTAAGAATATAAAGTTTAAAAAATGATTATAATGTAAAGAGTTTTTAAATGATTTGTTTATATTTTTATTGCAATAACTTACGGTGATTATTGTTATGTTGACATTGTTATCGTTTTCAATTTTTCTTTAATTGCTTGTTCCGCCGTTAGCAGTTATTTTTTTGCATACCAATTTAAATAGATTTCTCCAAATTAAAATGGTATGCATCAGAGGCTTCAATCTGGAAACGATCTCGTACCACACAATGTTCTCCTTCCAATTAATTAACTTTGCACGTTGACATGTTCGTGATCGCTGGTATGTGAAAAAAAATATGTACATAGTTTGTAGAAAAACTAAATATTCCGCTACTTTATTCGCCCGCGCACCATGTTAATCGACGCTTCGTTTCTGGGTAATAATTGTTCCGTCGATTATATTAACGCGTAAACTGAAATTTCTCCCTGAAGCATGTTGCGCGTCACGGAACGTACAAAGTAAACAACTCAGGCAGTTTTCATCAAGCGCAGGAACATTTAAAGCGAGACTAAACTGCTGGACACGCAAACTTGTGCTGTTTCAGTTTCATTTTCAGTATCGATAGAAAAGTTTATACGTGGTTTGGTACTTCGGCCCTTACGCAGAATTAGACCGTGGTTCACAACCGAAAGTTAACGGTTTGATCGGGTTTACCGTCAGCGGAGTGATTAGAGCACACGCGAATAGGCAGTTGTCCCAACGTTGCCGTAGAATTTCGACAGTTCCTAGTTTTACATTCCTGTTCGCTCTCACGCGACATTATTAGGCAGACATGCGTAATCCTTGTTTCAAAGTTTCTTGCCTTTCCAGTAATATTTCGGGTTATTTATAAAGTTGCGTTGAAGAATCCGTTAAAACGAGTCAAGAACAGCTCTAATGTTTACGTGCGCAAACAAGCATTTGCCTCCTCTCTATCGAACATACGGGACAGCTCTGTATTTACATGCATTTCATATTCGTTTGCATTCTGCGTCTTCTTATGCACAAATAGAAATAGGCAAGTGTGCGTGTACACGTCGGTATGTGTGCGCACGAGTCAGCATGCAAATGACCTGATGCTGTTTGGGGAACTTTTTCACCAAGTCGTGACATCGATCGATGACATCGTCGATGACCCAACTGAGTAGCGAGTGTCAATGGTGGCTCATGAAAGAGAAAAACGGTGATGCGATTGCGGAGAGGCGTGCCGGATAGTCGCGTTTCAAACGGTCGAGAAATAAAGAATAGGCGTCGGGAATAGACACGTAGGTAGCGGGGAACAGGGGGCCGAAGAGACAGACGTTACACGACCTTTAATCAAGTTTGCGCTGATTAATGCTTCCGACGGCGATTGCAAACGAGCTTCCGTGCTTCTCCGTTCCTCTTTTCTCCATTCCTTCTTGCCTGTTTTTGTCTATTACTGTTTTCTACCGCTTGTTTCTAGCACATTTTCCCCACAGCCTTTCTTTTTCTCGTTGTTTCGGCGTGTATGGCTGCCATTCTTTCTTTGACGTTGATACGAGTATGTGAGACACGATGACGATTCTATGGATAGTCTTTTCTCAAGCGTGACGTAACGTCCGTCATTCGGGAGGCAAAGCGACGGTGGGAAGCGTAAATCGTGTGTAAACCTCAGCTTTCGTGCGGTTGCGACGTTTGACTAGATTCAGCTGACGAGGGAAGCTAAGCAAGTGTCGGATTTTATTCTCCTTGAAATATGTTGTTATGCACTGTTATGTGCCCAAAGAGTTTTCCGCCTTTGCAAAGTTGTCATATCTTCAAAATGATTGTAAGTTTAGCGAGCAGTTTATTTTTATTATAATTAGTCATTTACCACAGTTCTAAATTATTCTAAAGTTGATATGTTACCGCTTATCCATGTGCCGCTTCAAATAACCATAAACTCACACAACATTAGCCAATCATTTGCGGTAGTATATACCTACTATGAATAACAAGCCACTCTTATATATGTACATAAGAATTCGTTCACCTATCGCTTAAGCAATGCGAAGTGTAACATTTGAGCTTAAAGAAGGTAATATTTGCACATGTCTTTATGGACTGTGTGTACTAAATTAAGTTCTTTGTCTTTCGTTTTATATACTGTACTTAACGAAATGTTTTACTCTCGTCGCTTTAACTTTATTTATGCGTTTCCGCTAACGTTTTGGTCAAATTTGACAGCTTGTTCGCATTTACGACATTCCATTTTCCATCGCGTATATATTCTTCTCTCACTCTCTCCCTCTCTCTTCAGTGTGTCCACATGACCGCAGTCTGAAGGTCTCATTACACTTAAGAGGAGCTTAAAGGCCGAAGAGACGTGCATTCGTACAAGAAATCCCCCAACGGAACGTTTACTCGCGTCCGATAAACATTTCTGTGGCGCCCAAACGACGGCCTTGCTCTGTATTTCTCATTCTCCCCCATCCCTCGATCGCATTCTGCTGTACCTATACGCGCTTTTCGTCGTTCCTGAATCAATTCATGGATCACTCGACGCAGTCTCGCTAATTTTGCAAAAGGAGCTGTAGCTTGATGCTCTCTCCACACATGTGATTTAGTAATGGAAGTGTTTAGAAACGTATTAAACATATTTTTGCCCGTTGCTCCGAAACAATTTTGTTAGAATAAGTAAATAAAAGACTTGCAGTCCGTCGTAATTCCCTCATATTGTTCGACGCTAAGCGCTTTTGTCAACTCAAGTGAAAGCTCACATGCATGTGAATCGTATTTATATGTTTTCTTCCTTGGTTCGAGAAAACATTTTCATCTCGACCAACAAATACTCGTCGTTCTCGTGGCTCTGTTCTTTAAACCGGAAGAAGAAAAACTTTGCTCAACCTCGACTGCGAATCGAGAAGTAAAGTCACCCACATCTACGCCTTTATGGTCCGTTTTTTGCTTCCGCGGATTTTGCGTTCACTACGTGATTTGCAATGCAAATGCACGTTCCCCCGATATCGACGCATGCGCACGCTGCATTGCATTAATGTGAATTTATGGGGCAATAACTGAGTTTGACGTTTCTTGAGAAATGGATGTGAGCGTCACACTTACGATGACAGGTGTTGTCACGTAAGACCGGAAAGGTAATGCACGTTACCTTTTCAGAATTAGATTAAGAGAAATTATGTTCATTGTGTGTAGTCGCGCTTGTCGTTTGTTTGTACACTGTAATACAAATAAGTCGTAAAATAATTCCATTACTCCCAAAGCATGATCATACGAAATGCCATTCAACATGATGATCATCTTAACAGTTAATTACGTCGACTCATGGAGGTGACATGATCACTACATTGATGCCAATCGCAGATCGTTTTCGCGGAGGTCAAATAATGTTGACCACTTAGCAGCGGCAAGGTTACGCGCTTTCATCCAGCGTCACGTATTCCAGCGCGTAATGGAGCTCAAAGGGAGTAAAGGGAAGTTAGTGGAGAGTGGTTATAGGCAAAGAGGAGGATATGGCCGAGATAACATACGGAGTCTGCTGAGAGAAACTCGAGCCACGCGGTCCCTTGACGATTCAGCAATTGACCCGTGCCCACATACTGTCTCTCCGGTGCCTGTCCACTAGCTGCATTTCGTTCCTGTTAGTAGTTTCACGCTCATGTCATTCTCAGGGTAACTCTCTCCCTCGGCGTTTTGCTTCATCATTTGATTCGACGCGGATGTCAACTAGTTAATATTGAATAGAAGAAACATTGTATTTAGCAAAATCTTGACCCAACCCTATTTAAAACCGCGTGTTTTACCCGTAGTCAGAAAATCCGACACTTTCCTCTTCATTACTCGACGGTGTCACTGATGTCTGGTGTTGACATCGGCGTTATCGGATGAAACATCGAGTCAATTCTCGCATGACAAACGCCAGACAGCGAGAACGATCATTTGTGCACGTACGACGCCGACCTTAAAGTTCGTGGGCGTCAACGAAGTAACGCATTCGTCCGACTGACAATGCAGCCAGACACAATAACGCATCACGGCCGGCGAATGCATTTCATAACATTGACCTGTACTACGCGTAAGGTATTCTTCCCGTCCCCGAGAGCGTTTCCAATCACGAGCACCAACGGGAGTCGCTCATCAAACGTAAATATTTGCGTGTATGCGTTTCATGCATACAAAACTGAAAGTTCCTCACTCCTCGTGGGCGTGTCGCGTTATTGCTGACTCTTAAAGTTCAACGCTGTTTTCTCCTGTACTGACCCTTTTGCACTCACGTCTCACATGCGCCACGAAATAGTAGAAAGCTGCAAGACAAACTCCGAGCCAAAGTGTTTGCCCTGAAACGTTCCATGCTCGGTCGAGTGTGGATTCAAATGTTGCTAATTTGTTGGAATCCAGCAAGTCCAGACGGAACGAGGCTATACGTGCCATGTACTTCTCAGTCCACTTACATCTTAAACGTATAATTAATTCTGCTCTAAGCCTCGCGATAAACGACGATAAGCAGCGCAATTTCGCGCATGCACGTCGCGTGGAGTTACGTGCGACATTGAAGTTTTGCATCGATACGAAGTAATTTGTTCCGTGTTTTACGGAGCGTTGACTGTGTCGTGCCCTGTCGATTCTGTCCTTGGTAGTGCTGTTGGGACGCATATGTCAAGCCGCGGACGGGGGTTCAAACTTTACGGGACGCGCGTGGTTCCATTAAAACTGCGACGCGGATATTGCGCGCTTACGAAAACAGACCTAGTTCTTCCAATGTTAAAACTGTATGCCGCATTACAGGGCAAATCTTGATTTAGTCGGATGGTAGGTCTGTGACATTGGTACGCGTTGAGTGCCCACGAGGTGTTCGCTGGACTGATCAGCGAACTATAATAAATTATTGCCTGCAGGTGTTCTCCCAGGAAGAGAAATTGGAAATTGTGTCAGTTCTTCGTGTTACATGACAAGATTTCTGGAAATTTGTGGAATAGTGAAATACAGTACCTATACGACGTTTGGTCATGAATTGGTAAAGAAAAATGATTGCTGTCTTTATGACTTTGTCTGAGAGGAGTGAAATTTGAGAATGCAAAGTGGGTCGGCCTTGTTTGGTTTCATGAATTCTACAGGATGTTCGTAAAGCGGGCATTCAGATAGCAGTTATCTCGCAGTAACTTTCCTTGTCAAGATCATCTAGCAGTGACAATGAGTCGCTTTAGCGTAGTTACGATGTCATTACATATGACGAAGTCGTCTTGTTTCATCGTTAGTTGCAAACTTCGCGCACATCAGATCGTCATTGCAATTGCGAAACTTCTGAATAGTTCATAATTTCCAATGCAAGTCGTAATTGTAATAATTTAAGCTCTACCAAACTATGGAATGATTATTCAGGGCTAATACAGTTTTTCGCCCGGCGAGAAGAGCGAACGGATTTGAACGGAAACTGGTTTCCCGTTAACCGACAACCTCGCTTAATCGAGTCAAACTTATTGTCTGACCGTAAATTCCATTTACCTAATATGAGACACTTTACCGGACGCGCGGTGAACAAAAGCCATGCACATTACGCGTTTCAACGTCGGCCCAGAGACATGTCCTTTTGTAGCGTGTTCCACGGGTTGAGAACAGTTTATAACAATGGAAACTCTTCTTTTTCGCGGTTCCCGCGCAGATTGACAAGAGAATAAAGCCGCTAATACTGCTGTAGTTTGATTGTATCGCTTTAGGACACCGCGTATGTATATTGGTTACAGTGCACAGGATATCGCTGCATTCATAATGATAAACAATGAATCTACGCAATCGATGACTGCACGATATTCTCCCGGCAATTGACTCCAATACACTTCTAAATATTGTGAGATTGGCAAAGTGCTACCGGCTAACCGATGGTAGAGTGAGATCGATCGGATACAGGTTTCATCAATTTCCGACAGCAAAGCTGCGCGGCAAACTGCGAGAGAAAACGCGCTCGCGGCCGGATGTAGCTTTCATTTTCGCGAAATCCGCCCCTTTGGAATCGGGTCAATCTGATAGCGAGTCGATTTGATTTCCTGGTTGCAAGTGCCTCGACCTCTTTATCGCTCCACGGACCTTCGCGAAGCATAATTTGATTCCGATGGGACACTTCTCTTTTCATCATACTCACTCTCTTTCTCTCTCTGCCTCCTTGCTTTCTGTTCCTCTCTGACTCATCATCGTTTTCTCACCTTTCTTATCTCACTGTTCTTTATCGACGGGGGAACCTAATTATTCTGTGGAACTTGCTTCTTTATTTTATATATGGATACGTACGTAATGTGGAACAGTTGTGGAAAAAATGTTTTATACATGAATTTTTTACCTCACTTGCCTCAGGTGTCTCACATAATTAAATTACGAATTGCACCAAAAACAAGTAGATAATGAATAAACAATAGTGCGATGCTAGGCAGTTGTACGCCATTTTAGCGTAACATGCCGTTCAATCTAATAAACAAATTTCAATCCTTTCCATGCGGAGGCGTATAATTTGATCGAGTCATTCGCTTTGATCAAAATCCGTAACAGCTTCATTTACGAGCGGGCGTAAATGCTTCCAATGAACGTTCGGCTTTATGCTATTATTGCATATGTCCGTTTCGTGCTAATTGAATGATTACAACTAATTGCTGTGCGTTATTACGACAAAATGTAGCTAAGTGCTGGAGCAACTTTTTGCAATGTCACGCGCTTGCCACAAAAACGAGCAGAGTCTTGACTCCCGGCTGTGAGCAGTGTATCAGTTTATCGCGAATCGCTGCTTCGCTTTCCCGCCCTTTGGCGTCTGCCGACAGAATGAAAATAACCGCTCGCTCGTAAATTCGTTTTTACTCGCAGACGACTCCTTGGAACGACGAATCGTGTGCCGGCTGCCGGCGCGGCGCGCGCGTTAACCGTCCACATCGTACATCATAACCGTTTGGCAGCTGAACTTTATAATTAGAGAATGCCTGGGCCGACGGGATCGATGATGGAGCAAGGGTGGGAATGATAAAATACATAGGACGGAAGGGGAAAAGAGAGGCGGTGCGAAAGTTTGAGGACGAATATGAACAGTGGCTGGCAATTAACAAAGCTCGATCAGGGGCTTCTTCGGACGAGGCCACTGGTGGCGGCCACCGGTGGACACCGCTCTTGCGCGAATGCAGTAAAACGTGCCTTCCAATTAGTAGCCTAAATTCGAGATTGTAGGTAAAGGAGTATCGGTTTTCGAGTGAAATCCTTTCAAGAGGCCCAAAAATTAGCCGATCCCGCGGCTCTCGCTAATTTAGCGCGTGTTCTCGCCTACGGGCAAACTGATCCGTGTAATTCCGTTATAATCGCCAGCCCATTGTAATGCGCGGACAAGAGCGAGGAGATTTGCCTCTACAGCCTGGCGACGCGCAGACGGCAGCGGACGAGAATTTGCGCAGCCAGTGTGTAGTTAAGCGTGGGCTTTACGCGAGCACGCTCTGCTTGAATAAATTTTCAAGATTGTCGGCTGGCCGACCGAGTTTTGGACTTGTAGACTTCTGGGGCGAGAACAGATTCTCCTTTACCTACTGCTAGACCACCGTCGCCAGGTCGTAAAGGACAATGTCACGGAGCAATTAAACGTTCCGCTTTTTGATTTTCACATTGGGAAAAGACAATTTTTATAGATGTTCATTTGTGCCAATTTTTCAACTGGTAGCACAAAGCATGCACGTACTATTACAAACTGCATACAATATTTTAGAAATTTAATTATATAATAATCATTTGTTATCTTTCAGCGTGCAACATGTGGGGAGACGTGTGTCCTCGAAAATGTCGACCTCCTAGAATCGGTGATATTCCAAAGTGAGTAATAACCAGATAACCTCCATTACTTTTTGACAAATTTCTTGTGAATTGTCATTCATATTCCGATATTCTACATCCATTTGTCTACGTAATACTGACAGTGTAAAGAATTGTATCGTACCTTGTGCAGAAGAATTGTTGGAAACATTGACGGAATTCCTAAACAGATAGTAAATCGAAGGTGGTTGCATAGACACCATTAAAAGTTCATATTTCATAAATTAAATGAAATGTAAAAAACAAAAGACGTGGAAACAGAAAGAACGAAAATTAAGGGGATGAAACAAAAGTGAAACAGAGCAGCGGGATGTGAAGGGAAGTGAGTGGGAGATACAATCTATTTCAATATCAACCCTGGCGTGCCATGGATTGTTTCGCGAATTTTACAAAGGTCACTAAGCGGACGTGTCCTCTAATTACTCTACAGGTCTACAGTTTGGTATAATAACTGTTCCGATTAAAGCCACGTTAATCAAAATGCCCACGTAAAATGCGGACTCTTCCAAAGCAACGTTCTTGTGACAAAGAATATTCACTCAACTCGTGAAAAATGTCATTAAAGAGTGGTAAATAGCATAAAAATGTCTGAAGACATAACATTCAGCATTTACCTGTAGGCACGTCAATTGAATGTTTGCCGCAAAAAATGTTATCGCGCAGCTGCAGACGACAAATATTTGTGTCCTCTCGTTCGATATACCCCGCATGCGCAGGAGTTAAGTAACAGACGTGACATCGCATCCATCGGAACGGAGGCTACGTGTGTCTCTTAAGCTGTCGTAGATGATTATGCACGGATAAGCAGTGGCGGTTTGTATCGTGCGATGGTAGATCGGAGCACGGTCGAAGGAGTTCGTCGATGATCGAGCGGGAGCTTCGTCGAAATTATGCGAAGGATGTTGTTGTTACGAGCAAAGGCTGCGCGAGGATCCTTGAAATTGTCGGGGGTGATACGCGCGCGTTTCTGTCGCATTGAGCGTATATTTATTCAAAATTTTATGACATCACCCATAGTAATGGGTCATCATTTCTGCGACGATTGTATTCTTAATTTTACGATTTTCGTATTGTCTCTCTCGCATCGAATGCAAAGTGTCCGTTAATGTTGAAATGCAAATCCCTCAGAAGAGGATTCTTGAGCGACGCATCGTGTGTCTTTGCCAAGTGGTACTTGCCAGCAACTTCTGTGGCGGCCAAGACGGCATAGTGGTCAATTAATCCTGACCTTCGGCGCTATCGTAGTCACAGTCAACGAGGAGAAGAGAAGAAAGAAAGGACGTGGAAGGCAAGAAGCGAGGCTTACTCCTCCGTAATGCATCTCGACATGCAAATGATATTTTTAACTCCGCATCGAAGTCGATCGATAAGCTCCGAGGCAGCTCGAGGCTACGTCTAAATAATTGCCCCTCGGTCCTCTCCAACGTCAAAAGCAGTTCGTCCCTTTCCTTTGCTACCCTTCAACACCTTTTGTCCTTACCTCTTGTTCTTTCTTTCATTCACTACACACTTTCTGCCCTTACTCTCGTTTCTCTCTCTCTTTCTCTCTCTCCCTCTTTCATTCTATCGTTCGCTAGTTTCCACTCTCTTTGCCTTTGTACTTTTCTTTTTTATTTTCAACTGCTTTCTCGGATCTACCCTCTTCTCTTGTCCTTGTCAACCTTTGTCTGGCAAGTCGTTCACGTTGGAGCCTTATCTTTCCTCCAGTTCAAACACCTACTCACGTTTTTGCCGATAATTAATTTGTCCTTTAACTCGTCTGTTTCCTGAGACGTACGAAGGAAATGAGAGAGAGGAGCATTAGACAAGAAACCGTCCGAAAGTAAATGCCGTACTGCATCAATGTACAAAAAGTACAATTTTTCATACCTATGTGTGTCTGATTGTCTTACCGCAAAAATTGTGTTCGACTATTAAAAATTCACTACATACGTAGAATATACGATTAACATAATAATCAAAGCATAACTGTATTAAAAGTAAGACTCTACTAAAGGATATTTAGAAACTTTGAATACTTCATACTTATAACCAATAATCTATGTAACCGAATGAGAAGATAGGGTAGAATTCAAACGTGCGGAGAAGAGTAATTGGCGCAAACAGTAATGATCAGAAAGACAGAGAGCAAAAGAGAAACGCAGAGGCAAAGGGAGAAAACAGGTGAAGAAGAGAATGAGAGTTGGCGTCACGGAGGCGGATAATATAGGATATTTTAAACTCAAGCTTAAGGACGATCGATAAGCCCCACCGTGGTGCGGATTATCAAATCTAGATGAACGATCAGGAACACGAATGTCCGAGCGTTGCGCGGAACTGAGGAGTGCCGTGTCCAATTTCAGACCGACTTGTATCGTACCTGGTATTTGTCTCCGCGAACTTTCATACCATCAACTTCCTGATGTAAATTTGCCTGTTGCGTCCTGCAAGATTGCATGCATCGCTGCTGGTGCTTTGGTACATAGTAAACAATTTTTAGCAAAGCGATATGCATCGATTCACGAGTGATCTGCCAATTGAACCGTGTGACGGAAGCGGCGGGATAAATTTCGCTCGATGATTTTACACGGTAAAACCGAAATAAAGGTCTTGTTTGTAAGATCACTTTTGGATCTAGTAAAAAGATTGTTTCGGTTATCTCATAGGTGAGAGTGCTGTGAACTACTGAAACTTTTCTTTCATCCGAGTCTGCCAATAGTGGAACTCGCTTGATTTACAATTACATTGGCAAGATGTTAATTATCACGTTTTTCAATGAAGCGGCTCTCGACATTCATCGGAACACCAACTTTCAATTACGGCCAATACGTCGGGTACACTTGTACCAGAATTACCAATGCGGAAAGGAATATCGATTGGCCACTTCTTCTCGTTCGAGTTTGATTGCGACGACCGATAGGAGCAGAAAGTTTCTGAAACACTCTGTGGCCCGATGCGAGCGGATTGAGCGTTCGCCATTTTACGTGAGATCGCTTTT
Source organism: Priocnemis perturbator (assembly GCA_963942575.1). NCBI lineage: Eukaryota > Metazoa > Arthropoda > Insecta > Hymenoptera > Pompilidae > Priocnemis > Priocnemis perturbator. The sequence continues at coordinate 7,744,013 of OZ012645.1, read as the reverse complement.
CAACGACTTTCGAACGCGAGTTTAAAGTGAGGCGAGTGGGCATTTGGCGTGAGCGCAATCAGATTTAAGAAAAGGAACAATTTGAATGGGGAATGGATGAAGAAAGCCCTCGAAGAGAGAGGGGAGGAGGTTGAGATACATCGAGGTTAACCGCGTGCACGGGAGGTCGTGAGTGTCTGCTTCGTTGAGCTTACATTGGCTCGCAGAGCTTTCAGTTCGGCGGAGCGGATCAAAGCGAGCTTTTCACCCACGTATTTGTATATATATATATTGATATCTACACGTCTGTATCTGTGTACGGCGTGCCATATTTGACCCTTCCTTCTCCGCCATTGCCCAGCGACGGACTGCATGTAGGAGTGTGTTCACATATCGCGGCTTAAGTACTTTGACGCAGGTGAATTGCTTCTTGGGTCTGGACAGTGCAAATTTAACAAGCGGCAGCGCTGTACGAAAGCTTTCACGTGTATATACGTTTCAAACGACTTGCGGACTAAGCAAAGTTTTAAGTAATACTTTTTCTGCTCTCTCCAGCCGGAGCAGTACGTTTGACAGTATGAGAAATACGTCCTATCAAATCGTGTGCTGGCAATAAAGTGTTTTTTATGCTTAACTCACGTTTCGTTAAAAATGGAAAGATCATTCCAATCCGCAATTTGTCACATAGCGAGGTCGCGCATGGGTACGTTTGTTTCATGGCATCGGCCTTCGGCGGAGTTTTGGAAACTGTGCAAATTAATCAATCATGAAAACAATTTCGATAAAAAGTTAATAATAGCAATTTGTAGCTTCTTTATGGTGTTCCATTAGCGCTTCGAGCATTGGTTCATTTAATTAATTCGTAATTCGGAGAAACGCATATTCCATATTTTCGATTTATCTTCCAAGTATAATCAACCTGTATTTACCTAACCCGCGATTTTCGTTGGGTATTTTTTTCGAAAACGAAATTGACGAATTACAGAGTCCTATTTGAACAACGACATTGGCGCGGAGCTTTTTTCGGTCCCTAAGAGTATGTAATATTGCTGTCGAAATTGAAGCTCTAGAAGTGCTCAAGCATTTAAATTCTCTCCTCGCGTGACTCGTAAGCATGATTTCCTTTTATTCTCCCTTCGTACTTCGCGCACCGGCGGCGCGTGTATGCCTGCGAAATCGTACCTATTAGCGTGATACTTCGGTATACATTGCGCTAGGTCATACAACTCGCTTATCGTGACATCTGAATAGAGTGATTTATTGTTCGGTTTTCACTGAGACGCGCCCTTCGTAATTATAACGTCGGCCAAGAGCACTAAGCGAGTTTTTCATATCGTCCGATGCAGGCTTAATTATTGTTGTCCAAACGACCATGAATACACTATACACCCCAGCTATCTGAAGTCATAATTCTCCCAGTGTGAACAGTTTGCCGCGTCATTGGGTTTATGTTAATGTTATTTTTCGCGTAAATTGTATCCAACCTGACAACGCTACGGTGCTGGGTCGAAGCAAAGAGAAGAGTATTTAGTTGGACGATGGAAAGCGAAGAATATCCTCGGGTAAATGACTCTGAAATCGATAAAAGGCAGAGAGTATATCCGTATTGATTAATAATTGAATCAACCGTCAATAGAAGCGTACTATCTTTCGCTATTGTCTCTTATTAAACGATTTCCGATATCCTGTCTTAATACTTCTGCGCGGCCACACATGTCTCCCCTTCCCTGTCTATCTCTCTCTCTCGGAACAACAGCAGAGAAAGAATAACGACAGACGTTGTTGGACTGTCGATGGCAGGAACTAATGCGTCAGGCGGCTCAATAATCCTAACGATCAGCGAGTATAAGGATCAAACATATACTACAGTAATTATCACGTTGGGCATCTGTAAGCTATAACCGTTCAACTAAATAGCCTAAAATATCGACATTATTATCATGTAGATTATTTTTAAATATTAATGTAATTTATTAATATATTTAAACTAAATATCGGTTGAAGTTTGTACGGAAAATGATAGGCGGCTTGTTGCAGATCGATGGATGTGTCGATAACTGGGTACTTTACCCTATGTCTTTTACGCATTAGCCTTCTGACGGAATTGGTGGTAACATAGATTCACGATTGAATAAATTGATTAGCGCAACTAACCGGCATTATCGCCGATGACAATTGAAGCGTTCAACTGAATAAGGGTCTATGTTACAATTGGCTAACTTTACAGGAGGAGCGATTCGATCGATCTCTTAACTTGTTTCAGATGTTTGCAAGCTATATTAATGCAGCTACCACTGATCATTGAGGTAGTTAAACGGCCTCGCGCTGTGCTCGTTCGATGTTCGTGATTAAAGTGAATTATACCGAGTGTAAAACAAAAATATTCGTGACAACCGAAGTAACTGTTTACCTAAAAGCGTGCGTAGTATACTCGTGTACTCGTGTATAGCACAGTTCCTGTTTACGCAATTGCGAGTACGATCGCGTCAGGTGCAGCTCCTTAGATTAAATGAAACTCTCCTGCGATCACGAAAAGCATGAAAGCAAAAGGAATTTCCGCTGACAGTCATACACGCGAAAGGACAAGCAATTCGTACGATCGGCGATGACATTAATTATCACCACTGTCACGTGTAATTACTCAGGGACATCTGGCGTGTTTTGTCGTCGTTGGGCGTCATATGCAAACGGTTCAGGCAGACTGACAATGAGTGTAACCGGGCGCCCTGCGCTGAGTTGCCGCGCCTTCATTTTCTCAGCTCCTTCCTGATACTACTCCTACTGCAACTTTGAATATTCCATCTATTGGTGAAAAAACTGTTTGCCTTGTTATTTGCCATTTAAAGAATATGACGCAACCACATTTTCTTTCGAGACCCTAAGAGCCTTCGCACGAGACTTAAGAGAATTTAGTTCAGCGAATGCTTTCCGGGGCAGTTTTCCCATCCGCGCGTGTAAGCACTTGGTCCAGCGAATCGTATTTCGTGGATACACTTACTCGCCACTGCAGTGCGCCGTAGCAAAGTTCATTTTAAGACCGTTCGAGTGCTTTTACGCACCGAAAGGCGCACTGAGCAGGTTAAACAATATCGAGCAAATTGCTACTTGCTCGCATCGATGATTCAAGGCTCTTGATTTGAAGAGACTTCGAGCGTACGTGGCTGCAATTCGCGTTAGTGGTCGTTTGAGAAAGCTGGCCCGTTCTTTAGAGACCGAGACACTTCGGTGGCTTTAGTTGGATCAACCTTGGTCAGGGTAGTTACGATCTTTGTGTTCTTAGTTACGTACGTGTGTAAATAGTTTGTGCAACATGTGTACAACATATAAAATGACAAATTTGATACTAATTAACTCCTTCATATTGTTAGACAGTTATTTATTTTCATTAGGTTGTCCAGGAAAAATAATCGGCTGCATGTCACTGGCTTTATTTTCCATTGAAAACATAATTTTCACAATTTCGAGTAATTTTGCAGTAACGATAAACTAAAAATAAACACTTACGTTGGCGCTTCAATGAAAATGGTTGCATGCACCGCGCATTACATTCGAGTTGAACTCGCATTTAGTTCAACGATCCAAATCAAAAGTTTCGTGTTTCAAAAGTTTCCACGACGAAAACGACACCCCTGACGAGTATCGCGAATTTCCTCATGCGCTCTTGAAGCAGATCGAATTTCTCCGAACACTCTGCAACATTGAAAGGCCTCGAAGCCGCCGAGCTCTGTACTCGACGCGTGCAAATAAACTGTGCTCACAGTATCTCGAAATTTGCAAGTTATGATGCGCGGACCGGATTCGAATGAGTAGGATGGAATATTGCAACGACGGGATGCCTCTCTGTCTCTCTCTGTACATCTGCCCGATAGATTAAACAATGCAGCACCACTTAGTATTTGTCTACGTACGCTGCCAGACAAACAGCCGCGTCTCTGTAACATGTCTGACAAACTAAATACCATCGAGAGCGATTGTAATAAGGTGTAGTGGAGCACTTGCTAATGGAAACAAGCATGTTACTTCAGACGTAGCCTCATTTTTCAGCATAGTAACGGCAACGCATTAAATGCGCTCATTAACCTTATATATCATTATGTCAGAAATAGCACGTTTCTTTCAAGATCGCATTACAGATTTTGTAACGGACGCTACTTTTAACCTGTGTTACGTAACGAAATAATAGTGCAACGACATTATTCTCTCTAAAGTTGGCGTCACGCTTGAATAAGTGAATATAATACTAGACTCACGAGTTCGTCTATCAGTAACTTTAGACCTTTTTCTTAACCTGCCATTAGCGCGTTTTAAATAACTGAGCCTCGCGTTAGATATGCAAACAGTCTCGCCAGTGGTACATTCAGCGTTGTCGAAACTATTCATATTAATCTCAGTTAAATTAAAGTATCTCTTAAATAATAAATCGCGCGCAATACATAGCCTAGCATTCGATGTAAATAGAAATGGAGGAAACCTGTTACCTATTGCGATAATGTTCACGCGACGACTACCGGCGTCCACGCAATGACTTTCGAAAGAGTTTGAGACGATTGCACTCCAATGTCGCGGTCATGGCTGAAGGAGGAGCAGGAAGTGAAGGAGAGAACGGTTTAAGCGAGGACTTAGAGAGCCGTGGAAAACGGCGCTGGGCAGTTTGCCAAAGTGTGCGAATCCCTACGAGCCCTCTTTTATTTCCAAGAATCTGCCGCTGGACTCTTTCGCGCGAAGGAGGGTATGATATTTGGATTGAACGGTGTCAGTCCTGTTATGAGTGACCACTTCAGAGCCTCGCTAAATCGTTGCTTTTCCGACGTCTACCCTCTTTCAGCAATATACAAAACTGTTTAATAAAATGTGCCGGTAATCATGAAAGTGGTCTAAACGTGTCTAAAAGAAAAATCAGATTTTCGAGTTAAGTCATTGTTACAATCCTAACGCCACAAATAACGAATGCGGTTTAAAGTGTATCACGCGACAATCCAGTACCTATATCCGTATTTTATCGTAGAACGTAGATAAGGACAATAGAGCATATGAAGAAATGTTTGTAGCACTAGATGGTAGGGTATCTACGTTGAATATTCTACGTTCCGAAAATGTGATGCCTTATTCCCGTGTCGCGTACTCACGATGGCCCTTAGTTTATGTGATCAGCTTCGATAGAAAGGGGCCAGGTTATGTTCCATGAAGATATTGAAGGACCAAGGGACCCGTTGAAATTGGAATAGGTACGCCGTAGATATTTTATATGTTCCGTTCAATTTTTTTCCTGAGCGATTGTGCATTGCAAAAATTTGCGATTACTATTAACAATGTTCTTATTTAATGAAATACCTACAATGTGAATTAAGTAATCTGTGAGACGTTTCGGCATAAGTTTTTCTCCATAATATGTTCAATAGTGCTGCATTGCGCTTGTATTGCTGTTTTGCTTGATTTCTGTCACTCACGAATCTGAATACTTATCAATTGTAATCACACCGAAAGCGAATTTTATTTTTCTCTCTTCCGTATACGTATTCTCAGCTCTACTTTATTTTCCTGGCACGATAGTAATGGCTGCTGTCGCCAACACTCTATAGATCACAAGATTATCTGCACTACAAAGAACACGGCAGCATATACTCCCTAACAATGTGTGAAGCTACAAACTTTCACCCGCATCGGAAACTTATCCTTCCTAAGCAACACCATTAACGTGACCCCTACCCTTTAAAACCCGGACGGTTTTCGAGAAATCCTTGAGACGCGAGGTACAGGCATTACTCGACAACTATACGACACCGCTATGTGCTCGATTTATCATTGACATGAAATAATCTGATGAACGGGCGGGGAGCATTGAAAGTAAATCGAGGACTGACAATTAAGTTTGCAGAGAATATTTTGGACGGCACCAGTAACGGACGACCGTGACGTTCAGGTAAAAGGCGCCACGAGAGCGACGTGCTTCCTCGAGAAATCATTGGGCCGCTCGGATAGAATATTCGGTGACTGCTCCCACATGGAAGGAGTCACGTAACTGGAAGCCAATCGCGTTTGGACGCGTGCCCGGAGAGAGGGTGAAATCGCGCCGGTTCATTCATACGTTCCTTCTTCTTCCGTCGATACGCAATTCGACGTCTCCCCGGTGCCGGACGATGGACCGCAAAAGATGCAGGGCGGGGAACGAGGCTGACGGCAGTGGCAGCGGCGACAGTGGTGGTGGAACGCGGGTACGCGCTCCAAACTCCGTGGCACGTAGTCGAGAACCGGAGAGCACCGACGACTGAGTCTGTCCGCGGCCGCGGGTCCGTTGCAAGCCGGAAGCGCGCCGTTTGCCGCGACTCCATTCCCCCGACGTACATACTGCCATAAGTACGCGTAATCGCTGCCACGTACTCGTATGTGCGTTCGATTGATCTAAGGCATTTGTTTGTCCTCGCTTCGGGCCAAACGGACGTTGCGTTGGGGCGAGTGCGATGTGTCGGCGGGGATTTTAGTGGACTTTTAGGAAGGATGTTGAATTATTTTTAATCGTTCTTACGTTAATGACGGAAAACGCGCCTTACGTGGGGAATGTAAAGTGGAAAAAGATGTGTAAAGTGTGATATGATAGACTGATTATCTACAGACTCTTGGATTATTATCAGGTAACGTTAGAAATATTACTGTATGGAAATAAATAAGAACATGAGGACACCAGGATGACATAATTATAAATAACTATAAGTAATCGTTTATCTAATTGTGAAGTAGTACTGGTAATAGGTGTTTGTATGGAGACCTTTTATTAACGTGTCTGTTGGGAATCTTAAGGAACCGACTCAATAAAAAGCCAAATACATTACCTCTATTTCCATGTACAATATCTAATCAATTTTGCATACTTTCATTAATAATGTTCATTAAATAAGTTCATCAGTGCTCTAAAATAACACTTCTCATCACAGATACGGTTATTGGGGAAACATTTTTTTTTTTTTATTTCATTGAATAAGAGCCGCAGACCGGAAGTCGGGAACCGATATGACAGAACATATACACGGCATGCTGTATTACGGTCGGTTTGAACGTATGTAAATTGGCAGAGTTTACGGCCGAACGCACGAACGATTACAGACGCACATTTACGTGGATAACAGTGCCGTATCCATCACTTTTAATACAGCCTAAATTGTTGAAAACACTGCCACAATTATTCATTACGAGCACGAATATGATTATTCTCTGAATATGACTAATTCTCATTGACAAGGAGTGTTATTAGTTCTGAAGTATGGTTATAAGTCAGTTCAATAAATTTAATAAAGTCAATTAAATTGATTTAATTTTAATAACCGAGAAGATTTACGAATTGATGACATAATGCCAAGAGAGCAAATTTGTTGGTATTTGAAGCATATTCGATCGTGGCATTGGTAAAGACTGCCGTCAAACGACTGAACTGTTTTTGGACTCTGGCACTATATTGTATATGCCAGCAGTTTCAACGATACAGTGCATTCGTAATGTTGCGTCTACATTTGCATGCACGTTGCTGATCTAATCTGCATCCGGAACCGTTACGAATAACAAGCATCAAAACAGACTATCTTCACAAGACACTCGACTGATTAATAGATGCTGCTGTTTATGCATACAACATGAGTGTACTAAAATATTTACGGAGCAGTAACGATCCAACATCAAGTTCCGTCTTGGTCCGATTGTTCAGCGAAACGTAATTCGCATATCGCGCATATGATAGATGGGAGATTGGAAGAACAGATACAATAAGATATACTGGATGAAACGAAATATCGTAGGCTGAACATGGTATCATCGTGGTACTAAATGCATGCTAGCCGAATCATAACGTATCGACGGTCAATTTCCAATCGGCATTCCAAGTGGATCGTTAAGTCTCAGGAATCCTCCGCGACGGCATACGCTCAAGATTCCTTTTACATCTTGATAACCCGGAGCCGAGCAACGTCCAATTATCTGGTAAACAGAGAAGCGCGGATAATACAGTTAAATTTTGAAACTGGAGCGCATTTCCAATGGCTCCCGAAAACTCGTTTGCAATGGTTCAGAGACTACAGACTCTCTCTCTCTGTGTCGAAGCATCGACGTGTGTCAATCGATAAACCAATCTGAAGCAAATACAAACGAAGTTTATAAACGAAGAGATGTCAACTTCGCATATAGGGAGCGTTAAGAGTCCACGCGGCTACCGTAATCAACGTGAACGATCAAAGGCGAATTATTTTGAACCGTCAAGAAACCCATCTAAGCACGTTCAGTTTTGCATGTCCCTTTTCATAGATCAAACCAATAGTGCAGTCGGCATTTGGGTACTATCAATATTTACTATCCAAAACATAAGCACGGACCTTGAGTGGTATCAAACAAGATAACCTTTAACCCATTTATCGCCGATGTATGTACTCATGCTCATCTTTTTTCTTCATAAAAATAATACTGTCACTCGACAACAAAGTCGATGTCACAACGTTGCAGAGTATTTACTTTAAAAGCCATTTTCCCCGCCTTCTTTAAAGATTCGATTCGATCAAATTAATTTCTGAGACTCGAAGGTCGGCGAGCGTTAATCCCGCGGGCAGCTATAAGATTTATTCTGAAGGTTGTCGACCCACCGACGACCGTGATGCTTTCCAACTGGCCTGGCATCGTTAGCAGAGTCTGAAAGTTGAAGGAGATGACATATTCGGGGCGCGTGGTGCTTTGATCGAGTCAATTAACACCGCGGCTCACGATTCGGTCCACACTCAAGTCCCTTCCGGTCTCGAGTCAGTTGCATGAAGACTGACTCGAATCGGCATCTCGAGGACCTGTTTCCATCAAGCGTAAACTTGCTCGCTTCTCCGGCCGAACTACATCCCGCGAGTTTATCTCGCCAATATTGATAGACAATCGTCTACGTCAGCGCTTCTGGAACTATTTTGCGAAGTGGCGAAAATCATGTGATCTCAACATTATTTCTTTGAATTTCATAAATAACGCCTATTATAGTCCAATGAATATGACTAAAAATTAGGCAGCCTATAAATAAAAATTGTCTCACATAATCTCTCTGAGGTCTTCGCGTGCGAGAAGAAAAGGTGGCAGATTCTCGATGCTTGCTTTGTTTTTGACCGAAACAGAGCCCCTTTACATATTTCGAGGACAAAATTATTTTACGCTTTTGATTTATTCGCGCTCGACGAATACTCCGTTTCCTGGGCGTGTCGCGAGTTACGTTCTACCCTGCACTTTTTTTTGGTTTGCGAGCAATTTGTCTTACGGTTCAGAGGACACCTGCATATGCATAATCGCTCTTTCGAATTTGCATGCATATTTTAACATATAATTATAGGTAGACCGGAATGGCTTGCTCAGCTGTATATTAAGCGGTGAAAGAGTGACAGCATATTTAACCGTATGTATGTTGTAATTACTGCTTTTTGTATGAGAACGCGTACGTCCAGCCGTCAAAATCTGTAAAAGGGTTTACCAGAAAAGTAATCGATTTTCCTCTGCTTTATTCGTTCACGTTTACCCGTTGCATTGTGCAAAATAATAAAGGCGTCGCACCGTTAGGAGTGGTGATGTTCTCGAAAATAATGCTTTTCTTCACGTTGTCGGCGTTTTTAATTAAAGACGTCATCTGCAGTTATATTCACTGCTCTTTAATAAGTTGAGTTTTTGATTAAATGAAAACCTTAATTACACGTAGATGAGAGTGTCAAAGTAATGTATACAACGTTGAAATGTCCCGCAGATCTTCTGTCTTTCAACATAGTAGTGCCGGCATTTGGTTCAGTATAACAGTGCTAGTCTAATAATAAGAGTTAACCATGAACAAGAATGAAAACGTGAAGACGTGACTACAGTACAAAATAACATATTACACTGAAAATATCAAGATCCATGGCTCCACATTCAATGCTACGTTCAGCTTATTAAGCACGTACTTTAAGACAAATTCGCTGCAATTACGCAGATTGCTTTTACAAAAACAAAAATCTCTCTAGACCCGTGCGAAGCAGCAGCACTTACCAATGCTTTCTCGACGATATCACATCCCGTTTTGATGTCGGATTTAATGTCCTCACTCGCTTGTTCGGGTTTCGTTTTTCGCGAAACACGACACCCTTCCTACCGAAGTGCAACGAAAGGAAGGAGGGCTGAGTCGAGGGTTGACGATCCTCGTGCGTCTTTCGAAACTACATTCACGGTGATTAGATAGTGCTGACAATATAATGGCATTAAGGGTGAAAGCGGATGCGCGGGTGTGCGGGTAGCATGAAACAGATAAAGAATCTATTTATACTAGAAATGGATCAGTTTTCCAGATTGAAGGTATCGATAGAGGAGGCGTTCGACATAGGTGTAATAAGTGTATGACTATACGTCATTCCTCAGTATTAATGTCTTGTAGATAGCCACGCACTGTCTGTGGGCGTAGGTTCAAAGTTATTTAGCTGCCACGTTACCCTAATTTAGCCTATGACAATATGAGAAATAAAAGAATCTCGATATAAAGCAGCATTACCTTATACCGTAGCATCTCGGCGATCGGAGCCTTCGACGTAAGGAAAAAGCGGTGCCCTCCGTTAAGTAGATTCTCCGATTACACCTTTAATTAGCCGAAGCGCCAGGTCGGTAACGTGGCGACCACGCTTTCGGCCCCCATGAAAGCGAGCTCCATTATCGTGCGATCAAAGTTTCACGAGTCAGCGTCGCTATCAATTAAGCGGCAACGTACGAGTACAGAGGCAACCTTTCCCGATCGATGGATTCGCCTTTGCCCTCCTTATGGCACACGGAAAGAGACGTGAGCGACCGCCGTGAGACGCATTCGCCCGGTTGCGTTGTCCGAATCACGGTGATTAGGTCGCTACGTGGAAGAGAGAGGAATTCAATTAGTTCGCCCGTAGAAGACGAATGTCTTTCTTGCACGGCTGACGGCCTCTCGAGCGGGTGTAAGAATTAGTTCAGCCGATTTTCCACCTTTTCTCCCGCGTCCTTTGCTCTTTATTAGAGCAAGCATTGTCTTGCGACATTGCGCGCACCAATTGGTTTAGCCCCCCGACGCTGCGGATCTGTGTAGGTATGTTTCAACTCTTCTATTTCATAAGCCCATGACATTTCAATATACCACAGTTGAAATACGCGGTATATTTCACAAAGCCGCAACGTTTTGCGGATGAGCTACTCAATTCTTTATAGACACACGTATGCAATAAAATGTTTCTTTCAGTCGACTTAATGCTGCGGGATTTACAATATTGATATGAGTGGGCGTAACGAAAATTCGACAACGCGGACAATTCTGTTCGTCCGGAAATATGGCATTTCGAACGCGAAAAGCTCGATACGCTGAAACGTGGGATTGAGTCTTTTGATCGTGGAGCGTATAGCTTCGCTTTCGCTTGCAAAGCAGCTCCTGGCTCGTCAATAATTCACCCCTACGGCGTAATTAAAACGTAGTAACGGTGTCTGCAGTACGGCATATAACGGACGGAGGAGGACAGAAAAGAATGGGGATGGATGTTGTAATTGAGCGAAGGAGTAAGCGAAACACAGTTCGAAATATATGGAGGTCGTAATACGGTGCCGTTTATTCGTTTTAACTCCTTTGAGCGAAAGACATGCGAATCGTTGTTGGTTTTTGGTCGACGAGTTTTTACGTACCGTGAGTAACAAAGAGAATTTCACGAGCATACGCCCCTTCATGTAAAATAATACCGAGGAAGAATTTTAAATGAATATACGTCCAAAAACCAGAGGTTTCGGCAAACTGCTAACATAGTTGCATTTAAAGCTAGTTTTTGCATAACCATAAAACCATTGTAGGGTTAAGAATTGAAACATATTAAAATTCTTAATGTTATATATATATAATCTATAATGTTGACTTTTTTCCGTTGGCTGTTTAACACATTGCTTGCCGCACGAAATGAAGCTATTAGATTACTTGAATTAATTTGCAGTATATTCTCCGAAACATCGGCCGTTGTAGGGATTTCATGAAATAACGGTTGGCATTAAAAGTAATCAGCGGGGAGCATTTACAAAATTGATTACCTACTAGCGATGTTATTATCAACCCATTAGCGTTCACTTCCGACGTGATGAATCATAAATGAGTACACTTCACTGGTTTGGCAAGTAATGCCAATTCGACTTTAATTCGATGCATTTTCCATGGTTACATCGGTTTACAATACTAATTTATTTGTGTTTTTGGAATTTCTCTTTTATGATGTACACGTTTTGCCATGGTGTACGCTGTACTGTCGCATGGCGAGTGTGGGCTCTAAAACGTGCTATGAAACCATTAACTAATTATGCACCTGTATGTCACACGGAATTGTTGCCTTTGCTGCAGTACATTTGATTAATTACGCTGATGTGGAATCCCCCAACGCTGAAAAAATAGACGTTCCTGAGTACCTATCGTTCGGAATTACGCGTGTCTAATGAGAACGTGCATTGATAGCACGGTAGATTAATTTTTACCATTAATCAAGAAATTAAATTATGCTCTATTTACAATCGACTTCAAGGAAAGAGGACGTTCTTTATTGGACATGTATATTTGTTTTCACTCACAATCAGACCACTGCCGTATCACCCTGACACATATATTGATGGTACAGAAGATTCTGTCAGCAGAGCGATTTCATAGTTCGGAGTTCGTTTGGCCGTGAAAACGCGAAACACGTCACAGTGTAAGATGATCGTTTGCCACTATACGTGTGGCTGGTTCGTTCTACGCGTAGGTTCATATGAGCGTCTGGAAATCAATTCCCAGCCGTACGGCGTGTCGTGTTCCCGATCCCATAAAGATGTGAGAATTTATGCGCATCCATAAACCGTCGCATGCTTGTTCGCTTTCCCATAGGGATTCCATTAAGCACGAGACACTCGATCGGCCTCTCACCGTACAGCGCTGATTCCTGGCGACAGTATAGAAATACAGGGGCTGTGGCTGTTCCTTAAAATGTATCGCGCCGATGCGCGACAAGGCTACCGCGCCTTTTTACGGCTTCTTCGCTGTCGCGTTCGTAAAATTCACGATCGCTCGGCAATATTCGATCGGGGACGGGTGATGTACGCTCTGCCTCGCGTGTCATTGCCCTCCGGGACAAGCCGCACTTCATTGTAACCTTTCGACCATTGATGTTCGTTGCAAATGGAAGTTTCGCTTTGCGGCCAGACTTTTTAATCGTGCAAAGTTCATCCCGAATCTTCGCGTTACTGACAATCGAAATTACATTACCTGTTAGACATGAAATCTAAAATTCAAGTTCTCCTTTAATCGCTGCATTTCGAGCATGATGTGACCCATGCCATGCACTGTCTCTCGCGAATGTTTCGGTGATTTAGTTTAGCACTTTTATATACACACGATCCGACCCCCCATTTACTGCATTAACTATGTACTCTTGATGAAGTGCGCTAGAGTATCCGAACTCACAATTGCATTTTGAAACTTGATCGGAGCACGAACAAGGGATTTCGATACCACCTAGTCAAACGTGCGGCCCTAGAATCTGTTATTGCGCCAATTGTATCGGATGCACGGTCAGAGGGCAGCGTAACGTGTCGTAAACGCAACGGAATGGCATCGTTCAGCGCACGTATTCGCGGCATTTCCCGAGAATGGAATCCATAAACCTCCTAGAATGGATCGCCCCGATGAACCACGCGCTCATCGCTGTGTTTTTGTCCCGGGTCGTGAAATTCGAAGACGCTTTCCGAAACTTCCTCACGATCTGTCCAGCGCAGCGGCGAGCAACCGTTTTCAATAATCTAATTGAATGAATGAAACATTTACTTGCTTTAAACATAGGTGGGAACATTGTTTATCGATAAAACTTGCGATGAATTTTTTCAGAAGAATAATATAATCTTTAGTAAACTATTGCTAATAATAATTGCCGAGCCGCTCGCGCTGGTTGCTCATTTTTGTGACCGACGTATGCTTATGTGCTCTACTTTTTATATGTTTTCCTTTTATTTGTCCCATCGATGCTATTTTCTCTCATGCCGTATTATACGACGCATTGTCGTCAATCTGCACTGAAATCTCGTTCTTCGAGATGTCATGTCAATCTAGCGGTTGGATCGCTCTGCTGTTCCGCGACTTACTTCTCCGCGCCTGAAAGATTCATGATTCTGCATTAAAATGCAATCGGCGTCCACGTGTAAAACGACGATTGACGCACTTTGACTAATGCTCAGACCTTTTACGATACTTTTCTCCGGACTTTTTGTTCGTGCCACGATCCAGTCAGTACGTGCGTTCGTTATCCGTGCTTCTTCGCATGCTAAGCTGTTTCGTCGAGTGACATGATATCGGAGATTAGTCTACGTAACATTGAACAAACATTGAATACGATTGAATTATGCAAGCGTTCAACAGAGCACTTTAGCAAAAGGCATACTTACGAAACATTTAAAATTGGCGTTAGTCCAGAAGTTTTCAAAATAATCTTAAATCGGAATACATCAAAAGACCAAGGTTAGTGATGGGTCTTGCTACTTATTTCGTTGTTAATTTGAAAGAAGTTTACTGAATTTATTAATACATCCTCCGATGTACGAAAGTAACATAGACGAAGGGCACATGAGATGAAGTAACAAATTTCGTCTGAGTCTTTAGGTAATCTCGGTGATGCACTCTTTTATTGGTTTTGTCGGCGCTCTACAGTAACAGACATGTGAATGGGTGGCCGACATCGAATTTCCATCACGCTCTCTAAAAAACGCGATCGCGTCCACTGTTCTACACGCTCGCGCAATCGAAGCGTAACGTAACAAATTGATATTTGCGGAAAATCTAGTCGGCGCAACGTCACACCGGGCGCTTCGATTCGAGTGTTGCGACACGGCAGTCCGATTGTCGAAATCTGAAATGCGTGCACGTTCGAGCTCTGCAGCGAAATTTTAATTTCATAAAATTCGCGTGACACTACTAAGAATGCGGTATCATAAAACTGGGTTGTCTGTTCGGCTAGCTCGTTGCACATCACCTTGCTGAAATTGATTGCATCGATACGTGACAAGATCGAGCGATCGCGTTTTACGGTTCTTCTGCGCGGTCGTAAATTTTACGTCTCTGTCTTCAAATTCGATCGAGTTACGTGCGACGGATTACAATTTATTCATGGTATGGAAAAAAAAAAGGAAAACTACAGCTGCGTCTGAGAATTCACTCCCAGCCGTATTTGAAGTTGCGACACAGGAAGTGTCGCAGAAATGGATGCCATTGTCGAATGGGCATGAATGTCATTGAAGCGGGAGAAACCGTTGTCTGATCGCTGTCGAACGATATTGATAATAAAAATTGCGTTGCACCAGTGGCGCTCGGACTTTGCTCGTTCCTCGTCTTGACGGTCATTCGTTGCACCTAGATATGCGATTTCCACGACACGACGGCCGGCAAGGTCCTCGCAATTTAACTACGCTCACCCTCGTTAAATTTCCGGAGGGACTGGTAAATTACCCGACGGGAGATCCAATTTCCGAAACAGCGACCGACACTTTTTCTCCTCCTTCCTCCTTCCTCCTTCCACCAACCCCCACCCTCCTGCTCCTGCACTTCCTCCTACTTAACTTCTTCTTGTATCCGTCGCACCTGCACGTGCGCTCCTGCCATTATTAAATTCGCGGTCGATTCGTGCGTGTTAGTTAAAAGTCGCGGGATAGGTGTACGTTCAGGAGATACCGTTTTCTGCCCACTTATCGTTTACGATGGAATATGATTAGGGCTTCTGCACGAATCAAAGAAGGCCAAGGTTGTAATAGCGAGATCGATGTCGAGACATTGGAGAACACTTTATTGCCTCGGAATTAAGGCTCTTCTTATCGCATTTCCAGCGGTAGGCAGTCATTTCCTGGCGTGCTCTCCTATCGTGATGAACTTATTTTAATTTCCTATCATAGCCTAACTTTTCTTTTCAAGGATTACGCTCGTATCGCGTACCCGGGTTTTTGATGTAACGAACTGTATAATGAGACTGATTATGATTATCATCGTGCCGTTGGATAAAATCTGATTTGCTACTTTGAATTGTGACAATGTTCGTGATAATTACTTGGTAGGGTATAGGACGATTCATATCGCTTGCATACGTAGAATCCGTAAAGCTGAACCGTACGCGAAATCAATCGCAAGAACTGATAATAATGCCGCATTTACGGGTTGCTAGAATCCAATTTATATATCGCCGTAACGTTTCATTTTCGGACACACTCTCATTAACGTTGTTTAATTTTCTTCCATAAATATCATAATTTCCCAGTGCACGCTGGGCACTCGCGTATCGAACAGGTGGAAGTGCGGTGACGCAAAAATGGCATACGATGCGCATTCCGCGATATTACGTGCTCGTCGTCTGTAAACGCCGGAGAAACAACGACTTCGAGTTTTTCGTGCAAACGTTATCGTTTCGCGTATCTTGCTTCACTTGTCGCTCAGACATTCCGCTGGCACGCGAGAAATGCGGTTCATACTCTTAATTACGAATGCACGAACTGCACTAGTACACTCTTTCGGACGATGTAATTAGCACTTAATCGTCTGACATTACCGCATATTTGAACAGCTGACAGACTCTTTTAGTACAGGTAATATCTCTTAAAATTAATAACGTATTTCTGCCGGACAAATAGCCCAATCATGGTCAAGTGAGATGATCACATCTTTTAATATGAAGCAAGCAAGTACTGTTATTGCGGTAATCCATGAACAGCAGCGCTATAAACTATTACACAACAAAGGATCGTAGAATTATGATGATCGTTACATTCATTGCACGGTTCACACAGCAACGTTACTAGCGACTCGTAAAGTGCGCAAAAAGTAATTTATGACCGCAATTTCAATGAACCAGTCCCAGAACCAGACGATTGTTTTTACCTATCGATACAAGAGTCACGCCGCTGTGACGACCACTGTTTTTTATATTACTGATATCTGTGTAAACATTCCACTCAAACATGCACCGTACAATTCAGGATGCAGGCAGCATAATTCTGTCTCTGCTGACGCACCGACGAGTTCATATGTAATTACGTTCGATACGCGTTCAAACGAGTTGTCTAACATCTGAGTGACATCTCGAATGTTGAAATTAAACTTGTGGAATAAACAAAAGTTTTTCCCATCGACGCGGAAAATGATTTGTGAAATTTGTTCGTTTCCGCGACTAAAGCTGCGTTCTGCAGGCGCTTCAGAATGTTAACATAGTTCTATTTGTATGGGCAACTAAATAAGCCTTTACGAGGGATTTGCGCGCAATGATTCGTAAAAATTCACTGATGTCGGCAGCTAAATAACGTTTCGTACGAAACCGGGGGCGGAACCTTATTAAAATTTCATTTGTCGGGTAAATGAGTAAATGTGCAGCAGAGGTTGTTAACCTACAGAGCTGCTTGATATCTCATCTAAATCCGTTAGTAAAATATTTGCCCCGGAATGGGCGATCGTTTCAAACAACCCATTCATTCCAATCCTTAATCACAACTTTTCAGAAAATGATCTCAAAAAAGTCGTCAGAGTTATTTTACCCTTTGTCCAAAAATAAGATGTACAATCTATTAAGGAAAGTCCGACCTTTTTGACTCAAACAGACCGCGGTCCTTGAATGATTTATTCATTTATTACAGTAAGCAACTCGATGCGATCGAATGGCGGATCAGCTTGTACGATTTTGAGAAAGTGTTGCTCATTTAGCAGGCAAATGCAATTTAATAAAGATGTGTGCGCAAGGTTAGCAGCACTTTAAAGTGGACTACTGCGTTGGCGCCTCTTGACTCTATGACGACACGCCTCATAATTAAGGTCGGAGCGTATTAGCGAGCGACATCAGTGTCGGCGGAGTATATTAATTACTGTATCAGCGCACGCGTGTATCGTACAAATTTTCCGTTGCGTTCCATCTTTTGATGCTCAGGATGCGCGCTGCGGCAATTGCACTTAAATCAAAGGCCTCGAGTAACTGAATTACACTGTTGGAGCAGGTAATAGAAGAATGTTTGATACGCCATTGCGAAACATGCCTTTGACAAGTTATTCCTTGGTGATCCACTACGTAATTATCGATTTTGGTTTATTTATAGTGCATTAGCGTTTATGGTAATATTACTATATTTGGCATACACAGAGGATTATACATAAGAGAATATTAATGAAACGTTTGAGCGCTTAAACGAAAGCTGACAAAGGTCCCAACAACGGACGCTTCTAGCGAAAGAAAGAAATTATATTTGAATGAACTCAGACAGCAGCAGCGCAGGAACTGCAGTGACAAAGCAAACGTGCGTTAAATAAATTGCACGCGACATACATGTTAATCATAAGAAGATTGCGTTGGAATAGATTGTATCGACAACGAAGTTATCAGCGATGACGTTCGCGCGGCTACTGCGTCAGACTAATGAAAGTAATTACACGTCGGATTTGACGCAGATATTCCGATGCAAAATGCGAAACTATGCACATTGACACGCGCCATTCCGCGTACGTGCACGCAAGAAAAGACTCGTCCGGTCGTTGTGAGCCGCAATTTATCTACTTTTTGTTTCGACCGCCGCGTCGTCGGGAGAAATCCTTTTTACCCGTTTAGTGCCGATTAACTGTCGTCCGGGAAAGGACATGCCAGACGTAGCTGCTGAATACTGCCCGTATGATTTTCCGCGGATTGTATAACATTGAACGATACACGACACGTTACGCTTTTTACTGTTCTCCACTGCTGCAATTATCATTACGCAGTCAAGTACACCGCGGGAAAAGGCATCACAACATGGATCATATCTTAATCAATAGTCCGTCCAATATTTAATAATCTGCTCATTTTCAAAGATTTGAAGTTGTAAATTGCATAGTGGTACAGTTCATTGAAAGTTTCTCATTGCAAATCGTTCGCATTGTCGAAGAAGCTATCCGTCGCGTCGCATTGACCAAAGTTTCGACTTTCTCGTTTGAATACTCGCGCTTATTGATTCGAACTCCATTGTACAGACGATCGGAAACGGTATTCCGGGGATAGGAATACAATATGATACTTGATTTCCGTTAATAAATGGTATGAAAAATAGGATTGACCATGTATTTTATACGGCGTCCCGCATAAATAAAATTGACTGTACGTCGTCGGTTTACTGTTTTCAATTGATGCGCCATTTAACTTGGCCACCGTTTAACAGCGAAAGAAAGGAAACGGTATTAGCGGAGGGTGTGGGTGGCTTTCGCAACTTCGAGCAAGACTTCTCCCGATCCGTGCACACTCGCGAATGCAGATTCGCAGAGGCTGGGCTTGGCTTTCATTGGCCTACTTTGCGACAAACAATTGATTCGTGCACAGCGCACTATTTCCAAGCTAAATTGAACCAAAAACCTTTTGTCTCCGTGAGAACAAACGCGAAATCGCGATGGTAGGCGAGTTAATTGCACTTTTGTGTATGTCGCACTTTTACTTATAGTCTATTCCAGTCGTAATGCTAACGAGACGAAAGAAGAGCCTGATGCAACGATGTATATAGTCAAGTTGTTAGACATGTAGAGTGTTCTATAAACATGTGTAGGGCAGCAAAATTTGGATTCTTTGCGAGGAAGGAAATAAAACGGAAAGACAAATTCATTTCTTATAGCGAACGAGTTGTCGTGGAAAGTTCATCCTTTAAAAATTTACGGTTGTTTGTATTGAAATAAAAATAATACAAGCATAAGGAGCTCCGACTAAATATTTAGCAACGGTGGCAATGCTTCTCCGAATTTGAAAGATAATTATTAGATCGTTGCAGTCGCGTGATTTTCTCTTGAGTCGCGTGAAATCGACTTGGCGCTTACGAGCACTTTCATTCTGCATGAAAGCCACTCTCGTTTTCAGATTGGCTTTCGACTGCACGCGAACAAATTATCAGCTGCAATTTATTGCCCGATGCACGAGGCACGGCGTGTCTCTTTTACGGTCGTAACGGTAAGAACCCGAGAATTTATGCCGACCTCTTGAAAGCGACGCCATACATTTCATCGGCGACGATTCACTTCGGGCTCCCCAGCTAATTTCTTCAGTTTCTTCGTCCGCTTTTCTACGCTACTTTCCTCATTTTACGTCGTTCTGCTTTCACACTTTACTTCTTTGCTCCGCTATTTGTTTTTCGTTCTTATTAGTCATATTCCCGGCGTTTAGTTTATGGTGGCGACACAATAATGAACTGTAATCGGTCAAATATCCGTAATCGAAACAAAAAAGGATAGACGTAAGTAGTAATGGAAACTTTGCCGTTAAAAGCATAAAATACACTTTTATTTAAAATCTATTGTAATTTTATGCGATTATGTGATAACTTTATTCTCCAGGCGTTACATCTTACGTCACGTACAGCAGTAAAGATCTATTTATGCCTGCGCCGTAAGTCTCGTTTTTTTCACCTCCTTCCCTCACCCTTTTCTTTTTTCACCCGCGCCACTTACTAATCCTTTCCGCCATTATCTACGATGTATTCTTGCAATAGCCGAAGGAACGAGTGACGCAGTCAAAGTAGACGGAAAAGAAAACATGTCGTATAGTTAACTTCCTTCTTTTTTTAAAATCGGTTAAAAAGAGGGTTGTGCGAAAGAAGGAAGGCGATGAGACGCGCCAGCGACTCGATCGCAACAGCGTCGTTTAAATGCCACATGTTCGCTGATGCTTACCCATGCCCAGTGTACACGATCTCAATTACAAATCCGTCGCCGCACAGTGGCACCGCTCTCGCCAAAACACGTGTTTGCACGCCATCTGACGCGTTTCGGGATTTAATAGTTGTTCCGATCCGAGAAACCCTCCAGGGAAAGAAGCTTCTGCGTCGACCGGCGCGGGATGTTCACGGATGTTCGGCACTGATTTATCTCACGACTCTAGTTGTCACCAATGTTACTTTCTAAAACATGTATCTGTGAAGTTCTATTCGGTGCAAAGGGTTAATATCGTTATACTAGGAAACGTTAAGAGCATATTTTATTTACTTTCAAATATTATCTGCATTATTAGAATGCTCCTCCGATTGAATTCAATACATCTCTTAGCTCTTATAGTTCATAATTGGAAATGATTCATGATGATTAAAAGCGGAGCGTCAATGTCCGTCCTGACAAATTGCTGCATCACCTAGGAATGGCGTGCAAAAAAGAGTGCAACGGTATCGCGTTTAATGCGATTCCCCTTGAACGTTGAACGTGTGCAGCGCGATACGCATGTAAATGAGGGAGCATAAAGTACAAAGACGATTGGGCCGAAATAGGGGCTATCCGTAGAGCACTACCTTCGCATCTAATTTACCGTGTCTACTCTCTCTCTGCTTGTTTGTTTTTTTGTTCCTTTAAACGAAAGCAGTATAATGTTCTTATTGTTGGTCGAGCAAGCAATAAAGAAGTGTTTCGATACGATATTCATATGGTTCTTCGATCATTTCGACTACCGATTAATATTGCTGATAGTATCCGTATCGATGCACGTATAGCCTGGCCGTAAATTCCGCGGCCTAAAATCGGAAAGTTTAAACCACTCCGCACGGCAAGCGGAGGAAAGCGCCACTACCCCACTACTTCTCGTTACCCCTTCGGTATTGCTACGTACTGTTCACGAGCATAGCGTGGGTGAATGTAGTATTCGTTCCGTCCCGTACGGAAATATTACGGATTTTAGGAAACCTTAATTCATGAGGTTAACCTCAGCTTCTTTTACGTTGATTCCCTTTGCCGAAGCCCATCCTTTTACGCCATGAAATTTATGGGCAAGGTGTTCATGTTCATGAGCGTAGCGCGTGCATATTAGTTTTGTTTCTGATTGGGAACCCGCAGGGGGTGTTGAGTTCGTTCCGCATAAGCCGGCTCATGTTAGATCGCCTTCTCTTCTGCTCGGTCAGAGTCGGAGCTAGGTTATGTTGAAGAGTGCTTTCAGACACTGTTCGGGGAAAATTGGGCGTAGCTGCGGACAGCAGTACCATTGATTTGAAAGTTCTCAAATGGATCTTTTGAATTTCTATGTGAAATATATTTAGTAACATTGTCCGTTTTGAAAGAGGGTCCTATGTTTATTGGGCAACGGATAACTCATTCATATCCTGGGTACATATTGCGAATAATGTCACTCGTTATAAGGAAGGGTTTTTATTGCGGTCCTTGAGTATTCGTATCATGTAATGCGCACCATACGGATAATAACGAAGATGTTACAATAGAGACTTGGTTGCGACCCACCCTGAGACCGAGCCCTTCCCCCATCACCAACGGTCGAAACCGATATGTATATGCTCAAGATTGTGGTAAGAGTCAGTATTCTTGCCTTCTCTCGGTTAGTCTTGTGAAAGTATTCCGGGGTGAAAGGATAAACTTTTGCAGTGAAGGAACTCCTTTCTCCTCAAATTTGTAATATACAGTTTTGTATAACGCCGTGCAGCCTGACGAAACAACATGGACCACACTACGACCTGTGAATACTTCTGTCAAACGAAAAGGGAAATATTACCGTACAGCGTACGTATCTGGGAACTTTTCATGCACACATGCATTGTCTTCCCGCGGTCCGATTGGATAAACAAACAACACGTCTGTGCCGTGGTGATTCCAGAGACACCAGATTTAGAGCAAATGTCAACGGATAAAACTCGGACGGTCGAAGTTATCATTGGACCTTGCTGGACTACGATTCTATGGATTTTCCTATGGTTGCGTCGTTTAGGAGGGAGCGCGGTCACTCTTAAATCGCGGTTCGATAAAACGACGTACTTCGTTTTAACGTATCTGCCAGAGTTCACTTGTCACGACGTTAAAAGCGCTATTTATAAATCATTATCATTGCCGACCTGTTATCGTCCTCCAGTCATGACTGTTTCAAACTTCAAATGTCCGACATTGAACGAATTCGTTGTCAGTTTTATCCTACGACAACCGAGGTATATTATATCATGTCACCAACCCGTCTTTGTTCACTGTGCAGAGGTTCAATAATAAATGCCCTGTGCAACACGATCGAAGTTCTATCCTTTGCCACACAGTTGTTTGCAGCTCTTCTACATGCCGCGTGTATGTCATTGCAGATATTAGTCAATTCCAAGGTATTAATCGATAGCAGTACCCACTTCCTATTGATCGACTGATATTAATAACAGGACCATTTTTCCAACAAAATGATGACCTTTATAAAACCACACTTCTTATTTATTCTATCAATTTCTTCGGTACACGCATTCAACGGGCACACACAATCACACACACACACTCACTTGATCAGTACGCCGTAGCAAGGAGCACGACGCCTTGAAGAAATCTTACGAAATCATATGCAATAGTCTTTCCCCGCGCGATAAAAGTGCTGAACCGACACACTAGATTGGCGAGTAGCGTTTCGGCACGAGGACGTAGCGACGTTTCTACAATCTCCTTGTATTGCAAGAATCCGATTGAAGATAATGTGATTCAGGCTTTTCTATTCGATTCCAGACACGGAGCCGTGGACGAGGAATCACCTGGGTCCTCTGCGAACAAGCTGACGATCTCGCCAGCGGATCCGGCGGACACTGTACTAGATATTCCGGCGGAGTCAAATAGAAACGTTGCCTTCTCCCTCGGGACCCCCAAGAGCCCCGGCGTATTTCACGCCGTGCCGCGGTACGAAGCGCTTAATGATCTGCCGGTCATTGGCAGGGAGCAGTACGCGAGCGGACAGCCGTTTCATAAGGTCCATGAAAGATTTCAGCAGGAGTGCCATTCGGTCTCTCAGCAGACAAAGGACGCACGCGGCAAAGCGTATTATATAACGTCGGACATTTTAGAAAAGCCGCCGACTCCTCCGAGGCTCCTTAGCGAAAGGAAGGTGAGTTCTGGAAGAGTGGCATTTCGCGGAGGCACCCGCCATTTCTTTTGTCTGGGGCAAACGTTTGCAGAATTATGTTACTTCCGTTGTTATGAGAGTGACGGAAAAACGTTGGTCCGTGTGATTCTCCGAATTTTCTCCAATCGCACTACGTGTTCTGTCATATTAGAATACAATTTAAAATAAGTCGCACGATTTTTGTTGGTAATACAGCTGGGCGCCGACGTGCAAGAAAGATCGGTCAATCCGAGCAATCGACTACCCAAGTTATCCGCAACGTCAACGGACGAGCAGCAAGAAAGCCCGAGAATTCCGTCGAGTCCCGACGAGGCCCCATCCTCGGACATTCTAGAAGTTCGCAAGGACAGTGCTCTGTTTCTGGAGGAGGCCGAGGGTTTGCCGACGCTGCGCGAGATCTTCAAGACCCGCGCGCCACGCATTATAAGGCCGAGAAGAGAGAGCAGCGGGTACGCGAGCAACCTCGGCACCTTCGACGAGGAGAGACGAAACTCGTCCACTGCGGACGTTCTTCAGGACCTCTCGTCGTTTCTCAAGGAGAGACGGAGATCCTCGAC
This sequence comes from Priocnemis perturbator, assembly GCA_963942575.1. Taxonomy (NCBI): domain Eukaryota; kingdom Metazoa; phylum Arthropoda; class Insecta; order Hymenoptera; family Pompilidae; genus Priocnemis; species Priocnemis perturbator. Next base: position 7,719,622 of record OZ012645.1, on the reverse strand, counting down.
GAAAAGGCTCAACTCCAGGATCGCCCTGGGCAGAGCCGAGGACAGTCTGGGCGAGGAAACGAACGTCGGCCAGGCTTCCGTCTCGGAGAGGATGCCGACGACGGAGATCAACAGGAAGATCTCGAGTGCAGGCCTCGAGATGCCGAACATTGAGGAGGTTAAGGAGCTGCAGCGGGATGAAGCCTCGTCGAGGCAGGAGAGCCTCCATGACCTCTGCACCCTCGTCGGCCGCACTAATATCGGTGAGTGAATCCTCACGATTGCTCCTTCTATATCGTCGAATTTAATTGGATCGGATAAATTTATGCTATTTCGAAAGTTTCCGGATGAAGGTACAAGTGCTTACTTACTGCTTTTACAACTGTTCAAACGTCATGTATATTATGAAACTTAGTACTTAGAATTCTTATTCGAGTCCGTATGAAACTCGAGCCAACAATGCGTTTTCGACGAAAGAAAAAAAGAAAAAAAGAAAAAAAGAAAAAAAGAATCATTCGATTGACAACGTTTGCCCCGTGAAAGTATCCTGACGGTGCTCTTTCTTCTTGCACGCCGACAATCAGACGAATTACCGGCGCGATGTCATCTCCTGGGGCAGCAGCCATCCAATCACAAGCCCACGCCAGACCTCACCAAGCCCACGATCCCAGTGACGGCTGAATTTCTTGTCTCTAAGGACGCATTCAGCGTAGCATCCGTGCAAGAGACAGTCGTCCATCGGGCCTCGACGCAGGACACTCGAGGATCCGCCATTTCCAGCGGCCAGATACCTCAGCCGCACGGCGTGGACGAGGAAAGAGCAACGAGAACTCTCGAGGGGCAGTATCAATGTCAAAGGACGAAGGACGAGGTCGATCGATCGGCGAGAACGAAGCAAGCACACGACCAACAGCGTGGCAGACTGAGTGCGCGGCCGAGTCCGAGCGCGGGGAACGTGAGGAAAATACTTGAGGAGAACTCGACACTTCATTACAGAGAGTCGTGGCAGCATGTGAACGAGCAGGAAGAAGACAGACGCACTACGTCGTGCAGGGAAGATCTTCAACAGCACAGTAGGCCAAGCACAGTGATGGACGTGAATACCGAAAAGGTGAGGGGGCTCTCGCAGGGTAACGTTTATACCTCCAGGCAGAGGCAGCGACCGAGCGAGGAGCAGCACGTGAGATTAGATGAGGCTGATCGACTTACAAATACGAGCAAATGTGCCGCGAATCAGGACGTTGAGAATGGAGGAAGCACGTCGCGGGCAAGTGCGCGCGATTACAAGTCGGACCAAGTCGAGCGACCGTCCATATCGAATGTGTCGGCGAGTTACGCAGAGAAGCACCAACGTGAGAGCGAGCACGCGAGCACGGATCATGAGACTGATAATGTACGATCATCAAGAATCCTTGATGAAGGTTCAACGAGGTTGACGGATCGTCAGGGTCTGAAGCAAGCGCCTCTCAGAGACGCCAGCGTAACGACGATCTTGGGACGGCACGATGAACCGATGAAAGTCTTCCCGAGATCCGTGAAGATGTACCAGCTGCTGTCGACGCAGTCCGAAGACAGAGGCGACGGCGAGCGTCAACTCTCTGATCGCAGAATTTCCCTCCAAATTCCTCGGCAGGACGATGACTCGGCGCCGATCGTTTCGTCGAGCGGCAAGTCGATGCTAGGCGTGACGAGCTCTCGGTGCGGCCCGTCGGAGAGTGACATTTCCAGCGGCCGACTCGGAGAGCCAAACTCCGCGATGTCGGCGTCTAGTTTGATGGTTAGAAAATTGTCATCGCCGGGAGAGGTCGGAGCCGGTCAAAGGCATCTCGGCGACGGCACTAATGTCTCGGTTAGGCCCATTTATCCGTACTGCCCTTACTCGCCTTATGGAAGTCCTCAGGGATCGCCGAGGAATCGCAGGAGGCCTCTTCGGGAGAGCAGGAGAGTCTCCATCGACAACAAGCAGGGCGCGCTTCAGCTTAATCAGTACAAGCTTCTGGATAATATCGGACAGGTCAGTAGTGCTTTGTTATCAATTCTTTACATATAATATATGAAATAGCATAAATATTTGTCTACTTATTCCTTTCCTTCCGATCAATAAAATATAGTTTCACCCAAGTATGTTATAGCCGGACTGCACAGAGATCATTTCCGGCAAATTCCGTAACCCCGTCGTGTGCGTTAATAAGTAATTTGCAGCAAGCCAATTATCGATAATTCTCGATAATGCCGTTACACTATCTGACGAGCATCGAGTTATTAGCCGCAGGGATAGATCGACGAGCCGTAGAATTCTGTGAGAATATCACAAATACTCTGTCTCATTTTCCTGCCGGAAATTAATATTAAAGCTTTTAGACGGTACAAATGCCCGCCACAATTTACCAGGACTATCGCGCAGCGCGAAAGTTGCCATGAGGAATCTCGAAACGAGAAAAATAATTTGTAGCAAGCGATAAGGAGACTGTTTGAAAGTAAACCGTACTTTCTGAGAGCTTCGCAAATAGTTTCGCGAGACTTCGTCCGCTATCGTAAACGAAAAGGTTTTAAGTTCTCCAAGCGATATTCGCAATCCGCCGGAACTTTGCACTTGACGAAATTCGTGATTCAGAATAGTAGATGCGATGAGCGGTAAAGTTTCTGCGTAGTTAACGACTAGCAAGTACACAACGATCGTCCGCCGTGAATGTTTCAGGCCACATTATATTGTACGTCACCGACGATCGATACGTACACCTTAAACGTTAACGGCATTCTACTTTATCGTCGGTAGCCCGTTAAAGTTTAACGTGAGGTGCCCGGGCCCGTAGCAGGGAATTGCTCAATTTTATATCCAGTAACAACGGTACGACGGATTCGTCGTTATTGCCCGAAAAAATTGTCTTTTACATTTGCGAGCGTATTTTTTGAGCGTACATCATGTTGTTAAAAGCCCCTTACATTTTGTACAACTTGAGCGGTCGGCTTTGTATTGGTTTAGTTATTTTATTAAATTAGCAAGCTCTTAGTATTCGTCATGTTCTAGCCTATTATGGGCTTTCTCATCAGCTCTGTCGAAGTTTGTTGTTCTTCGTTTGTCCAACGTCTCTCTAATTAAGTAAAACTTATTAGAAGAGAACAGTCCTAAATGAGAAAAGTTTTAGTTATGGCAGTTTCATTATTCGTACAAAATTAAATGTATTTTATCTTACTTTATATTAAAACCTTACAACCAAAATAAGACACACGTATTTAGCGTAGAAGAGATTTATTTGTCTGTTAGATCTGCCCTAAGTCTGTATTTGATCCAAGTATCGTTCGGATTTGATCTAGGCTAGGATTGATTTAGGTCAACCGTGCGTAATGTGCGAATAATGCGATATACCACATGTATCTCTGTACAAGAACTTCGATAAAGTGTCAGGTCTAAGAAGAAGTCAGATTAGAATTAAAATGATTCCGAATGGTGGAATATGACAAACTATGATCGATCTATGGTATAAAAGAGATGAAGAAATACCAAATTTTGTTTTGCCCCGATCCTGTACAATTTCACATAGAATATTTTCGACTGTGGGCTAATGTAACTTCAGAACATATTTCAAACAGTTAGGTGGCATATTATGCGGCAATGTAATTCGGTAGCTTCCCGGAGCTCTCGCTCGCAAGTGTTCGTATACGTGGAAATTTGAACTGGAACACGCGTCGCCAGGCCGCGCGACATGCCGGCGGAACTTCTTACTTTGCGAAATCCATGGACTGGAAAGTACGGGGCGAAGAGTGCTAAAGTTCTTACGTAGTTACGGGTGCGTAACAGCCACGCCTCGAATTCGAGACACCGCTTTAGCTGCACCCAGCCCCTAGCTGAAAGAAGAAACCCCGGCGGTCTTCGCGTATGTTTTCGTCATTACAAGTTTGCAGTCGACAATTCGATTGTTCCGCTCGTGACTTTATTTGATAATGCCCTATGCGATGACCTTAATTATTTACTTATCCGTAGCTCCGTGAATACGTGGTCGTTGATTTTTCATCTTAATGATTAATGTTGGACATTATTGGTCTCGGTTGGGGTTATTTACGAATGTTCGGCCATAAGAGAAAGTGAAGAAAAACGACAGCAGAGTGGAAGCGAGAGTGAGAGAAAAAGAGAAACGTTGAACCGGGACAAAAGAGAGGACTCCGGGAAATGGAATAAAGCAAGGAGAGATTTAAGTAGATGACTGTAGATAGCGTACGCTACTTCCCTACAAGATATGCTCACCTCAGGAGAACCCTTAGGACACTTATCTTTCCATATCAATGTCGGAGCTTTCCGCGCAGGTAGTTCCACTCTCGTTGATGCAAAATTGCGAGGCAGCGGGAGCAGAAGTTTAGATAACGTGGCCTCAATCGTACACACTGCGTGACCGCGATATTATAATGCTTGTATCGCCGTACCCTGACTTTTACTCGACGCTCAGGGTATCTATCTTCCGCATTGCTTTTATGAACTTAACAACACCCTCTATTTTTTCTGCTCAAACACTTCATCCTCTTAATTTCCATGGTCCTATCAGCAGATCATCTGAGTCATTTGCAGTAATTTCGCTGAAGCGCACGATTCAATCAAACGTACAAATCTACTCAAAGTCTCCCGTTTTGTTGCACTGTCCCGGTGACAAATGTTTCGGCGGAAATGCGTTGAATCTCTTTCCGACTTTCGCCATTGTAATTACGGGAATATTGGTCTCTAACGAGAGCGGGAGATCTAAGTCGTTGCGTCCGGTGAATTAATTGTGTGGACGCTAATGGAATGATTAAAGTTAATTGGACTACCGTTGCATCAGATGGATTTACGGCAAGCGCTGTTTTGTGCGACATATTTCTTTTCCTCTGCATACTACTCCGGGAGTTCGACTACGAAATAAAAGTGTATTCTTCCAGGTTTAGGCGATATCAATATTTTCCTCGTATCCGAGCTGAGCGTACATTTTATGTTAGACATTTGTGGCTTATCTCCGTCGATCCTGTTTACGAATAGGCGATTTGTCGAGTTTACAGAATAACTGAAAATTCGTTTCGCTTATTGCTAAAATCGATGAGTATACAGTGCATAGGAAACCCCCAATCACACTGCCTGATTCGCAAAAAAGTCAGATACAATACACCTAATATATGGCATTATTTTATCGAAAGAAACATTAACGTACTGCCCTTTACCGAATTACAGGGATCTTACGGTATCGTAAAGTTAGCTTACAACGAGGAAGATGAGACACACTACGCAATGAAGATCTTGAGCAAGAAAAAACTTATGAAAAAAGCCGGCATATTCGGGCGAATGGCTCCAGGCAGGAAAGGCGTGGCAAATCCTTTGGCAAAGGTCTACAGGGAGATCGCATTGTTAAAGAAGTTAGACCATCCTAACGTGGTGAAATTGGTCGAAGTTCTCGACGATCCTGACGAAGACAATCTCTATCTTGTCTTCGAGTTGGTTCAGAAAGGCGAGGTACTACAAATACCAACGGACAAGCCTCTCGACGAGGAAACAGCCCGGAAAAATTTCCGCGACGTCGTGATGGGCATTGAATATCGTAAGTCATTCCGTGAAAGTCTCTATACCGTACAGCTCCCTAAACGATTGTTCTATTCGGCTATTACGATTACTAACATAGACGCATAGAGGTAACATGGCACGATATGAAAACTGATCACGTCACACGAGAGACGCGCGATTAATGTCACAATCTCGCATTCCCGTTGCAGTGCATTACCAGAGAATAGTTCATCGTGATATAAAACCTAGCAATCTTCTTGTGGACAGCGAGGGTCGGATCAAAATCGCCGATCTTGGTGTCAGCGCTGAATTAAGAGCGTCCGGGGAACTATTGTCTGGGCCTGCCGGTACTCCAGCATTCGCAGCACCTGAAACAACTACTCCTGGTGCCCATTACTCTGGAACGGTGAGTGCACTCGGATCTCTACATATACAGAATATCCCAAAATCATTTTCTTATTGTTCAATGTGAAATAATATTCGTTGGGTGACTACTCTTAAACTAAGACTACTCTTCATCGGGCAATTACGCATCGTAAGGAACGAGGAAATTACCTTCCGTATTACCATTCCATGCGGCATAAAAAGGACGTCCACGGTCGGCTCGTAGATCATCCGAACTTCCGCTGATCCAAATTGCAAGCGTATGACCAATTAGAGCTGTGAATGCAGCTTTTCGGGGGCGGATCAATGATTTGTACTTATCCAGCGCCATTCGCACGGATGAATTATCCGCGCCGATAGTTCCGAGTCCGTTCTAACAATGGGACCGTGAACGTCGTTGGAGAAAGTGCGCCGTAATTGCCGGAATTCCAGGCTCTCCTAACGAGTCTCAATACTACCCAGTATCCCGGCGCAAACGCGCATCCGTAAAGAGACATATTAATTCCAAAGATCATTCTTCCCTACACGCATCCCGCACTTTCGCTCGTTAAATTCGAAAGCGAAGACGGAAAAGGCAAAATTACGTGTCGGATGAGCGCAACGAAACACTCGATATATCGACGATATCTGCGCCATCTCTCCCCCGCAATACGATGTCGCTTCTCCCGTAGCCCCTAGGCATTCGGAAAATATCGATAAATCGTAGATATGGACTATTCTTAAGTTGACGTCCATGCCGGCAATGCGAAATAGCCCGGCCATATTGCCGCAAAGTGTCACACGTCCGGGCAGGAATTCGTCGTAATCGCGCGGATTCGCGCGCGAGCGTCGCTTCTAATGGAATCGAAATTATAGCGACGGCATCATGGCACGCCACTGTGTTCTCGTCCTCGCGCGGGAGCAACGCGTTTTAAATGACCGTCGAACATTCGGCCCGCACAGCGTTAATCCCGTCGCGGACATTTGTTGTTGGCATATGATTTGTTACCGCCGCACTCGTTATCTCTCCGGATCGCTGAAATTCGTTTTTCACCGTTACTGCGAATAACGTCACCGAAGTAGTTTTACGGATGCGTTATTTCAGGCAAACGGTTCAAATTAGGATAGGAACGTGCATAGCAGCAAAGTCGAACATAATGCTTGAATTAGCACCAGGCCGTTGCCGTCGCAAATTCGATATATGAGCCGTCGCACCGTGAACATGCTATTGCTGTAGAACAAGTATAACAACCCTACGTATGATGAAGCAAGAAAGAAAGGCGCTATTCCGCAGGAGGGTTGACTCCATTCAAGTCTCTCATTATATACCTATACCCTCTGCGACACGTGCCTAATGACCTACATGGCTCGCTACAACTGCAGGCGAGCTTTCAGCAAAGAGATTTTTCAAAGAATTTTTCTCCCTTTCTCTATACGTACGCTTCTTTCCACCTCTTTCCACCTCTTTCCCCGTCCGCCAATCTCCTTCTTCTCGTTCTCGACACACGTACGCGCGCACGGAGAATTACCTTCCTTCTCACCTTTTGTCTTCGCCTGGCTTTATTTTGATTCTCCTCGCCATACCACTGTCCTCTACCTCTTTCCCTTAGCTTCAGTTTCCTCCTTTCTTGCCGGTCCTCATCAGAACGCGTTCTCAATTAACCTCGTTATACGTTACGCGTGTCGCTCGGATCAATTTGGTACCTGCCACGCGTTTAGACTTTCGCGCCGATGAAAATGCAGTTTGTAGCACGCGTTTGCTTTCTCCCGATGAGAGAATTCCTTAATGACGACTGCGCTCGTGGTTGGAAGTGCGATTTTATCAGAGCATGAAAATTCGAATCCAGTCGAAACAGCTGCGCGGATTAACTGCACGATCCCGTTATGGATATATGGATCCCACATACGGATGGATATTACAGAGAGAGAGAGAGAGAGAGAGAGACCGTTTGCTCAACTCTGCCTGACCACTTTGACCCTTTCTCCGCTCTAAAGTTTGCACATTCGATCGAACTGTTATTCATGGTAATTAGCGGAGAGACCCGGAAGCACGTACTTGAATCGAGCTTGTGTACACTGCCAATGTCTTCGCGAGGATCTGTAACATGTTGCGTGATCCGCAAATTGAATATCCGTGCAAATATAGCACTTGGTCTTATCGGTCTGCAGGGGGTTATTGAATCTACTGTGTCTTCGTTACATGGGAAGCGAAGATATCACACGCGATAATTTCACGCTCGCAACGAAACCCTTATTTCGGAGCCCTATTAAAAATCGATTAAGTTCACGATTCGCAAGTATATGCGCTGCATAAACGAAGTATTCAACTTGCCACCTACCGAAACTACAGTGCGTCAATATCGGCATATACATATTATTCGTACATTCTTGTTTTTCAGCCACACGAAGTTATTGGCATTTCCACAACAATTGAAATCCATTAGAATATATATATGTACACACCTCCGTTTGGTGAAGTGCCACGAGGCGCGACTCCATTTGCATTTTACCGCGTCATCGGTTAACAGTTATGACTTTTTCGCCGTCCCATATTGTCCCAGATTCGCCGTTACTGTCAGCTTCCTTCTTAAACCTTCACACAAACGACTTTGTCGGACGGTTATTATACGTATGCTGATGCGGAAGATGGGATACGTATCCCGGACAAGGGAAATTAATGCCACGGCAAGAGAATGGGCAGCCAGTGATTTATTACGGATCACGTATCGACAGAAGGAAGAAAATCTATGACCCTACAGCAAAGCCATGATTTATGTTGTCGTAAACCACGTGCCTGTAGAAACATGGGCAGAACGTGTGTCGATTGCCAAATTGCCAATGCCCTTTCATTTATTTCTATGAATTTTCAATTCAATATTTTGGCCTTGAAGTATTTAGGACGGAATAGATATGCAGGAGGGTATGTAAAATTCATACGCGTTATCGGAAAAAAAACGAGTGGCGCCTGCAACAGCGCTTGCAACAACATGTACAGCGGTAACACTTTCTGTAATGGGTTGATAAAAAACGAAATCCGTTTTAGTGGGTCGCGCGGTAGGCAACGCTTCGCAACACGTTATTACACGTTCAAGGTGCACGGTTGCTCGAGGGAGCGTGTAATTTCAGGATAACTTGCTATAATTTTCCATAATGCCCGTACGTTGCCGAGATTACGGTGGCGAGACCTATCGCATGACCTTATCGCCATCGCGGTCGATCGAGCGAATTTCACGAGTCGCGTTGTCTGCCGGAAGTCGATATCCGCGGTGGTGAGTCCTGGCCCGCGAATCGACTACACGCCCCAGCTGCTTGCATTCATTTTCGAGGGGGGAAGAGGAAAAAACGCGTCGGTGCAGGAAAATCTTCTCCGTCGGTAAGACGCATTGGTTCCATAAGAATTTGAAAACTTAGGGAGAAAAGCGTCATGTTCTAAGGTCTCTTAAAAGTATAAGCCAATAAGTAAAATGGCACTATTGACCATATACAATGTGCTGCTTCCAGTTGTGCGATGTCTGGTCCATGGGCGTAACCTTGTATTCTTTCGTGACCGGAAGAGTACCTTGGGACGGTGCCGGAAGTATAATTGGCGTTCAAGCTGCGGTGCGATCGGAAGCGTTGAAATTTCCCGACAAACCAGCTCTATCGGACGACCTGCAGGACATCATCTCGAGAATGCTCGCGAAGGAACCGTCGGAGAGGGTCGCGCTTCGGGATTTGAAGGAACATAGTTGGCTGACCAATGGCGGAAAGGAACCACTGCCCAGTGATGCCGACAACTGCCGGCTTCCGGTGACTGTTACAGACGAAGAGGTCGAACGGGTCGTCACCAGAGTGCCGAAATTAGACACCCTCATCCTCATCAAGACTATGCTGAAGCAACACAGCTTTCAGGTGAGACATTTACAAATAGTCCGGACTGCGAATGTAGCAATTTTCTCTCCCATGAAGGTGATTCGACGAAATGTCGGCCACAGCCTCGACTTCCAGGTTTATTTCAAGAAAATACGCTGCTAATGCGCTAATTGGAGATTAACTAATTTAATCGGTTATTTGCGAATCCGTGGAAATGTATTAATCGATCCTTCTCCGGTTAACTCCAATGGCGGTGGTAATAAATAGTATGCACTACTCATTACCTAATATTGGCCTACGGTTGTAAAAATTGTATTCTAACTAGTATAGTATAATTCTAATAAATATACACACGGTTTGATATGCGCTTTAGCGTGCGAGTTATTAGTAGAAATTAGCTGTTGCTCTATCGAAAGGCGGATAACGTGGCGGGGCAAAGGTCAGAGTACATGAGTTTCTCATTTTCATTGAATAAATAATCTCCCTATGATTCAACCTTTGAACTTTCGCTCTTACAACGTGTCTTGCGTGGGTCAAGCGTGATTTGCACACGGCTGGAATCTCTCAGGAATCTCGAGAATTGATACGACAGAACGGGCATGCGTTGTGCAATAATATGTGCAGCTTACTTAGTGGGCCACCTGTCCAGATCCTTTCGATTAAAATATGAAATTGTAGATAGACTTATCTCACCTATAAGTTTAAGGAAAAAAATGGGTAAGAAATGACTTCTGACGTATTCCGTATTTGTATAGTTCTGTATGTTCAGAATAATTGTCACACCCACGTATACTCCTTGCGCGACTTCGCTTGCCTAAAACACACACGCACACACACATACTCTGGTCCACTCTCCCACGCCTCACGCACACTTCACTCCGTCTCACAATCAGGCCTGCTAATTTCGGACGGTGCCACCCGCTGCAACACAAAGCGAGGGAAAAATTAATTAGACCACTTTCATGATCACCGGGACATATGAATGAACGATCGGACGCTTGCGCGCACCGGCGCGGCGCTTCTCGCATCCTCTCATTAGTCATCGCTCATAATCATGGGGGGGGCCTCCTGACACGCTGACCTATTAATTTTGCGCCAGTAGTACCAGCTGCGTTTGCCTCGCTCCCCCGCCGCGACATCTTTCGATCCTACCTTCGCACAGCGAGAAAAGAGCGATGGAAATAAAAGTTCCTAATTACGTAATGGCAGTCGATAGTTTTCAATAGATTTGCGGTACATTTGACTGGACGGGGGAAAATTGTACAGAGAGCGTCGATGGAAAATTATGGATTTGTATCAGACGGTATATAAGTGTATACGCTTGATGATAGCAGTGTGTAGCGTAGGGACAGGTTGGACTTAATTAAGTGCGTGTTCATGGTGCCGACGACGGAAATCATGATAGCCCGATAACATGGCCTTTAACCTTTTTAATCTATACTTAGCGTAGTCAATAGGCTTTGATTGTATCGAAATGAGATATTTTCTTAACGTTGAATCATTGAGAGGCATGTTAACAACCGTACAATCGCTAATATTATTCATTATAAATATCTCTCCTTATGTTGCGAATAACGGAACATATCGTTCGTCTCTTCCTTATGTCGCAGAATCCTTTTTTATCGAAACGAGTTGGACGGACCAATTGCACCGATGCAGATGCAAGCGCTCTTGAACTGTCTCCATCAGGAAGAACGGCCGAAGATTCGACGCACCGGGACACGATCAGAAACGTGAAAACCGATCGTTTTCACAGAGCAGGAAGAAGCAATTCCGCTCCAGATTCTTACAATTGGCAGACGAATGGCAGGTAAGGTCTTCGTCAATGAATCACACATATCGATTGCCATCGTATTTCAGAGGCTATCGTCTCTTTCATAACAACGGATGCCCAATAATAGCGTTGCTGTTACGAACTTATTTTATACCCACCAATTCCACCTTTGCGTATTCATCTGTCTACGCAAGTTAAGTATCTACGTATACATGATGTGTCGTAACAAATTATACAATCGGAAAAGATGTGAGTCCTCACGCAAGCATATATCGAAAGGTCATATTTGCATACGAGACTTCGTTTTCGGAAAGAAGAACGTCAATCGTTCGTCGGTTATTTTCACACATAATTATTTTAAAGTGTCAGACCAGGTATATCTTATCGAAATTTAAACGTCTACATGGAAGCTAACAATTATAGACTTCAGCGGCATTCTTCGCATCGAAAATAAATTGTAGTTAATACAACATCTGAGATTTTTATCAACATCGTCATGAGCTACGCTTTCATTTCAGGCAAATATCTGTCGAGAGTCCGTTGCCACCGGTAACGGAAGCTTCCAGTCAGGAGTCAGAAGTCGAAAAACGGTGATACGGTCGCATGTAGGTGTTAAGTTATAGAAAGAGTGAGAAAAGTAGCGTGTCTAATGTAAATCCCTATGGGATTGTCGTACGCATCAAGCAACGATAGAAGGCCGCAATCTGTGGATGCGATGACGCTGCTGTGAGAACCAAAGGGTTGACCATACGGTGGATTGCCACCGAACGAACCAACGAAAAACCATTCTTCCAAGCAGAGACGTGATAGATTTCCTCATTGTTTTTTCAACGTCCTGGTCGTGGGCTGGCGTACGTCGAACGTAATAATCGACGTTCGCGTGGGTGAAATGATCATTTATCGTGTTTAATGTCTGTTTGAAGGAGCGCGCCATTGTTGGAGAGAATTTTTTTGTCTGTTAGAAAGCAGTACATGTGCATATGGGATGATCGTGAAGGTGGTCTGTTAGAAAATTAAAAAGATTTAATATTTCACTCATTCCGTGTCGTCGAGTTACATTATGGAATGAATGAAAATTCTATTTTGTTTGAGGATTTTTTGAAATCGGAAATGTATATATGGTTTTCTGAATTTATGTTTATTCGATTAGAGCGTACATATGTGCGGCTTTCTGATAAACAGATGAATTATGTTCAATGGATGATTACAAGATATTAACATATAATCGTGCATAAGTAAGTCAAACTTAATACATCACGTTAACGTTACACAGCGTAACTTTTGAATGTTTTGTTACATCGTATTCATTTGGTTATACGAACCTAGCCGAAAATTATTCCGTCTATTATATTACTAAAATTATGGCGAAGACAATTTATTTAAAGATTCTTGTTTTATTTTGTTTGTGGGGTTTTTTCCCCACATCTTCTTGTAATGGATTACTTCTTGCCACTACTAAAGAAACAATTGAGCTTAACTGACAGTATAATTTATTTTTTCCTTTAATTATTGGATTTGCAACTACTCTCTCCGACATACACACACACACACACACACATATAGTGGAACATATTTTGCACGATCTCTGGTCAAAAGAATCTCACTTTGCGGACTAAATATTGACTTAATAATATCTTTGATATGACAACGTGTCCTTACATCGATGATAGTACTTTATGAATTTGTGTTAGGCGTTACACACTTGATGTACATATTTAAAAATTTCCTAGATACACGAGTGTCTTAAAGGGTTTCATAAGACAAACGTCTGATCTTACCTGGTCGATAAACGTCCACCACGTTCTCGCTGAAACTGGTTAGTAGATCTCAAAGTTTCGAACAAGGGTAAAATTTGGACTCAATTAACAATATTTATGGGTTTTGCCAGATACATAAGCTCGTTTACTTATAATCTTTAGGTGTATCGTTCCCTTCTCTCTTCGTCTCACGATCGCCAATAGCATGTAAGTTAACCGATTTTTGGCTGAACGCGAATTGATAAACGTAGATATGCTAGATGTACCATACATTTTAAGATGCAACATTCAAATCCACGTTGTACCTATATCTTCTTCAGACGATTTCCGAGACATGTAAGCACGGCATCATACCTGTACGCAGAATTGTATGAGGCGCATGTTAATCAAACGTTATCCGTATTTTGTATCCATCACTTACATACAAACGTAATGGGCTCGTCAAAAGAATCCTGACACACAACGACATCTTTCCTAATCACATGCCCGTACACGGTAATATGCCATGCAAGCCTACGTCAGCAATTTTAGGTTTTTTCATTTCAAGCCAATTGAAAGAATCTATCATTCGAAACCTAAGCAATTCAGTTAGATTAGAAAGTGGAATCACCTGGTCGCATATACTTCCAAATCGCATAAATATGTCAAAGATTAATTGCCGTATTAATCATAATGCCGTAATAACGCCCAAGTGACACTAGAAATTTCCGGACCAAAGAATGTACCATTTAACAAAAGGAACGCAATCTGCATGTACGAGCCATCAAGTTTTCACTTAGCGTCATGATCTTGAAGGTATAAGTTTGTTATGCCACGCTGTGTCGCACGTGTTCCCTATTTTCAGTTAAAGTCGTAAATATAAGATGTAGCTTATCCCAGTCTATCAAATTCGACGTAATTTGCGGCATGTCATGTGCTTAGGATAAACAACGATAGCGGATCAATGATGACGTTGTGCGATGACGGGGCGCACACGACCAAGAGACGGTGACAAAAAATCGACTCGTGATTTCGTTGGACCTTATTAAGAACAGGGGGACCATAAATGTAATGAATTTAAGAAATAGCTTTTGCGGCTCGCACTGGGCGCGACACCCGAGTCATATCATATATAGATCGACATTGTGCATGATTTTCAACAATACAATAGTCGAGCATAGTGCGAAAAGGCTGCGCCTGCCACGAGGAATAGTAGGTGGTAGCTTCGTTATTGACGTACGCATATACTGGATGTCCGAACAAAAATCTATACGCACTGTAATTTTCAATTACTTCTTTATTTATTTTTATATATTCAATTTCAAATCTCTGAATGAAATGGAGGACATTTTGAATGTTCACCTTATGCATAATTTATTCTTACTCACATGTTTACTTGTCTATAAAGTTACAGAGTTGAATTTATGAAAATGTACGCAGAAGTAATTAACAAACAAAGTGTGTATACATTTTTGTTAGACACCCTGTATTCAACGCACGACTCTTCTAGGCAGATGCGGCAAAGTTTGTTTACTGACACGGATAACAAAAAATGTGATATTCGCGCACACTTCGATTAACATGGTACTTAGAGTAATGACTTACGAGCACTTCCGCAAATTGTTACACATACATTACGGAACACCGCGAAAAAGCTATCACCTCATTTACGGACTTCAAAGCATTCCATTTGTCGGCGTAATAAAACTATTACATTTACGATGCATACGTAATTGCGCGCTCGAACAATCGCGCCATGATCGTTGCGAATGAAAAGATGATCAAATTCCGGCTTTACTAGACATACGTTGGTAGACTGGAACAGAATCATGTACGATAAGTAAACGCGATGTCTGTGTCAGTAGGCAATTGAAAGCAAATTATTACGGGTACATAAGCAAACACTGATTTCAGATTGAGACATTTAGACTTGTAAATTAAGTATCGTAGGTGTTTTCTCACTCGTCGTATCTTATTCCTAAAGAAATGCACAACATATTTTGTACCTTATACTAGATGCGCACTATCTTTCTAAATCTTATTGTGAGGTGATGAGTCTGTAGAGTATACGCGTATATGAGTATATAATTGTTTCCAATATAGTCGGTTAGTTCTGCGTATCGCCCGGTTTGCGTGGCAAATGTTGCCACGGTAATATTTGTCCTGTTCGAGGGAAAGCTCGCTTATGAGTGTTATGCGTAAGACTATTATGCAAAAAGTTAATCACGAATCATTCCATTAACTGTTCGGTTCGACTGTATCATTAACACTTTGGTATTGCAGATGTTTTCTCTTTCACTCGACAATCAACACAAGCAGCATGTCTTAAAAGCAGTTTGATGAAACTATGAAGAAGAACACTAAACTCAAAATAAATACAAATGTTGGTGGATACGTATCATATGTTGCGTTCTAATGAAATTACTTATACTTCAATCTGAGATTAATGGGAAATTCAGATAAAAATATATGAAGTAATCATTAAAATATACTAAATATATTTTAGAAGAAAATAAATATTTTGTGCGGGTTGATTGATTTTTAGTATTATTTTTAGCTAATGATCATGTAAGGATTTAAAGATGCGAAAAGATGTAATCTTTATAGGAACTTCTTTTAAGACGTTCTGCGAATCTCGACTTTTCGAGGAAAACTTGCACAATTTTGTTAATAGAATACTGCCGTATTGATGACTCATAGTTTCCAATCATTTATTTAAAAAAGATTATTGGTATAAAACGTATCATAGGTGTCTCAATTTTGTGTACTTTACCAATATAAACGAAGTATGACTTCGTATAGACACTGAAACCTTGTACTTTCCGTTGTTTCTTTTTTATTACAGTATGTCTTATTTCAATTATGATCAGATTATTAATCCGTCGTGGTAACTACATTTTCAAGCAACTTTACTCAACATTTACTCTCGTTCTAATAAACTCTTTCTACTTCTACTCAATACTATACCATTTCACCTTTTAACTCTACTATCGTTATTTTACTCTGTAATTTTATCCAACTATGTAGTACATTGTTCTATCAATAATAATGATCTTAACAAATTGATTTGAGATATTTATTGTTTCACAAACAGAAAATCATTGAACAGTACCGAGTGTTGTATAATAAGCAACAATTTTACTTTAATTTCTGCCTTTCATCATTGTGGAGACGGACCCCACCTTGAAAATAATCGCAGCGCAATATTGATACTGTCACCTGAAAAAATATGGTAAGAATGAAATATTATCTTATAATTGTGCATGCATTAAGCTAGTATGTTTAATTATAGCTCCGTACATACGATGATAAGGTTAAATGATGTAAAGATTAACCTTTATAGTAGATAATGGCACAGTGCGTTTGTTTCGGAATAATTAAACATACAATTAGATTCACTGGGCGTTTACGTGCAGTATTTTAAGTTATTTTAAGAAGTTTTTGAATTTCCCGCGTCGCCCTAATATCTTCGATGCAGTGGCGCGTCAAAAAAAAAAACCGGAGAAACGCTCAAACTAATCATTGAACAGCAGTCGATATTCTTTTAAGGGGGTGCAGTTATCAACATTACCACTCGGATTGATCGGGTACAGTTTTCGAGAAACAGAAAACGGTTTCTCGACTTCGCACAGCATCCTGTCGTTAATTTTGCTAATGTTCAGCGGGCTTTTCTGGATAATTGAATCCTCCAGAGCTTTCAAGAAAATGGACCACCGTGGTTTGAAATAGTCCGCAACCACTCCGGCCCATTGCTTGTTGGCGTAATCCCTGATCTGGCCGTTGGGTCCCCAGAGGGTGATCTGATTTCTTGCATTGAACTCGTACAACTCTTTGTCCATCTCATTTGTCGCCACCGCTTTCGCGTCGCTCAACCAGTGTCCGAGCAAGAAGTTTTCTCCCGAGGCCAGTATCGATTGTAAATCGTCGAACAGTTCCAGCAAGCGAGCCGAACTCACTCTGTCAATGTGATTAATATTTTCATTTCGGAAGTATTATATCATATATTTTGACGTACCATTTTGGTGTTTAACTAACCTGATGGCCGAGACATTCCTGTGGTTGTATCCTGCAATAATATCTTTATATATAAATTCAGCTTTTATCTGTAGTGCCTGCCTGGTTACATCGACCACATCATGCCGATATAAAGGACTGTCGGCTCTACCGTGCCTTGCCATCAGTAACGTTTGCCACGCCGAGAAGAATTCGTCGTAACTATACCATGTCTGTAAACAAATTATGGACAATATGGGTACGTATCTTTGTACGCGTTTTGAAATAATTTGAACGTGACACAAATGTACAAACGAGACAAGTAAGCTTATTTGTGACAAGAACACAGGAATTATTTGAACCGATAAATACTCGAAAATGTTGATTGAGATAAATATCAGATTTCCATACCCACGAAGTAATTTTTAAGCTTGGCCGTCTCGTGATGACGTAATGCCCTCTGACTCTCTCGAGACCGACAAAATCGTAAACTGTCCTTCCAAGAGACTTCCAAGCCTGTGCAGCATACTCGTTCCATGCTCCATATCTTCGCGTAGCGTAATTCTCGAACCTGAATACACAAGTGCAACAATTAAAAAAAATGTAAAACAAAAGTTGAATAAATATTAGTGATCTTACCAAGCATTCAGGTTGACAGGCTCACGACGATATGACATCTCATTCATTAACTCATACATAACGTAGTTCTGGTTAATACCTTCCGGAGTAAGACCTGTCCCAACCATTGTACTACCATTCATATACCTACCTTCAAAAACACGCTGTAGCAAAAACGCCTACGTTAATCACAAACTAATGACATCGATTACTGACAAAAGAGAAGAGACGTGAAACGAATTTTGTTGGTCATTTTGCAATTTGAACGAAAGGTTAATTAAAATAGGGATGTAATTGAAAATTGATGTACCTGATTGATAATTTGCGCTGAGCCGAACATTCCAAGTGTACCGCCAAAGTTGTGAAGCATGCACCAGATGAAGGGTTGCCCGTAGTATGACCTGAGTCTATTGTACTGTGGCAATTGCTCGGACTGAAGATCTAAAACTATCATTCGCCCCTGAAGACGACAACTTGTCAGTTGGACGTTCGCGATGTGAAAGGCACACTACCGATAAGGAATTTATTTACTCACAATCGGCACTGATGTCAGGAAAGATTCCACTCTCGGCTTCGTCCAAAACATGAAGTCGTGAACAAATAGCCAACCCTGCATCAACCTTTCAAACAAACGTTCAGATTACACAATAAGATGAAAAAACGAATTATTTAACCGTAGCAGATCTCGATTATAACAGTCTCATGTCTCATTAGAATGCTTACCATATTGCGCGAGGATCTACACTATTCATGGCCGAAAAGATAGATTTGCCAACGCTTCTTAAATAACCCAATTCAGAATTGTCAGGCTCATTTTCATTGAAGGTATCGCAATTGTAAATATGATCAGTTCCAAACTCTGCGATGTACTGTAACAGTAAATTTGTTTCACTTCTCAGTTGTTCACGTCATTTCCATTAACATTTATTCCAGTTTTACCTACTTTCTTTAGAAACATCTCACCAACAGTCTGAAACAATGAATCTGTGGGCTGGATCAAGTAGGGGCTAAAATTACATGAATTACATACTTGTATCATGTTCATGAATCATATTCATTATATTCAATCGGATATCAAGGATCTTACCAACAGTATCTATCCTCAAACTTATTCCAAGTGCCGATTTTCGTCATATTGGCATGCGGAAAAATTCTAGAAAAGGCTCTCGGCACGTGCCCTGCGAACGCAGGTAGAACAGGACTTATGCCTAGTTCTCGCATTCTTTGAAGAATACGATGTTGCAGTTGAATTGTGTGATTGTGCCAGGACGGTGACAACGGGCTTCCAAAACCTCGTATATTACCCATCCTTGTCCTAAAATATATTTTCAGTTAATAACTGATGTGATGTATCATAGACGGGACAGACATAAGTTAGAAGCGCTCATCAGTCACCGATCTAGTAACACTTATCGTTTAATTACAAGCAACATCTAAAATAAATAGTATAAGTAAGAATATGTCGTTGTTGCAATTTCAGTAAACTGTCGTTACGGACACCCTATTGAAACTCGATTAAAAATTTCTTTAAAAATTAATTGATATGTTAAGTATTACGTTTTACGAACACATCTGATTAAGACGAGAACCTTAACCGCTAATCGTTTCGTTCTGATGTAGAAACTCAATGTTGACTCACCAGGGCAAAAATGCGGGTCCTCCGAAGTGTGCGTCGATCTCATCTCGGGTGAGGTTTAGCTCCGTGTACACTCTCTCCCAAATGGCCTCCTGACCATTAAAAGCGAGAGCCAGGTTGATTCCATTAAGGGCCATCCAGTCGATGTTTCTTTCCCATTGATTCCATTGCCACCAGACCGAACTGTAGCCAACGGTGCACACGTTCTGATAGTATCGGAATCTGGAAAGAGTATGTTTGGTCTTGATTCTCTTCGAGTGCTCTGCCGATCAGAAACAGTCCTCTCTTCACATGTACCTATCGTTGGATGTGACCTTTATACGAACATCAGGCAGCGTATGGGGAAGTTCGACTTGCTTTCCTTCCCATGCTATGTGAACGTTACAGTAATTCTTTAAGTAATAATGTAAGCCCCAGATAAGAGCCACGCCGGATGTGCCTTCAATTTCGATCCGACCTAATTGACTTTTGGATACCTAACGAAAAACGCGTTTTTCAATTGTGGACTTTTTAGGTGTGTGCGTATTTTATTGGGAAAAATGCGAATCCATGAATTGACTCGGGACAATGCAGGTATGTTTTGAAAAACAATTTATCTTCTCATTTACACACATGTGTCTGCATTTCCGCAAGATACGCGACAGAAGTTGAAACACAAAATACGCGTTGGACAGTATACCTTAAATGTATCCTTGCCAGTAGGTCCTAAACCAGGATCCACGGACATAACAAAGAGCGAGGCTCGTTGTTCACCCAAAAGCCTTGCGGCAACATTATGAGCTGCATTTGCTTGAACAGCAGGAGATACTCGAGGTCTTATGTGGCCTAAGGTGCTCTGAAATGCTACGTACCAATCATTATCAGTTGAAAGTTGATACATCCGATTATTGTACAATTATCAAAACAAAACCAATTTCTATTATCATACTTTTTCAATTGTCATTTT
Source organism: Priocnemis perturbator (assembly GCA_963942575.1). Classification (NCBI taxonomy): domain Eukaryota; kingdom Metazoa; phylum Arthropoda; class Insecta; order Hymenoptera; family Pompilidae; genus Priocnemis; species Priocnemis perturbator. The sequence continues at coordinate 7,699,207 of OZ012645.1, read as the reverse complement.
TATTCTTTTTCAAAAGCATATTTACAACTTTACCTAAATATACCTTTATTGATCGAAACACTACGCCAATTAATTACTTAAAGAAAGGATCAAGCAACAGCATTCCCACTTACCGTCCTCTCTGATACATTGAGCGGAAGAAAGGAGCAAGACAAGAATTAGCGTGGACACACGCTCCAATGCACTTATCACAACCATCGTTCTTGAGTAGGAGACGGGCAGATGACTACTGGTCAGAAGGCAAAGAGTCTGAAAGCGACGAATGAAGTGGCCGTAATTTTGCATCCCTACCACAGCTTTGACTTTTTTATCTTATGAGGCCTTTGACCGTATGGGTCTCAATGGCACACAGTAATGCAACTGTATTGGTGTTGAATGCGTCGAGACCAGATAAATATCCTGTCTTCATCGATGTACTATACCATTTGGGAAGTATCTACATACGAGTCTGTACATACGGGCCACTATTTTAGGTGAAACGAAAGTCTGCTTTTGCTATGCTCTACTATAATGCAAAAGCACATATAGGTATGATTCCTCCTAGGACATTCTGTAAAAAAAATTAACTTTCTGACAATATAACTCCCGATTTTATTTAAATGCGTTGATTACTCCACTTTGAACTGCGGGTCGTTCGAGGAGTTGGGTGCCAGTGACGCCTCATCGGGATATCAAGAAACTGAACCCTTATAAGCTCAAAGCCCATGACATCACTTCACCTACAGTGGCTTACATGTTTCGGGTAGATATTCTGCTGATGTCGATAATAAATTGATCTGTTACCGGGCATGCGTGATACCGATAGACATACAAACACCCCGCCAACCGTAATGCCAACCAGTGACGCCCTCCTTAAAACTGCTTCTGTCGGTGGTTGAGTTGCAGATCCTTTTACCTTTAAAAGAATTTCGTAGCGATCGATAGAAGAGGTAGTTAAATGGGACAAGTCCGTTCAATATGGTGGATACGGTAAAACTTGGAATTCTACATAATTGAAGATGTCCTTAGTCAGTGTCCGTCACAACAATTTTCCTGCTGCGTATGTACTTTATTAATATAACGATAATTCCCAATAAGAGAAATTACGATCACATTGTCCTGACAATAAGTCAACGATTCTTCAAACAAATTTCCTTTAAATACAATACATCTAACTCTATAGCTATGGTGTAACAATCAATGCACTTTTGTTATTACATACTATAAAGTCTTGTCTTTTATTGTTTCGCATAAGCAATACGAGTTATCACATTATCGCCAAACGTGTAATCGAAAGCGCATTTGTGGCTATAGTTTGCCCGTCTGTACGTTCGCCTTCTCCTCTAAATGCATATAATTTTAACGATTTTTGATGTCTTGTGTAAATAGTAGAAGGAACTGCGTACATTTGTCGGGAGAGTAATTGTTTGGCTACGGATGTCACAATTGCATTGATCTCGAGGAAAACGAAATTAGCTAATTGAACGATGAAGGCACATTCATTATTGAGCTAACTCTCATCCGTGGGTGTTATTTGTCGGTAACTAATTTCCATAGATGCATCAGGTACATGAATGAACACAGTGTCGCCTACGTTGACTTTCCCCGGGACGTACAAGCCGCAGTAAATTCCCAAGGTCGGTGATTTTCCTTCCAATGTCGCACGTTCCGGATTTGTTTGCTCCCGAAACCTAAAACATTCATTATCGACATATATTTAAAGGGGGACAGATCTTATTAAAAAGTAAATTCTCTAAATTCTCTAAATTATTTCGAATTTGTGTGTACTGAGGGAATATGAAGTTACGTTAAATGTGAAAGTTAGGTTACAAAGCGTGAAGCTAAAGCGCTAATAGTATTTAGAATGTCTCATACGATTGTAAAGTTTTGAGAGGCTCTGTTTTATCCGCTGCACCAGTCTCTGGATCTACTTTTACCATTGTGCATCTGTAAACGTGTAATACAACATTTTAAGATGGCGCATAAAATCCTGGAAACTACTGATCATATGTATATATAAAATTGATAACTTGTTTGTACCTCGCACAGGGTTTGACATTCCTTATTACAGCGCTATCCCCAATACGTATCCATTCCCAATTGTCCTCAGCAAAGGCATCCTTGCCGCTCACGACAATATTTGGACGAAACTGTAGGGCGGGTACATGTCTTTCCAATTTTTCGTTAAGTTTGTCGACCGATTGCGACGTAAGTAGCATATAACTGGATAAGTCAGAAAAGAGACCCTGGAGGAACAATCCAATGACGTTTCTTCAATCGAGAACTTAAATCATAGTTAACACTATTTATTAGTTCACTGATAATTACAGTGTCCTCGTTCCTGAGTGTGCTATACACTTTTGCATATCTTTCCCAAGGACCTTTCATAATGTTCCTTCTGGCAGTTGATGCGCAGCCTAAACGTAAGTCAAAAGACGTGCCGGTCAAGAATCTTAAAAGAATAGTAAGGATTCTTAAAATCTGATATAGATGGTGTGATTGTGATATAGTAGAAATTGTGGCAAACGTCAACGACCGCTTGATCCATTTAGTTAGCCGACTAAAGCGGGATAATCCGTTACAAAAATGTGAGATAGAGTGCATAGTAAACGCACCGAGATATCCATTCAGCTGCTTCCGTACCACAATCGATACACTTTATTAGCTCGCCCCACCACATTGTGCATTCGACGGCTTCAGAACTACCTCCCGCGTCTTCTGGTACTCTAAAGACTATGCTGGGCATTCCAACGGCTTCAAGCTTTACCTTGAACTCATCCACGGCAGACAAACTGACCAAAATTAACGTCGGGTATTTTCTACTCGTCTGGAATCGTTTCGTCTCCTCGTTGTACACTAGAAACATTCTGACAGACCGAAGATGACGTAATAAGTTCAACCTGATATAAAGCGAGGTGGAATAATGAGTGTATTGAGAAATGATTACTTAGTGTGTGTGTGCGCGTGTGCAAATTGCGCACCTCGAATAAATTCTATAGTGTGAGTGTATGAAACAAAATTTGTAATGTAAAAGTTGCACGGTGTGAAGAGGCACGTTAGTAGGTGTGCCATCATATTAGTATACGTGTGATCGGTATACAGGGTGTTCTATTAAGTATCCGAAACACGTTGCGTGTATACTGCACACTTGTCTTTTTGACCGTTTTAGCAAGTTAACGAAGGATCACAGTACCACATATGACTTGAAATTTTTTACTTGTTTCACATATTTGTACGTTTCACCAACGAATTTCGTTTGCGCGAACATCAATGGTTCGTGATAAAAGGTAATATGAGTTACGATCTACCTATCTCGAAGCGTGTATCGTCCCGGAACCTGCAGGGACATTCCGAATTCCGTGAACTCGCATTCTCTAAGGTCCTTACCCCGGCCGGATTTCAGCGGATAAATGTACAATTCCTCAACTTGGCCGACTTTAATCCATCTTGGCTCAGGCAATTCCGGTATGGTCACTTCATCAGAAACGTCGCTCTCGCTCGCCTCACTCTCGCTCTTCTCTTCAATTTGGCTCGCGCTATTTTGAACATTGTTAATTTCCAACCGCTCGGGCTGTTTCTCCGACTGCTCGGTCTTCTTCTTCTTGTCGGCCCTCGGCGCCGAAGAGTTTCGGCGAATGTTCCACACGGCAAACGCGATAAGGATCACTGCGAAACTGCAGCTTATCGCCAACGTCGGCCGCCAGTCCTGGAGAATTCAATATCGAGCCTTTATTTGATCGGAATGCAAAGTTTAGTGACATTGTGAGAGGAATTTAATCGATTGAACTAATTGTTATTCAGGATTTTCTCTGAACGAATAACTACGGTATCCTATAATTGTTTCTGATTAACGGGACATGTATTTGAATTGCAGCGTTTCGTAAAAGTATAGTTAATGAGAGGCACGAGAATGACATACGTAACATTTACGCCGGCACGGAATTAATTTGTTGCCAAGACTTCGTGACCCAAATTTCCCTATCAACGTATGAGTTTAAGTGTGTATCAGTTTACATCAGCACAGATGCACTAGTGAATCAATTTTCAGCGCAATGAAAAAGAAACTGAAAAATTGTATTGCAACTATAAAACTTAATTCATTAAACGAAACATATCGACAAGCTGTTGTCAAACGCCCATTAAATAAGATTTTTACTCAATTTCATTACACTGCCATAGTAGAATAGACGTCAAACATAAACTTAATCTCGCACACTTTATACTCTATAAATCAGACCTCCACCGCCTTACATGATCCTACGGCTCCATACCGATCTTATCGCTCGGCACCCTGTCATAAAAGCGTGAAATAACGCAGTATAAAGAAGCGACTTTCGACGCCGCCGGGTGCGTAAGAGCGCCGAGAGTACGCCAGTTAAGAAAAACGTACTCACCGAAGCACCATGCATGATCTCCGATCGGTCGCTGGGACGGAATACAGTAGAGCAAGATAGCCTGCTTCGAGGCGCGTGCCTCTGCTCGATGCCGCACGACAGTCACCTTATTCACTTTTCTTCCCCATATCTTATTCCTCGACCCGCACTGCCGTCCGACATTATGCAATAGCGTGTATCTTGTGCCGCTTCTGCCCTCGCCCTGCTTCCCTCTCTCGTCTCTCCTACCAACCCCCCCCGAAGCTTTCGAATTTAACGAGCGCAGGGCGCAGGTCTTGAGCGATAGCGCTTCCGTGCTCTCCGCCAGGCGCCAGGCAAACTTTTGCGGCAGACTGAAGAGCTGCGAGCAGTTCGCACGGAGTGCTCGTCTCGTTATCGTTCTCTTTCCTCCTCACCTTTCCTTCCAACAGTTTTTCCTCATCACCCGTAATGTCGTAGGAATGATGCGCACGTTCGTCACCGGATGCTGGATTGTGCTAACGACACGCTAACAATGAGTCGGGTTCCTTGACACGGTGCGGGACCTTGAGTCCCGAACGATCCGACAGCGCGCGACAAGAGGAACACTTTGCCTTGTAATTTGTCTCGCGCGGCTTATCTCGCACGTCTTTCTGCTCATGTTTCGTGATACGAAACGGTTTGAAACGTTATCCGGGGCGGATCAAAGTCTGGAGAGTCGGGTTCACGAAGACACATGCTGATAAGATATGTGCACTTCCGCGAGACCTGTAACTGTTTGTGTTTGCAGTTGACAGTTGTGTCGCGATTTTCAGTTATTGAAGCAGTTTGACTAGTACTGTGATGGAAGGGAAGTTTTATTTTATAAAAATACTCAGTAGTTGATGTTAATAAAGATTTGGTTTCTGTGTTATGTTTTCTGCAGGCATATGGAAGTTAACGGCCATGTCGTACTACTCTCTATAAAGATAAGAAAATCATTTTTTAATTGAAGCTTCTTTAGTCATAGTAAGATTGCTCACGCGTGTGGCGAGTAAAACGTTTCCCGCTAGGCACTAAGAATACAGTGAATTTACGAAGCGTAGTTTTCTGTTGTTGAACAGTGATTTGGTAGACAGTTGTGAAAATTTGTGAAGGTTCTGTTCATTCTCAACGAACTTACTTCTTACAAGGTAAAATTTTGAAAAGGACGTTTATACGACCCTTCGTGACACTACATCGCCACCGCGATAAGTAGAATACATTAGTAACAAGATGACGGAGCACTTCTTGAACACCCCGTACATGAAGTATCATTCAGCCGAAAACATTACGCAATATTGTCAGACGAATTAACAAAGTGGTCAGTGACCGAGGCAGACCGGAGTTTCCGGCGACGTAGAACACGCGCCCGCCAGCCGTGTGGCCTGTTTTCACCAACAATTACATCACGTGGTTTGAATAATGAGAATAAGTAGCGCCAAAGGCGACCGTCGTATGATATGTGCTGGATCGAGGTAACATCGATGAGGACAATTTATTCAGTATTGTCAATTCGTACAGCTCTTACAGATCATATTGCCGTTCGCATTTCGTTTTTGTTTAATACCAGTATATACTGATCATACAAAATGGAGATTCTACTTGTCGTCGAAATATAGCACAGCGAGGATGCATAAAAATACATTATTTATAGATAGGGCAAGACAATTCTGGATTTATCACGGTTCGCGACAGAATTTAACAAGTGTGTACAATTACGGCCCGCGTAATGGTGCGCGTTTCCTTTGCTTCTCAAGGCGACGTATCCTATGCGTTAATCAACTACACGTCGGAGGCAGGAGATAGAAAGACGTGTCAGGCGCCTGACTAAGCGTCTTTGTGGTTTGGTAAATTTTTGCGCGGCAAACGGTCGATGAGAGACTGCAAATCGCCGAAACTGGAAATGAAGTATTCGGGATATGTATCCGGCATCTTTTGAGCATCCTCCAATGTGTCGCAACCAGTTGCAACGAAAAGCTTTTGGAAATTGCACATATGGCCAAACTTCATGTCCTGATTGACTCTGAAAGAAGAAATGTTCTTATCGCAACGCTTCTACATTCCACTGTTTTAATTCTTTCCAAACCACGGACGCCATGTGACATGCTATTTTAGCATGGTCAAATGTATTTAACAAAGCGGGTCATTATTTTCGTACAAACAACAGTTGTATGATGAGTTAAATACTGATATAAATAGAATTTAAGTGCAAAATTATTATTTAGCCTTACGTGTCGCCGACAAACAGGCACCTCTGTGGGTCAGCTATTTTGCATACTTCATAAATATAATCTTTCAACACTTCACTCGGCTTCGCACACTTTATTGGCTCCCTACCACTTTGGGTCGTGACTATTCTTGTTAATGGTCCGGGTCCTGATAAATAAACAAAACATCTGCATTATAATAATTATTAACGTAATCATTGCATTTTTCTGCTAATGTTAGTGTCAGTTCGAACTGTATCAAATACATAACTGAAATGGTACACAATAAATTATTGTTATTAGTAAAATAAAAATCTACCGATACGGCTACAACGGTTACCTAATATTCTCCTGGCATTGCTGCTAACGACCCAATCGTCCATGGCACCAGTCAACAACAAAACATCATCCCGTATAAGACACGACAATGCCAAGGCAAGTTTGCCCCAATTGCAGTGGACGTCAAAATCGACCACCACTGCTTTCACCGACGGTCGGTCTTGAATCTCCCGTATTGTCTTCAAAATGTTACCACTCTCCGCCTCCGGCTGATAAGGAACATTGCTAATATGTTACACGCTCTCACAATTGTGCAGGGCACGAGGCACGATACGCAGTCGATATTCCCGTACATTGTTTGGATTACATAAACTGTTTACGTTCAGGTATCTCTTTGGAATTCTCTTTTCAAAAGTGAAGGTATTGTTTAGATTTCATTAAAAATGAACTGTTCGGACAATTAAAGCGTTACGTGAATCACCCGCATATGCTAAGATAAGTGAATCGGTAACGATACATATTCATATGAAAAATGCAATACATTAGATGTTTGTTTGAAGGTCGCATTACGAAACAATGTATTTTTTTTCAAATCTTTTCTGATATTTCTGTAAAAGAGGAACGTTGTACGCAAAATGTACAAACCATAACAAACATGTGAATAACGCAGAATAGTGCTTTACGCATTGATATGCAAAACTAATTAAGTTAACTTAGGTAGGTTCAGTCAACAAAGTAGGCAATATAATCTTGGCCTGATTGTATTATTGGCCAAATAAATATTGATTGAGCCTTGAAACGGTTTCTTATCCGCAATGCACTATGCTTCGTCAAGTTACATTGAATAAAAATATGGATTTCTAAGATCATCACATCTGAGAATGAGACCGAAATTATATTTTCATCATGTTTACCATCATTTCCAAATATAACCTTTTAATCATAATTATTAATACTGATACATTATATTTTTGACCAGTATAATTGAAGAGAAAATTGAACTGATTCGTTAATGTTAGTTCTATAAGTTCTGTAAGTCTTAATAGTGTAGATACATTTGATACTAGAATGCCAGACCACAGTTTTAAAATTTCGGAAGTCATAGTTTTCGTAACGTCGAGTACTTACATATGGGGTAAGAGACAGTCCTGCGTCGTTAATTTTTTTCGTGAACGGCGGCGACGCAATTGCATAGATCTCTCCACGGAAATCAATCTTTTTTAAGTACCAAACCATGACTTTCGCCGTGTTAACAATCTGTTCCTGAATGGGAAAGTGAATTCTGATTAGTCGACGGGTTCTAATTGTAATTTGCAATTGATTTCAATAACACATTAAGGGGTTAGTACAGCGTGAGGCCCAAAAAATGAATGATCGTAGAGTACCGTAACAGAGTGTTCAAATGGTCTTTAATTTTTGTACTTATCGATCTTAAATTTTTACACCAAAAATCGCACAAAATGTGTTGTTTTTCAGAGCTTTTACCATAACACTCCATCTTAAGCGCAAAATGAAAGCAAATCAAACTTAACATTGTCAAATTGAACAATAGACTCGCTGCGGGAACGTTCGTATGCACTTTCCCAAATATGAGTATTTTCTGTCGACAAAACGTAACTAATCTGCAAACTCACTTCTCTTATATCGATACCCTTCTTTCGAAACATCTCGCACTTATCGTTCATAGTGCTTGTACTGTTGTTGGTGACCAAATATATGTCCTTGTCCATAGCATACAGTCTTTTCATCGATTCCGTGACACCCTCGATCTGACCATCTACGTGCCAGAGTACACCTGGTGATCGCACAAAACGACAGAACGAAACAGTAAAGTAAACATCTGCTCGGTTCTCCGGAAACGAGCGTTACATTTTCACAAATAAAAGAAAACTGAATGAACGATCGCGAATCAGAACTGCCGTACAGGCGTTCATAGCACATTTTAATTTCAACGAAAACTCACCATCGCAGTCGGACAGTATGACGTCGAACGAGTCAAAAAAATTCTGCACCACCTCGTCGCTACACATGTTCAAATCCACCGTCGTCGACATCGTACGCGTGTGTGGCGCCGTGTAGTATGTGCGTACACGATGCTACACAGAAAGATGCAAGGAAGAGAGCGTCGCACGATACAGCGAGTCTACGTTTGAACTTGCTCCACGATACGCTGACCCGCCACGGCTTGATTTGCGGACGATGAGGAAGAAGGCAATCTCGAAGTGACTCGTACGATACACCGTGAACCCGTATTCGTGACAAGTGCGCTGGCCCGGCGATACTTGACTGTCGTATCGAGCGGCTTCCTCCTGAAAGTGTAACCGCGTCCAGAATGTCGTCCCGATAAGATCGCTGACGTACGAGCAGCACGCTTTGTATACTCGTCATTCTGATTTTCGGTCGGCGCGGCGCGTCCGTACCGCTCGCTGCTGCATTCAAGGAAGACTTAACAATGAGCTCGATCTCCGCACGACAGCGGCAGGCATGCGACAGAGCGCAAACTCGAGGGGTGGAATTGCTGACTGGAGATGAGTAGTGTGTGTCGCTGAGAAGAACACGCGCCAGCGCTGTAACGCGGCTCAGTTGTCATGGCGACAAAGCTCGCTGCATCAACTAACCAACTGTTAATTCGTTCTAAGTCTATCATGCGCTCATTCTGAGATCTAACGATTACTTTGTCAGGAAATATGAGATTCTTCATGGGATCATCGTTTTTACCTTCAACTTTTCTTACATCTCTCTCTTTTATTGAAATATTCCCTACCGACGGCAAAGACCGCTCTATACCCAAGTTAGAGAACTTGACTTTTTTTCGGCACAGCTGTCAAGGAATTAGGAAATTTTAAGAAATTCGTTGTAATCCAGAAAGTTTCTCTGTCGTTAATCAGTTCATCAATATTATCTCAGTTTCTTCATCGGCCACAACTGTTAACGCCTACGATAAGATAAGTGTACCTGATTCCATACAGCAGCAGAGTACCGATGATATCTTCTACAATTGGCGACGCTTCTAGGAAAAATCGCTACTGATTCTTTGAAGGCATTCACAACGAGACGATGTCACAACCTTGCTTTTTCAGTTAAATGAATTTGTGAGTACAAAAACGAATATAAGAGCTCATGGTGGATGACCCGTGCCTAGTTATGAATGACAAAGCCGACTGACTATCCACGTACATGTAGCACTACAACATTCACGGTTTTCGATTATTATGTGCGGCAATGCAATATTTATTGCACGTCGTAGAGTTTATCTAGGCTAACAAATGCCACTCGCACGTTGTACGAGCAACAATGGGGGATCCGATCCGGTGATAATAATGTCTTGAACACATTTGGGTTAATAGAATTTCAATTTATTAAGTTTTTTCCCTAGCCGTCAGTGTCTTGATTCTCATTTACAAAGGTATTATATGGCTGTAGCAATAAAAACTAATAATCGATAATAATAATCCGTAATAATAACTAATAGTAATGATAATAATAAAAATAATAATATGTTAACCGGCAATCGTATCGCATAATAATCGTCTTTTTCCACAAACTCACGGATATCTCTCATTTTAATCGCTCGCTGTTCGACGACAAGCCGTATGCTTGGCTCGGCGAAGAAAAGAAAACCTTACATATTCACAGCTGACGTAGAAATTACTAACCGACGAGAACGTAAAACTCGCAATCCGTAAACCTGACTAGAAAATGAACCTCCTTATACTGTTATAACACGGTGGTATCGTACGGTATTTTACAAGTTATCGAGTAAGTTGTACACGTACATAGAATCATTCGTCTCACATCAAGCGCGGAAGCGTGGAAATCGTCGCCATGCGACTCTCGATTCGCACTTTTTCTCTCTCCTGAATCATCATTACTCCGTTTCAACTCATAATTCGATCTCTCTCTCTCTCTCTCTCTCTCTCTTTTTCTCTCACATACTCTTTTTCACTGCCTGTCTGTCTCCTCCCGCGATCATAATTTGTCAATGGAAAGTGAGCACCCTCAGATCGAGACAGATTACTTATACTGACAAAGATGACGTATCATTGAACAGCTGTCTTCCTCTCGTAGGCGCATCATCTTACACGACTAGGTAGATAAGTGTGCTATTAAGAGTAAAACTATTATTCTTCCAAGTGAAATCGATAATTATACGTCATTCTTGTTTACGCGTAGCTTCCTGAACGAAAATAATGCGATGTTCTCAGAGTCTACGCAAACTCGCCCGATGGTCGAACGTAGATTTATGATTTGTCTTGTATGTCAGTTGATCTCGCGCGTCCGCCACTCGATCGACGCTCGGCCGAACGTATGCCACATAAACGAGCAAAGCGTCGAAAGGGAACTCGATGGAGAGAGTGTCACTCACAATCAGTGATCGCCTCGATTATACAAGAATATTCGACCGTGCCCGCTCTCTCGCATCGTTCGCTGCCTCTACTTTCGTCGACCAGCGACGCTCACGGTGTCGTCTCAGTGCGGACAGCTCGCGAAATTCAGCTCGGTAAGTTTGGACTAACTGGGTGCACGATGCGACAGTCTGATCGGCTTCCACGTTCTTCTTCGTATAGTATTGACTCATTTTTTTCCCCCGTTTCCGTTTCCGTTTCCGTTTCGCTCGGAACAGCTTGTAACCCGGTAACACTACGTTCGCGTGCCCAATGATTGGCGCGTAAAGAAGTCAAATATAAAAGTGACAACCAACATTTTTCCTAAAGTTCTACGATATTACGACACGCCAAGTTCGACTATCAATGTAATATAAAGACGTGCTAAGTGTAAACGGTTAGTTCTCCTCCTTTGTTTCTCCTATTATGTCAGGCAAGTCAATCTAGCGCGACGGCTCGTTTCAATACACGTTAGACCGGGACATCTCCACGAAGATGTACGATCGCACGTGTTCATTGTCGCCTTCTCGGTGTCCCTCTAATTGTAAATGCGACGAATAAAATTCATCCGCGGTCGATCAGCGAGAACTCTCGAGCGCCCCTCAAGAACTCTCGGTGCAGAGGCAATGATGAGACAGGATTGTCCGTCCGTCGAAGAAATTTTGTTGGCGAACCGATGTATCAAAACCTTCCGTAGGCTGCTAGTCGCGTGGCTCGACACCAAATGTAATGCGCGCAACGCAAAACGCCATACGTTCCCTTCGAAATCGAACGTGTGGCGTTTCCGTTGTTCACTAAGAGTCAACGTGCGACAGAAGGAACGGTGAACAGGGTCGGATGAAGAATTGAGATGTAAGAAACGGCAAGGGTGACATGACGTTGTTTGTAACCGATAAGATCGTTATTACAGTAGGCGGACCCAATTATCGCCGCGACATCTTTCTCAGACCGATGCACATTTCTTTCTGTTTTTTTCTTCTGCGGCGTATCCAGTGAAGCAATGTTAAAAAATTCTTCCTAACTGCGTTTATTCTTGTCAGTCTTTATTTGTAGAGTTGTCGGCACGGTGCTACCTGCTTTCCTCGTTTCCGATGTCATTCGTTTGCAGAACACGATTGCATTTTTCAGCTTAAGCTCTTGCTAATGCTCTCGATACCGTTTGGCATTTCACAGTGTGACATTTGGAGCTGGTGCGTTCGACAACTTTGCTATTACTCCCTCAAATATGTGTCTCGAAGTTTCGTCGTCGTGATATATTAATCGAAGGGTTTTAGTGGAAGATCAAGGATTTGATGATTCACGATGAAGTTTCCTCGGTAAATATTCGCGGTCACGGTAGCAAACGATCGTTATGTGAACCGACATCATAGCTTGAATTTTATTCAAATTTTGTCATTAATTATCGATTTTCAAATAAGTGCTGCACGAGAAAATAATATACCGCTTAGATTGCCTTGTGACGCAAATTAACAGACATACTCGATTACCTATTTTTCAAATGAAATTTGATGACGTTATATTTTTAGACAGGATAAAACAATCGTGAGTAATTAAAATGCTAGGACGCCTTTTTCAAATCATTCGTAATAAGTATAAATTTTCTGATTTTACTAGATACCATTTCGTGTACGACGTGTTGACCAATTTTGTGTACGATTCGGATGAAATATTTGACAGTACACGCTCCCGTACCGATCCGGCACGATCCATCAGTTAGATGTCATTTCAAGGGAATGTTGTCTCGTTTTTACGCCCCTTAGATAAAAATTGAGTTTTACAATGGAACAACGCGAGTCACGCAAAGCGACCCTCAAATGGGAAAGAATGACTCTCGTCACACACAGTAGTATACAAAACCATGTTTCGGGAAACTATGTTACTTAAATTTAATCGCTAAGTAACTAGTCCGAAAATTGTATCGCGACAATCGACAGCTCGTAAAGTCAATTCATAACGTCGGGTGCAAGAAAAATTTGCATCGATCACGGGAATACCGACATAACGGCGAAATAGTGCCAGTTATCAACGAGGATGATGATAGCAATAATGATATAATATTTGCCCTTAAAGTCTAGTGGCACTGTCCATTGTTCGCGAACAATGCGACAATTTGCTATGAACGAACGAGCTTGGCTCGTCATGCCACGATTGCGAACGGTGAAATGGAAAATGGCGGTACAAATGATTGTAATATTAGATAGCGTACTAATGTAGTGATAGTAATAGTATTAGTAGTAGTAGTTGTAGTAGTAGTAGTAGTAGTAACGGTTACAGTACGTATCTGAACTGGTACTAGTGTCGCGGGTACTGTTAGGTCTGCTTTTCACTCGTAATAAGCGCTTACTATTTATCTCGTTGTAACTTTAGTATCTTGGATACAGTAGTTAGGCATACTAGTCATAGTAGTAGTACTAGTAATAGTAATAGGTGTAGGTGTAACGGTAGTAGTAGTAGTAGTAGTAGTAGTAGTAGTAGTAGTAGTCGTAGTAGCAATTGTAGTTATAGTAATCGCGACGTAATAGCAGCGGTAGCGCAGCGCATTTAGAATACTGCATTAATATCGTGTGACCATTATGAAGAAAGTCTTCCGCTTGATTTTCACGCATTCTTTCTCCGCTGTAACTTCACTTCACCGCTTTCGCTCTTTCGTTTTTAACGTGGGAAACATGGAATAGCGACGACACACTTACACGTATGGGCTTTGGTCTACGTCATTTTTTGCTGTTTGCATATCGCCGTGTTAGTGTCAATCTCCATGATATTTCAGTCGCCACTTAGTTACTTTATGCACTACCTATCTACTAATCTACCTATCTACCTAGTTATTCCACCATACGAATCTGTATGTCAGCTGTCTGTGGTAACTTATTGGCTCGCGAGTTTAAAGGTACATTACGTTGCCAGTGCAATGTCAGATAAAGTTTAGTGCACTTAAGTGTACATAAGTAAGTGTTCTTTTTTTTCAAGCACTTTCTTATTGTTTTTCGTTTTCTGTACTTCGCCTCCTTCGTACTTGGTACGTCCATTTTGAATCATTTATGGCCACAAAGTGCGGTTGCTTCCTCTCCAACGGGTTTGAGTGTCATTTTTCGCAAATTAAATTCAGACCATCGACACACATATTTCATTTGCGTAGTACCGAAATATATCCATTCTCTATTTTTATCAGCCTCATTCCCATTTTGTATATTATACTTTGTAAATTTGCCTGTTAGCCTTCGTAATGTACGTATGAGCGTTCTGCACATTATTATACGCTTTACGTGTACACGCAAATGCATTTGGTATCCTTGTGCACACGAGTAAGATGTCGCTCCGTCAGTCACGTCGTATATCAGTCCTCATTGCATGGTTTCATACAATATCTATCTAAACTTTCATCATCGAATTTAAAATTGAATTCAGATCTTTATCTTCATCTTCGTCCCCACTTCTCTGTCTCCCCTAAATCTTCCCGTTTGCCTTCTATTCGTTCCGCGTTCTTCTGTATCTTTACATTTCGACTGCGTAATGGGTGAGAAACGAGTTAATATGTAACATGTAACTCAATCGTACGATCTTTGTGTACGACGATTTATCGACCTCATTTGTATCATGTTTGCCGCGTAAAAGCAGGAAGCGTCACGTCGAAGGACTGAAGGAGGGAAAGGGATGGAGAAGAGAGAGAAACTTTTGCATATGACACGCTCGATTCTGATTCCGCTGTTCGTGCAATGAACGGGAGCAAGAATTAGATCGATTGCCCGGAACGAAAAAATTCACCTGATATTTCCCTGTTTTCGTCAACAATAATCCCCATCGAATCACAAGTGTCGCTCATTTTTTGGTGTCTATATTTCCTTACCCCCCCCCCCTTTTTTTGCCGTCAACTTGCCACGTGTAAATTCATTATATCGCAACTCTTCACATCTTTACGTCAAGTTAATAATCGTTTCTTTGTTTTCTTACCTAGCGCGTGTGGTTACTTCTCATCTTTTAATTAATAATATATACGACTTCCTAATATAGTACTATAACATTACACGACTATATACAATCAGAGCAACAGCATTATTTATTATTGTTGTTGTTATTCATATTACTATTATTATCATTATTATTAATCTCTGGTTTATTTCAATTCAATAAATCGGCGCGTCTGCGTTTTGTCGCGCGAAATATATATATGTATATGTAAATGCATGTACAGGGCATTTCTAAAATAGGTGGCCAAACTCTGAGAGCAGAGTATACTTATGTTGAAAATGAAAAAACGAAATACGGTCATAAGCTGAAAATTGCTTTCTTTCGCAGCTGCAACGAGTTTTCAGTGTGCCACAGAGCCTTGCAAGTATGTCTAGCAAATTTTTGTTAAAATCCCCTGCAACCTTACAAGGTATCATCGGAAACTAAAGCTAATTGTAACTCCGAAGACACTACTTCCGGACCCATGAGCAGAGGACATTTTATCGTTCTCTAGATCAGTAGAGTACACTGTCAAAATTTAGACACACACAGTTATTTTAGAAACACCCCGTATATGTACGAGGTGCTTAAGGCGCAGAGCTTTACTTGAATTTGCAAGTGTCCGTATGTACGGTGTTCAATGTATGATGTTTAGAGCATAAGAGTGGATGTTTAGAGTATGTGCGTGTAGCGTCTTTCGTACTTTACGTACCCGTGTGTTCGTGTTGAGTGTGTAGCGGGTGTGTGTTGGTATGTGTGTGTGTGTGTGTGTGTGTGTGTCCGTGTGTGTGGACTCGTTACTCTGTTTAATTTACATTTCTTTTCCCTCATACAAATCAACGTATCGATTTCAGTATAGCCGACCTTGATATAGTGTTTCATCTCCTTACTACTTCCGTCTGATCGCGATCACTCCCACAGTACAGAGTCTTTTTCAGAGGAACTACGTTATCTTTTCGCCTTTCACAACAGCAACTTTTAGCAACTTTTTGTGCGTGTATACGAAGAAAGTCGAAATTTCATATCAACCGTAAACTTATGTTTTCGTACTCGTCATACCTTTATCATAAAGCGATACGAGAGTAATTTCGAATTAAATAAAAAAGACAGTAACGCGGTTTTTGTTCGATGTTATCTTTAAAAATGTTGGTGTCGCTTCGATTCGGTAGTTATCCGTTGGCTGTTTCAAGCTCCCAGTTCCAGTTACGCTGAACAAGCATAACGCAAGTACAATTAGCAACTAATTTAGCCGAATATACAGATGTTCACTCGATGCTAAATCATATCGTCATTTGACGATTCGGTAAGTGTGAAACTTTGCGTAAAGTGTGAGATTTGAAATTAGGCTCGACTGAATTTCATTAATCATTACGTACGACACAGTAATAGATGTATTATATAATTTAAAAAATTCTGTAAAAATAAAGTAATCTAACAATACTACATACCTGCTTGTACGTTATTCGCGCAGAGATCAAAATCACGCAAATTGATCTTGACCTAATAAAGCTTAAGTTCGCAGTAAAAAAGTAATGAAGAAAGGAACAACATAATTTGTCGTGGTTACGAGAAAAATATACATTCTCCTTGGCGCAAACAATCCACAGGCTCACATCGAAGGAATATCGATTATACAGTACAATTATCGAAATTTCGATTGTTCTCGATACATCCGCTTGACAATGAATGGTCGCTCTCGGCGGTCTAGCGAGCGAGAAATGAATTAGTCGATTAGAAATTAAGCAGCGTTACTAGTAAAAATTATTGCACATTAAACAAACGATTACCGATTTTTCGTTATCCCGGACGCATACTTACGAGATAAACGTTCGTCTCCCATTCTCTTATCATTTCATCAATAAAACGACCTTCAGCTTGGGTATTCATTAATGCTACTTATTCAAATACGTAATGTACTCCGTGTATATGTATACATGTATGTAAATGTCGTGCGTGTCCACTGTGTTCGTCTTTATATGTATATATATATAATCATATATATATATTTATTTATTTATTTATTTATGTTTCTCTCATTAGTGCCTACTTATTGTTAGTCAAGGAGGAATGTAGTCGTAGTGGTCGTGTTGGGTTGAGCGAGATAAAGAATCGATCGAGCGAGCCGGCACGTTCATCGTCCGGTGTCCGACTGATAATAATAATAATAATAATTAACAGGAGGCCTAATCAGCAGGGTGAGAGGTCAGACCTGTCGGTTGTCGTCGATCGTGAGTAACACTTAACGAACTAATAATTAAGACTAATCGTAAGACCGCTTCATTCTTTAGTATGCAATACGTCAACTATCTTACGCGTCCCATCGTCAAATCGATTAGTCGCCAAGAAACGGGTGCGATCTCAGCAAACATCTTTAGGCTACGTCTATTAGTGAACATGGAATTATCTAATCGATTGATTTCTCGGCGGAATATAAGAGAAGGCCCGATCGCAGATCGTCGCATATCGAAGCAATCGATCGTGAGGGTCGTCTCGTTGCAGAATTTTTTATGCAACTACGAGAATAGGTTAGTAATGCCTTCAACCGGGGAAACCTTTTAAAAAATTGACCTATGAATAGAAAAGTAAGACGAACGAGTGGATCCGGGAATGCTCGAAGGGAGATGTAAGGAAGAGAGAGAGGGGGAGAGAAAGAGAGAGAGACAGAGAGAGAGAGAAGAGAGAGAGAGAGAGTGGCTGAGGCTGGATTTTGATATGCGACGACGTTGAAATCGCTGCCCGAACTATGATATTTCTGATGTTGTAAAAAAGAACCCTACGAGCACCCTAGAAAATGTCAATACCAGCTTCGATAGGTACTGCCAGAAGGATCGAGACGGAAGACACGTCTGACTCCCACCGCGCCACAGTTTCGAAAAAGCCGAGAGGCCTCGTTTCCTCGGAGGCACACTGTGTGTGTACATGTATACATGTATATAGCCGTGTTGGGATGCGCAACGCGCGTAACCTATACATACTCGTTCGTATAGTCGTGTATATATGTAGGTGTATACGTGTCTGTCTGGCTGAGCGCGCGCTTGCATCTATATACGTGTGGATGTGTGTGTGTGTGTGTGTGTGTGTGTGTTCGATGTTCGGAACGTCACGGTGACGAATCAAGCATAAGCCATGCCCGTGGAAAAGCCGGAGAAACTGAACCATTGGGTCTCTTACCTCAATTACTAATCCCGTCGGATAGAATTTGTTATCCTATTTATTCTTAAATATACTCTCAAAGCGTATCTAATACCGTCAAACACAAGCTACAATGATTGTATATGCCTCGGAATTGTATATCACCTATATTGTCACCAGATATGATCTTCCATAGTGGATATATTTATAGTACGCGTTCCGCTTAAACCGTCATCGCTCGATGAGCAGGCGGAAGTGCCGTTAGAGATATCAACATCGATGGAATCATATAGATTCGCACTGCTATATCGTAGCCGTCGGATATACGCTTATATATATTTCATATATATAATAGTATACGCGGGTCTCTTGTATAATAATAACTTTGTTATCCGCAATCGACGATCAATTCCTCGCGATAAATATACGTCGGTTGCCTTACGCGCCACAAGAAGTACGTACACACTGTGTTCTTTTGCTTTCCTCGACTTTTCTTTATAGCGGAACATTGAATTTTAGTTTATAAGGCCCAAATATTGTGCGCTACCTGTTCAATCAAATACGCCAAAAGTAATACGAAAGCATAGTTGCCATAAGACACTCACACACTTCTTAGTCGGCTCAGTTTCTCTATCCCCCCCGCCCGCGCCCGGTCTATTCGAGGATCGCCATACATGTTACTCATATCTATGTACGCATGTGTGTATGTGTGTGTGTGTGTGTGTATGCGTTTGTGTACACGTGCTAAACCTATGCTTGAATCATCGTGACCGACGATCATAGTGAGCGAAGAACTTGACTAGACCATCGATGTTAAGGACGATCGTTGCGTTGCGAAGGGAAAGAAATGGTTAGTACCAAACTACCACGGAATCTCGTAGCAGGTGCGCGCTGTCGACATGGTCAATGTCGCGACCTACGCTACTATTGAAAAATATAATACCTCTCTTCCGTCATGCTGAAATGATTATTGCCGCCGATCGCAGCCGTGCGCGGCCGTTCGCATCGCCAAACATCAATCGCCTACTAAGTCGTTCGTCACGGCCATCGATGTCACTATCGAGCCGCCAATCGGCTCGCGATTCGCCGAAATTCGAGTCGCACCCGACTCCCGACCCTACGTCATTCGAGCTTCGAGTCGTGATCGTGACAAGGAACAAGGAAACCTCATCGGCCGTACGCGGAAACGTCTTACTACACGTCCTCGACTAGATGCAATCGAAGCGACAATCTCGAACAACGGGATCGCAGGAGACGATTCGATCGCGTGTGTCTTAGCATAGTCTCGACGAGCAATTGACACCGAGTCGTGAACGAGGAGACCGTGGATTCCGACGATCACGCAAATCCTCGAAAGATCTTCAACAGCCTCGGGATGAACGAGTCTTCCTCGTCGTCCTCGTGGCAGCGCCCAACTCCAACCGGACACTCCGAGAGCATCGTCGTTATCGTCATCGTTATCAACCCCACCGCCGCTTGCGGTCATCGGTGCGTTTCGGCATACTTTTTCTTCCTCGCTCCAACTTTGCGCGATTCTTCATCTTCCTCTCGATCTGTTCCGACGCTCTGACTTATTCTCACGGACACTTCCTGTCCCCGAAACCCTAAACCCCGCCCCCCCTTTTCCCCCACCCTCCTTTCTCTCTCTCTCTCTCCTTCTCCCTCGATTTATCCCTCGGGATGCCTCCCATCCTTCAACGCCCATGTGGAATGCCTTGCCAGATATTGATTTCTCTCTTTTCTAGCTCCCTCGAGAACCGGATCCCTCAAGTGGCATTGTCCCGCGCAACGGACTCGTCTTTCGTATCGTCCTTGCGACGAGGTCGTCCCACCGACGTCTCGCGACGTGCATCCCCATCACTGGAACCCACACTACCACCACCATCACCACTTCGCTGACCGTCGTCGTGACCGTTGTTTGAATAATCGGACAGCGCGGATCGGCCGCCGTTAAGTTCGAGCAGCATCGAGGATGTTGCCAGCATCGTAACGGGCGGTAAGGACGGTGACGAGGAAGCGGAAGAAGACGAAGACGCAGAAGAAGGAGAAGAGAAAGTTGAAGAAGAGGAGGAGGAGGAGGAGGACGTGCGATGTGCAGCGACGACGCTCGCGGTTGTCGAAGACTTGCTTGCCGAAGCGTGACGACGCGAAGAGGAGAGCCGCTGATTCTGCTGGGTCTGCGCGCGGGGCTTGCCGGCGCCGCGGACACCTGCGACGCTGTTGCTCCACGTTGAGCCCGACCCCGTGGGCGGACTCTTCGCCACCGTCGCCGTCGACGCCGTCGTTGATGCCGTCGTTGATGCCGCCGTCGAGGATGCGTCGAGCTGACCCGATACAGACGACGATGCTGTTGGCCCCCTGGCAGACTGCTGATATCTCGCGGACGCCTGCTGCTGCTCGCCGGCGCCGCGACGTTCGTCTCTTTGCTGACCTCGCGCGGCTCCCGTCGCTTCGAGGGCCAGATAAGTTTTCCTAAGGCCACCGACGGCGACGGTCGAACGACGCTGGGCGCCGACGCTGGAAGAGGCTGCTGTGCTGAGGCCTGTCGATGCTGCTTCTGCCGCTGCTGCGACCGCTGCTGCGACCGCTGCTGCTGTGACCGCTGGTACAGCTGCTTCCGGTGCACTGTTAACCAGCGATGCCCGCGCAGGATCCTGTACGCCCCGTACAACAGGCTCAGGAACAGCGACTGCAATGCGGTGCTGCTCGTTGTCGCCCAAATCGCCAGCGCAGCCGTAATCGTAGCTGCAGCATAACTGCCCGTCCTACGGAGAGGTTCGTTCGAAGAATCGGTTAGCCATGGCGGAACGATTGTTTCTTGCTGATCGTATTGATCGAGAATTCGTTTGCGTCTTTTTTTTTTTGTTTTTTTTTGTTTTACTCCTCGTCGTCGTCCACGCTCGTGGGAATAGTCCTGGTCTCTCATTGTACCGTGTGCAAGATCTGAATCGCGACGAGGTGATCAATGCCGACGAATCGAATCGTCGGTGGATCAATGATCGGTGCTATGTGCTGAACTAGTTGTTAGGTTGTCCTGGTTTCCCAAGTCGAAAGAACGTAATGATATTTTTGTCATGTCTACACTATTATCGATTTCTAAACGTCAAATATTTCCAAACCACTTGAACATATCAGATAAGTATTATTTAAATGACGTACAAGAAAAGTACAGGACTTTACTCAGTTCGCATCTGTCTGACTCAATGAAAACGTGACGTAATAAATTGGCAAATACTTCATTGGATAATATGAAAGATGTTTAGGATGAATGGCGGCTTTTACAGAGAGACCAAAACTTTCAATCATATCGAAGAGGAATAGGTACTTGTTCACATAATATGTAATTCATTGTTTCGTTAAACAATACCGCTTCGTTCCGCCGTGGGGCAAAGAAATCGAGGAGCAAGGCCGCTGCTAGCCGTTTTCGGACAATAATTCCTTCGCCGTGCTGTTGCAACCCGTCTGACGTCAAATTCCCATAGCCATGAGGTTCGTGTGCACAACTTTACTTCGTCGTAAAACGATCACAAGTACAATGACTTTATAATGACAACCATGCTGAGACATTCGGGGGACAAAACAATGAATTTCCATAATATGTCTTTGATACCCGACGACAAGTTTCTAAGTATTCACTACTATTTGCTTCGATCCTGGCAAAATATTGAAATCATCATTCGTTAAGTTGTCATTAACTGGTTCTATTGACAGTGATGATAATTGTTACCGTTACGTTGAATAAGCTTTACCTTTGCATTCATTTACAAAGAACGAGTTTTTTTTATCGATTTTGAAGAAACATTTATACTAGATTTTAATTTATTTATGTATTTCGAGAATTACGTTCGCAAATCAGAGTGAATGGATGTCGTACTTTTTACGTTATCTGCCAGTATCGTTGCTTCAGAAATTCGTAGAAAGAGAGAGATAGACTCTTGGTGTTTCTATCAAATTTCAAATGCAGTTCAGAGGAGAGTGCAAAAGAGGCTCAAGTATAATAAAAAAGGAACTTAATGGAAAAGATAAAGAAATGAATCCAAGATGCAGTCTGTGTGTGTGGGTGTGTGTGTGTGTGTGTGTGTGTGTGTGGGTGTGTGTGTGTGTGTGTGTGTGTATGTGTGTGAGTCAGTCTCCTCGTGCGCCGTGCGCCTCGAAACAATGTCAGGAGAGAAACCCCGCAACAACGAAAAACACAGAGCACCGGATATATCTCATAATGTTGAATGACAGTGCGTCTCAGTGTGTGCTCGGAGATAATTCGAATAAAGTAATTAATGTCGGATGTGCGGTAGTGAGTCGGTGCGTGCAAATTTTGAGAACGTGCGTCGTTACAGCTATTGGCAGTGTGTCATTTCCTGTCGTTCTCGACTGGCCAGTCGACGAATCTGGTTAGGCAAACGATGAATGATTTTTGCGTGGAAAGTCATGCTAGATCGTAAATAAGCGTAACGCACGGTTCAGTGCGTTGCAGAAAAGCGCAATATTTAGTTATCTTCGTCAGCAATGTGACAATGACCGTTTGATAAACCTCTTTCGTTGCCATTATCATAAATGTCTAGAAAATTAGATACTTAGCATGTAAAATATCTATCAAAGAATATGCTATAAGCACATACAGTTATTCCTAACCGACATATTCCACATTGTGGCTATCATTATCTGCATGCATCTCTTTTTGTATAACGTACAAAATCCGTAGCGGCTAAATGCCATTTAAATGACAGGACAAAGTTCATACGCTTTCTGAAGAATCGTCAACCTTATAGCGAGAACGCATAAGAAATACCGATCATGCGACGTGCGCGTAATCTTCTCTTGAGACAAGAAAGCATAGTGATCAGCGTGCGGCAATCAACAAACGGAAGACATCCCAAAGAGGAAATGATTCACATATTTGTGAAGAAGAACGTGAGGAGAGCATAGTCAGAGAAGAAAACAGTCGGGTCTGCCGAGAAAGAGGGTAGGACGAACGACTAAGCAAGCAGGATAGTACTAAAGCATTTCAGCTCAATTATTATTGATAATAGTAATAGTTGTAACAGTTGTAGTAGTGGTTGTAGCAGTAGTAGTAGTAGTAGTAGTAGTGGCAGTAGTAGCAGTTGCAGTAGTAGTAGTAATAGTAGTAGTAGAAGTGGTAGTAATAGCAATAACAGTAACAGTAATAATAAGAATAGAATTAAACAGTACCAATGAAGAAAGACAAAGAAAGGAAAAAAAGAGAAGAGAGAATAAGATGGAAGGAAGTAATGTAAAAAAAAAACGCAATAGATTCAGACAAAGAGAGGCAGGTAGATTATAGGTGAGGTAGAAGTGACGTGATTACCGATGCACACAACACGCGCTATTGCTCACCAATTGGGCGCAGTACGGCACCTGCAAGGATACCCATCGTTAGGCTATTAGGTTAGTTCATCACGGGCGAGAAAAAGATGGCGGGGTTAATTTACAGCATGATTATTGGACAGACAAAAAAGACCAGAGATCATCGGTTCATTCCCAATCATTCATCGTCATTGTCCGTATATACTGTCTCACGGCATTCAAATCGGACCCCAAGCCCCCACCCCGCCCCCGCCCCCGCCGACATCGCGCCAATACGCTTTCATTCGATGCCCATCGAATTTGGGCCAATTTAGGGATTTGAGAAGGCGACTTTCTTACGGCACGCTTTTATTGCTTCGGGCGTGAGTGAGAGGAAGGAGGCAAAGATCGTTTCTTCTCTCTGTGGCGCGGCATTACGTGGAGCGTGGAGTCAACTTGAATAGATGACACCGCTGACCGAATGAGTGGACGACTTTGCTATCCCCCATACTCTCACTCTCCCTTCCGTTCTTTACATTCGAGCGACATCGTCAATGTCAGCGGCGCGCGGCGACGCGGCCCGACACTTGATTGGGCTAACATTCGACATACATTCGTGATCGGCAATCGGCATCGATGAAGCACGGCCGGCGAATCGGCGAGGTCGAGGTCACGCCAAGACGTTCGGTCGCTATAATAACGTCGGGTCCGCCCCTTATTAATCGTCGTTCAGGCAACGAGGTAACTCTTTCTCTCTCTGTATGTGTCGTCTAAAATGATCCATGCAGGGCCGACCCGAAGCACGCGCGCGCGGGATCGTGAGATCCGTCCGCTTCAATCTCAATTCGGCCGTTCACGCGATACGTACGACAGCATTGATTACGTGCGCGCTGCGAACGAAACGAGAGAAGATGCGACTGATGCGAGTAAAGCGGTAGGCCTCGAGTATAAGGAAGCGATATCGACGAGCTTTTTCTTCTTCTTTTTTTCGGTGTTACGAGCTTTTTCTCGACTTCTAACATCGCGGCGGGTGATCAACTTTTTCCTCGGAAAACGAAGGCAACGTTTCACTGTCCTGTCTCACAGATTGTTGTCACGTTCGGGTTGTTGTTAAAAAAGCATTGTAATCGAAAGAAAACAAGTATTCTCGATCATACGGACGCAGTACCTTGAGCTTGTAAAGTGTATCAGCACTACATACTTCGTTTTACTAACGTTTTGTATCGTACAGTAATACTACGGAGAATGAACAACAACTTTGCTATCGATAAATAAACCGCTAAGTACATGAACTCTACTGTCGGTTTAAAAATAATTATTCTTAAAGTTTGTACGTAGTCGATGAGCCTTGCTAATCTTACTTGTTGCACGTAAGTTGCCAACATTTATGCTACTTCCTCTGACAACGGTATATTCATATAATGTTAATCCATATAAAGTATACGTTTAAAGCGATCAACGATTCGAACATCATAACTTGTTCTGTCATGTAGCGCTAGTATCACAAGTGAACACAGCCGCGTGCGAGGCAGACAGCAAGATCAGAAAAAAAGAAATACACGTAATTTAGGCTAGCTTAGGGACGCCCCTGAATGTGGCATGTACTTTAATAGGCAATTTTCCACGAAAACATGTACAATGGCGAGTTACAGCTAACCGCAATAAGAACAATACTAGCGCGACCCAAACGTAACCCACATTGAGAGGAGATTGGTTCTCGTCGCAGCACAATGAAACATCAAGCATTTCATAATAATTTCGCACTTCCGATATTCGACACTTTTCGATGCATTACGTTTCCTCCCTCAATGTGCGTAAGGATCAACATGTTTGCACATAATCTTACAAAAGTTCGCAAATTGCGATATACAGACCGCAAAAAAAATAAGAAACACAAGTATCGGATCGTAGCCAGTGTATAGGAACCTTGTATTATACGAGGGTTACCCACTGGCAGCACATAAATAAGAGAGATAGAGAAATAGGTAAGATAGAGCAAGAAAACAAAAAGTTATGTATGCTCATGTGTGTGATATATACACGTGGCGGATACTATGTACATAAAGAGACATATAAAAATACTTATACACACGTATATTTATTTGTATATGCATTAATCCGTGTATGATTCATCCATGAATGACACATGTTCCTGATGCAATTACGTACTAGAAAGAGAGCATACTATTTTTAAGGACTAATAATTCGTAAAACGAGGTCGAACTGTTAGTAGGACGAACATTCATTAATTGCATTCGGTCACTTGGTTGGTTTATCGTAAAGATGATGAAGCGTATTTCGAGACACTCCGAGTTATGGTCACACATGTCCGCCACGTACATTATGTACATTGAACGACGCCTGCCGCACAGCAACTGGACGTACGTCGACGTAAATATAGCGAACGTAATTGAGTAGGCACATGACAGATCGACGACTAAATTGAGGCAATATTTCTTTTCGTTTACTGACCTTGAGCTCTTGAATTCGCGACAGAAGAAAGGTCGTGACGGAAAGAAAGGCTCATTTAGGATGATCGTAATTCGTCATCTATGCGAATCATTTTGATCCGCAACTGTACGCTTACTTAATTCTCGAAAGTTTAGTAAATCTGACGAGTCAATACTAGCGACTGGCAGTGCGTACACTTTCGGATGAGAGGGATTCCGGTGACGCTTTCGATCATCCCGTTCCCGTGGCCTCCGCCGCCGTCACGTTTCTCCTTTCCATGCGCATGCCCCCTATCCCACGCATATCCGTCGACACGCGTACGGATAGAAGGAGCGACAAACGAGCCTCTGAGACCCCGTGGAGAATCCACAGTCGGTCTTTCTCCTTACCTTGCACTCGCACGTGGTGCATTTGTCGTGGGGATCCTGCCAGGAGCTGCCGCTGTCGTGGATGATGCCGGCGTAGCTGCACGGCCGAGGCCGACTGAGGAGTGAGAGCGAGGTGCCGTTCGCGGGGACCTCTCGAGCGCACGGATCGTCCTCGCAACGCGGACAACAGTCGCCGTCTTCGGTCACCGGATTCGAGCAGCTCACCGGTGGACATTCCATCTGCCAGCAGTCTATCTCACCGTACTAAAACAGACCCGTCGCTCGGTCATTACGAGTTTTACCTCTCTTTCACTACGATTCTCACTGACTGACGGAAACATTTCACGTGACAGGCAATTATTTTCAGATTTCCGAGGGAAGAAATAAAACGATCAGCGATCAGATTCATCGATCGAAATCTCAACTACCGATGCTTCTTTTCGGATAAAAGGAATTTCGGATGTGCTTCAGAATATACGCCGTCAATCTCTGCGATGTCGAAGCATCGACGTGTTGGATAAATGTTAGCGTCAATATTACCAGGCACTCGCAAGTCTGGCATTGATATATCCAACGTTCTCCGCTTCTGAAGACCAAATGATGAAGTTCTTGATGTCTGCAGGATGCTGCTGGATCACATTGAGGGCAACATTTGTCTCTGTGGCTTCCTGGCGCGCTGCAGTCGCAAATCGGATCCCTGCAGCTGATCACGCCATCGCTGCAAGTGCATCTTCTGCAGGGATTTCCGGCCGGAGCAAATGTCTCGCCATTGTTAATTTCTCGACCCTCGAACCAGCAACCTATTGGGAACAAAAATCTTGACATTCTCACCGACTCTACTTAGCTTAATATTAATTCTCCTCTGCTTTTCTGTAATAAATACATTGCCTCGTAAGACGTCGTTCTTTGAGAAGCTGCGCAAGGAATGAATTTAGTCGTATCGCGGCAAATTGTTAGTAAGAAAAGATCGAAAATGATATATCATAACGTTTCATCCCAGATCGATCGAGCTGGGCTCATCAGTAGGAGAATTACTCACTGAGTCTGCAGTCTTGACCGGCGTGACTCCGGTCCCTCGGGCAATTGCACTCGTAACCGCCGTCGGTGTTAACGCATTTGGCGCTGGGATGGCACGTGTGCCGTCTCTCTATCGTCTGATCATTGCACTCGTCAATGTCTAGGCACTGAGTGCCCTGGGTGCTGTCGTGCAGGGCACTCCTGTAACCGGATTTACAGCGGCAGTAATACCAGCCCGGCATGTTGAAGCAAGTCGACGAATGGTGACATCTGTGAAGATCGCTCGCGCACTCGTCCAAATCGAGTTCGCAACTGTTGCCGATATATCCTCGTCGGCAGGAACATCTTCCCGGTGCCACGCACTCGCCGCCGTTTTGGCATGTTTGGTTGCAGACGGCTGAGGACAGTGAAGAGTTTTATTGTTAGTTGAGGTTCAACTGGAACAGCGAACTATTTTTTACTATTTACGCTCTTTACGAGAGAGCCTAAAAGCTCGGGCATCATTTAGTTTAGAAATAACTCGTTGTCATATCAAACTTCAAATAAATCTATAAATAGGTATAGGTAGCGACATTATGTAAAATTGAACGCTCTAGAATAGTATAACGATTTCTAACGGTTACTGGGGAGGACAGAATGAATGAACGATAGCCTGACCCGCCGGATAGTATTAATTGCCACTCAGCAGTTAATCAGCTAATGCGATTCTTTGCTATTGCGAGTGAGAAAAACATCGGACCAATGCTACTTTCTTCGGATAACGTAGACCGTTAGGGAACCGGAGGAAGGTTATTCCGTGTTGGAAGACTGCGATCAATGATGGCGCATTATGTAAATGGCTCTTACTCTCCGTAATATCGGAGAGAGTTCCGACATAACAAACGGCCGACGGTACGCCGACTATTGCAAGTCTCGCTGTCTATTACTTCGAATCAAGTACATTAGAATGTAGCAGCCAGTTTTGTTTCGCGTTCAATTATTGAGAGAATACGTACGTTTGCACGTGTAGCCATCGCCGGCGTAGCCGTCCTTACAGATGCAGTAGTAGCTGCCGGCGGTATTGACGCACGTCGCGTGCTCGTCGCACGCGTGATGTCCAGTCGCGCATTCGTCCAGTTCGGCGCAATTGAACTTGTCGACTCTATGGTAACCCGGAAGACACTCGCACGTATATGAGCCGATTACGTTGACGCACCTGGTATTGGCGTTGCAGTGGTGACCTTCGGATCCACCTTGCTGCTTGCACTCATCTACGTCTGTTCGAAAGAGGAGTAGAGAGACATGAGGATGATGAGTGAACTTCGTTCATTCACTTCGAGTCGGATGATCGGAAGAATGCGCTCATTCCCTTAAACATTCCCACGAAGCTGCCTATTACTTCTGGTCCGTTGAAACCAGTAACAAAGTTACGGCTAATGGCTTTAAAACAGCACTTGCCCGGAGTAGAAAGTATCCCTCTCGTTTTCATCATAAGTGGCGACGCGCAATTCATCATACCATCCGACCCCATTCCGCGATCGCAAATTGTGCAATGCGTTTCATGCATATTTGAAAATCGCTCGGATACAAGAGTCCGCTCGCAGACGTATAGTCGATAAAGGCCTATCGACTGTCGAAGGTGATTCGGCCGGCGATTTGATCGAATTAACGAACTCTTGAGTCACGATTGAGAATGCGGTTAATGCAGCGAACGAATTATTCACGGCCAATTTGACGTAGGTAAGTTAGACGAGCGTTAGGTACCGTGACAGACATGACCGTCCCCCTGGAAACCGATATCGCAGTGGCAGGCGTAGGTCGTCTGAAGATTCAGGCAGGAGGCATTAGCGTGACACTTGTGGCCCTTTGCGCAGTAGTCCACTCCTGATTAAGTTAGGTTAGCCAGGCAGAAGGTGAAGACAGGGTTAATTATTTCATGGATAATTTAGTCGTTTTAGTAGTAGATGGATTACACGAAGGGCTCCGTCGAGTAACGAGCACTGCGCTAACATTAAGCATGCGGCAAGCTTTCACTTTGTTAATGGCAGGAGAAAATTCTTAACATAAATGTGTCTCATTGAAGATTTTACATACTCCGCATTTGACGCATTTAAAATTTTCTGGTCAAATAAAGCTATCCTTTCCGTCTCAAGTAAATCTATCTTTCACACACCCGACAATGTCAGCCCAACATAGTATTAGCTGTACAATATCTAATGGCACGTATTACATGCACTTTATTTCAACAAAGTGTTATCGCACAGCCTATTCATGTTATTACATGTCATTAGTGATGCAGAAAAGAGAAACAGCTAGTTGCACAGCGGCACTTACCTGGACAGAATTTGCAACATTCTTCAGCTACGCTAATTTGCTCGTTGGGTGGACACGGCAATGGCGGACACCTCGTCTCCGTGTCGAACCTCTGGCACGTAAAGCTACCGTCAAAGCAGTCGCATTCGACGCACTGCTTCGGCGAAACCTTTTCCCCGTGATCGTAAATCACGCCATGCAAATAACATTGTTCTAAAGGGAAATTGAAAGTTGATAATGTTGATGAATTTAAGCATCCGAGTGACTTTGGTGTAGATTCAAGAAATATCGATACCAACACGCACATTGACTCAAAGCGAATTTTTTCTAACAATGTATAGTATAGTGCGGGGCGACCGATATAACATTGCAGATGAACAATAGTACAATATACTTCTGTTGTACAACGAGTTCTAAAAACGCTTGACCAAATTTGAACTGGCAGGGGGGAGCGTGCACCTCAAACACTTAATCCGATGTGCAACTTTAAGGAGCTGTAACTTCGAAGGAAAGCGTTTGCGTGCATCCGTTAGTACGAGGTAGCGTCATCAGTGCGATTAATCGAATACGTTGGTACAGTTTGGTCGAACATTTCAGGAGAACTCATAGATGAGATCAAAGTTTTGAACTTGTTTTAACTTTGAATGTCGGTGATATATTTGGAGCGTAAAGAAGCCGGAAATGTGTGCAATTTACTTAGGCAAATTGGGCAGCACTGTCCCGACGGAATGACGGGATTCTTGCAGGTGACGGGAGCGCAGGGCGTTGGCCTGCACTCGATTTCACCGTGGACACAGGAACACTGCTGACAGCCTTTTTCCCAGGTAGCACCGTCCTCGTGAACGGTGCCATTCGTCCTGCACGACTTTTGGCACTCGCACTCTTCCACTTTGCTTATCCTGCCCTCTGCAGCGGCTAGCTGAAAGGAAGGACGCCGATGAGCAACCATATTGAACCATGAGCTATAATGAACAAGTTCTATTGCTTCACACTGAAGCATATTCATACACGAATCGTTTAACAATGGAAGAGATCCAACTATATACGTACATAAGTTTCCTCCATTCAAAATATACCAACCATATCGGACATATTGAACGTTTCGATTATTGCCGAAGTTGCAATATCATAAACGCTCAATCAGATAATCTACTCACCCTACGTGTCAGTTCGTTGAGATTGTGCATCAGCTGTTCCACGGTATTCTGTAGTATCGAAAATTGACCGCAGGTCGGGCAAGACGAGTCGAGCTGAGGACACTGGGAAAGGTAACCGTGGGGCTCTGGTATCAGCTTGACGTCCTGCAAAGCACCCTGTGGCGCAAAAAATCGCATAGAAGAGCTCTCAGTTGGATGAAGTTGCCATATATCCGAGATTGCATGATTCATACTTTTCGCATTGCGCTTTATTGCACGCCGGTTCTATTCGCGTGAGTAGTGCACTTCATTTCTTAACATCGCAAATAAAAACATCGTGTAACCTACATGTCTGCAAGGTTTATGAAAACTGAGAGACCGTGACTAATTACAAGTCTATTTTCACACGTTCCCTTTTCTAGCCGCTGCACTGCATGTGCCTAATAACCTTCGTCGCAAACTAATTGTGCTAACGCAGCTCAAAAACCACTGTTGACCTTTTGCGAGTACAGTTAGAAATGCTTTTCTTCCGACGCACCTATGTATATGCGCAAGACACTTGAAGCATTATTTGATTCAATTATGCATTCCATCGATTCACCGGCTACCTTGACTCTGAACAATCAGCTTAATTCATAAATTCGTACACTCCGCCTTTGAACGAACTATCAATATTAATTGAAACAACACAACCACAGCACTGTGGTTGAAAACAAATGAATCGTTACCGAAACCACAAATAGCCATTAGAACTCAGTGTAAAGCAGACGGCACCACTGAACATTTAATTTCCGATTAATTTTAACCTTAAAGACCGTCACACCCGTCAAGTCCAACTGATCATTGAGGAGGTTGTGCAAGAAGAGATTGAAAGCGTTACCTTAAAGAGAAAGTGCCTGGCGTTTCTTTGGCCGATCCAGAGCTGCAGCTGTGGGAGAGTGAAATTGGTGTCGGGCGGACCGGGTCTGAGAAGTCGCCTGTACAAGGGATGACAGTCGACGAGCAGCTCGACCTGCGAGCCACTGATGCTCAGAGCGACCCTATGCCAGGCGCCGTCGGCCAGTCGAAAAGGAAACGCCTCGACGTGGACGGTCCCGTCTCGACGCGATACGTAATGAAGACGAAGCTCGTCCTTGCGACCGCTGCTCTGCAGCTCCAAATACCTACGGACAACATCAAACAAACCGACTGACTCGCAGCGTATCTTCCAATTCCCATACTACATACACTATTACTATTTTGTATGCCCTATCAACTTACACGTTACGATACGTTTCGTGCAATCTGGAGTGCATTACGAACTGAATGAAACCAAATGCATCCATCAAATTCCGCTTATCACAACCGGCCAACATTTGCCCTCTTTCCAGAGAGCCGGTTTATTGAATGGATCGAATTGCCACGAATTGCATTTATTCAGAGATAGCGTTAGTCGTCATGTAACATCCTATTCGATAATGTCAGATAAAAATGTATACGCAGCTCTTAACATGTGCCCGCTTCAAATATTGTACATATTGAAAGCAATCGTACTTAATCTATCATTATCAACGCTTGCTCGTCGTATACAAATTTGCTCGAACTCAACTGTTGGTGATTCTTGTAATCGTAAATTACCACGATAAAACAATAATAATTTTCCAGAAGTTGTAGTAATTAAATTGTTCTTTGATATTGTCCTACTGGCGACTTCCAAGTGCCAGATAACATCAACTCGCGCATATAACAATTTTAGCAAAGCAGTTGGTTTTAATGTCTGCTTACACGTACGCTTCGTCTTAATTACCGCATAATATAGGCGCGTACATTCTTACATCCAATTTGTGTTAGCTAGGTCAAAACGACTAGACTGAACTACTTCACACGTGCCAACATAGGGTGCGACTACTTTGGGGTTAAGTGCCCCTTTGCCGCGACTCAACAATTGACACACTAACTTCCTTAAGACGAACTTTCCTACCTTTTCCAGTCAGAGTATTCTTCTAGCTAGACCGTACGTGTCGGCCGTGTTTTGGCTATACCTCTGAAACTGCTGTCAATTTTGCAATTCTCTTTGCAGATTTCGCGATTTATCTGGACGTCCTTTGATGTCGTAAAAGAGCGACTGACAATCTAGGTACTTTAATTTTGTCGAAAAAGTCCCAGAACGTACCCTTCAAGAAATTCTCGATTTGTTTCAGGGGTCTCTCATGGCCAATGGGATAAATATTAAGGATAAAATGTAAGTATTAGGTGTTGAAAATTTGCAGAAAATAGTGTTATAGTTTGCTTAGAACTTTCTCTCGAGGATGCGTCCACAAATCTCCGGAATGGAGGGCAACCATCCCGCGGAGAGGATCGCATCTTTCAGCAACACCCTTCGCATTCGACCAATTATTCCACACGACAACTCTATCTATCTGGTATACGAAGAATTTGCGTTTCGCATGAGGTCTGCTATCGCCCAGTGGCCATTAACGCGTTCTTGGGACGTTTAGCGGGAATACAAATGGCATACCTATTGTTCCCGTGTGAAAAGGCGACGATCGTCCCGGAATTGGCCTCCTCTTGGCGCAGAGCGGCAGCTATAGTGAATTCCGGAACCCGCCGGAGTAGCGCGGCCGCTCGTTCAAAACTCGCCTCGTTCAGTCGAAGCTCCCTCTCCTCGCCTGAAGTAGTAAAACACAATGAGTGGTGCGGCCGATAGTGCCGTCCCTTTCTGCTCTTAGTCTAACGGCGCCCGCTATTCTCCGGCGCAAGCGAGAAATTTCACTTTGACCATCTTAAAAACGACTTCATTTGCACAATTGTAGCGCAGAAACGCGTCGATTCTTTCAACTTTCAAGCCTTCAAGAACGTAACAAAGGTACGCAGCAAAGAATGAACAAAAAATATGCATGTCGTATAGAGAACCTCCTCCTTTTTTTTAATCGGTTAAAATAGACAGAAGATATTTATACAAATGTAGGGTTGTATAGAGGGAAAGAACTTTAAACGAATATCTTCACTTCTACTCTGTTATCAACACCGTTATAATAAATAATCATTAAAATGTACATGTTCTTCCAAATGTCTGTACATATATAGTTGAACATACAAGTCCTTATACGTTCGGCTGTTGCCAATAAAGTTGGAAGCCGCAGCTTCAATAGAACTGATTGAGGGCAAAAGAGGCACGGAATTCGGTTACGGCAGATCGTTACTCTGTTCAAGAACCTTTCGATGGAGTTCAGGCGGCCTGACAAACGTTGACGAAGAAATTCATTCCTACGAATGGGGCAAACGAATCGCTGAGCAAACTGCTGACTGCAGTCCGGCGACAACGTCATTGGTTCGATGGCAAAGGAGAT
This sequence comes from Priocnemis perturbator, assembly GCA_963942575.1. NCBI lineage: Eukaryota > Metazoa > Arthropoda > Insecta > Hymenoptera > Pompilidae > Priocnemis > Priocnemis perturbator. The sequence continues at coordinate 7,665,013 of OZ012645.1, read as the reverse complement.
TACGGGTCTTTGATGTAGGGCAGCTGAAATTTTTCGTGGGTCACGCTCTGCGGTTATATCGTGCCCGCAGTACTCTTATGTAGCGTTCGCGGTTACGTAACCGTTGTCAACCGAATTCGATTTCGTGGCAGCATCGAGGGTACTGGGTCGTGAAAATTCGTTTTGCAAAATGTAACCTGCTAAAAAAAAAAATAATGTTTTTATTTAATTGCAAAGAAGCTCATATCCGAAGAAACAGCTCGACGATTGAGGAGTTGCTTGAATGCAATAATTGAAAAATTGTTCATTTGCACATCAATTTCCGCCGAATACAATTGCAAAGACGGCGACTGAAGCGTCCAAGAGCAGGAAGCTCTTTCTCGTTTCACACTTTCCTGGAATATCCGTCACCAGCTCACTCGTGTAATGTATCCCCGTGCAAATGATGAGCAAAGTGCTAGGTAGCCTAAGTAGGTATAATCTATATATTGGCTCGAGGGGGGGTATAAAGTTGGACGTTGGACGTTAGACGCGCGTCACGACGCTAGCTGGCTTCCCGTCTGCTCGGCTCGCCAGCCACGCAGTACGGGGCGACGCGACGCTCGTGTTTCAGATGCACCGCCTGGCAGCGCGTAAACGTAACCGAACACCGCAATAAAGGAGCCGGTGGCACGGCTCCGCAGCGAGGAGCCGTCGAAAAGTCAGCCTGACATTGCGCGGCCCACGATCCCGGGGCCCGAGTAATTACGTGCGTCCACGGTTAATTATAATGTAATACCATCGGCGGAAGGTGCGGAGGCGTGGGGAGTGTGGAGACCGTCTGTTGCGCCCCCTCGCCACTTCTGCTCGTTTCGAAGCCGATCGTTCCGCTCGAATTGACACGCACGAGGTGCGTTTGCACTTACCGATACACTTCTCCGAGCAGACGACGCGCGGAGGGCGTACTTTGCCGCTGAAATGCCCATCATTCCATTCAAGAGATGAATGTTTCTATGAAGCTCTTAGTAAGTATTCTCAAAACGGATCTGATATAGGGCAAAAGGAAGAATAATACGAAAGTGCTTTTCCATAAGCAACTGAAAGAAAAGCTTACTTCGGACCAACATCAACATCTGGGGCTGCCGAAGCAGAAGATGTATTCTATAATACACCGAAACACGCTGCACGCGCTCAGCTTTCTGAATGACAGAAGGAGATTAGAATCACCCGCCCTTATAACCAACAGATCCCGACCCCAAATTCGAGTACGAAGGGATCGCCAACTCTTATTTTCCACGTTCAGAGAAAATACGGACACGTGTCGTAGTTCTGTTCGTGCTTTGTCTCGGCAATGACAGCGGATACCCTTGTTAGGTCCTGGAGCAATTTCAGCTAAATAAATTTGCCCTACGTCTATCCGCAGAATGGAGAACTCGATGGAGAGATTGTGTTCGTTTACTTAGCACAATATTAAACTGGTCAGTATGAAAGTAAGAAGTATTCGTCACATTACTTGTATCTTTTCAATCTACAGACACACGACAGAATAACAATTTTGTAATCACAGGAATAATTTGAATTAAGATCGTAGCACCAATGCTTTTATCAGAACTACCCTACTTTCCATCTCTTGAAAATATTTCAGGCCACCTAGCCACTCTCAGAAAGCGGCTCATTCAAATGCGTTAGAAGAAGTCCGAAGCATAAATCTCTGACATATCGCCTAACATTACTTGACGCGAAAGCAACGTTTCTGCCTACACTCGAAATATGCAAAGCACCCTTAGCGAAATGCAAATTAGGGATTCCCCCGGCAATTTCTCATCACCGTCGTGTCCGCGAATCGGAGCTTACGCGTGCACCGATACAGCCTGCTTCCCCTAAAAGCGTTCGTGTTGATGAAATGTATGAATAAGTAACAGCGAGGCGTCAATTTATTCCCCCGAAGCGTCGAATAACCGTACGACGACGGAAAGAGACAGAAAGAGACGGCCACAGACATGAGAAAGCAGAAAACAAACCGAGAAGAACCGCGAAGGTAGGACAGCTGGGCAAATAGAGGAAAGTGAGAGGTGGTTAAGCAAGGGCGGTGCGTGAGGAGAGTAGGAGGGAGGGAGACGCGACCGCTCTTGAGGGAAAGTAGACGCAAAAAGCTTCCGTCCCCTTCTCGCGGCAGAAGGAGAGACTGCGAGAGGGAGCCTTTATTAGCTTCCACGAAACCGTCCTCATGGGGGTTTTCGTACGGGGGAAGGGAGTGGGTTCGGTGAGGTCGTGTAATTGAAATTTCTTTCCAGGAAAACCCACTCCACCAGTCGCGTTCTACCCCCGAAAAACCCCTCCGAACGAAACTAAGAACGTAGCCCTCGCTCTTCCTCCGCCTTTCTACCTCGAGTCACTTTTCGCGGACGTTGCACCGCCATTAACACGTACACAAGCTCACGACCATGTGACAGGAGACGCGGAGATGGAAATGGTACGCTCGCGGGCATATCGATTAGTCATAGAAAATATATTCTCGCGAGTGTATCAGTACTTAAACATTGAATTTGTCCTATCTCTATTCGGGGTGGCTGGGGTCGCGCCAATGGAATGGTAACGATTCTTCTCCGAAGCGAACCGAAGCGGCCCGTTCACGAAATTCAAGAGAGCAATCGATATTCGCCGTGCCGGCCGGCGGCGGAGGCGGAGGCGGCGACGCACACTGCCGGCCATAAGTACGGCGCAGTCAAGAGTTTGTTCATATAGTTATGCTTTGATCATTCCTTTGATCGCATGTTACGCGTGAGTGTTTTGATAGACAAAGATAGTTTTTCGCAACGAAGCAAATGAACATTTCGCATTGACAGACACGGCTTTGAGGCAACGATAAAATCGTCTCTGTGACGTCACACGTGACAATGATTGAAGTTTCTTTCTTACTCGTCTACGAGTAAGAGCAACTTTTGACCGGGGCCATGCACCCGGCGTCTGTCGATAGAGGAACGCGACACGGCACGCAGCTGCCCGCTGCGAGCTATGAAACTGACCGTTCGCAATATTGATTAATCGCCTCGTTACGTAACCATTATCGTCCGTTTAACAAGCATCGGCTCCCGTTGTTCCTCGCTGCATGGAATCTGCGAGATGATTGATACGGCCAATTCGAGCTCCCACTTGGCCGAACGGTGATTGCGCTCCACTTTTTGCGCGAGCGATTATTTTCCCCGCGATTTCGGCGAAACGTACCGGCGAACGATTTTCTGACAATGAGCTGTTTTGGGTAATCGACGAATGGTGCGAGCTACGGCGAACGAATACCGCTGCACGCTCGGGCTGGCCCGATAATTAATTTGATCTGGAAATCGAGCGAGCCCGTCCATTGGCATTTCACGGCTTAATTACGGGATAAAAACGATGAGCGCCGAAATTGCTCGCCAGAAGTGGAATCTGTCGGGTATAATTAAAGGGAAATTAGCCGATAGTAGATTTTCGTGAAAACTACGCTCGTACACTCTAATATATACTGATCAAGCACCACGTCAAATTTGATGCCCCGTTTTCGCCAGAAGTATGTCCACCAGAACCGTCTGCGTACACGTAGTGACGATGCCACAGCGAGTGAATCAATAGTCGATACCGTCGACCTTAGAATCAATGAACGGATTCTATTAACGACCAGGTATAATTGACAGTGGAGCGCATATACGCTCGCATCCTCTAGCTCTATTTCAATAGGTGCAAGGTCACGGAGTAATAAGATAAAGCTGATAAAATGGGAAGCGTCGTGATTTAGCAAGAGCGTCCGTCCCTATAGCTCGACGTATTAATTATTCGCGCCGACGCGGCGGCCGAGGAGGAAGATTGCACGCGTAAAGAACGGCCGGGCGGCATGCAAATTAAGGCGCTATTCGGGTTAAGAGAGCCTTCTGAAAGTGCTCTCTGGCCGGGATATATGTGCGCGGCTCGTAAAATTTATCACGACACCGGAAGGGCGCGCTGGGAGGGCGTAAATTATACACAGTGCTTTCGCCGCTGTTCCCTTTAGAAAGCGTACCGCAAATTGCGTGGCGCGATAGTACACGTGTTATTAGCTGATCGATAGCGGTCGGTGCAAAATCGAATGACTCGTTAATCGCTCTTATAATTTCAAGTATCGAGTAACTGGGCCGTGCCGGGGTATCTTCTCGCGAGGAGATTGAAACGGCAGCAGTCGTCTAGGGTGCGAGTCATTTTTAATCGACTTCAAAAAAGGAGCAAGTTCTCCACTCGACGTGTATTTTCTTTTTTTTTACGCACACACCCTTCGAAAAACCGTAATAATAATAGTTAGGTACTTGCTTTCATACACCTTGTCCAAACTTACTTCCAATAACGTTGTCTATTGTGCCATGATACATTCCCACATACATGCTAATTTTCCGTTATTTTTCATAAAAACTAGTCATAATAGAAGTATGTTGTTACAACAGATCCTACATACACGTAATCGGCTCACTTTCAGTTACTTTGCATGTTACGTTCTGATACGTTCCCACATAGTACTGAGCTACACGAAAAGTTTTGCACATGTTCAAGCAGTTTGCATCTCAAGTTGCACAACTGCGCACTGTTAAAAGGCTTTCAATGTTGCGGTATCTTTCCGCTTACGTTAAAACGGAAATATTGCGCGCACAGTTATGTATCTGTTTACGCATAATAATACCATAACTTACCCTGAAGATAATATGCTGGCTTTAATCTAACCAGTCCCGGCACCTGCGTGACACCCTGCCGCGTAGTGTTGTGCAACTGCAGGGCTGCCAAGAGGTCTATACCTCCTCCAGGATCACTTCCTGTCCTGGATCTTGTTCCCAGGAGTCCGGTACTTTCCTCCGTGACTACGGTCGAAGCCACCGCCGTCTCTTCCTCTTTCTTGTTCGACGTACAAGACACTGAAACAGAAACATAGGGCACATGTGATACTGGTCACTCAAAATAGATATATGTTGTCGAAAATTAGAATGGATTTTCAAAGAAGGTTTGAGTATAATTTGCATTAATAATTTACACGTTAATCGTTAGTGTGTATTGCCAATTAAATTATCAGATTAAAATATATTTTATCTAAATATGGATGCAACTGGAAAACGAGACGATTTAATCGTTGGAGCTATTCGTAAGTGTGACAACTGTCCACTTTCAGATCAGTAAGTAAACTGACAATCGATCAGAAAGAGGGACAGGTAATAGGATCAGTAGATACAGTAACGATCGATCAGACTAACGGACGGGCAAATAACGTTGTACATATAAACGATGCTCTTTCTTCAAACGTAATTACTTTCGAATTATTACATCGTATAATTATTTCTACATTCTTTAGTAGTTGCTGGAAAAAGCTTAAGAGTTCTACTGATTACGACACATAAATCATTTGATGCGTTTTATTAATTTGTTTGATAAAAGCTATCACTTCTTTTCAGAAATCTTCGTCAAAGAAGGATATGTGCACACATACGCACGCATATATGAAGAAACTACGGGTAAGCGCATTGGGTGAATTTGAATATTGAACGTAAATAATGTACATTATTCTGTGATAATGGAGTGAACCCAGTCAAATATAGTCCTGCTTTATGGGTAATAAAATACGGAACGTTAATAAGTCACAGACGGTAAACACTATAAAGTACAAGTATGAATTAGCCCGAGACATCACGCGAACACAATATCTTTTTATGCGTTCGCTGCATAGGAGGTACGAAACATCTACACACTTCTGTGGAATGGGTAATCATGTTGCAGGTTCCGATTGCTTCGAAGGAACTATTGAAATCACGGGCAAGCAAGCGTGACAGTCTTCCGAATCGACCGGGGAATAATAAAGTTAGGTCGCGCGCAACACCGCGCGAGACGAAAAGTTCGAGACAAGTCGCTGAAAACTTGTAAATTATATATCATTATAGTCCGGGTTCACGAACGGAGCCGTGGCAGTGGTTGAGCGAGTGAGACGCGCACGTGATTACAAAGACGTTAATCGAAATGGAGCGACCCAGGAATATGGTAGACTAACACGGTACTGAGGTAAAATGCAAAATCGTAAAGACCGTGTTGGAGTTTATCGAGTTCAACGGACAACGATTTGCGCCGTTAATTATAAATTTAGTAGATTATTAAAGTCAGAAATCTAAAAAGATTTAAGTTTCTATCCACTTTCCGCACGACTTTTTGTGATCATCAGCAGATTTATCTTGATCCGGTGTAAACGTGTCAGCGTGTCCAAATCGAAATGGCGCCGGCGGTTGAAAAATACTACAGACAAACGAGAAGAATGTGATATAAAACTCGCGAGTCGGCAGTATCGATCGGCTCTCTTCATACTCGACGGTCGTTATCGGCGTTTCCGCGCTTTTCCTCGTTTCCATGAAACCCCCTACCCCTTCCCCGAACACATCAACCTCGAAAGCCGTAAACATCGGTCGATTCATTCGAATCACTAACATGTAAATAAAAGCGTGTGAACGTTCGTTCGTGTATGCTGTGCTGAAGTGGGAGGAGAAAGAGAACGATTAGAGGTATATTAGTATAAACTCATAGTCAGCGACCAACGTCTTACTTTAAATAATTAAGATCTTTTTAAAACGCATATTGGCAATTTGTAAAAAAAAAACGTATATGCAAGAGTAGATTGTAATATTATAGCAGTTCGAGTACGAGTTTGCTTATACAAAGTCGGCTAGAATGGTGTGAACGATGGATAAAGACCTGATTGCAACACTAAAGTAACGAAAAGTTCTGTTGACAATACGCTTTCTTTCTGTTTAATAAACTTCAAAAATTTCTTCCATTTACCGCTTTGTTGGACATATCGTTGTATGGGATCATATATTCTACTTGCAGCAGAATAACATGCGTGTTCGTATATGCACGTATGAGTAAGCTTTACACGACTGACAAAACTTGTAGCTAAGTTTCCACAAAGCTCGTTTCTCGGGAACAATTTCAACCGAATCCAAGCATGTCCTCGCTACAGGTTGCGTTTAGTTTAAAAGCACGTGTATAGCTGCGACTTCGATGAAATTTCAGGCAATGTTAATACAATCTTCTACTTTAAGTAACTGGATGATTTCCAGCAACAGTTTGAACTGAAGTAAGAATGTTGAGTATAATAAAACAACGATACATTATATTTGATTGTAGGTATGTCTATTATGGGGGAAAGCATTCGAAGCACATTTTGACTCATCGCTCTCCGCGGTTGGCTATAACTTGACACTTTTCACATTCTCCTGACGACAAGAACTGTCAGCGATTTGATTAAAATATTTCAGTGCGTTTCAACGGAATTCGCTGTCACGCTTTAATGAGTTTTGACATTGGCGGAAAGGGGGCCGACAGTAAAAGCGAAAGACATTTACACCTGTATGAGGAGAGACTTGCGGCAGCGTGCGGTTCGATAATCTCACTCGGGCAAAACCTTGGCACCGTAATCTTGAAAAGTTCCGAGTCTCCCGCGACACGCAGCCAGCGATAATTTAGCGTGTGAGCGGGGGGTCAGTTGTCAGTTTCGAATTTGCAGACGGGCCGCGCGTAAATTAGCCCCGCCTAAAGATTCATGCACCGGCCCCAGTCGCGCGCCCCTTAGGTCCTTCCAATTACACAAGCCACGCAAAAGAGAAGCCTCAGAAGGTCGCTCTTCCTCCTTTCATCCGCGATCGCTCGCGCCGGCATGGATCGCGAGACTTTGGCGTCACTAATCGGGCCAAATCGTCCGGCAAATTAATGGCGTCGTCGACTCGTGCTCACCTCCTAAAGAGCATCCGCCTGTGCCAACGAAAGCCTAGCCCGCGTTACCCACGATCCTTCTCGCCATAGGCGCCGACATAGCAGCTGTTGCCCTTTTGATCTTCGCCAAGCGCCAGCCATGCTATGTGATGTCAAATTTCTTTTCCTTTTACACCTTCGCGTTCTCCGGTCATTGCTTCCTGTCCGTAATTAATCGTCGCGATCTGTTGTGCACACGATATGTAGCGACGCACCATACGAGCATTGTTTAGTGGTTCAGGGGAAAAATGTCTGACTTTAACGAATTCGTGTGGACACAGTGTTGAGTCTGATGTTAGGTAGACGGCATGTTTTTCTTGTCTGTTGATCTTATGTTTATGTCGTGTTGAATAAGTGGTCTTGCGAAGCATGAGTCCGCTTGAGTCCTAATTCGTTTTAATTGTGTTGTTTCTGTCCGGTTGTCTAGGTGAAAATCGTTATGCTTGGAATTCCGAGTCGACTATTTGACAAACGTAATGTAAGATCCGAATTAACTGTACGTGAGCAAAAGTTGGTTTCTTGTTGAGTTCCAATAGGACTCTAATATAACTATTTTAATTAGACGATAAAAATGTACCTTCCGCGAAATATACTATACCCTATAATGAACCATAACCATTTTACAAACTGGAGAACCGTCAGCATCTCAGCGACCTAAAATATTTAAGCTCCCAAAGGCCGAGTCAGTGCTGCGTGCTAAGTCTAATGACTCGTTCGAATTCGATTAAGTTGAAATTCCATCAGTTCCGCAGTCTCGTAAAATAATTGATACGCGTGCACAATTTCCTAATTCTAAGTCTGCCGTCCGTGTCACTTGCCAGACGCACCGTGGCGATAATTACCGAACGAATTTCACGGGCTCCCAATTTATGTCTAGCGAGAAGTCACAATTCCTGCGAGTAAGAAGAGAGAGGTAATAAATATTTCGAGGCGCCGCCTATGCCCTACTTGTCTAATAGTACGACCACCTGCGCATTTGCACACATAGGCGCGCGTGCATGAGGAGAAGCGTGTTCGGTCGGTTTCGTTTGCGGACGAAATTGCGCGTGCGTGTGCGTACAATACGTCTGGGTTTGTAAATATACACAGACGTGCGTCTGGGTGTGCGGGGATATATATGTAGGTGTGGGGTGATGGACGAAACGGGACGGAATGGAACGGTGGCAGACTGCCGGGCGTCGCGACGCCCGGTATCGAACCGTACGTGGCATTATCGTTGAATTGGAGACTTCGACGAGAAAGAGAGAGAGAGAGAGAGAGAGAGAGAAAAGGTTGAAAAGAGAGAGTACACGCCCGTAACACGTGCCACCTTGCCTGGCACCGCTGTCATTGTCACATTCTTTGGCATTCATAACCACGTCCGCAAACAAGACGAGCGTTATAGACCCCGGCCTGCACTTTACCCCGTCTCTTCGCTAAACGACACCGTCGGCTCGATTTAAATTGCGAGTTAGATCGGTCGCTCGCTAATTGACAGCCGCTCCAAGAGTCGCTATCGTTAACGACGCGCACGTCGTTTATCTAGAAAACGGAGGAATATAATGTGACGTCGACGTTGCGCGTCTCATTGGTCTTTCGCGGCCGTAATTTGTGATATTTTTTTTACTCACTCAATATAGGCGATTAAAAATATATTTTGACGATAAATTCACTAAATTCATTCTGAAATTGAAATAAAACTCAAGTTTAAAAAATAAACTGAATCTCATTTTACATATCATACATGATAGATTAGTTTGAATCATTTGTTATATTGCATCGCATGAAAACACCACACAACGAATAAGATGTATATAGAACGAGTACTTACTGTACGAGGGAAAATCAGAAGAAGCTTTAACCCGAATAACATTATCTTACAACCGTAATCTCATTTCATCGAATTAGCTCTCCCTAAATCCATCATTTCGTCGAACGAATATCATTCTCGCTCTGTCCCTATTCCCATAACCAATCTTTTATACCCACTCCCCAGAGGGACGATCTGCTCCCCTATTTCGACCAATTACAGTAATCTGTCACATTCAGTATACTTACACTTTAACTTTCACTATGAATTGCAAAAAGTATTTATATCATATTTAATGCTATCGCATAACAGAGACTCTAGCCTCGATGCAGGCATCCTACAGGAAGGCTCTGCAAATCTCTGCAAAAGATCATATAGCTCATTTCCAGCAGTGTAGTTTCCAGCATTTCTCGCAACGTTAAAGTTTAAGCATACAGCACGGACGAGCACAGCGATATCGATGTCTGACAACGACGCCTTAAAACGTCTTAGCGACTTAGCTTCTTCATTGAGCGTAAAGAAAGAAGTAGCGTACTACCTAATGGCAGAGACCGTCCGCGTGGTTCGATCGATAGCACGCGACGGTGAAGCGAAGTGCGTCTACGGAGGAAAGCCGTCCTCGTAGAGTACGACTCATCGATCGACACCTTCCACCGCTCCCGCACGCATCCACGATCGTGGTCAGCCTTTGAGGGGGTCGCAGCCCCCGGAAGCCCAGCGCAAACGTGCAACTTCTGACATGATGAATTTCGCCAGATACGCGCACGTAACGAACGGTCGCGGCCGTCTCGTTCGTTCGTGCTCAACGCTTTACCGGGAAGTGCACGGCGCGCGACGCGATCAACTTCTTATGTCGAAAGTGCGTATCGTTCATTCATCAAAAATGCCGGCTCCTCGCAAAACGTACAAGAATGATACCATTGTTGCATTCTGTTAATTAAACAGCGTTAATCGAAAACTCCTAAGTACAAAAGATACCGGCTGGACATACCGACAATCGACTAGTATTAAACCCGGGCGCTTTCTACTACTACATTCCTTCGACGAATGGGAAGTCCGCGCGCGATCGAATTTCACCAGAGACAAGGAACCGCGCGACTCGTACGACGGAGCCGAATTTCGCGCGAGCCACGGAAATATGAGTATCGTGCGAACTCTAGTTGCCGGATGTCTTTTGCATGTGGCATTTCGCCGCATTGTCGTATTGCGCTGACCTCGCGAAACCGACCTCCTCGTGTGAGCTCGTTCGATCATCGAAGCTGGAGGGTCAAGGTCGAGGCTGCACGACTTGGTCGATGACTTCTTTCCGCCGAGGAAATGTGCGTCGCGGCTAATGCGAAACGTGACAGTACTGTTGGGGTTGTTTCGGAGAAACATAGTTGCTTCAGTCGAATAATCAATGCGCTCTCTATTCGAGCTATCGATTGGACTCGCCGCTCACGTTTGTGAGCTGAGAAGCGTGCAGCGGTGGTGCTCGGTCAAAGGCAATATTATTTCTCACCTCTTGATATAATGTCACGCTGCGGCGTTTGATCGTATCGTCTGGGTAGGACGGTCACGTGTCTCGTAGAGTTCAACTTTCGCCAATTTTTCACATAGACCAGTTCAGTAGTCGCATATTTATCGTCCAACGTTAAAAGCGCTCTCACCTCCATCGTCACCCCCAATTTCCAGAAGTTGTTTCAAAGTGCATCTCTGTACGGCGGTATCAGTGAACGAACGTTACGAGGGTGGATGCGTGGCAGCCCCCGCCGCCACTCAATTCAATTTCCCGTTACATAATGTTTCCCCCGAATTGACCGGCGTCGTTTCGGTGTGAAATGCCCGCGGCGCTGACTGCGGCGCCGACGACAAGGCCGCTTCTAACGAGAGCACCCCGCACACCCCTATGGCCACCCAGGCCACCCTCCGCACACCCGCTAATCGCCTTTGCAGCCTCATAAAGGCCACACCGAGCCGCCTTAAGGCTAATCCCTTCCTCAATCACGACGCTTTTGTATACCGCGGACCGATCGATCGTCGACACGACACAGAAGGATGATTTTTCGATACATACTTATACGTCTACTGTGTGTGTATGCGTGTTTCTGTGTGCCTAGGTACACGTTATGAACGAGCTCGCGTGCGGCGGTGGCCAAACTTTTTCGTTACCCGATCAATAATTCAAGCCTCGACTTTAGTAATGCATGGCGAGGTGTTCGTCGACGGAGAGAGGCCACGGGTGAAAGACGGTCAGATTGTACCCGATGTATATTTGGCCAATTCTTCCAATGAGACCGGAACGAACGTTTTATTCGCGAGTCTTTCACGTACCAATGATATGGGTGAAAGAGGTCTTTTTCGGTTTCCTATGAAAGTAAACCCTCTAAGAGTCCATATTTGGCATAAGCAGTGTATGAATTGATTCTAATTGAATAATCGCAAAAGTTAAATGCTTCGTCCATTAAACAAAATATTGCTTTAACGGGACAAAGTCTTTGCTTATATACTATTGTCTACACTGCACGTGTGTGAGAGGGAAACAATAGGTTCATCGAAATTGAATTATACAACATAAAGTAGTGGGTTGCACGGCTTTACATATTCTTTACGTAGTAATTTATGAAACTCGTTACGTGACTCTAAATAAATCAATGTAATGTCCATTGATATTGAACTGGATATGGGACGTGCCTATCCGTTTGAGCGCAAAGCTCGGCTTAACCGGAATGCCAGAAGCAATGTGAAACACGACGCATAACATAACGGCAAACGGACCGCCGCAACGTTCCCACACCGAAGGGAGAGTAATCCCCAATTATGGCACACGTTCTCTTTATTAATATTGCTGCTATAAACGTCGCTCGTTAGTTCCAATAATGAACGCTATAATCAACTTGATACCCATCTTACGGCGTTCTCATTGATAATAAACGGCCCGAAAGTGTGTGCAGAACGTTCAGGATCATCCTAATTTATATGTTGGATCAGTTTGATAATACCAACTCACGGCGATGCTCGCTCAACAAAAGATATAAGATATAAAGTTCGTATGCCGGCAAACACGTTTTAGGTCACGCCAAGGTATCCAAATTTACGAAACACCCTATCCGTGGCCGCGTTACACTGGCAAGGCAAATTGAATTCGATCAAGTGGACAATTTACCAAAACGACGTGGAGCAAAGATAAGGGAATTACATCTGCTGAGTTGCCCACTCGTGTTCACAAACTCAAAACACGAACATACCGTTCTTTATCTGATAGACGAAATTTCAGATTGTCTATCATGTCAGGTCATCCCTGCATTGTCCGAACTCGGCGAAGTATGATCATATTGATAATTTACACAACGTCGTTGTGTGTTCAGTATCCGTACCATTAGCTGCAATCATTGCAGTTCACAAAATATTCCGTGACGACAGCAGAAGAACATTTTCACGACTCCAAGGTCGTCTTCCTTTGCATTTTATCGCACTCCTCGGCAAAAAGCATACAAATTGCTTCCCATCTCACGTACAATAATTTACACTGAACATCAGGTCCCTTATAGTTAAGTAAAAAAGGTATGAATAGAGAAGAGAGCGAGACAGTTAGATCGGCACAATATCGTTATCTCCATCCGCCGTCGTTACGAGTCAACCCAGTATCTCGCGACGATCATACAGTTTAAAGATAAAGGAATGATAATATCCACGTAGTTGCCACCTTACACATCCTTAAATGAAAACACCAAAGAAATTTGACGCTTGAAACAAGGCGTCGCGCTATCTTCCTGGTCGACGGACAACAGGGACAGGATAGTGGTCGGATCGGCATTACAATCTCAATCTTCAATACCGTCGGCCACGTAAGGTCGAGATAAGAGAAATATGGGAAAATATTGTAAGGACACCGCTCGACTCTCGAGTCCCGAAGGCACTTTCCGGCACAATGGCGTTAATGTGCTACGTCAATATTTGGTGATACTACCTCGGACTTTCGAGCGGCTTGCATAGCTACGGCATATAACGTTTGTCTAACGAGATTAGGCTATTTTCCTCTTCGCTCGCTCGTACAGGCCCGCGGTCAGGTGATCGCAACGAAGGCCCTCTGTACCGACATATTATTAGAACGACTGCTCATTTTTTCAATCATCCTATTCTTAATAAGCATTGCGATACGTTAAAATAATCGCCACATCTGCAATACGTAGATATCCTTCGTCCCTTTTCGCCGCCCTCTCGCGACGATTCCTGCCGCACGCACTCGCAATTGAGTGCATCGTGAAGCGGAGAAAAGAATGAGATTCCGCGTGAACCAGATACATTCGATCGAACATCGTCCACCCCGCGAGCGCGAAAAGAGATGCTAAGATGTCGTAAGGAATTCAGCCTCGCGATCTAATTTACTGATCGCATACGCATGGAAATGCAAACCGCTTGCCGGCCGACGATCGCACCGAGCCTCCGCGAGGACAACGTCAATTCCTCCAGTTCCCCTTTTTATCGAGCATTCACGGACGCGTAGTTATATAGAATGTTTGCCCAACCGATTCACCGAAACGGCCGTGCCACTTGCGAAACACTGCGTGCGCGAGGGACGAATAAAATATGCAGAAGTTGATTGTGTCACGTAAGTTATCGATTCGTTTACGGCCGATCCTGCCAACATTCCGTGACTCCTGATGCTATCGACGACCGCTTATTATACGGGCATTTTTATCGTTCGACAGATACGTCAGCGTCATTATCTAACAGGCTGCACCAGTTTGATGACCCGCGCGGTCCATAAACTATATTTCATGATCAAAGTCGAGTGGTACCGGGACACGACAAAGAACGCTGATATCATTGTCATGACGTATGTAATATGTAGATACAAGATGGGGACAGATATATATATATACGTAACGAAAGAATCGCTGAACGTTTGAAAATAGAGATAGGCGTATAGGGCTGATGCGGCGGAGTAAGATAGAAAGAAGACAAAAGCGAGGACGAGAGAGAGACGAATGGTGAGAAGAGAAAAGGCGTGGAGAGACGAAACGTATTTCACAGGCGAGAAAATCCGCGGGACTTTACGAGCCGAATACTATTTTTGCGGCACTCGTAAGTCGGCTGCAACGACGCCGGTTTACGAGGCAAGAGGACGAGAGTCGTGCGCAGACTTTAGGATGTGCGTTTCCAAAATGAAGGCTCGCCGCGATACGCGTGAGAAACGACCGTGTCTCCGGGATGCAAATATCTTTGCGTCTGCGTCTGCGTCTGCGTCTGCGTCTGCGTCTGCCCGCGACGGCTGTCCGAGAGACAGCAACATTGTTGGGGGACGAAAGCACACCGACTTCCTCCACTTGCCGCTCATTGCGTCGGGGCCGTTCGTCTTCCAGGAACTGCAATCGTGCGTGCGATGACTGCGCACGGCACTTTAACGCCGTTTATGTTCCACTTGATTACCTGCATTAATAATCGCGGCTGTTTCCTGCGAATATCAATCACGCGACGAAGGCGAGTGTTTGAGAATATTAGGGATATGCACGGTGTCAGAGTGATGGCAAGGATTTTTTAGCACTCGGGGGGTACTGTCTGCTCGTGTGCTGTGCAAAGTACTTCTTCCAGACTGTTACGTGCGCGACATTTCATGGGCAGTGTTATGGAATTGTAAAGTGATACAAGTTTCAGGTTTTATGGTACTTGGAACATTTTACTCTGTAGGACATGCATGTCTTACGATACAGATTGATGAACGAGAATTTGCTGTATATTTTAACTGTTCCCAGTTTCGTTATTCTTATCGTTCTGTTACTTTCATCCCGACATAAATGTCGTGAATAATCACAAAGTGAGGAACTACTTCAAAGTAGTGCAACTTCTACGGTTTTACAAATTGACCGTAACTGTAATTTTCTAAACCATTTCATCAACTAAATATTGATGTGTTTGAGGTGGAGAAAGTGGGAATGCTACGCCACACCAGTTACACTCTGTTCATGTAGTATCCGAAAATAAACGAAGATTAACTGTCGACCACATACGTACATTCGAAGCAGCCTCCCAGTCAGACACAATGGAGTCACGGATAATGAATCGCGACAATTCATAATGCCATACGTCAGGTGCACGCAGCTCTGTAATTGGCTGTTAGTTGTTGCGGTTGCTTCTAGATCAGCTATGCCGGGAACGTGGCAACAGAGTCGTAAATCCGAAAGTGTCACTAGCAACGAAATGCTGCCTACTTTATACCCGGCCATTTCTTCCACTCACCACGTCCCTACATACACTACTTCGCCCTTGCCCCTTTTCAGGTCTGTCAAGTCGCGATACCGTGTTTAACGCATATTAAAAAGACTTAAAAAGAAAAGATTTGGAAAGAAGATTATTAAAACGTATGCCATTGTGCCGTAAGCAATCCATTCCGCAATATTTATTTCAATTCGAAACTTGTCCGCTTATGTATGTGTACGTCGTACGTAATGAAATTATACGGATGCAGAACGATGAAGCTGCATGCGGCTCATAAAGCATACGCCGCGAAGCTTTAATAACGATTGCGCCACTTAATTACGGTTCACGAAGCAGTTTGTGGAATAGTCCAGGACTCATCAGGTTATGAATGTAATTAAATTGGTAGAAACATGACATTTAATTAAAATCCAGTACGGCGACCATTTTCCGCGAACTAAACGGATTTCCTGGTCAATGGGGATGAGACGTAGTACTTAATTGTCGATTAAGATTTATCAGTTGGAAGCAATAATGACGAAATTTTTACGACCCCAGCAATTTTCTGTTGCTCAACGGAACGGAGACTCGTAAGCATATTGAAATTCATTCTACATTAACAAGCAGCAAGATAATATAAAATGATTAACTAACTCACAGTGGACTGAAATTGTAGTATTTAAAGACTTTTACAACGTCGGTATGATTTGTAAATTGTATAAGTTCGGCTTCAGAGCGGAATAGCTTGGAGCTTGAATTATAAATGTAATAAGAGAAACGTGTAATAGCTACGCGTTTCAAAGTCGCTATACGGGTTCACAAACACAAAATCATCTTAATTGGCAGACGTTTCGTTCGGACCCAATGTTCCCGTCACGACGGCTCCGCGTACAAATATTTTCGTCGTCTCTCTTTTAATTGGGTCGTGCGAAAATTCGCGTTTACGAATTACAACATTTACAGATGATGGAGACTGCCTGGTAGCAAGGGTCGTAGAGAATATAAGGTGAAGGAGGAGAATGGGAAGTTGATCGGGCACAAAGCGTCTCGACACTTTGGCGCCGTGCACGCGCACACCTAAACCTGATATAAACCGCACGGGCAAGTGAGAAACGAGAAAGAAGCGGGATATGCATACGTCAGAAAACGAGGAAAAAGGAAAATATAAAGGAATGATTGTTTCCTCTTTTATCTTGTCTGTTTCCTTTTGTCTTCCTCAAGTATCATTCTCTCCTATTTTTTACGGCCAAGTACAACTAAGAGTCAGTAAATGAACGAAAGCAAAAAAAAAACAACAACATATGTGATTTATCAAAGCACAAGGGACAGCAAACGAAATCCGTAGATAACTGGCGAAGAAAAATAAATCGCTAGATGCTCACAAATAAGAGTCTGCTAACCACGAAGGGGAGAATAAGAGAGAAAAACACACGCAGAATAATACAGCAAGCGGTACCTTCGAGCGGCAACCTCAATCCCAAAGCAAAAACAAGTGGTAAACAAAGAGGCAAATTACTAGATTCCCATAAGTAAATGTGATAAGTACGAAGGGAACGGTAGGAAGGAAGAAAGGAACTGTGATGTAGGCAGAGCCTGGCCGCGGGGGGAACGCTCATTCGAAGGAAAGTGCCGTCGTCGTTGGTTGCGAAGGAAATTATCTCAGCGGGGCGGACGATCCGAAAGAAATCGGGAAATTGCGAGCGGGACGAGCGGGGCGGCCGAGGGAATGGAACGCGACAGAAGGTCGGGTGTCGGAGCAAATTATTCTCCCCTCGCCGACGTCGTCCCGCGGCAAGCCGTTCGATGCGCTCGGTAAATGAATGAATAAAGGAGGAAGAATTTAGAGCGCGAGCAGTGGCATAAGGAACGGGGGAACGTTGTCGTGCAGGAGTCAGTAGTCACTAAATGGGACGGTTATGCCGCGCTGGATTTAGATTGCGTTTGGGGTGCCGCACGATCGTTAGGTTAATATTTATATTCGTCTGCGGCGGAGCGCAAGTCTGCACCAGCCCGGGAACATGAAGAATGGCAGAAGGTGTGGCGAGCGGAGATGAATGGCGAATACGGGGGTGTCATCTGTGCTCCGAAGCAGAAGACTGGGTAAGAGCTGCTGATTTGCCGGAAATCATGGTGTTCGTTGGAAGAGGTGTAAAGCATTAAATAAGTGCATTAACGTTGGACAGAAAAATGATTTTCACGGTTAATTGCCGGATTCATCTTAACAGATTTATATTTAGTTTGTACACACGGTTAAGCCTTTGTGTGAATTTCGGTGAAAAAGCAATGCGGACGCCCGATTCGTAGCATTGGCCAGCGAGAGAAGTTTATGTACACTATAAATTCAATGCCTCTTGCCTGTACCGAGCACGTTTATTTACAACGTGTCATAGCTTTGCATTAACAAGTTTAATTTAATTTGGTCGCGAAACGCTGCGTCGTGCGAGAGCCTATTCGATTAGGTGAAATGGTTAACGTCAAACACGGTGACGCCGACGCGACGCTCGGAAAATTAACAACTTCCGTAGCGAACGTAAATTTCGATGCCCCGGAGTTGATTTACGGGTGCGTTTATTCGAAGACGTTTATAGGATTTATTGTCAAACGTTTATATTTTTCGTTGTCGTGAGAAGAATGTTCGCGATACTCTCGTCCATAACTGTAACGAGCCAAGCGAAACAAATTGGTGGATTCTTTTGGTAAATACTTTATTCAAGTATCAGCTCAAAACAATTCTCATGCATTCACGTGCCTCTTTATGCCTAAACGTTTTTCGCTTTTCAATTTGGATGACAGTAAGAGGAAAATAATGTCATCGATTGCCTCTACTAATTGTTATCTGACATTTTCCACGCTGCTACCCTGCTATATAGCGCCACCACAAATGTAAGTACGTTGACCTTTTTACATTTCGAAGTAGAGCGATCGATAAGCCGCGGCGTATCGAAGAAAATCATAAATGCGTATCGAATGAGAAGGGAAATAGAAAAACGGCAACGTGCGAGTAACCAATTTCGACACGTTGAAAATCGGATAATATGGGTCGATTTTATCAGCGGCCTTGCACGAATAGCGATGGCGCACGAACCACTCACCATTTATGTATTTTTAGACATAGTTTCACTAATGGCGTACGGAAAAAAGAGCTTGCAAACAGGCAGACTCGTTATTAATGAAATCGGTGTTTTATGAATTTTACGGCATTATTCGAAATAACGTTTTGCCATTTTATTCCCAGCGTTCGGCAGTTCGATGAGGTCCTACTTCTATGCTGCATCTACGCTAACAATGCTGAGGAAACTATCGTAAACTGACGAATCGTTCGGTGATGTAACGAACAGTGGCGGATTAAAGGGGAGACGGACTGGGCAGTCGGGCCCGGGTATAGCTAGGGGTGGCATAGAAATAGATTATTACGCGAAATCACGTGTAAATCAAATATTCTGATCATGATTCATTTTTAATTCAATTAAATTATTTAAAAAAAAAATTGGAATGCTGGTATCGCATAACATTGCCCTTCGGAAGTTAACATTTCTTAATCCGCCCCTAATAACATATTATAAAAACAAAATGTTTAGATTGCCAACTACGTCCTCGATGATAACTATTTCAGAAATAATAATAATAAAGATTCACGAAAGCTTCCAGTGGCGGTAAAAACCAAACTGTTGTACAAAGACACCCTTGCAAAGCGCATCCGTAGGGTGCATAAACGAGCCAGAAATCATTACTGAGCAAAGCAGAAAGGAACTGTGGAAGGAAAGTACATCACTTGCCTACCCACCAGAGCCATGGGAGTACCGAGACAACACACTCTACCAGACGTTCGGTCTCATGCGAAGAAGAGCTTCCGGAAAAAGGGTACACAAAGTCGATCAATAGATGAAGGAACGGAACGAGATAGAAAACAGTAGAAGGAGCAAGACCAGCATATAGAGGGTGTTCCTGAAATGTTTGGCCAATCTTTACCATCGTGTTCCACTAATCGTACTGATAAGAAAATGTCATCCATGCGTAAATAGCTTAGCAAACCCGGTCTTCTTGAATGACAGACATTGAAAAGTGTACATTACGGAATATTATCTCATTTTTATAACGCCACATCCCTACAAAGCACAGAACGAGGAAGGAGAACGTAAGACCGTAAGAGGCGAGAGAAAAACGAAAAAGTTGGATAGATAAACGGACCAAGAGTGGAAAGAGAGGGATGGCGATAAAGGGTAGAACGACGAGGGCAGAGAAGACGGAGGGCAACTGCACTTTCCGAAAATCGCACGAATCACTTCCGCTTGACGCCACTCCTCTCTACCCTCGTCATATTTACCGCCCTAGAAACGACTGGGGTGGTTCTAGCTGGATTAATCCTCCCGCTGCTGGAACGGGAAGGAAACGAGAGATGACGGCTGTACTTAGAACTCGGCGAAATATCTCTTCGGGTAACGAACCGTGTCGAGCGAATTTTTGCCAACGAAATTTCGCCGGCGCAACGAACCGAGCGTAACGTCGAGATGTGTGTCAGATTTTCCTACCCGCTCACTCTCCCACTCGAGAAGTTCACGTATCACATCATGGCAGGGACGTCAAATAAGTGAGAAACGTTGGCTCTGGGACTGTGCACAATTTTTAAACAATGCTATATTCCTATAATTTAACCGCAAACAGTTGTTATAACATATCGTCCGTAATCGTCTAAGGCGGTTACGTTCTTTACGTAACGTACACATGACGTGACACGATGCGCGGAAATTCAATAAAGTAGAAACAGTGCAGACTCCCGTTCATCACATCCGCCGTCGCAGTTCGTCTCCGCGAGCGTAAACACAATAAACAACTGCTCTCGCGTAACTTCAACACTTCGGGGAAGAACCGCAGAAAATCCTTACTGAACAAGCAGAAGACGAAGTTTGGAGGTTAAACTATGAAACAACAAACCATCTCGTTCACCCATCTCCTGCTACCTTTAATCATCATAGGCCACGACCGCGCATAAATAAGTAATGAAACCCAAGTGCAACGTTGAAAGGCACGAAAAGAAAGGATTCGGGAGTGGGAAGAAAGGCGGGCGATAAATCGAAATTCGCAAGCTCCGAAGCGAGGGAGAGGCGGAGAATTTTCGTGCGGCTCATTCTCGTCCCCGGAACGGCATGAGAACAACACCCGGCACCCGGCAGCCGGCACCCGGCGCATTTCGGTGCCCTCCTTTCACCCTCCACCCCCTCCCCATTCCTCGCGTCGGCAATCCACCCCCGTCTTCTGTTCCTTTCCCTGGCAATGCAGCGTGGAATCCCGACGGTACCGGCACCCCTCGAAAATCCTGACCACTCGATAATGAGCAATTCGCTCACCATTTCCCAGCCTTTTGTGCGACCCTTTGTGAAACGCGTGCCGAGGACACTCGTCTCATCCCCACTAACGTCCCCTCGCCCCCCATTTTCCCCTCCCACGATTCACCCTCCGTCGCGACACGGATGGAAGGACCTCCTACGGCACACCGTATGTTCGTTACGTGCCTTTTTCGGAAGGGACGCGAATTTTTCGACGCATCGCAGGAAGGAATGGATCCCGAGCAAATTCGCTGACCCTTCCAACAGTTTAGGTCGGCCTTCTTCCTGCTCCGGGGTTATTTATCGTTGCCGCGCTTGGAGATAAGGCATCGCTGCCGAATGGAAGCTGCAAATTTCCCTATTCTTTTTTTCGTTCTAACACGTTCAATTGTCATTTCTGTTTTCATACACCCCCGTAAAGGAATCTTCTTTGCACAGCAATTGAACCGCATAAAAAACACATATGACGTGATCCTCATAAGGAAGGCATTGCTTATTTAAACGATGGGCTCGTCGATTATTTAAAGGACAGCCTATCGTAGGTACTATTATCGAAAGGCCGAATACTCCCTCTTTTCGATTGCCCTCAATCGACTTTATAGTAGGCCAAACAAGCATCTCATCGAAGGCAGGAGGAATATTTCAGAAACAAACAGTTAAAAAGGCAAATAGTGAAGGCAATATATTCATATTTCAAGAATTCAGAAGCATTCAATTTCCAGAAGCTAAAATTCGTGCCGCGTAATAACGGGTAAACTAACTTTACTTCGATTATGAATTTCAACGTTGGTATGCCTTCACAAAATAAGCGGTCGAAACAGCAGCGAAAGGCCCGTTAAATATTCAAGGGCTCCACTCTTCACCGAATAATTCGAGTATTGCTAACTGAGCCCCGGGCCAAGGCCAAGGTAATTGACTAAAGCACCGTTCGTGCTTGAAGGATTGAAATTCCGTTTTGCACGTCTGTTCAGTGTTGTATGTTCGCCTGATAAACGCCGTAGCTCAAAATGAAAAAGCAGGCGAGCTATTGAAATGACGCCATTGGAAATCGTTCGACATGTGTTTTCGATATTATGAATAGTATTTGATCATTGGTTATTTATAGAATTTAGCATAGAATATTTGCTAGTCTAGTACTGTCCCGTAGCAATCGCTTCTGCACTAATCCCATATAACACTAACATCAATTCCCCCGTGGAATACCCATTGCCCGACATTCAACGCGCATCTGAAGCCAACAGGCGGCGTGAATGCGACACGTGGCAACGAGTATCTGATCAGACTTACAAGTTCACACCGGCTGTCAGGAATAAAAAAAAAACAACTAACCGGGGAAATACCAAGTAAGATCTAGTTCGGAGGTGCATCTCAACCCGTCGAACCTTTTAAATCTCACACAACAGAGAAAGATAGGACCGCGCGTACGTGTTGGTGCGAGCCGTTTGATGCACGTATTTATAGATTAGTACGTATGTGTGGCGAGAGGTTTGCGCCATGTTGTCTGGCCACCCCGCATTGCGCCAGTGAACTCGGCGAAATCCCGGATATAACTCGCCCATCGTCCATCTCTCTTCCTCTTACCTTCTGCCTTTTATATTTCCGTCTCTTTGATTCCTTCGATCCCCGTTATTCTATGCCCCTTTGTCCTTCTCTTTGCCGTATCTTGCCTCTTCGACACCCTTCCGCTCTTCAATTCTCGTCACTTAGAAACTAATGCGTGAAACAATTAGTTCCCAATTCCCGATTTTTCCGTGCTTCTTCTGAGATCAGTCTAATACTACGACCCATGCTGTTTACAATTTTGTCCTATTTTCCTCAACATCTCTGCGTATCATCGTTTACAGGTGTGAAAAAGATAGGTTCCTACCCCTGAGTGAAACTGACTTTGAACATCTTTGTAGGATCTTCTTTAAATGGATGACAATTGAATTGGATAGTTTGTATATGTGACTGGTGTGACAGTGGCTCGACGCTGATGAGAATGCTTTGAGCAGAGGGGGTGGTGGCCTGCCCTTTTCCAATAACGAATATTTTCGTTTATCACGGCAGATTGTTAAAGCTCAGAATTCTTTGCTTTCATGCCATGATAATGGGACTTGGAAGTTTCTGAGATATTGATAGAGCAGTATATGTATCTTTGTAATGAGATATTAATTCAGTTGGGGGTTGATGGTTCCTTTCCATGTTCAGCTACTGGGAGAAAATTTGTTTTCAATGGAGTGGAACGAAATAGTGGGTTCCTTAATCGAGGGTGCCGTGGAATACTTCCATGAAGAACTTTAGATATATTTTTTTTTAAATTATTGTTATGCGGGAGTGCTTAGGTTAATACAGTATTATCTTATGAAGACGTTAAAAAAAGCATGTGTTCAATAATAAATCTGATGTACGTGACAAGTTAACAATTGACATTCAATTCCAAGAATAAAAAGGTATACCACAGTCACGCAAATGCGCCCTTCCATTTGTTATGCCATACGGTAAACCAAAAACAAGGCAAACAACACACCGCACACATTTTTATGACGATACATTAAAGAATCATAATCGATACATAAGTGGAGATTAGCACGACATCGTATCGACTTTTCATCGTCGTTACTCTTTAAGTACGGGTCAGAGATTGACAGGGAGCGAAGAATCACGGTATGGGTGGAGAAACAAACTTACGGGCACTTGTGGTTAACCAATCCATTTACATGCTACACACAGACGCCCATATCGATAAACCGAAGTGTACATAGGGTGGCGCTCAAAAGGTGATCTGAGGAAAATGATTCAGGGATAGAATAGTTCGATAAAACTGGCCTATCAACATAAGATATGAAAAGCTCAGTTGCCCGGGTAATTACAAAAGAAGTCTAATTTTAATAAAAACTCTGAAAAAATCTCGCCATTCTTGTTAAGACTATCCTTCTTGTGACACTCGGTAGAAACCAAGCGAACTAGAACGTACTATCGTGCCAGTTACTCATGAGAATCTACTAGCAGGATTTCTACCCTTTACTTCCATCCTTCACCACTGTCTTTCCCTACCCTTCCCCATTTCCTCAATCCTTCTTTCTCCCACACGCTACTCTGATACGCGGCTTGCCCGCGAGGTTGGTCGTGAAATCAACGAAGAACGTCGACACAAACTTCTTAACACGCCGCGAGCGACTCTTTATTGTTAAAAGTTTGGTTAAAAAATCCTTCGGGCGGGCTCTAAAAACTTTCCGCAGGAAGTAGAAACAACCGAGCGATGCACTGAAGCTTGATAGAAGTTTCGTCGAAACGTCCTGCCCATTTGAATTCGGCGAATGAATGCTCGCAAGTACAACCCGTGAGCATAGGATGGCTTCACGATTGACGAAGTTGGCAACTCCAAATTTATTGGCTCGATGTATTTTGATCCGTACGAGACGGAAGTTCGAGCGAAAGTTGAGCTGGAAAGTTGAATCAGTCGATTTTTCATATACTCTCGCGTTGTCCATAATTCCAGCGTAATCTGCACAGCTGATCTATACCTTCTGCCGTGCGGAAGCACTTTTTCGTGCCAGTCGCTCGTGAATATAACACGATGCCGTTGCAAAGAGTTCTCATACATATTTCCGCGCCGTATATCGCATTCTTGCACTGCAGTCCACTTAAAAAGCAAAGGAATATATTCGCGGCAGGCGAATTCCCTGCAAAAATAGATGTCCTCTTCCGTACCCTTCCGAAATTGCACGTTTCCATCAGAGCCATTTAATCGCTAAACAATAGCCACCATGAACGTTAAATGTAGCATTTATTCATTGTGCTTTATACGATCACCAGCACTATTCATAATAATTATTTAATCATATTTTTTAATATATTTTCAATTATGATTTATATTTTACACGTTTACGAATCCTTTCGAATGACTAACATTGATGAGCTCGTACGTGTAACAGAATGGTGAGTTTAAAACTGTACGTAAAGTTATTCTATTTTATACGCCGCGATTTTAGTTTGGATAATTTTACATGACGGAAGATATTAGTCATGTGTACATTGGATATCATGGGGAAGCTACGTTGGGCGCCAGGTGCATGCATTTCCACCTAATCTACCTGCACAACACCTGCCTTCAATAAAGCATGTGGAATTGGTGCTCTAAATTACAGTTACTCACCTTCCATGGATATCTCGGAATTTCTGTCGAACGAAACTTTGCACAAAGCATGTCTTTCGAGATTTGGTATGGATGCAATGACAAAACTAAAACTAACGTCTAATAGACTTCTTGCAAAAATCAACTTCTACTCTGCAAGGACTGTGACTAATATATGGAAATTCGAAACGAGGGTAGAAGTAATTGGAAAGGACGGAAAAGTAACAAATTCCGAAGTACCGGAATGAAAACATTTTAAGTAGGTCAGAATATGTACGATAAACTTTGGACTACATTGAAGACCAGTTTCAGTTCTCATCTGAAAGTTTTTTTTCCTCTACTCCAACCCTGAATCCTTCCCCCGCCTCCCTTTCGCTTCGCTCACTCTCTCTCTCTCTCCCTTATTCTATCCGTTCCTTTTACTCTCCCCTTATTTTCTCCTCTCTGAACCTACTTCTTTCGCGGAATTTTCCTCGACGTCCGAACTTTACCTCCTAACTCCACATTTTGAATGTATCGAGAATACCATCGCTCTCTCGCTTGTGCCCACCGTTATTCAACCGAATACCCACACACTCTTCGCCTCTTCTTTATTCATTATTCCTCTCTACTCCTATTTTATTTATCTACCCCTCGCCTGTGTCCCTCGGAACTCAATCTGGATGAAAGCGGCACAAGATTGAATCCATTTTACATAATTCTCTTCTTCCAATGTAATTTCACTTCAGCCGTTCCAAACTCAACTTTGCATACCGGACTCTTTCTTTTCCTTTCATTCTCGTTTCTGTCCGAATGATCGACGAATATTATACATTTGCTCGGTAAACTGCTTACTGAATTGAGCCACTGAAGTAGAGCGGTACTTGATTATACGTCATCCAGTGCATCGTACGAAATCGTCCGTACTTTTCTTACTTTGATTGGCTGGGAACACTCAAAAAACCACGATAGGCACTATTACAATCTATTCAGAGTGCCGCGCCTCCGTTCATTTTGATGGATACGGTAACCTTGAAGCGGCAGCATCTAAATTGCAGTCGCGCTAGGTATTAATAATTCGAAACGACGCTTGCCTGCGAGACGGTAACCTTGAAAGCAAAAGAAACGTTTTCTCTCCCTAAGAAAATGATGCACGACGAGGGGCGAGTCTTCCACATTTCTGCGCAATGCGCCTCGTCCTTCTCCAGTGTTTCTGGGAACTTGATGAAATTTTCTCCTCGTTGCGACGAGCCTCATTCTTGATTGAATAAGACGAGGTCGTCTACGCTCCCTTCGTGACTTATTCCCACTACACATCTTTCTGACCGACTATTTCTTTCTCTTTCTCTCTACTTCATCTCCTGCTTTCTGCTTCTCTCGCATCAACCCTAATTCGCCGTCCTGACTCTCGCTCGGAGACGAAATCGGTGATCCCTCCAGGGATTCCCATATTCCTCCGCTAATCACATTTTCTTCTCGTAATATAGACACGGTCGTCACAGGGAGAAAAGGCCGGTGAAAGAAGAAAGAAATTACGTTAATGAAGTGAACTTTACTTTTTATCAGGCTTAATGAAACAAAACTATCTTCCCGTAGCAGTATCAATATCGAAATTAGTGAATCAGAAAAAGAATTAAACAGAATAAAACATATAACTACTGAACAACTACACTAAACAAATAATCGATTAAATACAATGTTTGTGATAATCAGCGATGCGTCATCTCAGGCGTAAAATATATCACACTCAGTGTATAAACAAGGACCTTTTGAAGATGATTTTGCCTTTTAGGTCTTCGACGATGAAAGACAAGAAAAATAGCGACAGGGAAACAATGGAAAATCAGAAGAACGGACGACACCAATGTGAGATTGCTTTAGAAAGCTCGAGGATAATGTGTCTGAAACAAAGAGAAGGAAAACAAGAAAAGGATCACGCAGACCATTCTTCTCATCAGGCAGTGATAAAAGAAGAAACGAATCAGCTCAAAGAGCGTCTGAGTACACGAACCCCGAGCAGACCTAAAAGCTCCTTTGAAAGCGCGCGCATCCGCATGTCATGCCTGAACAAAAAACGGTAACCTCGACGCTGCAACACAGAGTTTAAACATAAAAGAGACGTGAAGTCGACGTTCAAGCGTGAAGATCACTGGATCGCTGCGAAGTGCGACTTGCCTTCACGGAATTCTTCTATAAAGAACAGTGAGCCAATAAGAAAGATGACAAGCGAGAGAACGACTGATGTCAAAGAGCTGCGTAAACTTGTTTGCAATTATGTACATACGTATGCGCCGGCGATCATGAATGCGGTCCGATTAAAAAATTTCAAAACGTTCAATCTTTCACTTAAATTATGTAATGCAAGTCGATGCAACGCAAAATATTGACTTACAATTAGACCGCTTTCATACCCGCCAGCACACACCTGCAATCATTATTATCGCAAAACTTGACTCTCATGATTATGCAATGATATGTATGAAGAAACCAACATATAATATTACAGTACAACAACGTAATGCGATATTATACACACGACACAGTTTGCATAAATTTGTCAAAATTGTTATGTTTCAGGTAAAGCTTTAATGATAACTCTGCCAGTTTATCCTGATGCTCGGAAAAAAAAAGAAAAAAAAATAGAGACACATAAGCGACGACGTGGTAGAGGCAATTGGCGGAGACGAGACGTACGGAAGACGAGGCGAAGGTCGGACGATGGAAAAGTAAAATCGTCGATCGCGCCTCGGTCGAGACGATTCAAAGGCGACGACCGACACCTGCCGCAGATCGTTCACGTCTCGACAGAAATGAACGGAGCGCGTCGCGCGTCTCGAGGCGCCCGTTGACCGAGGTAAGGAAGAAAGGAAGAAGAGAACCGAACGGAGAGATGTGGGTGAGAGCTCGCGACAGATCTGTTTATTGCCAAGCGGAATAAAAATTGGCGTCGCTTTTCTGGCGCCGGTCGGAGGGAGGATTCGTAATGCCGACGACGACGATAACGACGGCTGCTACCTCTCTCGCGTCGCTCCAAGTGCCTCTCATCTTACTTCAACCTCACGCTCTCGAAGCACTGCACTTTTTTTGCGTTTTTACCCCGATACGCATGAGACGCGATCAATTTCATACGACTTGATGACTCCTCTCTTCGCCGCGCTCTTCTTCGGTTACTCTTTATTCTCCCCCGTTCAATTTACGTGATCAGTAGGTTTTGAATTCAGAGAAATACGATGACTTCAAAGGGGCAGTACAAAATGTCGAACAAGTCATTTTGGCCCCTTGGCAGTTCTATCGTTAGTTCTTATCTGTGGGTCACTTTTTTTAGCTCCACTTTTATTCCACGTCCTCTTGTCCTCGCCTCTCAATCGTCTGTTCTTCACTCTCTCGTTTTTCCTCTCGTCACCATCTCCTTTCGTCGTCGCTCTCTCTCTCTCTCTCTCTCTGTCTCTCTATTTTCTGTTGGCCTCTCTGTTCACGGCACTCTTCCCATCCTTCGCCACGCGGGACGTCGTCGTTTATACCGCGTGGGCGAGGTGAATTTATTCGCGGTAAACGATCCGCGGTTTGTCTGCGCCACGTCTGGTACTCCGAAACACTCGTCAAGACACCAGAAAATAATCGACTTGCCGGCGCGGGCGGGCGTCATCGCGAGGATGCGTAAGAGCGCACTTTGCCTCGATTACGTCATTTTTATAGCCCCGTCCGGCGAACTTTCGGGACCGATTTATTTGTTGGGCGCGCGACTAAACACACTCGTCGCGATTCAATGGTGCGAGGAACGAAATTACTCTTGCAAGTAGATGCGGTACTTTCGTGGACATGCAATTTCTGAGCAAAAGCAAATTTAAAGTTCGGTTTTCCGTGTATTCCTTCCTCGTTTTATGTACAGATAACTAATCATGGCGGTCTAAGTCGACCAATGCAAAAATTAGAAGAATAGATTTCGATGAAATTTTGAAACAGAAAGTGGAATGAAAGCTATTGGCTTGGATAGCGTGTGACGCCGCATCGACGCCTTCGTCCTGCCCATTCGAAGGCGAGGAAGCCTTAAGCCTCACGAATCGTCCTCGGACGTCTATATTCAGTTTAGGATTGCCGATATTAAGCACAGCGCCCAAACGACTCGGTTACGCCAACACTTGGCGGTTTACGCTTCGCTCGCGCACGGACGTGCGACACACGATGCAAGGGCTTAACGAAGTGTACACCTCTGCGAAGTGCAGAGGACCTGGTCCGGTGCGAAGTGAGCGCGGCCTGTGCATCCCTTAGCGCGCGTGTGTGCGTGTAACATAGTGGTCCATCAATTTCGCGGATCCGGACATTTACGAGGCGATCGTAAAGACAGCGCAATAGGCGCGCGCGCGCAAGTAAGCAAGCAAGCACGTTATAGGAGAGAACCGCCTGGTGGCTGGGAAATTCGATCGGACGCAAAGGGCTTTACGTAAGTCGAGGTCCTTCGATCGTCTCTGCGTATATGCCTCCTCCGCAACTGAGGCTCGTCGCCTGCTTTATTATGTCAAGAAAGACATCCATCGAGCGTCTCTAAACGACCCTAGCGGCTGTCAGTGGTATTCGAGAAAGAGCGCAGGTCTCGTTAGATCGCCCTTTCCGCTCGAGTCTGACGTCGAAGGAACGATTTGCATCGCGAGAGTGCACTATTACCCCACTCCCACGGCAGCACGCAGTCGATCCGTTATGCCTCGCGAAGAGAATCAATTTTTCGAATATTAATGATATTCGATGCACGCGCGGATCGGCATTGTTCGCTTCACAGCCGACGGCATGCGCCTCCAATCTGTATCGCAATGGTTCGCTAGTGTCGTCGTATTTTAAGCGTTGTGCCAGTTTCGTCTTATGCTCTATAAAGGGGTAACGACTTTGCGCGACAAACGTATTATTACTGATATTTTATTCCGCGACCATACTTTTACCGTATCGGGTCTGTTGCATTAGAGATGTAGAAACGATGTGCACGAACGACACTGTCAAGCCTTGCCACCCATTTAAAATAACATATGATTACTGCAGGATCCAGAAAATTGCATTGATCCGCTTTGTGCTCCGTGTACGTGGTCTGTTTTTAACTTCACGAACGTTGCACTTACATGTAGAGGCAAATTTTCGCAGGGTTGCCTATAATCGTTGCTACCTTCGACGCGCATCAACGAGACAAACGGTGCCGAGGAAGAACGAATATGATATCCTTCAAGCCGATCGACTCGCGACTCGCGGCGCGTTCCCTATTAAATTGAGACGCAAGTGAGACGGCAGATCATTAACGCGGCCGACGCGGTGGAAAACGCTCCAACACCTGGTACTCGTCATTGTGGGCATGGCACCGCTAAGAATAACCTTTGCGGCGTGGACCTTTTCTCGCTCCCAGTCTGTCTCAGGGTGGCACTTCGAATTCCTCCCGTCTCATTCTGTCTCCCTCCTTCCCGCCTTCCCTCCTCTTTTTCTATATTTCTCTCGTTCCGTCTCTCCTTAACGCCGTCTTTATAGTCACTCTTTAGCGCGCCGGAGCGAAGAATTTGCACGGTGGCGCCGAGAATGAAAGGAGACGCAAATTCCCCCTGTTGTTTGTTTCCTCGACACACGCTGGGAACGCACACTTTCGGGATGTACACTCCTTTGGCATCTCCGGACTTGCGGCAATTGATTCTGTAGCTTTATTCCGGTAGAAAGTCGAGGCTTTAAACGAATGCTGCATCGTACTGAACTCGGGAGACGTACGGAAGGATTGGTCCAGTTTCAATTTTACGAGTGTTGTTTTAGACAATTAGATGAATGTCCAGCGGGTAACACAGAACGATGCATAAAGATTATTCCACCATTGTTATGAAATGAATTGGATTTGTGCTGTCAAAAGCAATGGAACAATGCGAAAACGAGATGAATGTGCTTTCTTCTATAGCTTCAAATCAATTCTCGCCCTCTCATTCAATTAGGATCCCTTCTTGTCGACGGAATAGTGACGCGCCAATATATATTAATTGCGCGTTATTGTTCGCAATCGCAATATTATTGCGCGCAAGCCAGAAACAGAGAATAAAGTCATGAATTTTCATAACTCGAAACGGAAAAGACGTTGTTTTTGTAATGAAGAAAAGAATGACAGGCGCAAAGTAATATGGAAGAAGTGCCGATATATGGAAAACAAATCAAGACGCAATAGGTTTGTGCAAATCATTCTATCAATCGTGGATTTTCTCTATACCAAAAGCGACAGGAGCGGGTGTGGGTGGACACTCCACAGGTTACCGTACAGTTTCCTTCCTTTTTCTTAACGCTCTGCCGGGGATTCAACGTTTCACTGTCAATTTTATTACGCACAATCATGAGCGTATGATATTGTCGAACAGAGTATTACGTTACTCCGGAGTTATAGTCGAAATTTCAATATATCATATTTTACCACCCACCCCCTTTTCCTTACGATGCCTATTCTCAAGAAGCTCAACGTCATTCTCGTGCACGGATATAAAGTTCTAGTTAAATGGCGATGTACGCGTTCAGTCACGAGCCGTTCACGACATTCGTAAATCATATCCTACCAATGCAAGATCGCACCTCAAACTGATTTACGATCCTAGAAAATGTGCACAATGAAATCTCTGACTGATACCACCACACCTCATAACAATTTTTTAAATGACAAGAAGAACATCTTGGTTTAGTAACATTCCGTCGTTTCCTACGTTTAATCATACACACAATGGTCTGAAGAAACGTATTTATTGAAAATATTGTATTAAACATTAATATTCACTACAATGTGCAACGTAATAATTGGAAAGAGCAATAAATGAATTTTTCTGATTCGCCTCAAAGATATATATATTTCTTCGTACTCGTAAGAGTGAAACGATCAGACGGCACAGGGATACGAGTAAAACGAGGCGTTTCGGAGATCGATGACAGGCAAAGAACTGGGCGGTGTAGAAATGAGGATTTAAAGCGATTCTCACCTCTCGTCTGTCCTTCGGCGAGCGCATCATTTTGTGCTGCATTATTCAATGCCATACAAAGCAGCCTGCATCTATTCTTATTCACTCTCCACCGAAAATAACGCCTTCTCTCCGCTCGTGCGATTGCCGATCGTGTAGCGGCGCGATCTTCGCACGAACGACACGCATTTCTTTCCTTTCCCGCCGAGCATTCCGGTGCACGCCTCCCTGCTATCAAACCCCTTTGATTTGTTGAATTATACTCGCGCCGCGCCGCGCCGTGCCGCGTACGCGAGCACGTGCGTTCGAGACTGCATCACTCTCGGTGGCTTGTACGGAATGGAGTCGCTTTGATCGGGCTACGAGAATGCCGACTGATTTGGGGTTTATAAATATATACGGGATGCTCTCGAAACGTTTGAGAAATTATGTTCACGAAATAATGTAATACCATATAAGGGATGTGTGCTTTTCGACGAAATTGTTTGGAGAATGAATCGTCTATGCGAGGCGTACCCGGCGCGTATGTATATACATATTTGTGTGTATGACACCCTGTACGGGACTCGTATCGCAAATACGGGCACGGACGGGACGGTGGAAAGAGTAACGACCGAATTTGGCACGCGAGCGTCGCGAGCCACTCTCATTGCCAAAAGCCGCCGCGTTGTTTGCTATCACAATTATATATGACAAAGGAACGGCGCAAAGTCTCGATTTATCCGCACTAAAACGTCCCCGTCGTCCGCTCCGACGAACTCTATTGCGCAACAACGTATACCTACGTGATTGAACTTGATTGTGGCCACGATGACACAAGGCTTTCGCGCGCGGAAATCCTTGAAAGAAGCTAGATGCGGATAAATAATTCTCGGTTAAGAAAGTTTATTAGCAGGTGTGTTGCCGGCGCGGTAGCAACACGTGGAGTCGAAAAAAAGGTCTCCGAGGAACGGCAGCTCCTTTCCATATTTATGACGCCTGTTTGTGCGGAACGACTGCAATCGTGCGCGATCAACGATCTATGCAATTTTTCACGGCTTTCCATCGTCCGCACGTTACCTCTTCCTTATTCGTATCATTGTCCTCGTGGATAATTCCGAAGTGTAATGACTCTTCCAGCGCGGTCCTACTCCATGGAAATGAGGGGAGGATCGTGTGTAACAGTGACCTCATCGTCAAAATTGTAATAAAATCGTAGCTGCTCAGCGACTCAGGCGAGAAAGATCAATTCAAGTAAGATTATCATTAAATGTAGATCAAAGTTGGACATCTGTTCTTTGGTTATTCTCATTGAACAGATAGGTATGATACCGTACCAGAACTTACGAGTTCTATCTTGCGAAATAACAGGTTTTATTTTATCATATGAACTTGGCTAAATCGATAGGAGCAGTCTGCGTAGTAAATACTTGTTATAGGGGTAGCGTTACAATCGCACGTTTGTGCGTATAATTACCCCTTTTTGAAGCAACTACGGCAACCTCTACTTACAACATTTCACTCAGAATGAGTAAACAATCTACGCCTGACGGGACCAAACAACCTTTAAACACATTGACATTAATTCAATCCATGTGCCATCAAGTTCACGAAGCGCCGTTAAAGGAATATTCGGAATACCAATTTGAAACGCGTATTATTATGTGGCACTCGAAAGACCTCTAAGCTGCAACCCTGAACATTGCAACCAGAAATGCCGTAACATCTTGATGAGCGTAAAAAAAAAAGACACACTCATCAAGCGCAGAATATTTATCGATCTTAAAGCAAACGAAGAAGACAGCGAACAGGCATAAGGAGGCTAGAAATATAAAACGGTTCTTTCCAGCCGCATAGTAGACACACGCGATTGTCGAACGACCCACTAACCAGCGCAGCGGGAAAAAACGCATGGCCGCAAACCGTCCATACGTTAGCCATTGCGAAAACCTCATGGAACTGGAGAAGCGAGTAAAGATGTCGAAGAGCGCGCGAAACAATCATCGTCCGCGGCGGCGGCGGCGGCCGCGGTACGTTTTCCATCGTAAATATCCGTGCTTAAGCGGTTACGGTTACTCTCCAACACGTACACACCGTTAATGCAGTTTATCGCTTCTACGGCCACCCGCACGTATAAATACACGCGCGTATAGGCAGGCAAAGTGAGAGAGATATATCTCTCTCTTTCACTCCCTCTGTGCACGTAAAACTGACGTCTCTCTATTTACGAAGCATCCAGCCACCTGCGGAGTCTCATCGCGAAGCATAGAGAGAAAAAGAGAGAAGAATGCGTGAGATAGGTAACGAAGGAGGAAAAGAGATGGGACGAGGAGAGGTAGGACAGAACGCCTTGACGAAAGCACGATTCAACAACGGGGTGAACTGTCTAATGTCAATAAACCGTTGCTCTCTTTTCCGGGAAGGTGAAGCACTCTCGTGATACACGCGCGACGCCAATCATCCCAATCATGTCGCAAGAAACTTCCCAAATATTTACGTGCAGCGTGCAACGCCCGACACGCACACACATACACACATACAACGGACGAGAGCAAGCGCAGAGAAGTGTACTGACAGCGACAGGGATCATGGCTTAATTGAAAACCGAATCGTTTGAACCGTGCACTCTCTTAGCCTATAAACGCTGTCGTGTAGATCTTAATTTGCCATGGATTACGGTATATGCGACAACCCGGTTTCCCTGTCAAATCAGCGTCATGTAGACGTGACAGTGATCATGATACAGACTGCTGTTGGAATATTTGAACTGTCAAGCATCTTCATATGTGGGCAATATTCCAAATACTTGGCTGACTCGTGTAATACATACGTGTACGTACTGAGAAACTGCACAGTATTAATAATCTTCTATAAACATTTCTAACTTAACAGATGACTGCTGGCACAGATAAATGAAATAAAAGTATTTGTTATTCAAAGTTTCGTGACGCAGTTAAAAATGTAAAAAACATTATCATAATTATATCCAATATCCTCAGAAATGAATAAAAGTCATTAATCTCGCTTCTTTCCTCCGAATGCTTTTTCGATCCAAGCAGGCCTGATTTGGTAGATGGAGAAATCGGAACGGGAAAAGTGATGGCGCGTGTCAAACGGAAGCGACGACTGGTCTGCGTTCATTTGACGCGCTCAGCCAGTGTCTCTTGGCGGCGAACAGTACGTGGAAATTCGCTAATTATAGAGCGACTGGCGAGGACCGAGACGTATCGTGGTGGTCGCCGTTCGTTAGTCGACGTCGAACGGACAGAGCGAGTGTGAAGGTGGACTGCGAAGACGTCGACGACGAGAAGCCAAGACGACCAGTCGCTTGGACTTGAACCAATCCTGACCTTCCCTGCTGCGTCGCGTCGACCTAGAAAATTGCGTGCGTCGGATCCGTTGTCCCGTGACGAGCACGAGCCGCAATATAATGTGACACGAGGGTGAATATCGTGCCGGTCGGAAGAGGCGATACAACTGCCGGCGGTATTTTCTCTTATCGCGCGCAATTCCTTCAAATTTCAATGGTAGCTTCTAATTTCCGGCTTGTCCCATCGGGCGACGTGCCATCCATAGAAAATTGCACGGGTCGACTATGATAAATGGAAGATTCCACGGAACGGCCGCGGCGTGGAAAAGAACGTTGATGCATTATGAATTATGAATGTTGCAAACATACTGCTTGTATGTCGCGGGCACTGCTATGAATAGGCATATTACCTGGAAACGTAGTGGCGATGGTAATTATAGCGAGGTGATATCGTGTTAAGGCGCGAATGTTATTATGAAAATTGAGGTATTTTGGTAAAATGGATAATTAGAGGTAAATTACAGTGATACCATGATAATTGATGTATATTTTTCTCTATATACATTTATAACATCGCATGACTGCCTCAATGTCATAGATCAATGTACCTTGAGTTATAGATTGAATTTTAATGAATCATAAATTTGATACGAGAGACAAATGTAATAGTACTGTATCAATACCTGGTTTAATGTCATTTCGATATGTAGAATAACCCTTCACTTACAAATCAAGGATGACGATTTGTTTCTAAGCCGCTTCGTTACCAAGATAATTTCCTGCCACTTTCGCTGTCATCATACGACCGCATTCTTGCGATTCAATGAAAATCGCTCCCTCCGAATATCCGACGTCGCGCATGGCAGACATCGTTTGATTTTAACGATCGGCATCGCAGCTTACCAGTGCAATCGATTGGCGTGACCGAATAAATTTGAATCCCACTCCTGTTATCCCGACATCTACCGAAAAATCCCTTTCAGTGAAACTAGCACATCGGGCGCCGTGCAAGTGGCGCTACTGAAATCGTTGAATCGATCGATGCGCCTATGTCAACCGACTTGTTCCATATTCATTAGGTAAACCGGCCTCTCTGCGCACCTTAACGGCGGCACAGGAATATACGGTAATTTACATTTCTCGGCTTTTATCAGCTTATCTGTT
This sequence comes from Priocnemis perturbator, assembly GCA_963942575.1. NCBI lineage: Eukaryota > Metazoa > Arthropoda > Insecta > Hymenoptera > Pompilidae > Priocnemis > Priocnemis perturbator. The sequence goes on along the minus strand of OZ012645.1, from coordinate 7,628,487 downwards.
CGTTTCAACGGTCCGCATTCGGAAATTGAGTCGGCGCGGAGGCACTCGCGGCAATAGGCATTCGATTCCGTAACGTCGATACGAGTGCACGAATGTGCGCGGTACAAATTGTACAGAGCCCCAGCGTATGCCATCGTGCAAGGACAAGGCCGACGACATCAATTTCGCCGCATCTCTCGAAAATTAGCACACTAATCGTCGCCACCGATTGCAATCGGAGATCGGAGGCCTTGCGACGATAGCGAGCTAAGCCACGTTTTGTAAAATCGGACAAACTGAACGTTAAAATCGAATAATGAGAGAAATATGTTTCAATAATATTCACGGAAAATGTCAGAGTCCCTGCTGTTTACTAGATTTTTGTAGTACACGAATAAGAGGCGAAAGTTCACTGCTATTGGCCGGCTGATTTAACATCCATGCGCACACGTTTGTGGAATCAGCGCGCGATGATCATTTTATGGTAACATCTGTCACAGTCTATAATCTCAGTGAATGGCTCTTATGCATTCTTAATGCCGTTTGACAGTGACTCTGGCTAATACAGTCCATATCCTGGGCACCGCGTTTTCTTCATCCAGGCCAGCCGACGATAAATATCGAAGTACAGTACACGTCACCAGCCACGTCTCCACTTTTATTGCTCAAATTCTGTGCATACATATAGAGCTGAAGTTACGGTAACAGACACACACATCCCGATTCCTCCAAATCAAATTTTCTTATCCTTGCCAGAAATTAGCAATCTGTGTGAATCGAAAAAGGTCGGAAAAGTTGCTGAAAACGGTAACTAGTCGCCGGAACCGCATGGCACAATCGGCCGCCTGGCAAATCGCGCCAACGAAAAGCATTGCCACGGCAGAGCGCGACCTCGAGGCGAAACGAATCTTTTCACGTGTACTTTTCCGCAGGCCCTGCCGTATGCCTAACACGCCTAAACGCACACGCATTCAGTAAGGTCAGGGTCGGAATCGGTCTCACAAATTTCAGCCATCGCACAGCGGCGCTGCATAGCGTTCCAGGCCGGTGCGCCGAGTGGAGTCGGGAGAGAGCACTCCATTCCAACCCAATTCTTTGCGACTCGCAGGATAACTACGCCCGCGCCGTCGTAATCTCTCTCGCGCTCCGGACGGAAAGTGCGGAAATTAATTCCCGTCGACAAGAAGAAAAAAAACAAAGAAATCGGCGGAAGCTCGGTGAAGCGGTAAAAGGATATTGCGCTTGCACGACGAAAGAAGAGGACTGAAGAGAGAGAAACGGGAAGAGTGATATTGCGAAAATAGAGGAAACAATGAGAGACTGTAAATAGAGAGGGGACGGAAAGGAAGGTAGTGAAAGTGCGGCACAGAGGGTAAAGGGAGTGGAAGAAGGAAAAGGGACGAGAGAGAACGATCAAGCTTTCGGGGTTTAAGGGGATAGGGAGGCAAGATGGCAGGTGTGGGTGATTGGGGGCGATCGATGAACCCCCGAGAAAAGCCTGGGGTGGTCGGCGGGGGTTCGGGGTGGTGCCTCAACGTCGGTAGAGAGGGGAGAACACCTCTTGGGTACCAGAGGCTTGGGCGGGAAAAGAGGGATGGACGTGAGCTTAAGCCGGGGGCAGGAGGTCACACGAGCGTATCTATCTCGCCTATGTACAAGTACTTTCCTCGCATTCGACATCATCGTTCAATAATACGATCGCACGTGCATTAGATACGCCGCATTTTACCGCGCATCTGTCGCCAATGTCATTTTTCAATATGCGAAGATCACTGAGATTGAACAATTGTCAAGTGTCGTCGAAACAAAGCTTCGTCTGATTGCTACGATTGGCCGTATTTCAAATATATCTACTAATTTATGCAACTTGTGTAACAACATGTCGACATAGCTGCTCCAAAATACGCGTACAGGCGTTCCGGAACAATTAAGTACGTTACGAGCAAGACATATTACCAATAAGAAGTGCCTACTGAACGCGCGCGTAGTGGTGGCAGGAATGATGTAAGAGTACACATCCATAGTTATTTAAAACTCATCGAGAACGATGGCCAAGAGTTGTGTGAGAACAGGAGATTCAATCGACCGATCCACAGCCAAATTAAGGAGCATAAATGTTCGCAGAGACAATCGACCTTTGTGTACCGCTGACCTCGGCGCATTACACACGTTCCCTCTGGATGTCATATTACTTATTGATACAAAGGCAATGTTATGCGTAGACGATGCCCGCGCGATGCCGGCGACGATTCTTAAATGGAAGTAATATCGTGCCTCGGGTCGTTTGCTTTGGCGGTAGATCAAACCACGTTGGCGGCAAATCAAACTCTCGATGCATCGGTACACCTATCTATATAACTCTCTTCGGTCGAATTCCGTTCTGATGATGTCATGACGTGTATTGGCAATTTCGTACTCGTGAGAACGGTCAGAAGAGCGACAAAAAGAAGAGGAAGGAGAGAGAGAGAGAGAGAAATGACGCGCCACACTGGTACGACATCAAGAAATTCAAAGTTATCCAGCAATGCACACACTCCGATAGGCATAGCCAAATTAATTTGAACGAATGACACCTTTTCGTACGCGCGGTAGGGGAATCCCTTCATCCAAAGAGCAGTCCTCGATTAATTAGCACATTTGATTAAGTGAAACGATTAACGCCGGTTAAACGAAGCCGCAGTGACTGTCATTCGTTTCATCGGCCTCCCCGACTTCTTCAAATTCTCTTCCACATCATCAAAGTCGCTTTTCAACCGACCTTTCCATTTCGCGTGCGACCTTACAATTTTTCCTTCTTTTCACCGTCTATCGGCGGTCAACTTCTAACGGCACCGTCTAGCCCAATGTGCATGTCGAACGTAATTCGTAAGTCTAGATGTCGAAGTCAACGCCCTCTTGGCTGAGCAATCATCGCGTTATGCAACCCTGTGCCGCCCCTGCATTCGCTATCGCCTCTCCGTAACCACCCGGCGAAACGGAACGTGCCCCGGCGCCCTTACGTGCAAGAATGACGACAAAGTTGCAACTGCACGCCCGATACGCTCCCTGCTTTCAATTCGATGTGTGCACCTGAGCGCGATAGTATTTCCCTTCCCACTCGACCACTTATCCGATTGAACAATCCGCATCGCTTCAGCCCAACGAAACCATTTTCCTCCGCTATGGTCACAGGAATTCTTCAATCGCGTTCAAAGTGAATAAGAAGTTGACGACTCCGACGATTCAATGTTCTCCGAAAAATCGCATCTTTCGCGGGAAAACTTCATCTATGACATCCAAACGATTTTCCCCCTCTCAACCTAGCGCACCGCGACTGCCATTTGGATGCTATCGATTTGACAACGCGTACCGGCACCTTCAATCGACGTCTAAGCGTATCAATAATTAAAACGCGCGACAAAGTTGAAGCGGAGACACGCGATACGTGACACGCCAAGGATACCGCTCGACGAAGAAGCGGAAAACGGCGAGCGCAGCTGAAACGATCGGAAAAGCTCATCGATCGCGGATTAACCTCGATACGACGATCGAGTAATTCCCAGGTAAACGAGGTGTGAGAAATAGATATTAATGGGAGGAAAGTGATGAACGGGGAGGACTGAGAAACGTAATGCCTTGCAAAGTCAACGCCCTGCCAGCTCGATGGTCGCTGCATTATGCAACCTTCCCAAGCGAACAGCCCAGACGCCTTCCAGCACGGACACCACCACCACCGCCACCGCCACCCGCAACGCCACCATCAACTCCAGCAACGTCGCAATCGAATTGCCAACTAGAACCGCGACCGTCACCCCCGCGAATCGACGAGCAATGACGCACGGTAACCGAAATGTACGCAGACGATACTTGTTTATGTGCCTCACGTGTGGACAGCGATAAGCCTAGCAATTACGGAATTAAGATACTATCTGACCGTACGTCACGAGAATCGACCGTCCTCACAAATCGTCTACCTTTTTATTGTCGTTTGCGAAGTAGGAATCGTATTTTTCCAACATTTTTGGCGTCTATTAAGGGTGAGACAAAATGCGAACGCTGGAGGCGAATGAGTCACGCGTATCATCCTCGTCAAGGCGTGGTAGTTCAATGTTCTGTCAAATGGGTGTGGATTGCAGAGTGGAAATAGGAGATAGAACTAATGCACCTGCAGTAATCTTCCTGTGACGGAGTGCAGTTTATTAATAAATGGCACACTTAAGCGACGCGGATAATCGAAATTAAGCTCGTGTACTTGCGAAACGATGAGGTTGGGGCAAATGTCAGAAATGTCAAACAAAACACAATGCTTACAAACAAACTTAATTCAATGAATTGGCACAACAATTGTATATTTATGTACGTATCATGACGCATTACAAAATGTAATACAAATTCACCGCGACAATCCATGTGATCCAATTAAACTATCAAGTATTTGGAACGCAGACCACGTCATTACAAATTCTCATCTCAAAATGATGCGCATACGATAAACTATTAAAGTTGAACAGAACTATAAAACGCCGCTGAGAACGGAACGTCACACGCCTATTTGACATTCGCCGCTGAATAAACAGTCGCGCGTTATAGATAAAGAAAATGCAGAATGCTTCACGCCGACGACACTTTTTGTCAAGACAAAAATTCTCCGCTCGCTCGATTTGGAACTGCTACCGTAAATGACGCTGACTGTACCATCGTGACGTGCCAAATGGGGGTGGTGTAGAAAATACCGAACGTGCACCGCGCACATGGTCGAAGCACCACCCGTGACAGCAGCTGTCATATACCAACCACAGTGCAAGACACCGCCACTATTATAAGCGCCGACAGAGCCAACGGTATCGCAAGCATAGTATGCTCTACATGCCCTTTTCTCTATTCTTTTTTTTTCCTCCCTAACGTACGATGCTCCACCACGTAGGCACGTATCCGCAGGTGCCCATTGCCCTCTCTGTCTCGTTTTTCCCTCTCGCGCTTGCTCTTTGCCTTCGTTTCGCCGCTACCCCCGGGCTTCTTTGCCTTCTCCGCGCTTTCATGCTGCTTAATTAATTTTCATAGGATGACGCTTGCCAGCAAAATTGTTCCGCACAAATTACTTTTTCGCATACCGGCCAAATAGAAGCGGTTATAGAGATGAGAAACGGAAATGTTGCCCGGGAGGTTTCGTTTAATAAATAGCAATAATTGTTGACGCTACTCAGTTTCGATTGGTATTCGGGGACTTTCCATCGTCCACTAAATAAAACGTCTGAAAACTGCTGAATCTGAGGGTATGATCATTTTCGAGTGGAATATTTTTCTAACCGTATTTCCGTATAAGAGCGCAGAACTACGCGACAGTCGTACGTTGAATGCAAGCGACAGATTTTCAGATGCATTACAATGTACATTATGTACGCCGTGCATATGTATCGCAATTTAGGTCACCGCATTTTGAATAGGCTGGAAGGCTGCCCTCTACTTTTTCAAAACGAGTTTCCGGTGTCCCACATTATATCGAGAACAACGTCGGTCCCTCTCGGGAAAAATATATGGGACAGCGACAGGTACAGTGATACTATTTCTCCAAAACAGAAAAGTGGAGCATCAACGCGTTCTTGCCTCCTGATAATCGATAGATTCAAAGTTTCACTTCTTATAAGCTTGATTTCTGTTTTTATTTATTTCATATTTATTGCGACTATTGATTATAATTACTTGAACAGCATACCCCCTTTCGAAGAAGTCAACGATTCCATTGGATATTGGATCTATTGAGTAATAAAGCAAAAGTGCGAATGACACTATTCTGCCGGAAGTAAACCGTACGAGAAAAAAGTAACGCATCAGTGAAATGTTAGGAGGACCGGCATAACAGTTACCATTGTTGCGTCCGTGACTGGTGCGCTACGTCACTTGAATTTCGCTGACAAATCTCTGAACGTTGCCCAAGGGAAATTCACGCCGACTTGGCTGTAATTAGAGTTTCGTCCATCTCCTGACTAACATACGATGTTTGCGTATGCACTGATCGATGCAGGTGTGCAAAATTCCAAAGCTTCTGTTACGCCTACAACGAAGGAACTCAACCTCGAACCGCGTGCGGAATTTCGTCCGATCGCGTGATATTCGCAGCAAAGCTTCACCGACTCGCCGTCAAAATCAATTAATCTCAGCCGACAATTCTGTTTTTCCTTCGACACGCGGGATGCAGGAATACATGTCTAAAAATATCTGTAGATTAACGGGACGATCAAAAAAAGCAAGTCGGCGATGATACGGCTGATCGCTGACTACGTGAAAATTGCCGAAGAATCAAAGAAACTTAAGAGCAAGGAAAAATTCTAGAATCATGCCGTGGGAAGTATCCGTGCTCCGCTGTTGTGCGTGTACGCTTTTGCGTGAAGGGTATACCTAAGGGGACGAAAGAGGGTGGAAGAGCACCACGTCATGCCACCCCGAAAAGCCCGAAACCCTCGGAGCACCGGCGTCTCTCGTGAATACAGTTACGGAAGTATTGTATAATGTAGTCATGCGTCGAATATCTGAACTAAGCTTTTTCTTACACGGTATACCAATGTTGAAACTCGGGGGGGGGGGGGGAACGATATATATTCTTTCTTCAATGCTCAGTAATTGCGGTCGTATGAGTCGTGTGCTTGTTACTTGGTGCCCCTACGCGTCAGTAGCCTACGTGGTATTAATACATGTCAATAGATAATGACGAATGTGCTCTATGTGGCCTTTGATCGATCAATATGGGCCTATTGTACGTGTGCGTCGATCAGAAAATATCGTCTGGCTACAATAGTTTCTCCGTTCGAAAAATATTTGAGTACGAAAACGGTCCTGCTCTGGGCTGTAATCCAATCGATCGAAAGTGGCTAAATTTTGTTTTAAAGTTTAGCTTTTACGGCTATCGCGAAAAATTACTTCATCACGATGAGATCGTCGTATTTGCACGCCTCGAGACTGAGAACGTATAACCAGAGCTCGCGCCGAGACATTATCATTACTTTAAGAACAAGGAATATTTGTTCGAGGTCGTAATTCAAATCCGTAGACGCATCAATCGAAACGACTAGAATGAGTGTAATTTACAATTTCTTGAAACGGAAGCCATCGTTTGCAGTCGAGAGGAGGCGTCTAGCTACTTTTACATACTCTCGTATACTTTGCGATTGAAATAGAACTATTCAGTTCTAAATTTGTATCACTGCTGGTCAGGGTCTTTTATGAATCACCCGCAAACAAGTCCGACTCCCGTACTTATGTTGAATCGTTGCACTGTTGAACTACTAATTGCTCGTTTATGCATAATGTAGCGGAGCTATTGAACACTTGGGAGACTATGCAGAAAATCGATTATAGATGAGCTAATCCAATATACCTACGTGCACACCGGTGCCGGTAATTATGAATGTGGTCGAAGCAAAGAAAATAAAAAGAAAATGTAAATCTTTTACACTCATCGTGATCCATCGATTTGCATTACAAAATAATTCAAGGATTCAATTGCAACACATTTTTTACTTAGACACTTCCATAAAAATCGGTACAGATATGTGCTAACATACTGATAACCATAAACAAATGTTTATTGGCGTACAGTCGATGCACAGCTCAGAGTTAGCCGAAAGAAGAACAACTAATGAAATACGAAGTACGCGCAACACCAACTTGACGCTGCAGAATACAGACTAATTTACGGCGGGATAAATTTGGGAAACTATCTTATAGTGTCTAGAGTTGGGGATCGAGGGTGACAATTGCGTCTGACTCACCCTCGGAAGAAAGAATTATGGTCGTCGAGTGGTTTGGTTTTGCCGACAGAATTTCTAGGCCCTCTCGAAAAACCTGTACTGTCGTTCCGAAGAAAAAACAATCGGGAAGCTGCCTGCATTAAGTTTAGACAATCGTCGAGTGCTGACGATTTTTTTGAAACAACAGCAATTTTTGGCGAAAAATTAGAGCGTCATTAAGACACCCTCCCTGAGGCCTGAGCCAGCACTCTGATACTAATGATGTTGTGTAAATGGTATTAGCCGCGTACTTCATTCGCAACTCACTTCTTCGTACACTGTAACCGCATGCCGAATACAGTGCACCCTTACGAGTGACAACTATCCCGCACGAATCTCCACGACCGTGAAACTCGCGGACCAGGGCGAAGCTCGCACTTCATCTTCCTTCCTGTAACCTTTTCGTCGTCCCGCCGTCCATTAGCATAGGAGGCAAGAGCGAAGGCAAAGAGTGCCGCTCCTCTTCGAAAGTATCTAAATTTAAGAAGTGGCACCACCGCTCCTTCGATACGTATCCGTCGCGTGGCCTGCCTGTCTCTCCTCGTAACTCGGTGAGACAGACTGTACGGTAGGTGAAGGCGAGGAAGTGTTGGAAGGAGGGGGAAGGGGAGGAAGAGCGAGATAAAAAGAAAGAAGATATCGTAGCGAGAAAGAGGAAGAGGAGAGACAGAGTCGAGGGGCAGCATGCGAAAAAATACACTCTTGGCACTTGGCTTCGGCAGACGACGAGATAAATAGCGCGCGTGGGTGCGGCTCGACGATGTCTGCGGGCCACACGCCACGTTTCGACCGGATCGAGAGTGCGACGATTCCAGAGAAAGGAGGAAGAGGACAGGACTGGCGCGAGAAGGGGGAGGAGAGATCTCACTCACGCTTTAAGTGCAACGATGACATTTTAATGGCACATCACGCTGTGCCCGGACGCTAACTGTACCCAAATTATATTCCAGCCACCTTTAACTCGCGATACCGATGCCTCGTAATAGAGTCGTTGGATGCTCCTTTTTTATTGGGCCGCTCGTGGCCATAATTAGCATAGCGAGCGCCACGCTGAATTCGTCGTTGATCTAATACGGTTGTTGGGTGCGCTCGATACATACGGTTCACCGCGCACAGCCACTTGGACAGCGATCCCTTACGAATCAACGGGGAATAGGAATGATGATCGGCTACGTTACCAGTCTACGGAACGCGCTTCTGGCTCATATTACTGTCTCCTAACTCTTCGTCATTTGATTTTGTCGCAATGCGTCACGTAGCTCTCGTCAAAGTTCTGACTTTGAAAAAGTTAGCTGGTCGTTTGAGAAGTCCGATATTTATGCGTTTTTCCAGCCGTACCCTTATTATGTTTACCTTCGCTCCCGTCTTTTAGGGCATTCCATTTTCGTGTATCTTTGCGAGTCTCGGCCGAATAACAGGCACGGCCTTGATAAGAAAACATCTTTTGCAGGACGGATGCGGAGGGATTAAGAGGGCGGCGAATAAATCATACTCGTGAATCCCGAGAGTCCGACCGTCGGCGTTTTAATAATACACGTGTGTGCATGCTCGAGTGGACACGTTGCAGGCGCCTCGGGTACCGCAACGTTACCGCGAATATTTTTCTTTTTTCCCGGCTAAAGAGCGCTCTTTATTCTTTGAATTTCGACGGATTCGGCAAGGAGGGATCGGCGTTCTCAGCAAAAGGCGTGTTGTTGAGATAACAGAGGCTCCCTCGCATTCTTTCGGGAAAACTGGAACGCGCCGCAACGCCCGCCGCCGCCGCGTCGTGCCTATCGTCGACGCCTCGAGCGGCATCAACCCCGTGTCTGTCAAGATGAAAAATCCATCTCTAGATCAGAGTGAACCGCGTAACAATACACCCAAAAATACACGCCCTTCAAAGAACGATACACACGAATCGGTGCGTTATTGCAAAACGTGAAATACCATTCCAGGCATGCAGTGGCACGCTTTCTCGGAATATCTCCGGAGCATGTGATAGACCCACCCAAAGCAACATCATTCAGCGACGAACCACCCCGCCCATGCTCTTTTCTCTCTCCCTCCCCCTCCTCTCTCTCTCTCTCTCTCTCTCTCTCTCTCTCCCAAATAATATATTACCAATCTGCGCGAAACGCTCCAAGTATAGGGGAAAAAAAGCACTAAGGGTGTTACGAATGATTGGAATAATTGTATCGTAGCGGCGTAACTTACCTGGGGTAACGGCAAGGGCGAGGAAGGCAGCGGCGGTAGCAACGAGAAGTATCCTAATCGCATTTCCACCGATTCGTCTTCTACCTGGTCTTTGACCCGCGTGGCAAGACGCGGCACGGCAAGGGCTCCGGCTTGGGGTACGTCGCAGAAGCACCACGTACGCCTGTTCCTCGTCTTCTTCCTCTTCCTCTCCCTCTCCCTCTCCCTCTTGCTTGACCTCTCGATTAACGAGTATCTCCTCCTTGGCTGCGGCTGCTGCCGCGGCGTCGGCGTCGGCGACGTCGGCGACGTCGGCGACGGTGCCGGACGCCGCACCGCGTCGACGTGGTGATCGCGCCCGAAGGTCGCTGGCACTGCAGCTGCTGCCGGTACGGTCGATTACCGGCCCGTAATACATGGCCTGCAGGAGCGGCGACGGCTGCCGTGCCACCGTGGGCTGCACTCGTCAGCGTATCCTCGCCGCTAACGCTCCGCTCGCTACTGGAATCTCGCCCTCGCCTGAGCACGCACCACCTGCGGCGTCCTTGCCTGCGACACCGTGCAACCTGGACAATCCGCTGCTGCGAGGCATCACCACGACGTGGCTCGAGCCGATACTACCACCAGCTAGTCAGCCAGCCACCCAGGCACCACCACTGCGAGGCCTCTTCTCCTTCTTCCTCCTCTCTCTCTCTTTCTTTCTCGTGCTCCGTCTATGTCTGTCTCTTTTCGCCTTCCTCTCTCTCTCTCTCTCTCTCTCCCCCCCTATCTATCTCTCTCACCTCTCTCGATCTGTCTCACTCTCTCCCGTTTTCTCCTTCTCGCTCGCTCTCCTCCCTGCACGATTCAAGCGACTTCCGACAGACGGGCAGAAATCGACGACGCTGACGGCAACGACGTTCGTCCGTATCGAGCAACCGCGCACGACTGCCCTCCCGGCATGAGGGACTGATTTCTACTGGCTAATCTCCTCCACCCGTTGGTGGTCGCTCGGCGTTCACCAAGCTCCTCGCTCCTGTCTTCTGTCTTCTCTCTTCTCTCTTCTCTCTTCTGTCTTCTGTCTTCCGTCCGACAGCGCGATCCGCCAGACAAACTCTCTTACCCCTTACCCGCCGCCGCGTTTTTTTTTCCTCACGCAACACTTCCTCCTGCTTCTCGTGACTACGATCGCCACCCTTTCATCTGCAAATCGCACCTCCTCCAACCACTTCTTCCCCTTCCCCGAACCCCGTCCCGGTCGCCACTACGTCTCACGCGTTGCGTTCCACCCGCAGAAATGCAAACGCTTGTGGGAGAGGGTAAGAAGGACGACGACCCTAGAGCAAGCGACGACAACGGCGTTGCGACGATCCTTCCTCCCACGAACGTTCCGGTGCGAAGTAGTCCATGCCCTTCGTTCACGTGACACAGCGCAGAGGAGGAACGAGCTTGTCAAAGTACAAACGCTCGGCGGACTGACGAAAGAAGAGGGTGGCATGCGCCGAAACGCGAGAAAGAGTGAGAGAGAAAACAAGAGAGAGACAGAGAGAGAGAGAGAGAGAGAGAGAGACAGAGAGTGAAAGAGAGAGAAAGAGAGAGAGAGAGAGAGAGAGAGAGAGAGAGAGAGAGAGAGAGAGAGAGAGAGAGAGAGAGAGAGAGAGAGAGGGACGGTAGTTTTGAGAGGGAGGACTCGCTGTGTGTACTGTCACGACTGTGCACGTATCGCGGCACACTCTCCTTCTCGACAAGCGGCAGGTAACGGCGACGAAACAAACGAATGGAGGGAAGAAACCCTCCAAACGAAAGCGCGCACGCTATATTAGCGCAAACACCACGCGCTTGTGTATTTTTACATATATGTATGTCATATGCATGCGTGTACGTGGTCGATGTCTTAGGGAAGAAAGGTTCGACGCACTCTATTCCTATCTTACTCCTTCAATCTCTCCCTGCCCGCCTCCCCTATGACCCTTCTTCCTTCTTTTCGTCCTTTCTTCCTGCCTCTCTCACTCGCCGTTCCCTATCCGTTTGCTCCCCTTTAATTCGCCGACGACAAACAAGCACCACCACCACCACCACCCGCACCGCGCACCTTCTTCTTCTTCTTCTTCTTCCTTCTCTTTCTCCTTATTATCTGCACGCTCAGTGAGAAGCGACAACAGCAGCGACCGGCTGCAGATCGTATGTCCAGCGCGCCTGGACACTACCACCGTCCGGTAGGAAGTGCCGACTGCCACGAGGTGGACACCTCTGCGAGGCTCTGCCAGTCGGAGCAGAAGCAGCAATGGTAGCGGTAGTGGTAGTGGTAGTCGTTGTAGCGACAGAGCGCGACAGCGACAGCGATAGCGGGAGCGGCAACGGCAGCCCCACGAACAAGTCAGTGGCGGTAGTGGTGGTGGTGTTGGCGGTGTTGGCGGTGGCGGCGGTGGCAGCTGCAGCTGGTGGTGCACCGACGCATCAGGCCTGCACCTCGCGCTCCGAGCATACCGCGCGATACTGTCCGAGCGTTCCGCGGCCGTCCACTATCCAAAATTCTCCATCCGCGTCTCGATCGAGCACCACTGTCGCACACCTTCTTCACTTCATGCGCATCCCGTCACACCGAAAACTCTCATCCGCCCGTGCCGTCCGCCAAATTCGCCTCGCTTCATATAGCTCCCGTATGAGAAATTCGTTCGATCAAGCGATCTAGTCTCTGCGGCGCCGTGCCCGAGATCCGTCACCGTCAGCTCTGCGCCGTACACTGCCGCGGCTCTTTCGCTCCACCGACTGGGGGTAACGCGGCTATGCCACCGACATATAACACGCCAGCCAGCCTGCCAGTCAGTCAGCCAGCCAGCCAGCAGGCCAGCCAGCCAGCCAGCCAGCCAGTCAGCCAGCCAGTCAGCCAGCCAGCCAGCCAGCCAGCCAGCTAGCTAGTATCGTAGCAGTGTAGCAGCCTGCTGCTAGTTAGCCAGCCAAGAAACAGCAGCTACTATCGGCAGCCTCACACGCAACTGCTTTCGTCTATATCCGTAATAGGTTCGTCTCGTCCGTCCGCGCTCGTACCTCCCTCAACGCGTCCGCCTTGTATCTGTCCTTCTCTCTTTCCTTTCATCAGCAACGGAAGAACGGCACGGACAATAAGAACGATCATACCGTTTAAGAGTGCCGTCAAAGCGTACGTAGACGCCAGTAAGGGAGAGCGTGAGACAGAGACAGGCGGAGCGCAAAAGAGAAAGAGAAAGAGAGAAGAAGAAGAGGAAAGGAGCGCAGTGAGGTAGGCACGCGGCAGCGGAGACCAGTGGCGACGACACCGACGGTAAGCAGCGCCGCCGCCACCGGCGACGTCGACGTCGTGACGCCCCATGATGCCATCGGCCTGGGCCGAAATCGATGCCCCGCAACGCGATGTCTGAAAAGAGCACCCCCGCGACCTGTGCCTCCAGCCGCCTCCAGCCGCCTCCAGCCGCCTCCAGCCGCCACCGCCGAGAAAACGTCCTGCCCACCCCCTTCCGCCGCTTTCTCATTCCGTCCATCTCATTCTTATTTCCTGCCTCTCTTTATTTCTCCCTCTTCACTCGCACTTACCTCACCCCTGCTCGTCCTCCCTTTCTATCCATCTTTCAACCCCACCCCCTCTAGTTACCTTTATCGCTCTCACTCGCGCTCGTGCCGTCTCTCCCTGTCTCTCCTTTCTCCCCCACGCCCTCGCTTTTCTACCCTTTCCTTCGCGCTGCCCGCGCACGTGCGCACGTGCGCAAGCGCGCGTGCGGCGGAATATACACGCTCACGCATACTCGCCAACAAGCGCCACCCACACGCGGCGAGCGCACGATATCCCGCACGATGGAAGCGCGTGTGTTTTTTGAGGGTAGCGGATTGAGGGGGCAAGTCCCGGTGAGGAAGAGAGGTGCTCCTGCGGGAAAAACACTGTCTTTTCTAACAACTGGCACGGTTTACAAAACGGTAACGAAGTTTAATCGGGCTGATTCGTTGCGTCTCTTCTTTTTCTTCCGTGTGCTGTAGTGTATTACGATTGAATGGGGATCGAGGATCGTTGCTCACCCCTTCGAAGGCAACATATTTCAAGCAGAATCGTTACTACAATCTGAAAATATGAAGCTCTTCGAGTACGCAACCGTTTTGCAAGCAGTCAGCGAGTACGACATCCGCCGTACGACGTCGTGACCCAGAAAAGTTCGGTGTGTCGTTTCGCTCCGTGGATCTCCATCCTCCGCTGACTTTTTGGCAAGCGCACACGCGCACGTTACCGCGGAGTAGGGCATAAAACCGCGTCGCGTCTCGGTGACACCGGGCAGAGCCTCGGGAAGGAGTCAATAGACTTTCCTCGTACGGCAGATGTGCGTATCGATTCCGGGACGTCGATTTGCGCGTTGCTAAACGCCACCGTCGTCGCCCTCTTCCCGTGCCGCCGCTCCCACCTCGTCGCCTTTTTCGCTTCTTTCCGCTCATTCGGCAACTTTTCACGGCCGGCCGACGTAGACGAGCGACGGCGACGGCGACGGCGAGGGCGACGGCGAGGGCGACGGCAGCAGGCACGCAGGGAGCACCTGGAGGCTGCTGGGTGGCCACCACTGTCGTCGCCAGGTGGTTGCAACTTGTTGTTGCGAGACCCCGCGATCTACGCCAGGGTCTCTTTCGCTTCCTATCCCTCTCCCTTCTCACCCGCCGACGCTTATGGCCACCGCGGTGTCACTTTCCCTTGCCTGTGCCATAGTCGATTCATGAATGATGTACCATTCTACGGGTATATTGGCATACTGTTTCTTTTTTTTTATCCGACTTATTTTGCACAAAGTGTTTCGGTAAGATCGATTACGTACGGAAATCGATTGTGGAGTATTGCCTTGAATCGTTGGGTATCTCATTTATTGAAACTGTCCAATGATCGATGTGAGCCAAGTGCTCGTAATCGATCGCATATGAAACCTGCTTCAATAACGCACACGCGAATGTTACGTAAAAATAAACTATTTAAAGAAACAGCAATCTCGTGCCGTAACGTTATCGATTCCGAAAACTGGCCGCAGATCTATCGCAGACACAGTTCTTTGAAAGAGATTTTGCGGTTTGACACGTATTTTCCGGTTTAATTGTTGCGAAAAACGGATACATCTCGAGTGGTACGTGAATGAACGAAATTCGGGCACAGTCATACCGCAGCTGCCTTCATGGGTCATTTACGATGCCCGTTACCCTCCGCTTGTAAAGGTGATACCTTCTCGGAGAGCTATTTGTTGACCCCCTTTCGTTGTGCGACCTGAAGGAAATACCCGGACACCCGTGCCGCGCGGGGACCATCTTCAGACGAAGTAGGGGTCCTCACGCAGTCAATTTTTCGACCGCGGCACGCGCCACCACGTTTCTTCCTCTTTTTCATGCAAGCAGCCGGCGTGACTTACTATTAGATCGACGGGATAAGACGTTCTACCAACGAAACAGAGACTACCGACTCCTCGGGGGTGCCTCATTCGGAGAAACGAATGTATATACGTTGGGCCGTAGCGTATACGTTCGAGTCAACATTAAACGGTATATTTTACAAATGTAAATTAGATATATATAGAATTTACCGTCGTGCAAGCGTAATGAAATCATTGTCAAAATCATAGTTATACCTAAGGGTTTGTTTGGAAAAAGGACATAAATATGTTAGTATATCACTGAATAATCGCGTTAGTCAAGTTTTTTTTCATGTGGCTTTCGACTGCAGCCGTCCATTATGCCACACCCTGTACACTTCCTTCCTTGCCATGGATATATAATGCGCCAAATGCACCAAACGATTTTCTAAGACACATTCACACTTTGGCATCCAGCCAGGCACTTAAGAACAATCAAACGATCGGACCATTATCTCCACCGAAGGGCTATTGTGTCTGTACGAATTTCTCTCATCTTAATGAGATTTTTGCGCGATTCTGTATTAAGTTATTCGATAACCCAGACCTAGCTGACTGAGCGCTCTAGAAAGATCAAAGTGTCATCTGCATTTCATCGCTTACATCGTTTACCTTGAAACTGCGAAGTCGTCTCGACATGTCTCAAGAGAAAACTTTGAACAAGACATCCGCGCCTTCTCTTCCTCCAAGAGTCGCCAAAGAGAAGGTCTGGATCGCGTCGACGTGTGTCGAGGAAGCGAGACGAGCGGAAGGACGGACAGTCGAAGAAGTCGTCTTGAGGGAGGCGAAAAGCGAGGATGGAAGGAAACGTAGCGGCAGGGTGCGTCGAGGGTTACTGAAACAAGTGGGACAAGCCGAGAAAGGGGTTAGGTCCCATACAGTGACAACGGCAAAACTCGAAACGACATCGTCGTACTTGGCTTCCGGCCATTTCCTAGCTATTGATCCACGAAGCGTTACGACGACGCTGCCCTACGTGCAATTATAGGTGTATCATGTGTATAATACGTCCCCGGTTCATGAGTTCCCCGTACTTGAAGAGTCGGAAGAGGGGGAGGGTAGAGAGCGGGCACGGATTATCGTCGAAATTCGGAGGCCGGAAAGACTGGCGTCCGCGTCGCGGCGCAGTTCTCTCGGGTTCGTGCGCAGCGTACGCGTACGGACCGGCCGGATCGATGTGGGCAATCAAACTCCTCGCAGAACACCATAGATCCGCGATTCGACCAACAGTTAAATATGCTTCAACATATGCCCAGAACACGTTGCCCGGAACCCGCATGAATCTGCAGTTGACAGTTTTGCGTACGCGCTGTACTTACTATGCATACAAGATAATGATAAATAGCTGTGTATGTAGGTCGTGATATGGTAATTTATACTTTTAAATGTTTCCACTCTGTAGCGGTTATGAAGAAAACCGAAAGAAAATGGGAGAGATTAAAAACTTTGTTTAGTTTACGTCATTAGCTAGCAGTACAATAAATAAGTACGTAAAGGTAAAATTCCGAGTAATGGTATGATTTTCATCATTATCATTCACGTCAAGGTATCAGAGAGCACATGAGTGTACATGCGTTATGTTAGATTTTGCCAACAACGTCGGTCTACTTAAATCGATAGAATGGAAACAAGCAGAAACTATGGCGAGACTAAGCACATCTGGAGTAGTTATTCCGAATGAACGCGACGACATAATGATTGAAACTGATCGGTTGATCGAGTTATGGAAAAAAACGTACACTTCTGAGGTAAATTTTGATTTAGGTGCTGCATAAGACATTTGCCACGTGACCAACCAACATCTACACGAGGACTACGGTACGCTTAAACGTATGCGTAGAATCGATAACTGGGAATTAGTCTGCCAAGCTGTCTCCGACGACTAAGCATACACAAAACTGACACCCACGCGAACATTTCTTCGCGATATGAAGTGGACAAACCGCACTACACGAGTACAACTACCAACAAATAGTTGAATTCACGAAAACTCAATCGCTTTCCTTATTGGCGTGTCATAACGGTGGAATGTAATGTGCGACTTCCAAATATTTGTTGACCCGACAAAAAAGTCAGACAAAACTGCATCGATACTTACGTTTTCCTTCCCAAACGACGCGTTAAATTGTAGCGACCAGAACACAGACAACTGATGCCATTAAACGCGTAAGTTTTCTGATACTTCATATTGTAATTCACGTGGATTTAAGATTATGAACATGACACACATACAATATCTGTACCGCAAAGTAAGGTCACGCGAATGTTGAAGCAAACGTGAAATAAGTGTATCGGCGGAAACCGAGCTATATGCCTAGCTATAGCGGAAAAGAAAAGGAGCAAGAGCAAATGAGAGACAGAAATAGGATCATCATAGTCGGTACCGAAGATCAATATGTCAGAACGGCGGTCGCAATGAACACGCCTGTGTACGCGTGAACCCATTCAATGTAGCTTGTAAAGTCTGCATCGTCACATTCTTAATTCTCCCGGGCCATTACTTTTACTCTTCCTTACAAGCCATCGTCGTAGTAAAACATCAAAAATTAAATCATTCGTCGGACACTAGATAGAATGATTAAATTTTACACAACTTCTCGATGTATTTTGCCTTTAAAGTTGAAGCTGCGTAACCGCATTTGAATTGTCGAAAAAAAAGCCGGAAATAATTATATAAATTACATTTCCGAATCGATTGAACACGATTCGATCTAATTCTAAATGTAAAACCAGTGTACGCGTCAAAACATGGATTTTTATGAAAATGCATACTAAGTGAGAGTGAATGCAAATGTTGGAAAATTCTTTTCGACTAGTTTATATATATTTATAGATTCTTGTAATTTTTTTGTATTTGACATTGGCGAAATAATTTGCAAACAGATATAGATTGCACTTTAGGCAGACGATTGATTCGGGGAAGCATAGTATCACACTGTGCGCGCATTGTAGAATTTTCTGATTTATAACCTAAAAGTGCCATAAGAGCAGTTTAAAACAATGGATTTAAAATAGTTATTGTTCTATAATTAAATTCAATATGCTCACACATTGGTCGTAAATAGGTTGTTTGGATTACCATATCCGCACATATCAAACACTAATATATCAGTGAAATAATCTCTTTATCTGTAATCTATAAAAATGTAATAACGCGGATAACAGTTACTTAGCGGATCGCGTATGTAAAAAAAAACGCTGAATTGTAATTTCTACCACATGACTTCTTGTGGTGGTTTCACGATACGGGTTTACCGCCTAATTACAGCTTTCGATTCGATACAAGTGGCGCTAGGTTCAGTGCGCTTAAAGTACTGCGCAAATAAGAATGCAATTTAATACAATATTCGTTCATATTACACACAAAATGAACAGAATTTTAAGACAAGCGCGAATATATCGAAAGACTTCAAATTCGTAAAACAAAAAATGATTAATTCTTCCGATAGGAGATTGGGTACGTCGAGCTGAACGACAAAATAAATTGGGTGCAATGGATGGGCATAATAAAGAAAACTAAAATAGAGTTTTAGAAGGTATGAAACAGTAAACATCCATGAGCTTTTGTTAGGCTTGTTGGAAATATTGTTACAACTTAATGTACATTACAAGAATCACACACGTGTGAAACCTGAAAAAATGTTCATTCGAACGCATAAGTTAGATTGGATAAGCAGAATTGGAAGTATTAGCACTGCTATGTTTCATATATAATATTACCAACATCGTTAACTGAATGATAAAATAATTATGGTGAATTTACTATAAAGCAAAAACTAAATGTATAAAAAGAGAATTTGTAAATAATATCAAAGCAGTTAATAACGATGTCTTTTACGGCAAAGTGCGAGAAGAATGGCATTTTTTGCATGATTTTGTGCTGCATATTTGACGCAATGTCTATCAATCGAAAAAAAATTCCTCTTTACGACATGTTTGATGTACTGGCCAATCATCATTGATCTTCCATTTTATTACCATTAAAATAACACAGATTGCCCGTACTTCTAGTATCAGAAGTCGAAGTCACGACTTCGAAAATATAGACGTTATAGCCATGCGCATCACCTGACAATCGCAAACTTTTTCCATGTTTCATGATTTGTAAATTATCGACAGGTGAACGCATGTCAACTGTGCGCAGGCAAAACCAGTTTCAGTTGAAAAAATCAGCCACTTCTGCCAGTTCCCTGGCTCGGGCTTGTTCGTGCGCCCAACGGGCCTCAGCAAGCTTATCACTCAATCCCCATTTGTCATGATAAACGGGTTTGCCACACTTTGGACATTTCTTACCCCCTGAAATTTGTGAAATGTTGCTCTCAAGATATGGTGTCCACTACTTGATAGGGTGTATTTACATACAGTAAGTTATACATGTTAATCTTAAAACAAGAAAACATACCATGGAATGGAGGAGTCTTCATGTATTTTACTAGGCAATGCAAGTGGAAGAGGTGTCCGCAGTAGAGCCGTTCGACTTGCAGATCCGCATTTTCGTCGACAACCGCCTCTTCTGGATTCAATGGCAGACAAGCACCCTGGCAATACTGGCAACTTTCCTGCGGAAGAGTCTTCACAGTCCTGGTGCGAAGAAAGTATATTAGCTAGACACAGGTGTAGCATAAGGATTATATAGAATATAGATTGCTACCAATTACCTTATAAGAAATGACGCAACAGGGTTCAAGGATGGTGACGTCGTAAAAGGCTTCTGGTCTGATAACTTCTTCAACGGTGGTTCGACACATCGTCTAGCTAATTCTTTTCCTTGTCCAAGTAAATAACGTGTGAGCAACGGAGGAAAATTTGTATCAGCATCCCCTATGCTGATATTTGAATACATAATTTCACGTTTATTATAAATCTTAATACTACGAACTGGACTTATTTTATGTCAAATAATACGCATACCTCACACATTCATTGGGATAATTATCTGGTACATTAATTTTAGCTTTAAAGTAATACAGTCCCTGACTAACTTTTAGGCCAATTGATGAGTTCTTTTGTTTCAATTTCAATTCATCCTGGTCATGCAGCAACTTCTTTAAAGCAGAAATTTCATCATAACAACAAATCAAAGGATTTTCATCAATAAAATTTCGAATGAATTTCAAGGTCGGTAACACCTAAAAACAATTAGAACTGATAATAAAGAAAAACCATTAATCCGAGGATAGAGAGATTTTCGAAGAAACGTAATACCTGCGCTTTATTCGAAAGTCTCTTGCACTCTTTTTCGCACACGTCGGTCAGCTTATCCAGCAACTTTGACGACAAACTCTTGCTCTTCAGTTCGATTAAAAGCGGCGACGAGGGATAATCGTTGGGAAATTGAATGCATACAACAAGTTTCTTGAACGTTGTCTTTCTGTAAGGCAAAATTTGCGAATAATCATTGACGGAACTGTATATCAGTTGGCATTGAGAAATGCTGCGCAAAGGACAAGTGGCATACGTTATTTCCACTCGAACCATGGTCCGCACACAAGAGACGAGACGGCTACTGTCGACGACATTTTGACAAAGTTGTGATACTTCTCGTAATTCATCATCGATAAAGCCCATGGACGAGTCCAACTAAACTGCTCACGCACTAAACACTTGCCCGATAAATCTGTCACTGATTTATACTCGGTCTCGGTGTAACTTTGATGAAACGACCGTGACACAACATAACCTTCGAGCGCAATGATAATTACAACTCCACCGTCGTACGACGCAAGTGTGCGAAAATGTTTACGTAGAAGTTGCCACTGAATTACGTCATGCGCTCACGGTTGAGATCATTTTATGCAGAACCGAAAATTTTCTTCGCTCCCTTCCACGGTGCCACAAACGGAAGTCCAGACATCGTCATTTTTGCATGTTTATTTGAACTATGCGCGGGAGGAGAAGCGTAAACGGATATGGAATAATTTACGCGCTTTCGTTTCAGATAGAAATCAAGATGCCACCAGGAGTAAAGTGTAGAAAATGACAAGAATTGTTCTTTAGATTTATTCCGTGTTCATCCATGATGAAACATAGACGACCAAAATAGCGCGTAGTACTCGCAATCGTGTCGAAACGAAGTTCATATTTGTCTAATATATAGCGACAGACGAGAAAAACGTATAATAATCAGCTCATTTTCAATTAGACCTACTTATACATCGACTGCGCGCTCGGGCGAAGTGATGAAGACAACATGGGAAGGACAGAAAATCAACAAAGTTTACCCGCTAAGAATACTTTCTTTTTCAGAAAATAAACGATATTTTGAAACATATATGAGAACCGCTGGACTCGCTGGTTACCAGGAGACGAACCAAGACGAAGCCACACGCTGCTAAGCCCTCTGATGCGTGCATATTTCGTGGACGTAAGGTGAAGCACGTGGTAGCGCGCGCGCGTGAGAAAGACGTATAACCTAAACCTACGCGGCTTGACCAGTGTCAACAGAATCGAAAGTAAACGAAAGCAATGCGGAACGTTTAATTATCGAAGACTCGGCATTTCGCTCAATATAGCCCCACCATGTCTCGCATCGTGGATTCGAAGGAGCTCATTCTAACCACTGACAACGCCGGCGAAAATTGGAGTGTGGCAGCATGGGATCCGCGCACGGGTTCCCTTTTAAACAGCTACAAGCACGGCGGCATTCTCGAGCAAGGCAGCCTGACGCTCGTGTCGGACACCTACATCCTGGGTGCGGACTCGACGAAGCCGCGCCTTCACATCTGGCACCTGAACAGTCAAATTCCAGTACCTAACCTCCGACTGTCAACGCCTGGCAAAGTAACGGCCCTCGCAGTCAATCCGAGCGGTTCTTACATAGTGGCAGCGGTCAGTGAGAAGCTGTTCGTCTGGCAGCTGTGCAACGGGAGGCTGCTCGCGATTTTAGCCAGACACTATCAGACAGTGAGCTGCCTGAGGTTCAGCAAAGATGGTTCTATGTTCGCGAGCGGTGCCGAGGACGGGCTGGTGTTCGTCTGGTCCCTCTACGACTCTGTGAATGGCGAAGAAGGCGCGCGGATTCCGGTGCACGGATTCTCTCATCATACCCTCCCGGTGAAAGACTTACACTTTGGCCACTTGGGCGCGTTCGGGCGGTTATGCTCGGTCTCGCTCGATCGCACGGCCAACCTCTACGACTCGAAGAGCGGCGCGCTCCTGCTCACCCTCGTATTCGACGTGCCGCTGACGACGGTCTGCATGAACATCCGCGAGAGCGATCTCTTCGTCGGCTCGACGGACGGTGCGATCTTCCGCTTCAATCTGCACGATCCGCCGCGCGGAATAGAGCGTCATGTCAGCGTGAAGGAGAACGACAGCGAGAGTGGCGCCATCGTGTATCGCGGACACAAGTCCGGTGTGGTGAGTCTATCGATATCCGTCGACTCCGCCACCATGGTGTCCGCCTCGACCGACGGATCAGTTCACGTCTGGGACATCGCGAGCAGGCAAGTGCTTCGAAGCCTGGAACACAGGGGAGCGGTCACGGCGGCGTTCTTCGTCAAACGCTTTCAAAACTTTCACGCGGCAAACCTGAAGCACAGTGTGCGCGTCCAGAGCTTGCAGAGAGTCACGGAAGAGGCTGGTAGGGAGCAGTTTGTCGAGGTCATTCAGCGCAATCGGGACGGATCGGAGATGCTGAATTTCGATGATTACGTGGAGAGCAGTGACGCCGGCTTCGAGGAGGCGCCCGGCCAACCTGCCGAGAACGAGAAGCTGAGGATAGAGATACGGAAGCTGAGGAAAATCAATGCGGATCTGTTTCGCTACAGCGTCGACTGCATTCTCAACGAAGGGAGCGAGGCTCAATGAGCGAATCATCGACACGAAACTTTCGTTAATCCTTTCTTCCTAATCAATTTTCTACCGTTTCTCATTATACTGTACATATTGCTACACCCTCGCACACTTACTTTACTTAAGGCCATCGTCCTTATTCCATTTCCTAACGTCATGCGCATATTTTTATAGAAAACAAATATGTATTGTGGAGTATTT
Organism: Priocnemis perturbator; assembly: GCA_963942575.1. NCBI lineage: Eukaryota > Metazoa > Arthropoda > Insecta > Hymenoptera > Pompilidae > Priocnemis > Priocnemis perturbator. The sequence continues at coordinate 7,605,191 of OZ012645.1, read as the reverse complement.
CAAATGACAATGTATTATGAGAGAATAAATTTGTATCGTAAAACTACCTTACCCCGCTTACGATACCTTATCATCCCGTTCGAGAAATTCACTCATTCAGGCATACCAATTTTTCTTCGTGTGCGTTGTATCTATAATCATCGGTTTCGGATATAAGGTCACTCACCATATTATATTCTAAATTTAGTCTTGATTGCGAATTATCTTTAATTACATGGTCAGTATATATCATAATGGTATCAATATAAATACAGATTATGGTACCTATAAAAAACAATATGATCAGACCTTACGTTTACGTACTAACAATACATGCATCTTCATATAGAAGACCTAGGAGAAATAGAATAATTCCACATACATACTCGGACAAATTGTTCATAAAGAATCTCCTTCATCTCCATGCTACCGCATATAACTCCAGTATTGTAATTGCGATTTGCGTAGTAGCAACAGCGACCTTAATTATATCAGAGGCAAACATAATTTCGGTTTGTCGGCTAATTTCGTATTCCCCAATTCGAAGATCAGCAGTCGGCGGCGGCGAGCGTCAATTAGTCAACTCCCTCCGTCCCGCAGTTTAGTAAGTAATCATATATATTAACGGAGCAGAAAGGTAAAATTACAAAATTCTTCGAGGCTAATTTGGTACGGTATTCAAATTCTTATTCCGTTTGCCAATAAAAATAAAATTATAACTGTCCACACACTTACTTGCAATGCTCATCATAGGAATAAAATCATCAGAAACGCAGTAATGTCAAATGATTGCAGTGTAGCAAAATTTGAGAAATGATCGGCGGAAGCAGCGTTTCTTTTGAAGCGCGTCACTGGGCAGAGGCCGCTTTACGAATGGACTGTTTGCTAAACGTTAAAGACTGTAGCGAAGAAGCTGTGCGTTCGGCGCGTTTATCTAAACCCATCGCAGCTAAGCGTTAAACACCGTCTCAATTCTCATCTGCTATGATCCCAGAACCTTTGTATTTAAATGACGCGAAAGTAGCCGTGGCACGCGTTAATGAAACGCAACGAACGCGCGTCGTGCGTTTACCGTGCAAATGAATCGGCGGGCTAGTACTACCCGGCGAACGAAGGACGAACTTCGCATGTAGATTAGACGATCAGCTGAGACGACAAAATTACTTTAATATTGCGCGCCGCAGTCGTCCACATTCCCCCTTCGCTCCCGTACTATTTCTATCATCGATCTCTCGGTATATTCTCTAAATATAAGGAATTCTTTCCTCTTATATGTTACGCAATCATCGTGGAAAAATGTGAAAAGCCTCACAACGAAGCGTGACGCTTTCATTGAGACGTATGACCGAATCGACACCGTGCGCGTTCGTATGGCATGCTGCTACGGTTCTGCGTAACGCGAGCACTAATTTCAAAAATCATAAATCGCACAGGGAAGGATCGTTCCTGTCGGTGAGATTAACGCCAACGGGACGAGGAAAAACTGCATTAGAATATGAATAAGCGTGTGTGTGGGGCTGTGTACGTGTGCTCCGTTAAGAGATAGTAATGCGACATGATCCGTCGAACGATGATCGCGTCACGTTTGCACAAATCTGTTTCTGATCCGACAATAGCGTAATATGCCCTCATTTTACACGGGCGTGCAGTTGTAAGCTAGTGCAATCCCTGATTCTGTTAGTTCATCGAACGCCCCCGTTCTCTATGAGTACTGCAACTATTTGAGCGTTACGCTGCGTACGTGCTCCGTTTGAATGTCGGCTGCAGAGAATTATAACGCAGAGACGTCGAAGATGCGAGTTCTTACGCGTAAATTCTCTTACAAACGAAGGAGCAGCGGATGATAGAAAAAAGAACGATGAATGTATGATCACGTGCGCGCTTTCTCGTAATAACCTACCTTGCCTTCACATTTATTGAAACAATTGTACTGACCTAATATTACTACCCAAATTTGTTAAACTAGCATTATATTCAATTTTTACACGGTGTTTGTGAATCTTTTATCAACATACTCAACAATGTGTGTTTCCTGTGTTCCTTGTGTCCTTAAACTTAGTCGTAGCAAATGTAATAAAAATACAAAATGCGCTTGCGAATTACTTTATTTTTGTAATACTAAATTCATGATTAAATAATGCTAGATAGACCGGGAAACGTTCGACGAACATATGGAATACCTACATGGGCGCTATTTAATTTTCTATTTCTGGATTGCACCGTTTCATATTAGCTAACATTTAGATTATCGGGGAATCTCTCGTGCGTAGTAGAGATAGTAATTACTTCTGATCTAAGTCAACGTTGCTCCAGAAATGATGTACGGAAATGTCATTATTTCTGCTGGAGAGCTTTCAGAAAGCTCAAACAGAAAGAAGATATAATATATTTCCCGAGGAAGGTATAACTTGAGCCGTTTGCTACAGGTTTGATCATCAAAATCACGTCTTAGCTGTCCAGCAAGGAACCAGATGGGCATTGGCTAAAAATAAAAATGCGCAACTACCTAGATAGCTATTAGCTACTTAATCTATCTACAAGACCATGACTGAAAGAAGCGTTGTTGCTCCCATCTGCTCCTCTTCCTTTCCAGTATCCCTTCCGACATCCTTGCGGGTGGAAAATTTCAGCAAGGCAGATTCTTCAGCAATAACAAATGGTTGCTCGCGTATATTTGCCAATCTCCCGCAGCGTATGAACTTTAATGCGAGGGAATCAGTTTGAACCCGCCCTCCCCTTCTGCCCGTTCGTAGGGGCCGAGTGGGTGGATACCTTTGATGGAACACTGTGTAGATCGTGTCGGATGCGGCGACCGGCGGCGAGGGTTGGTACGGGGGAAAAAGCGTCGGTGGGGTGGTAGCACCTCATCGTCGTGGTGGAGGCACAAGGTATAAAATCTGACGGCGACTACCTGGAGTCACCCAGTGCCGTAGCGATTCTATCCTCAGCAACATCAACATCCCTCCGTTGGCTTCTGACCTTCGCCCAGGAAGCGGACAATCTCACAGCTAAGATGAGAGATCATCGTTTGATCGCCTGTCTCGTTCTCCTAGTCTTCTCGACGTCGTTCAACCGTAAGTCGTATCAGCTTGGCTTATACACTTTGTTTTATTATCTGCCATAGAAAGGAATCTCTTTTAGCGAGGAAAGAAAATTCTTCGAGGGCACCTTGCCAATTTCTTTCTTAGTATCATGACTTACGTGCGAAGAGTGTGGCGACGGTGAAGTCTGTCGTATTTGTTCTATGTGTTAGGAATAGAAACATATATATTATGTAGTTCAATGTGCCTGAATACGAAGTTAGATGAGCACAGTGAATAATTTCCAATTATAATGAAGCATTTAAGGAAATGCCGTCGACAATGCACTGTTTGTTTTTCAGTTGCCCGATGCTCGGTTGGTCAGAACTTCGAGTCGGCTAGAGGCAAGAACATTGCATGTGTATTTTTGACGGTTTCGGAAATGTTGTTACTTCATGTCCACTGACATATAGTTTTCAAATCCATATAAAATCGATGAAACATACAAACAATAATATTTGTCGACTATCAGTCATAATAAGCAAAATTTAAAAAAAAGAAACTGCATATAAGACATCGTAGTTTTTAATTCATGTAATTGTAAATGATAAATAGAGTCGAAAGCAGATATCACCGTAAAGACACAACTTTGACCAGCAAAATTGTTTCTTAAATGTTCGCCTACAAAGTATTTTACATTCTATACTTTGAAATTTCATTTTCGCAATACCATTGCATGCTATATATGCATCGCATCTATTGTGTCTACGTGCAAACAGATGATTGAAAAACATTTTTCGATTTGCAGACGGACAGAAAGTAAAAGCCACCGACAGACGCGCCGCTGGTTTGGTGCCATACCCTAGAATTGGCCGAAATTCCGATATGGCCAATTTTCCCAGATCGGATCGTGCCTCAGGATTGGTCCATTACCCTAGAGTGGGACGATCTGATTTGCCAGTTTTTAATTTCAATCGTTACCACGATTTGCCACCAGATAATGACATTGAATTCTTCACGGGCCGCGAAGCTGACCCAGAGCCTATGTTGGATCTTGATTACGAAGGTAGAACCGGACAGCGCAAATTGTATCTTACTAAACTTCTGAAACAGTAGTCTACGGGATGATTTTAAATTGGTATCAGAAAACATATAGATATATTTTGCACTCTGAAATGAAGAGATAAAGTAAAAAACACGGCTGCAATTGTTTCGACACAACTTTAAAATCATCCTGTATAATAGCAATTCTATAACTAACCTTCACTCTTAACGTCGTATTTTCAAGTATGCTCGCAAGTAAAATAATTTGCGTCTTATACTTTATCTTTACTCATTCGTTTCTGTATCTGTGTTCTTGAAATACACGTGCCAACTATTATATTGAAAATATCGTTATATCATTACCATGACAACAGTTTACATTCTATAAGTAATTGCCCGTAAATTATAAAAACGAAGCAGTCTTCCAATAATATTATTTTAATTGTTCTACCAAAATCGACACCAGTTTTCAGTGTTCTGCCTTGATGAATCACAGTAAAACCCGAGACCTGTACCTAACGAAAGCACACAATAAATAATAATAATTATACGTATCACAGGATACTTTTCGTGGAAGCCAGTGACGTTGAGATATGCCGACAAGCTGTTAAGAGACGCCGCGTGGATGTCAGCCGACCGTGTGCGCAGGCTCAAGGGACTCCATCCTGCGCAAAAGGGCGACGATTCACGGCCACTGTACCTTGCCAACCGGGGTAAAAGTTGAACCAGAATTTCCTTACTTAAACTCCGCGCCCAATTAGATTTTAACAACTTTTACGAAAGTATTCTGAACATGTAACAATTAAACTTTCGCCGGTGCTCTTGACTCTCGCTCAATCATTACACTCTTTGTCCGAGCCCAGCGAGTTTAATGTCTGAAATATAAAACTGAAAATAAATGTATTGCAACGTTACAATATGATAATTAAAGCGCTGCTCTGACATACAAATTGATCGTTTATCTGTTTTAGGTGCACGCAACACTCAGGGTCAGATGACGTTAAACGATTACACGCCAAGACTGGGACGAGAGACTGAGAACGACGGAGCTATGAGTTTCCTGTAGATCATTCTTTCAATACCACGGGCTGTCGGTCATTCAAGTGTCAATGAAACACGAACTATGAAGTTGACAGAGAAACCGTAGTGCTTTTAATTAAATTCGCCATCTTGTACCGACTCTGGTATTCTCACGTTCAATTCATACAGATAATGTATCTTCATTTCCTGCACTTTGTATATGTAACTGAATACGATAATACATACTCTGTATTTAAATGATCCACGCAATTGCGTCCGTTATCACCCGCACGGACGCCTCCGACGATTTATCGTTATTGAACGAAGAACTTCATAGCGAAGTACTCCCACGCGATGCGATATGTCATTTAGCGAGAATGGCTTTCATTTTTCTTATCGCCGTTATCCGTTAATGATTTTCCAACATAAACTGTTGGACCGAACAAAGTGACACGGTGTATGTACACTTATTAGAGTGGCACGTGTCGTAAGAACACATAACGCGAGAACGTACGTAGCGGAAATGATTGACAACGGTAAGTCGGTATATATAAAATTCAATCGTTTTATTAATTGACAAAGTGTTCATAATGAATACCGATGCGTCATCGCGTCGATGTGTGCGTGCGGTCGACTATGCACGCGCATAGCCGTCCGACCACGCGTATGTACGTGTAATGAAATAACAAATATGTACACACGTAGAATATGTAACAAACTAGTGATACACTTGGAGAATGAAATGAAGGGAAGGCTGTAGGTTGTCGAAGGGTGGGTTCTTTGGGGTCGGCAATAGTAATTGCCGTCCCGATACTAAACGTCCTCTTAAAATGGCCTTAACTGCTGCTGCTTCGAAGAATCCATGAAATATGTACAAATGGGATATTAGCGTCTAGGAGTGTTTGGCCATAAAACGCACGCTTACGAAAGGCGCGCGCGCACACAGTCTCGATGAACCGTCGTCGGCGTCGCAAGCGGTCGCTGCAAACTACTGTTGCAAGTGGTCGTCGCAAGCTACCGCGGTAGCCAGACAAGCGGACGAGGCGGACAAGCAGGTAGACAGGCTCAGGCGGATCGGGACAGACACAGATGGCATGGATGCGGTCAAATACTCCGTATACAAATGTTAATTATTTTCGGCGGGCATGTCCCAACTATGGCGAACGACGTTTCTCTCTAGTAATCGCTGTGTACGTAGAAGAGAGTGATGAAAGAGTGAAGTGACGTGAGATTGCGCGATAAAGGTATGAGTCCTCGAGTCATCCTGCGGTACACGCATCCGATGAAATATCCTAACAGTTACACGATATCGTAGGTTCTAGTCTTTATAGAAAATGATGTTGGCAATGCAAATCGCCGTCCTGCCGCTTGGACACAGTCGTAATACCATTTTGCGAATCAACGACTCATACGTAAAACAAAGTTATAGATATAGATACATGTATATGTATAATATATACAACATGGACGATCAGACCGCGCTACGTAGTCGACATACGACGCACACCACAGTGTGATGGAGCTGAGGACGATTAACGTATGTGGGAGCGAGCCGCTAGCGGAGTGTACCGAGTATTTTTGTTCTCTGGGTGCAGAGAGAGCGGCGCTCGGCGCTCGGCGCTCGGGTAAGGCGAGTCCTTAACCTTAAAGGGAGACAAACTCGTGTGGCGGCTGAATGATCCGCGGCGGTGGCGGCGGCGGCGGCGGCGGCGGCGAGAGCCGGAGATCGACGTCCGTCAACGAGAACGCGGAACTTCCGTTGGCCGTGACGCGGGGCCCCATATTGTCGTAAGGTGAGCTGAGATCGGTTGAGCGGAGTGCTCGTCGCGGCAGCGTGGCAAAGCTCGAGACGTTGGTCGTTGACGAGAGAGCGCCGATACTGCCGATCGCCTTGTCCGTCATGCCGCTCACCGCGTGGACGGGAATGTCTAGGAGATCGGGATAGCAGTGGTCGGAATTGTCCTGCGGCATCGACACGGAAATGAATATGTTGCCGAATATGCCGGCGGGCAGAACGCCCGTGGTGAACTCGGGTGGCGGGGGTGGGAAGAGGGCGGTGCAGGGCATCGTGCGGATGGCCGCACTGGCCGCGGTCGTCGAGCCGATCTCGGGTCTGAGCCTCTCGACGGTCACGGTGGCCGCGGCCATCGGGTCGCAGAGGGAGCCGCGCTCGGTCAGCTCCATGTCGCCCGTACTGCAGGCGTCGGCTAGGCTCCCGTGACCGCTGGCGCGGTCGTTGCTGTTGCCGGCGGTGGTGGTGGTGGTGACCGAGAGGTCGAGCAGCTTCTTCTCTTGATCGCCGAAGCTCGTGCTGCCCTGCAGTTTCACTTTCTCGCGCTTACTGTTACGTCGCGAGCCGCCGCACAAGCACAGCGCCAGAAGGACGGCCGAGATGGAGGCGCAGAGAGCGGCCGCACCACCCCCGGCTAGACTCACCCAAAGGAGCCAATTGTCGCTTTGCGAAAGAGTCGGCGCGGTGTAAACGCGCGGTATGGCCACGCTCACCGTGTCCCTCGCCAGCCCGGCAATGTTCCTCGCGAAGCATGCGTATTCGCCGGCGTCACCGTCACTCGCATTATAAACTGTCAAATTGCTCCATCTGTCGGTCACTCTGAAGGACGTGCCTGTGCCTGTGCCTGACCTCTCATCGTCCGAAGTGCCGTAGACGACGTAGGGCTGCTCGCTCGACCTCGTCACGTTGACCGGGCCGCCGTTGAGTTGCCACCAAACTTCCGGCTCAGGATCTCCGGTCGCGAGACATGCCAGGCTCAGGTTACCGTTCGTCTCCTCCTGCATACTGCTCGCCAGCACGAAGACCTCTGGCTCGCACGCAAACTCCACCGGCTTCACCTCTTCCCACCGTCGACCCTCCAATCTGGCCGGCGACAGGCAGACCTGCGGCACGGAGTAGAGCTTCCGCGGACTCTCCGGGATGAGCCACGTGCGGAAAGCTCGTAGTCTGCAGTCGCAGCTCCATCGGTTACCGTCGAGCGTTAATGTTTTCAGCCGAGCTAGATTAGATATCACCGCTGCCTCCAGATACTCCAGCTCGTTGCTGTCCAGCCTGAGCGTCTCCAAGCCCGCCAGTCTCGTAAACGACTGGCCGTGTATTTCGCGGAGCGAGCACCGCTGCAGCTCCAAGTTCCGCAGATGCTGCAGCACGGGAAACTGGTGACTCCTCAGCGTGTCCAGCGGATTCCCGCTCAGAATCAAAATTCTCAGTCTTTCGTTGCCGAGAAACGTGTCCGGCTCCAAGCTTCTTACGTGATTATCCGAGAGATCGATCTCCACCAGTATTCTCATCTCTCGGAACGAGTCGGCATGGATCTCGTGAACGCCCGCGTTACGGAGGAAGACTCTTTGCAGATTCAGCAGACCCGCCCGCTTGAATATCTCCGACTGAAGGGCCGGTATCTTGTTGCCGGACAGATCGAGCACCTGCATGTCGGGATCGAGGGAGGCGGGGAGCGACGTTAGGCCGGCGTCAGGACAAAGTGCCGACTTCTTTCCGGATGTCCACTTACATCGGCACACCGCCGGGCAGTCTGTCCAGTCCGGAAAGGCCGCTGCCCGCGAGAGTAGGGCGAAGCTTCCGATAAGGAGAAAGAGGGCAAGTAGTATGCGCCCTCGTAGAGGGTGGCGCCTTGTCACTAACATACCACTGTCCTTTTATCGCCCCCACCTGCTATCCGTGCCGCCTCAACTTTCCTTGTCCCACGGCGAGGTGTGCGCGGAACTGTTTGCCGTTGCCAGCCAATTACGGCTTTAGCACATGCCTGCGGAAAGCGTGTACCGTGAGTTAATCGAGTAGCACTTTCTATAGATGCATCGCGATCGAGATAGGCAACGCGCGGACGAACGGCTCGACAAAAATTACGTCTATCCATTGAAAGCATGCGTTTCTTTACGCGAGTATAGTGAAAGAGATGGCATGCGACATGAAACGGTGATAAGTGAAATCTGTGTGCGTAACGTTTTCAGTGCTTGAGAAAAGTTGATTCTCGACATATTCCATGCTGACTACAATAGCTTCCTTGCCGAGTTCCATGTACCTCAATGTACGCGTACGGCAGCGATCGATTTTTTAAGAGCACGCGACCGGCCGCGGACGTTTCGTTTCGTTAGCCGGTTAGGGAAAATTTGGATTCTTACTTAAGTGTTTCACTTGGGCACGGCTAAGCATGCCTCCTGCGCTTATGAATGAGGGCGTCATGCTTGCGTGGACGCTTCCATTGTTTCTCAGGAGCTTTCATTTCGCCGACCGGTCCTTCGGACATTAGATGCCTATTGTTGGTGGCGTCTCGGATTTCATTCTGATTACGTACACTCGATGTAAGCCCAGACCGAAATTTGGCCTACTTTCCGTATTAGGAACTGTTCCCTCGCTGCTTAACCTGAAACAAAGAAAGCGCCATAATTCGGAATAATGATAGACTTGATTAGGGTAGCTCGTTCACGCCGACACGGTGCACTGTCAATGAGCGAGAGCGGCGCGACGTGCAAACTCACGAAACGAATCTGATTACTCGCTGGCTGCCTATTCGAAACTGCTATTTGGCAATTCGATACATCGATATATCGTGCCGGACAGGCAGGGGCAGCGTGAGCGCGAACGTCGGGCCGAATCGAAGTACAAAGATAGCGGCTTCTCGCACGGATACCTAATATGCAACAAATCTGAATTCTGAAGACCGGCTTGGCTCTTCTCGCAAGCCTCTCATATTTCAAGCCTGCCTATGCCTGCCTGCCTGCCTGCCTGCCTACTTGCCCGCCTGCCTCGACATATTAATCGCTGAGCCCGCGTACAGTCTGCTCGCATAATTTAGGACCCAGGAAAATCGATTAATATCCAGATGTATTAATTACGGACTGCCTGCGATTCGGCGGAAGAAAAAGTGATTTATCGAACTTGGACACTTGTTCGCGATTGTGATAAGAGTGCAAGACGATGTGCAGAGGTTAACTCGAGATATAACGTAATTGTCTCGTACCGGAGTTGGGGGATGCCAAACTAATCGAGTCTCGGCATCGTAATGGGTTTACTTCGTTAGTCCCGCTCAGTTGGCGGATGGTCCAACAGTCTAGCACTCGAATTAGCAGCGTAAACTGGTTCTGAAACTTCAGTATTTGCACAGCGGTCGAGCGGTTTGTGTCACTGTACTTTCACACCGAGCTAACAAGTGCATCATCGCCGATCGGGGGAAGGCCATCGACCGCCGCGAACATCCCTTATGTCATGGGAACGCAGAGAATTAATTCGTGTATGCACGATGTAGGAGTCGCGGAAGAACGAGGTTGTCTCTCACCCGTGATAAACTTTAAAGACGAGCGTACACTGTTTTCACTCGCGAATAGTCTCGCCGTTACGACGGATACGCAGCCCGTTTACGCTTTGTTCCTCTCCGTTTCCTTTCGAACATCTCCCACCTCATGTACCACGCACCAAGATCTTGTATATCGACCGATCTCGAAGAATGCGGCTTTAAGACACGCACAGCCTCACGGAGCACAGACGGTCAAAAGGCACGGGCCGAGCGAGGAGTAGTCATTATCGATGAATCCGTATCGTGGTACGGACGATGGAAGGCAAATGCGAATTGGCGAGGATCGTTCGTCCCTCTCTCACGCCGCGGCCGAAGAGCCCGGAGCCCGTAGGCAAGAGGAGGAAAGCAGATGTGCCTCGACGACGCACTTGTCAGCTTCCTTTTCACGGCTAGCCTCGCCGCGTACGTGTGTACGTTGGCTTGTTCTCACGAGAGGATCCACCACCGCCCCCCTCCCCACCTGAGTCGCGAGGTCGTCGACTGGCATCGACGTGTCGTACTTTCCGTTATCCTCTTCTCCCGATCAATCAATCTTGTTGGCCGAGCCGCGGCGACGATGCCCCGGAAGGCGGAAGGCGAGAAAATTGGCCGGTGCGCGCCTTGCCGAAATTTCCACGAGAAGCCCGCTCGCTCGCCGGAGGGCCTTCATCGCTCGCCACCAACCGATGATGCTGCTGCCTGCATATTCGCTCTCGCCACCAGCCGAATTCGGGACGAGGGGTGCGTGCGCGTATTTTCCGCCACGATAGCCATCACACACTCGTCGCACTCGCGTATCGGCCCGTGCGCTTCTTTTCTCTGCGCGCCTAACGTCGCGGTACACGCAAGACACTTGTCGGTCACCCAAATCCAGGCCGGGTGCAGTCCGGCGTTGTCGGACAATTATTTTGATCGTAACCCCCCTATACCACGGAAGCCTGCAGATTTGCCGCAGCGGCCACCGACACGACGGGATCTGTATCCCCGTATCCGTCCCTCCCTCTCACCACCGCCGCCTACTCTCCTTATCCTTCACACCTTGCCTCCCTCGCGCTCGCTCCCCACCCTACACCCTTTTTCACCCTCTCGCCGCATAGCCGTCGCGGGCAGCACCGTCGAATTCTTCGTGCCGTTCAATGAAATCTATTCCCCTCGCGAAACGCGTTCTCCCACCATAATGCGATCTTTCCTTTCCTTTCCTTTCCTTTCCCTTCCCTTCCCTTCCCTTCCCCTCCATTCTCTTCGCTTACGTACATACGCAATTGTCGCTGACTCTCTCAAAATCCGCGTCCTCACAGCACACTCGCATGCAAGGATAACGCATCATTCTGTCCGAACGCTGTCAGTACTTTCACACATCTTCTTTCGTCTAATAAGCAATATGGCCTGAAATCATACGCTTACGCACAACGGTTTATGGCCTTGTGCGTAAGCGAGGAGGCGTAGTAACGAGGTCAATGCTTGAGGCCTAAAAAGATCAATTAGTGCGATGACACGATTTTAATGGAGGCGATCGATCATAGTTTGGCGGGAAGACGGGGGACAGCTACCTGCCTTGCCGATCGAACGTCGCATTATCAACGCGACGCACTTCGCAAGACAACCAACCTCTTGCCTCTCACACTCCGTACACCCCCGCTCACTTTGTTACTTCCTCTTGTTCTCCGCATCCTTTCTCTCTCACCGTCTCTAGTCTCTACACTCGACGTCACGGATGACACTTGTTGAGAAGGAGAATTTTCATCGCAAGAAATCGAGCCGAGAAAAACACCAAGTCCTTGTAAGTGGCGTGTAAGCGAGAAATGGGAGGTGGGGGCGGGGTGTTACACGTGTCCCCGACAGATGAGAGTAACGACATGTCGTAGGCAATCGAACGTCGCGCGTCGGTCGGCAAAAAGCGAGCGGTACGACGACGATGGGACGATGGATGCGGAGAAGAGGTGACGCATGTCCTGCAAGAGCGGGCGACATGCACGCGCGATACTCTGGTGTGCGTTTTTTGCCTTTTTATTACAAGAATATAGTATAAACTTTCGTTCGGTAATGCGCTCTGTCGCGCATGAATTTTTATACATATAATCGCATATCTCTCACCTCCGCGCAGGCCACGATAGTCATAGCTTTCAATAGTTTTACCGATATACGTATAATAATATATCTTATAATCTTACGTTTTACCTTATCCTTCGTCTATATGTAACTATAGGTATATCCTTTTTTTTTTTTTTTTTACTGGAAACATACTTGGCAATTCACGTCTAATAAGTACAACGAAGCATTTTTTTTCCTCGACCTCGACGATATGCGTGCTCGGTCACTTCACCGTCCTATCCGCCTCCGGATCCACGTGATTCCGCGCGTGTAATTGATATGTCAATGGGTTTCTTTGTTTACAGCGAAGTTCCAGCTCATCCGAGGGAAAGCGTAGTTTACTGCGAACGTCTGTCGTACACGGCGATTTCGGAGTTCTCGGGGTTATTTCCAGCTGTTGGCTGAAAGTCGACACGAGCACGTTGTCGTGGGTGTGCAATTAATCATTCCTGTGCATAATCAACCCCTTACCTTTGTAATATATGCCTCTGTTCATTGTTGGACAATTTTTTTGTCCCTAAAAAGAGGAGATATCGTCGTTATTCCCCCTATCATCGTTCTCCACCAAGAAACGGATCGTGTCTTTCGCTCGGAATATTCGATTATGCTCATACCTGAACACTGAAATCTATATTTGTTCGAACGGAACGATGGTGAAGGGGCTGCGGTAATCGGAAATTATTCCCAAGCGGTGCAGTCGGATGCTTCATGTCTCCTTGCATTAGCTGCCGAAGTGCGTGAAGCTACAGTCGAGAAAGGCACAACGTTAACAATTAATTTCAATCATAATGTTTAAATTACAACATTGCCGATGCGTGATCGCAAGTTTCGTTAGAGCATAACAGTTCCGTAAGGAGGAAGGTTCAAACTGTACTCGCGTTTACACGTATGAGAATAAAGCGGATCAATTGTATACTGAGACTTCCAAGTTTAGTGTGAAAAATGAAAATCCGTATGTACAATTGGTACCAATACAGTATCATGCAGAAAATCAGTTGTCAACCGGGACAATGTGTTCAAACGTCTCGACGTTCCGAACACAAATCTATTTCTGAAGCAAGCGTAGAACAGAAGAAAAGCATGATCTCTAGGAAGGCCAGGGTACCCTGACATAGTAACATCGACTGCGTATTGATCCGATGTATGAAAATTTGAATCGACTGTCTGCGATGCGAGACGAACGATGTGCTTGGGGCGACATTACGAAATAACAGGTGCACGACCGTGCACATCGATCATAAATCATGGCTCGTGCGATTCTCACCTGCTGCTTCGTGATGTATATGGGCTTGTTCAGGATGATCCACGTCGTGGTCTCGTGACAGGCCGGCATCGTTGTGGAGCCATCGTACGTCAGGTAGTGCTTCGTGTCCGGCAGGAGTTCGCGCACCCCGAAACGTTTAATTTCCGTGGCCTGCCCTGTACAATTCATTCAATCGATAACGTCATGTCCAGCGCGTACGAAACGCACACATACCTACCCCGATTGGTATCGACGTGCCGCGGTATACACGCGTGATACAATTAATACGCAGTAGCGATTGCACACGTACTTACGTATTACATTGCATACATCATGTACAACGTCCCTCGCTCTTTCTCACCTCCGTATGTTATCTCGTCCAGGTGCTGCGTGAGTAGTCTCAGCTCCGCGTTCGAGAGATCGCCCACCTGTGAGAAGAAGTTTGCTGATGACGAGGTAGCCGTCGATGACTTATCTTTCTCACCGAGATCCCTTCGCTGTGATCGCGTCAGCCGGATCGACACGGCCTAACGTGGAGATTAAGCACGTACCTGCAGAAGAAGGGACACCGCCACGATCCCCTGCGCTCTATGAAGGGCGTCCGAGAAATTGTTGTATAACTGGGAGTTAAAGCCGAATATCTGGAGCTGTAATTTCGAGGAATGAGAAACGAAACGAAACGAAGGGACCGTTTCATGGCGTTTGGGAAATTAACAGTATTTAAGTGGAAAATGTGGAAAATGAAAATATAATACTTGCTTCAATGATTCACGCTTTAATTGCATTGTTTTTACATGAATTTACCGAATTAATAATTACACCTCTTGGGTTGGAAAGGACTTTACGTTAAACGATTTGAATCATTATTTAATGTTCTCTTGTACGGTTTCTTTTCAATCGTGTGCATTGGTTAAAATAATCAATGAAGGAAACATGCTTATCGAGGTCATTCCAATTTCAGGGACCTACTTACGACATTCAAATAATGCTTTATATTTCACCATTCAGGTAGTCAACTGAAATTCTCGTGAAACTTGAATGTACGATGTTATACTGTTACATACGAATATTTGCTGAATTACGGCAAACAAATTTCATGACGATTACCTGTGTTAATATCGGTTCCTCGCGTTTGTGAAATAACAAACAGAAAATACATGTAGCAAACTGAATTCTAACAACAACGTGTAACGTAAATGACTTAACCAGTAAAATCTTTAACGATATTGTATTATACGGCACGCACATGTAAAAGAAAGTAATACATAGAACACGTAAAGTAACTCAATGACCTACGAATGAGAAGCATACGTACTAATCGTTAGTTAATAGCAATAATATTCCTTACCTCCGCAGGAAAGGCATGCCCGTCGACGGTATGTTCACTCCCGGTCCGGTCATCCAGCCCGAAATGTAAGTGAATCTCGTGAAATTGGTAGCGATAACTAAGCGGGCCACCAGATATGTTGACAGGATGGCGAGTGTCGTTGTCCACCGCAAAGACCACGCTGTGGCCAGTGTTGGCAAGTACTCCGTCGACTCTGTGCTTGTCGATGTGAAGTGGCTGCAAGTTTGGATCGAAAAGGAGTCGTGTAGGTTCAAGGTTAACCGGTGATTGTCGGCGACCTTTGTTACAGAGCCACCATTCCGGATTGATAAGACCCCAAAACGCTGGACCTTGAAAGTAGAAGACGTAACGTGGGCCGTAGTTAGAGATGCCGCTCGCACGTACTCGGACAATGAACGGAGATCGTTGAAGTACGTTCAACACACTTTTGTCTACATACCGGAAATACCGTCGTACGTCCACCACTCTTCCCAGCTGACGGGCTTCGACTCTGAAAATTGAGACCGCTAGTGTGAGGCGAGGCGAGGCGAGGCGAGGCAAAGGCGACTTTCGCTGGGTATCGCGAGGAAAAGCCGACTCCTCTCACCTTGTATCAAAATGAGCACGAACACTCCCCAGACGCCCAGGAAGACGGAACTGAATGGGGCCATTCCTAGCGCTGCTCAGTCTTCGTCAATTGAACATCATTCGTGGCGGGTCTGCGCACAGAACGGAAAAGGGTATGAGCGGTGTCGGTGTCTTGGATGCACCTTCCTCGTTCCACCCCCGGCACGTGCTTCCGAGCGTGTTTCGCGGAGCTTCAGGCGCGCATCGCCACCCTATGCCCGCGTCTCTCTCCTCGGCAAAGTGCGAATGTCTCGAAAAAAAGGAAGCCACGGGGCCCACGGGGGTAAACACTGGCCGACTGGCGCGCGGCAGCTCGACGAGCCTCGACGAGCCTCGACGAGCCTCGAGGAGACAGTGGAGACACTGGGCTGCTGGGCTGCTGGGCTGCTGGGCACCGTCTCTCACACGAGAGTCGACAACCCACCGCGACGAAGAGTTCCGCCTGCGACTGCCGACTGGCACCTGACAATCCTTCCCTCCCGTGCGTCACAGCGGGAACTCGGCAGAGCGAGGCTGACCTCGCGATACGCGGGGGCCGTTGTCTAATCTCCTCGTGCCATGCCAGCCGTGAAACGGTGCGATCGGGGAGTATCGATTGAGAGTCCCGCCGAGTCGACAGAGGGAGCTGGATCGTTCGAGCCTATCTGTATGGGTGAGCACGACGGCAGCGGTTACGTGCCGAGGAACCGAAGGAACGGTACGACGACGGCGACGACGACGACGACGACGACGACGACGACGACGTCCAACACCACGCCGACGCTCGCTACAACTATCTCGAGCATGAAAGAAAAGACAAATCTGCACCCCTCGCCGGACGCCCCGTAAAAGGGGGCGGGGTTCGACTCAAGCCCCACTCTAACCCATTCTAGAGTCCACTCCACCCCGTTCCACGGCACTCGACTGCTGTATTCTTAGGTCAGGAAAACTCGAGTAGGCGAGCTTCGGAAGTCGATCGATCGATCCGATCTTATATCGCGTCTCCGTGTGCCGCGCGCGCGGTATAGAGGGGAAGGGGGGGGGGGGGGGCGGTGTGAGCAGTGGTCACGGTATCCACGTATCTGCTATACTAGTGAAATCAAGAGAGGAGCCTCTTCTCCGTCTCGCTGTCTCCGACTCGGGTGCAATGACTCGCTTCCCGAGACTCCCGTTCTTACTTTCGATTCGTTGGCTAGTCAAAGCTCGCCTCTCTCTCTCTCTCTCTGCCATACGTAGGGTACACGCAGACACACGTAACCCGCGGGGGACACGCGCGGCGAGCTAGCCATGCGAATGAAACGACAAGCGAGGTAACAGAAAATATTTACCACTTCGAGAAGAATCGTTCCCTCTAGTTTCCTGCCGATCGGAGAGCTCGCTCGTGACTTCTCCGCGACGCCGCCGACGTACTCGAGCTCCTCTTCCCGAGATCGAGAGCGTGATTTAGAAAAGTGTCTTGCTCGACATCGTGCCGTTGTTTCTCGGGAAAGACGTAGGGTCGGAAGAGTCTCAAGAGATATTCACTAATGTAACCTTAGTGGGCGAGTGATGTCAAGCACGAAACGTACCGTCCTTAGACGGACAAACTCGCGTCGAGGACCACGCGTGCCCACTTCAATGTAGCGAGCAAAATTAAAAGTGCAATACCCTCTAGTCTGTCGTCCGTCGTCTACCTGCACAACTCGAGTGCAGCGACTCGTCCCGCGATCCCCGGTTTGACGTCTACGATGCCACGACTGAGATATACGAGTCAGATGGAAGGAAAGAAGGACGACGAAGCTGGCGCGATCTCGAGCGACGCGAGTCGGTTTGTCGAATGGCCAGATCGAAGGTATCCCGATGTCGGCGATAGGTCATTCCATGTAACAACCGTTCCGTCCGTATCCATAATTGGAATCACACAGTCGGTGCGCGAAGAGACTACTAGTCGTGTACGTGTGTTTATGTGTCGCGGGCGCGCGAGCGCACGGATCGCTACCTCCCGGTGCCCTCGCGATCGCGTAGCATCGGGACGAAGTTGAAGCTAGACCCTCTTAAGAGGACTGTCGATCCCGACGATACTCCCGGCCAGTTGGAGCGGACGTCATCTGCGTCGAGCTTGACCCCGATCCCGAGGTCGGCGACTAGGTGCCAGGATACAAGGTGCTGCAGGCCCGACGACCCAGTCGGTCCGAGCGTCAAGGGACACGGCCGAGGAGGCTACCGGCGAAGAAGGAAGAGAGCACGGCCGCGAATCGATCGGCAAAACTCTCAGTCGCGCGCGATGGTGCGGCCGAAATTCTGCGTGACGAGTAAACGGGTATAGCTCCTGCGGAAATCAATAAGTGGCAATCGCGGAGACGCGAATGGAGCGGCTCCGTCGTCCTGGCCGTACGCGATTTTCTCTCTCTCTCTCCCTTTCCCTCTTCTTCATTTCATCGTGCCTCGCTGCCTGCCTTCCTCTTTTTCGCGCGCGCCCTCTCTGTCGCGCCGACTCCCTTCGACCCTCGCCCCTCGCCCCTTCTCGGCCGCGTTTCGTCTACGCTCGCGATGACAGGTCGGTGATCACGTCGTTCGGGCCCGATCGCGAGAGGAAGTTTCGCAACGAGCTAGACCGAACGCCACGCACTAATTCCGTCCTCCGATACTGACCGTGGTAAAGGACGAAAAGGACGACGTCTCCACCACGATTCTTCCTCCACCTCCTCCTCCGCCTCCTTCCGCGTCGTCGTCTTTCTCGGCCTCGCCGGCACAGCACTTCCACCACTATCCGCACAGTGCAACACGACACGGCACGACGGAGTTGTCTTCGTAGCGAGCGGAATTCCTCGGCTCACCGCCGACCGATCCTGATACTTGCTACGTGCGCGCACGGTCGTGGCAGGGTCGTGTCCCAGGGCCGACTTTTTTTGCCGAATAATTTCGTTAAAAGCGCGCAGCACCGAAGGAACGACGAAGGAAGAACGACTGCCCTACGGAACGACTGTATACGTTCCTCCTTCTCTTTCTATCTCCCCTCTCTCTCTCTCGCTCTCTCGCTCTCCCGCCCTCGCTACCTGTCTACGTCCGTCCGTCCCTATCGCTCTTTCCCTCGTACTATTCGCCTCCCTCTCTTGCCAGCCCTCTCGTTCTCTTACTCTCCCTCGCACGATCTCGCGCCCTCTCTTCCAGCTTGTGCGTCCTCTGGCTTACTCGACTGGCTCGTGGCGCGCACGCGCCTACAGTATCCTTTCTCGCTCTCCGTTCAACCCTCGCGATCTATTTCGTATTCGTTCCTCCTTCGTCTCTTCTCTTCGTTCAGCGCATCGATGCGTCCGGACGCGGAGGACGAGTCTTTCGCGCCTCTACGCTCCTCCGTTCGGCCGTCGTCGCCGTCGTCGTCGTCGTCGTCGTGTTCGTGCTCGTGTTCATCCGGCTCTAGGGGAGGACGTCTGCGCAAAGGACACGACGAACAAACTATGGCTCCGCGCTCAAGCACATACGCCGAATTGTGCCGATTGATATAGATCATCGGCCGAGGCGGGATCGATCGATCCGATTTTCTCGGTCCTCAGTAAAAGCACCCGCTGACCTACGATTTCCTCGCTCCCCCTTTTTTCCACAATGTTCCGGCAACTCGCGTGCTCGTACGTGAGTCGATGCGCACGTGTGCGCAAACGCGTTTAACTGGCGAAACAAAACTCTAATTATTGTTGCTACTCCCGTTCCTGTACCGTCGCTACTTTTCTCCTCTTTCTGCTGGCAGCGCGCACGCGCCGATGATATCCTTTCTTCCGCCCTTCCCTCTTCTCACCGCTGTCTTGCCCCATCTTTCTCTATCGCTATATTTTACATAAATCTCCCTTGTTACTCTTCCGCCCATACGCCGACGTGTTCGTACGTAAATAGCTCGTCCTAGATGCATCGACGCCGAACGCCGAACGCCGAACCGCTCAGCTCGTCGTCGTTATATCTAATTATCGGAACGTGTGCAAGACCCTTAGTTCGCGCGGAAAGGAAGGAAGACGCGTCGAAAAGATGATGGTCGGCCGAACGAAGGAATACGTAGCCTGGGCGCTAAATCAACGTTAAGTCTTGACATAGATCCTGAAGCTCAACCTTGGTCCCAGGGGCATCGGCGTACGTAATGTCTGAAATTATAGTCTCGATCCACGCCGGTGGCGTTTCGAGGACGCGCTGCGCCACGTGACCAGCTAGGATCTCGCGTAGATATACCAAAAAGCTCCTGACTGGTCGACTACTGGCGGAGGCGCTTATCGATTTTCAAAGCGGCATTGCCCCAAACGCGCCGCTTTCCAGACCTCACCGTTCTCGCTCAGACTGTATGCGGCTCTGTTCGCTTGCACGTGTACGACAATACGTGCGTGTTTGTACGTGCGCGTATCTTTGCGAGCTGGTACTCGTGAGTCGTCGTTAGAAAGAGAGGGGGGAGAAGGAGGGAGAACGTGGGAACGTGCAAGCGCGCACTCTTGCTCGCGAGTGCACGTGTCGTGTGTACGGGACAGAGATATCGAAACTGGAACTTCAGCCAACCCTCGGACGATCGCCGCGGAACTCGATGCTATGCATTCAAATGCCCGTGCACGCGCCTGCATCCGATTGCTGCCTCGACCCCCGTCATTGCGCCGGAGAGGGATATTGAATTCGCGATGAAAGTTATGCTTGCTTTACTGCCAGCCGCCGGATCCCGGTAATTCGAACGAGCCGAAATCCGACGGTAATGGCTTATCGATGCTTCGGAGTGCGGATCTAATTGGCCGCTACAGCGCCGTCGGAGAAAGACGTCATACAACGGCAGACACTCGCGCGGCCGACGTGGAAGCCAATGGATATTAATCGGGCGAACGTTAAACTTGTACAGTATGCGCTTATAATCGCTCCGGCTAAGCTTTACTTTCGACGGGCGCACGCTGCTTGTTATTCGGCGCGGCTTCATCGAAAACGCTACGGGGCGTCGGCTGTATAATATCCGTTACGACGTGTACAGCGGATTTACATCCGTTAATATTTATAATAGAGTATCGCAGCCCCGCTATCCATTCACGTTCTACAGTCGGCGAACGCGCGTCTCTCTGTTATTCCAGCTGGTGCAACGTGCGACCCCGTAGAAACCCGACCCGTTTATTCGTGCGAACGATATTAAGGATTTATAGATGCGCTAATAAGTATCGATCGCTAAGTAGTTCGACGCTGGACTGACTGCGCATTTATTCCGTTCGAATAATTGAGAGGAAAAGTGTTGTAGACTCGCGGCTTGTTACGAACTGTTTAATAGCACTGCTGCCACTGTTTGAACGAGACATCCCCGGGGCATTAACGTCGTTGTGCAATTTTAATGTCAATACTTCGGAAAGTGGATTTAGCTGGTCGCTCTCTGTCACAGTGAAAAAGGTAGTTACCGGCCAGACACGAACGGCGCGGCGCGTTCGTCGCGTCCGTCGCGTCCGTCGAGTTAAATGAAAAAATTATACAACGTCGCGTATGTTGGAAAACAGCGACTTATTGCGCGGCCACTAATGACGGCGTTGTTCCTAATGAACGCGACGCGGCTTAAAATGCGCAACTCGAAAATTTGAATTTCTCACGGGACATTAGTTGCGGCGACGCCAACGCACCAATTGCTCGGCGAAACAGTTATTGTCCTTTGAGTCACTTCAAAGACACCTGAAGAGCTTAATGCCTTGTAATGACAACCGTGACGCGAGATTAGCGAGTCGCTCTTGTCAGTGACACTCGGAACGTGTGCGATCGTACTCTTTCGCTGGAGCGCACACACGCTTGCATTGGTCGTCGTCGTCGGAGTGCATCGATAACACAAGGGTCCCGGCTGTAAATAATATGTCGCAAATGTCGTACTATTTTAAGGAAGCGCAGCCATGAAACGCCCCGCTGCTTGCAGTAGCTAAAGGAAAAATTGTCCCGCGCGAAGATGTAATAAAGGCAGTGCTCGTAAAACGTTGTAGAAGGCAAAAAAGATTATTACCCTGGGGGCAATATCAGACGCCGTAGCAATGTAACGACACTGGATTATTACAACGATGCTCTCGTACTCCTCTTCCTCCCGCTTTTGCTTCTGCTTCGACCCCTGCTCCTGCTCCTGCTCCTGCTCCTCGCCCTCCTCGTCTCTTTACCTCGACCCTGCTTGTGGAAATTACGTCGTGGAACAGTAGTCTCTGCTACTCCTGCATTATTCGTCGCAGGCGGCGTACACGCGACAGGACGCAACGACAACACGGTAACTCGACGCAATCTCGCAGCAACAGCACAGTTCGTTTATTATCTCTTGTCAATGGTCGAATCGGAACGCGGGTACGCTTTTGTAAAAGAGAACCCAGCCACACGGTCCACACGCCAAAAAAATCGACGTCCGCCGTCTGCCAGTACCAGAATCGAATCGACGATTCTCGTGTCGGGAGCCGACCGAGCGATTTGCCGCACGGTCTACCCGAGAAGCGGAGGAAAACGCAATGAAACTTTGGTCATTAAGAGCTCGCATAATGCGCCGGGGCGGGTATTTAACAAAGCGCGAGAAGCGCGAGAATGAAATGCGCGCACGATATAATGCCGTTGCCCGGACAAATGCCGATACAAGCAACAAGTGTCGAGAGGTGTCTACTTCTGACAATGAGTACAAAATCTAGCTGACTCGAATACGTGAGCAAGTACGTATACGAAGGATGCTCGTCGCCAAGTACGAGGCACCGTCGACGCCGCCGACGCCGACGCCGACGCAGCCGTCACAATTAGCGATCACGCGAATTCAACACGCCGCTTCCATTCAGCCGTATACAGTTATTCGTACAGAATGTGCTCGCCTTTTATCTAAACTTCCTCGCGAACATGATATTATCCGTGATACGTGTAATAAGAGGAGCGATGCGCGCAGAATGCACCGACCGAGCCGAATTAGCTGTTAATAACTTAGCGAAAGCGCGCGGACGTTCATTTGACGCCGAAATTATTGTGCGCCACGAAATCGGGATCTGGCCAATGTAAATTAAAATGTCGTTTTGTTTTTTTTTCAGACGATCGTAAATCTGCATGACTGCGGGCAAAATATTACGCGGTAATATCCGTACGCGAATAGTACGTTTACTTTTCATTCGTTTCTGGACAGGCATGTTGCGGTAGTCTATACAGGAGTCTTATTAAATTACATTTTCAATGGATTCGCTACCAAGAAAAGGAACGTTAGGCGAATGATTGCGTTGAAGCTCTGCTAATGCTAATAATCGTTTAATAAGGAGTTACGATATTAGGTCTAAATTGGTATTATTTCCAATTGTGTAAATCTTCATACGAAGGAAAGTCAAATAAATGTTGAGTAACTGAGTACTAAATTTATTGAAGCCCAGCGCAAGAAGCGATGTATTTATTGTGACCATTCTGTGTTTTAGAATATAACATTGACAGTATATTACAATTCTAGAAAACAGATCGTAAATTTTCATCTTAATTTAGCGTCAGTTTATTAAGTTTATTTACTGCCACTTTTTCATGTTTTCCGTGTTCTTTCCTTAAGCTACGACGTACACTATCAAAACAAATTATGATTAATACAGCGCTAGCACATTAATTAAAAAAGTAGAAAATTCTCTTCGTAACTTTTAATATAATAAACTAAATGTATCAACTTAGGACTGAACATATACATTTCTCGCATTATTTTGTCCATCTTACCAAAGACAACGGTATTTCAGGAACCAAAATCTGGTAAACTTTTGAAACCCAGTTCTGTACAAGTACATACTTAAGTGGTGAATAATAGAAGCCTTGTCCTTTCTCCGTTTGTTTCCTTCTTGCCCTTCTCGCATATATTAAAATCGCCAGTAAGATTTGTGCAGAACCGGAAAATATGTGGCAGGTCACTGTGAATGCATGTTACCTGTTCGGGCAAGACAAAGGAGAAAGTAGAAAGAACGTAGATTCCATTTACTTATCGTTACGCAAATGTATTCGAATAAAAGATGTTACTTTGAATATGCATTTATTGCGAATATAGCGCGGTGCAGTAGAATTAGAAAAAAATGATTCTTCAGTATATAGTATTACTTTGTAAGCTCTGATATTCACTCTCGAGTTGCAGCAAATGTCACTTTCGACGTCTACATTCTACAGTGAATAATTCTGCAAATTCTAATGTACGAATTTGCGCGATTCCACGACAGATACAATTATATGTCGATGTATGCATTCTCTGTACGTGTTTCCTCATCACATTTACGCACGTGTTATAAGTTTTGCATCCGCTTATCGCGCTTGTCCTTTTAAAATGTAATCTTTCATTCGACGAAAGGGTGCGTCAGACGAGATAAGCAAGTTGTTTTCACCGTACGGCAAAGTTGCTTAAAATATCTTATTTGCTGGAATAAGCCGTGTCCTATACATTATTTATTACGTAAATGAGGTTGCGGCGCTGCAGGAACGGGAAGCCTCGTTTGACTTGAGCGGCATACTGTGATAAAAATATCAATGACATCGCGTCAACGCTCGCTGTTCGCTTATACTTCAAAATGCCAAATAACTAACACTCTTTTGACATTTGATTCTAGGTCGTTTTGCAATACGTACGCTGTTCTATAGTTGCTCGCGGAACATCGATTGGAACGTTTCAAACATCAAAGAGGCCTTTTCGAATTCCAGCTTCTGCCACTTCACGGTGGAATTGCAATATTCTCATAATGAGATAATGACAAGAAACAATTCGTAGTATTCATTTTTAATTCTTGATTCCGTAGGTTTTTGAATGCTTTTGCGACAATTATACGGTAAGAATATATTGTTCTGATGATAATCTTTAGTTAAACAATTGGCAATACTCCGTGACGCGAAAAATATTAAACTGACGTAAAACTTGAGCTGAGCGGATAGTACCACCAAACACAGACTAAACGTGCACAACGCCGAAAGTGAGAAATACTTACCGTGAAACACTGATAATCTCAACGGAGCTTTAAGCGGCACCTGCCATCAACGACAATATGATTAGGTGGGCATCTGATGGGTGCAGTTATAATACGCCTAGTTTCTGATTCGTTCGTAGCATTAAGTGGCAGAGTTGCTTCCGGTTGCTGCGAAAGTACACTGACTCCCGATACGATGTTGTCCTTTATCTTCTTTGTAATTTGTAAGATCTTGTCCAAGAAGACGCTCCGGCCGTCGCGAACGTTTTGCTCCACCGAGGCGTCAGTCAGCGCGATCAGCATGACCAAGCACGAGAGCAGAAGATGACGCTGGGAAAGTTCCATTGTCGAGAAAGCAGTACCGGTAGGACGCTGAAGATAGGGCGACACTTAAAATGAATAAACGTTCGATAACGATGAACGAGCGAGCCGACAAAAGACCGAGTGGCTGGCTGATCGAGCTGGGAACTGGATTTAATCTCAACAGACCGGAAATTAAATTAATTCAACTCCTCAGGCCGGAATTAAGGAAATTGACTGACTCCCTATCCTACGGGGTATTTAAAACATTCGGATGCGCCTCCGGGGCCGGCGACGTAAAGTAGACTGTAAGTACGAAGCTACTGGAACGGGGGCGGTAGAAGATTTTGTAGCTTTCAAATGATTATGCACACCGCGGACTTTTATCAGTACCGTGATGTTTGAATGCAACATGACTAATTTAAAAATTGTCCGTGACCGACTGACGTGCCGGTTAAATATGCACCTTCAAGGACTGGCAAGATGGCGAGAATAACATCTGTACATGCATTGTTCACGACCGCGCTAATCACCTGGCCAAGACTGGGAGATTGTTCTTACGGAATGGATTACACGTTGTCATGATTAGTTGATTACAACTATTTTGGACCTTGCTGCATCCTCTTATTCGGGGAACGTAACTAGTGGGTATCTTACGAATCTACTATCAGCTACTATCTAGTATCTGCTTCTCGACGGACAGCATGACAGATGAACATTTAATGATCAAGCTGAAATGATGGAAATGAGCCGACTCAATGCATTTATATTCTCAGTTAGTTCCGGCCAGAATGCCGTAATATCGAGTATATTATGAAGACGGAATATCGGGGATAGAAAAATGGAATTGAATTCTTTTGACCAGCTGTCGGCGCGCGATCCTGTATAGTCACAGCGTCTTTTGAAGAGTTTCGTCGAGTACTCCACCACCCGTCGTTATAAATAATGTAAATATGGCTCCCGAGGTGGTGGCATGGCATTTCAATGAAAGTTTGTAAAATTAACGATGAACTTATTGAATGACATATTAATGCAAACGCATCTATAAAGGACGAGAGTATTGAGAACTGTTTGAACAACTAAATTATTACTATTATGGTCATGAAATACGTCACGTACGTTGAGGACATAATAAGAAGCGCGCATAATGCAGTACCAATTTATATTCTTACCTTATATATTCGTACCCTCCGGGCACTGTAAAAACCCTTTTACCGTCCCGATGCCCAACATACAACGTAATAAACGCACTTCTGAGACGGTCGGCTCTGTTGCTGGTCGTGGAAGCAAAAGTCGTATAAAACGTTACTGGCTTACTCCAGTAACGACGGAACGAAACTGCGCGTTTTCGAGCTTCCTGACTCGTCATATCGCTTTCACGGAGGTCAAGAGTGCGCTGTTTATCTGCCTCGGGAATTTAGATCAGGGTAGAGGCTCCGCCGAGATCTGGTGCGTCCTCATTTTTCAATTTGCAGTTATCGCACCGCACGAAGCAGGCGGTATTTTATTTAAATGCCCCGCGGTAGTTACCCTCATACGCTGCTCTTTTATCCAGTTTTATATCAGCGCTCTCGCCTGTCATTATGCCGCCTCGGCTTTAATGCTCGTGCGCCACGTGAGACCGTGTTAAATTCTCACTCACTCTGACGTATCCGGTCAATCTACCAATTTGTGGGTGTACGATCGAAAGAAACAAGGATCAAAAAACGCACTTATGTATTGAAAGGGCGGACAAATTGTGTGACTCAATATTACCGAATTTTACGCAGCAATTTGTGTGTCAAAGAGGGGTGCGTTGAACAATCCAATTTTTCCCCCACCCACTCAGGTTTCCGATAACAGTATTTCATTTCATGTTTTACACGATATTTCCAATTAAAATACACGACAACCGCACAATCAGTATAGGATGTAAAGGATGACATTTTTGGACACCACAAGGTTTCAACACTCCAAAGGGTATTTCAGCCCTCAAATATGAGAATGGGGAGACATCAAAAATGGGGGTCTCTTAGATTTTGGTAGTTGACAAAGTATCTCAAAGAGAAGCAAATTGAATCCGAGTACGGAGCCTAGGCTCCTTTATTAGTCCGTTGCATTACCATGAGAAGTAGTAATGTTTGAATATGGTCAGCCCAACGGCATGAAATTCCAGGAGCTTGAAAGTACTAAAAGTGTACAAGACAACAAAGATCATAATTGTTGGTACTTTTTATTCACGACTCAGAGAAGCGAATCAACAATATCTTATAATCTTTTTAATAACTTGAGCTCATACCAAGATGATTGATTAATGGTGTACTGCGCCGCCAATATATAAGTATTACAAGTTTTTTAAATAAATGAACTGAAACAAGAATTAATACAAAAACTACAAAAACCCCACGATCCGCTTATTGGCTGGCATAATAAAGTTTGATTATATTGTAACAAAGCTGATTAACAAACCTATATTAAATTCACGTTACAAATTTGAAACAATTTCTAACCCGCGGACATTGTCCTTAGACATTTTAATAAATTGAAAGCCTCAGCTTATCTAAATAAGACGCAGGGGCGCAAAATTTGAATGGAGTTATATATATTTATACATCCAGATGGCCAGTAGTAATGCATGGAAAAGTAGCCGGCCAGGTAAAGAAGATTCTGCGAAAGGATCCATTCCGAGTAATTCCGCAGGATGAGTTTTTGTTTGACGTGGTTGCTTTAATTCTCATGACACGTGACCCATCTTCCTAAAATTCGAAAAGGGAATGCTCTGTATATTTCACTTCCATCACACTCTCGTTGTTATGTGTACGGGGCAAGTAGTAACCATGTTCAGTGGCTGTTCGCGAATTTCGTTCTCACAAAAATTGGAACCGTTTCAGTATGCATAGTGTTTCAGAATGCTTCTTGTTTTATTAGAATTACGCTCTAGGCAGCAACGTCGATTTTCTAGAGTAAAACCGTCATGAGATAGACTTGCTGTTATTATTCCACTTACTTAAATGTAATATCCATATCTTTGCAGACTACGCACAATCTGATTAATACGTGTTTGTGAAATAAAGTGAAAGAAAGCGCCGTTCTTATCAACTATTCTTGTTAAACGTTAAAAGACATCCCAAAAAACCTTTCATTACGGCAAAAGTGCCGTAGTATCGATTGCACTGAAAACGTAAATGCCATAGATGGAAATACGTGAGATACACGCTCCGCGAAAATATTCCGAATTAAAGTCATCGTATTACAAAGTGTCATATCAATTATTACGAGAAAATTGATCTGGAAAACCGATATTAAAATTGGCCCGTTTAGATATGGAAGCGATGCCGTTATAGACAAGAGTGGCCCGGTTATGATATTAGAGACGTTTTAGAATTGTTACTATTAATTAGATTTTAACCACAGGCTGCTACATGGTATACTTTACAATAATATATTTCGGACGATTCTGGCGTATTAATAATAACTTGATTAGTACTGTGCTACATTAAATATACACAATGGTAGAGTAGGTTTTGATGATCAATTATCGGACTGGTGATTAATTGATGATGAAATGGAAAATGACATGCAGAGTCATTCGAGCGGATGAATAATCTAAAGGAAAGAGTAACACAGGATACGTAAAAAGCGTATTAGAATAATTAGACGAGCTTTTGTCATCTCTCTAATCATATTATTATCCTGATATAAAAGCGGTTAGTGCGTTCTCACGATTTACCTGACACTGTCATCAGAGGATTCTTCTACAGCCACCGTAACGGACCCGTTTATATCCTGGACGACAGACAATGCCGTCCTGAACGTGGTGCTTCCTCTCTGGGAACACCATTGCGGCGGAAGCGCCGGCGAAGAACAGACTTACGGCGAGTAGTATTAAAATAAAGAGATGGGACGGTGCCATTTCGAAGTCGGCGCAAAAGTGGTACTTCGCGTGGAGGCTGCGTGAATAATAACACGAAAGAAAGTTTTCCGGCTCGCGCGTGGCCGTCCGAGGCACTATCGGCCGATTGGCGACCGTCAGCAAGTAGCTGCAAATGCGTACGTGATGTAGCGTCCGCCAAGTGCGGTTTCCCTTCCTGTTTCCGATTCCGTGAACCTTACTTCTGCGGTCGGAACTTTTATTCCGCCCATACCCGCTCCCGGTACCTGATAATTACGTCGAGAGCTTTCACGAGCTGATAAGTACCGCATGTAACGTCGTCCCGGGAGCGGGAGACGTAAATTATCGCCGCTTTCCTATAGACTCTAGACTATAGTATAGGCGATATCGGCGAATGCCCGTTCGATGCGAGCTGACAGACAGAACCAAGATACATCGCTCACTTTTCATGGGAACCAGGGTGTATTGGTAACGTACTTATCCGACACTGAACATCGTACGTTCCGTGCAATTACACATTATGTCGTCGCGCTAAAGCGCCGATCGTTTATTAATTACATTGGAAGCGTTACTCGGTGTACAGCTTTTTCGGTGGTACAATTCACGGAGCCGCGCGGCGGCGAAGGAAACACCTCTAGCGTGACTCGGAGTTAATAATAACCACAATCGTTCCATACGATAATTGATGCGCGTTACAGCAAAAACAAATATTCATTAGTGACGATAAGTACTCGGTACATTACATTGATAAGATCAATGGCATGTCCCGAACGCAATCGATACAACAATCAAAAAACCGCAATTCCGGACTCGCAATCACATTGGGGGCAACATTGTAACGCTAATCTGCATGCGACCAATTACGTACGTCGTCATGCAACGAAGATACACCGCACGCACGTTTCCATTTTCTCTAATTATTGTTAACGTATCTACGCACGATAAATTCATTTCCAGGAAGTTTTGCCGTCGATAAGGCAGACGCCCTCGCCGTGAATCACACTTTCCGGGTAACGAGCAGAAATTAGTGACGCGCAACGGCCCGTGTGGCAAAGGGGAAAGCAGGCGTCTTCTGCCGGCAAACGTGACGAGCCAAATCTCAAAACTACGTTATCGTAGTTGAGCCGCTGCACGACTGTGCACGAGATACGAGATGAGCTCCTCGCTTTGCTCCCTTGATATGGGAGCCACTCCTGGTAGTTCTTTCTGTCAGAGCGGTGAAAGTTCAACCCGGGCGGGTTACCTGCTTGCTCAGTCGATAAGTTTCGTCGATAGATCGCGTGCTTCTCCTTCTCCCGGGAGCCCGAGAGACGGTACCGGACGTGTCGGAAAACGATGGAAACAGGGGAGAGAAATTATCCGAGAGTGCGCGCGTATCTGCAACAGAAATCAGCCCGCTGCGTAATGCGATAATGCCGTATCGTTCGATCGATTCCCGTCGCATGTACGGCTTTAAATGGCACTGCGCATATTGGAGGAACATTGGCGCCTAACATGGCTCGACGCCATTGTGAGATTAACTAATGCTGCCAACTTGTTATCAACCCAAGGCAGGATAAACCTCCGCCCTTTTTCGGGAGCAAGCGACAACTGTACAGTATGAGGTATTGATTTGAGAAAACAATTAAATACAGCAAACACACGATACTGTGGTGCGAGGACTGCTACGCTCACGATGAGACAATTGGTTAGCAAGGCTATACGAAAGCGTCACTTCAAATCCGGGACGAGCGGGACAGTATACTAGATTGCGGGACAGTTTTAGACTCCGTTTGAAATGGGAGATATTCATTGCTAATGGGAAACTGTCCCGCCTAATCCAGGATGATTGGCAGCCTTGGATTAGTGGAATTAATAATAAGTGGAGATCACGATAAGTATCCCGTTCAGATAACCCATTTAAGTAAAACGCTTCCCGTACGGCCATATCACTATCCACCACGACACGAGAATATTTCGGACAAGAGAAACAAGACACAAAAAGGACGTGAGACTTTCAACGTATACACGCATTACGCAGAGAGATATCGACCGGTGCGAAGGCGCCACTGGAAGTGAACGCTTACCTAGAAAACGGTCCTACAACGATTTCCAACTTTCAGCTTGTCCGGAGGACAATGAATTGGCACGTTGATGATGGAGCCAGCCTCTATCCTGTTATCGTCGAAGGGCACGAAATGCTTGTATTGCTCCGACGCGTCCGAATCGCTCGCCATCGCGCCTGACGGCAAGAGCAAAGCAAATATCGCTATCGCGAGTGTCAGTAGCCTCATGCTGCGCACGACTATAATAGCCCTCATGTGACTGACTTAAGTTGCCGCGATGATAAGTAGACGCCTTGTGCCTTCCTCTATCCCTTCTCTCCAAGTTCGCGCAAAGACGCGACAGTCAGGGCATAGATTCCGAGAGATTTATTTGATATCTTCAAAGCGCCTGCGAATGCGCTTGCACGTTGTACGGATCGGAGTGATGCCTGTCAGAGTCCGTTTCAGACAGATCAGATTACGCGAAGGCTTGCGCAATAAGCAGTCGTGGCCGTGGCGTGCGTCTCGACGACGAATGACCGTGGCGAGAATCGCCTCTTCTTTCAGTGGAATATGTTTCTCGAGCAGAAGCTTCCGAGGTAGATTGGCATCTGCGAATCGCGTGCGTTTTCTCGGAAAAGGCGTTCGAGGAGCAAATACGAAACAAAGTATAAGTTGGAATTTCCCCGATCAAGAAGTTACGATAACGCGGCGAGGATCTTTGACCCCGAAAAATCGAGCGTCCGGCCCGATGATTAGAATAAAAACGATCACTAGAACTCCCCAACTTTCTCACTGCTCCGGCTGTTTTTTTTTACGCTTCGTCGGCCCCCTGCGACTTCAGCAAATCAGTTGGTTGCGCCTGCTTTTTATTACTATGCGCGGGAGTAGCGTGCGTAATGTTGGCCACATCGACGCGATGCCATTGGCACGAGGAATTTGCACGAGCGTTCGTCACGCGCGACACGGATCCCGACTCGGCTTCATTAATTTTTCACACTGTATTGGCGAAGCGTCACGGTTTTACGTGTTTCCATTCGCGAGGGCCTGCCCGACTAAATTGTATCGGACACGAGTCACGGACTCTTTCCACCACTGCGCGCACGCTTGCATTTTTAACGAGGATGCAGCTCGAAGCGCACAGCACTGTCGATGAAACTCCCGTCTCCCGTCTCCCGTCTCCCGTCTCCCGTTTCACAATACTAGCCTCCGCGCGGGTATACTCGGCCAACGGACGAGCGATCGAATTAAAATCGACCTTGTGTTTGCAGCGCCCGACGGAATGTCTTATCACTCGAGAACGAGAAGTGATTCGAGACTATATCGAGCGCGCGTTTGCGACATTGCTGTCGATGTGAAAGATGAGCCGGAACCCGGAACGTTTAATCGATGTGGGACCCCACCGGTCCAACCCAATTCCACATGCTGCTCGTGCGTCTTTGTTAGTTAAGTTTATTTTATCGTCACAATTAAATGTAATGTACAATCTGGGTACATACTTCTGGGAAATCTGCAACCGAACACTGATAGAATTATTTAGGCGCGCTGAAACGATAGGTGGGTTCAATGTAAATATGTTATACTCGTGAGAAATATGCATAGATAAGATCCCTTGAGGTCATTCCAAAGAAGCTGCCGATTAATATAAGCTAAATAAAGTAAAAATGTACATGGTCTCTCAGAGGGGCGTTCCAGTTCAGATATGGTATTGCCTTGCTGTCTCAAGAAGTCAACCGAGAGTAAAGTGCTAAGAACAGCATCTTTATGTGTTATTTATAATTACAGACGGTATTAAGGCTCCTTTAGAAACATGATATTATTTCTGGAAGATCATCATTTTCAGAAAAAAAGTCTTCGACAATGTTTTTTAGTATTAGCAAACAATGGACAAAGTCATTTATTTAATGGAAAGCAATATAAAGAGCGTTGTTATACGAGCGAATAGTTTGCTATTTTATTGTTTCAAAATTTATATCACGAGATGGAAAGCACATTAAATATGCATTAAACATGTTTCCATGCATGCATTGAAACGATGAATAAGTAGGCAAAAATCTGCGTACGCATTACTTTATATATTAAAAATTCACTCCGGAATGATTACGCGTACCTTCGTTACCGCTTCAACGTGCCTCCACTACCAAACAGTCCTGCACCTTCCGCGACGATCGACTTGTTGACCAGGCTTGCAGAGAGTCGCCTTTGCCCTTAGCGGTGCCATAATGATGCTGCCCTGTTTCTTCAGCGCGACGTCCTGCAGCTTGAGTGTCTGGCCGCCATCTTGGTTGAAATTTAAGACACTGGCCGAGTTATCCTGCGGTACGGCCATCCTGTCAACTGACTGGAGCGTGTTCCGAAATGACCAGCCCGCGGATAAGGTCACACAGAGCGACGCTACTAAGAGGATCGTCCACCACCGGCGCATCTTTTTGACGACTAATTGACGGTTCGCCGTCAAGTCTGTGGCATAAATACGCACTCGCTACTTTCCGTGGCAGAGGACGCGCGCGATAACCTTTCGCTGTCCC
The DNA here is from genome assembly GCA_963942575.1 of Priocnemis perturbator. Classification (NCBI taxonomy): domain Eukaryota; kingdom Metazoa; phylum Arthropoda; class Insecta; order Hymenoptera; family Pompilidae; genus Priocnemis; species Priocnemis perturbator. The sequence goes on along the minus strand of OZ012645.1, from coordinate 7,571,953 downwards.
TCGCGACCGACGTAGATCGTTGGCTAGAATAGTGCCCCCGCTGCAGCGTAATTTCGTAAGGCATGATTCATCTTCGACGTTTCATATAGGTAAGTAAGTATACTCAACTCGATTGACCAATAAACTCTGATTTGCGGCTCTTTCGTACGCGTTGAGATTTGAGATATGAACATGAACGGTACGTATGAAGAACACATGCAGCGTGCAGACGTGAGCACGCGCACGTTTTTTCTCTTGTCTTTCGAAGTTTTATCACGCGCTGCTGTTGATATATTCGGGGAATATTTCACGGATCGCACGTAGGAGAACTCGATAGAGACGTGTCGAATTAAGGTGACGATGACGTTCATCGCGAAGATTTTTGTAAAATATCTACACAGATGTATGAAATCATAGAAAATCTATGCGGGGACAGTTTGTCAAATTATAACTTAAGTTCGTTTCCATACGAAGAACTTTAAACGGCGGAATTCTTTTTAAAGACGTCGATAAAACCTCTGCTAAATCGTAAGGAAAATACGTGAAATCTATTAAATGCTGAATTTCAAATGATAAGAGCTTCGGGTGGACTGCCCAGCGAAAAGAGATTAATCGTGGTGTAGAACGAATGGTGGCGCCATCCGTTGATCATTAGCAGGACGTACAAAATGGACGCGATATCGCGACACACGATAAGCGCCTCGCACGCTTGTGAAAACGTTAATGTAGTCCCCGTGAAACGGCTTCATCGGTAGGCACCACGGTACGCCAGAATCTTTCCCGCGGGCTCGGAATGTTCGTCGATAATATTTGGCGTGACTAGGGTGTAAAGGTAATTTTTCATACGCGCACCCTCCTGTACCCAAAATCACGTCGCTCGCGCATGAAAGATCGAAGTGTGGCAGTCGACGTTGCCTTTTGTTGGATAGGATGCAAATACATTTTTTAGATCAATGATGTTATTGACAGATACAGATCAATGTGTTGCTATTGTCAGCTAATTTACACCAATAACTAAACTTTCTCAACCTCCACGAATAAATTGTAACAATACCAAATGTACAGCATAAGAAACACGTGGGTAGGGAATAATTGGAAATCGGGCTAATAATTGCACACGGTTCGCATATCTATTTAATCTTCGTTACGCAGTTTCGCAGAGAAAATGTCGACTAATCTATCATTATACCTCCAACATGGCACGAGCACTACGTACAATGTCAGCTGAAAAATCACTTAGCGCTTCGTTTCCAGTGAATGCCGCGTCACCCGATTACAGGAGTTGACACGATGATGAAGATCATGTAGAATACGCGCGGTAACGGAACTGCGCATAGGCCTGTCCGAGTTGTCAGACCATGACGACGTTAAAAATACATTTATGAGATGTCAGGAGATATCCGCAAATTATGAGCCTGCGATCGTACGCGATTTCTAACTGGAAATTGTCCATCTCTCGTGACCGAATGCTCAACGATCCCGCTTTGCGGGTATAAACGTTGAGCAGCCGGCGTTCACGCGAAAAATCCTTGCATCCTCTCCCGCTCGCGAGATCGGTTCCCACGTCCATCGCACGCTCGGTCTAGAAAGGCATTAACAAGAGATGATTAAGATATAGTCATGTTGCTCCTGGCTTCCCTCTTCCTCGACGGACGCTTGTCGTGCACGAATGCAAACGTACCGGCCCGGCAAACGTACAATTATTCATTATTAGTACCTTCGATTCAAAGAATAATTCTTCCTCCTTCTTTCATAGTCCTGAGTCCGCGATACTCCGCAAAAATAGTGCAAAAACTAGCGTCCCACGTGTCCGAGAAGCGTACTTCCGAGAAGCTGCGCTTCTTTGAGCGGCCTTGCGTAAGCACTCGCCGCGCATCTATTATATTAGATTTCGAAGTAATGCATAATGGCGAGCGGACGTCGGGCGCGCTTAGCGGAGACTTGGTCGATGGTATGAGAAAACCGCGAGGAGGACTGCCCCCGTCTTCCCTGGTCTTTGTGACGAAGCTTTCTCCCGGAAACTCTTGCCGAATCCATAATGACCGGTTGTCCTCGGTGGCAAAAAAAAAAAAAAGGAAGACACCCAGCTGATGCCTGTCCAGTGTCGGCCGCGGCCAATCAATCAATTATACAACGGCGGCCTGTAGGTACTCGACGTGCTGGAATTGTATCCGATCTAACAATGGGACTTTTGTTAATACTTCCGACGTGCAATTATACGAGTTAAGGGCAAGCATCTGATGCATCTGGTGTATTAAATGCACGCAAAATCCATTTAATCGCGGCAGCACCGCGGAGAACGAAGTGAATCGTCCTTTGACATCATCGATAACCGTAGACAAAGGGGAGACCTCTGATACGGTCAAGGAGCTTTAAAGTCGCGGAAACTCTAAGTGCACCAAAGCTGTGTGTGCGCGCGCGCTCGCCGAAGTCAGGCAGGCGAGCGAGCAGTCAGACAGGCAGGTAGGTAGGGTCGATTTAAAAAGTAAATGACTGACGGACTGAGGTCGCCTACCAGGCAATTCCAGTAGCGGGCAATTGCGTGCAAGAAATTACTTGCCAATGCTGACTGACACGCAAGCTCGAAACGAACGCGAACAGGAACGATCGGAGCGGCCGCGGCGAGGAGAAAAGAAGAAAGCGAGGAGCAGAAGGGAGAAGATATTCAGTCGGCGGCGGCGAGTAGAAGCGGGCGTAGAAGAAGCGTTGGAGAGTAGAGTGATGTGCATGTGCACGGCAGGGAGGGGGGTAAGAACGAAGCGGACGCGCGGGGTTGAGGGAAGAGAGGACGAAGAAAGGGGTGCGAGAGGAGCTGTCTTCTCTCTTTTCAAGCCCGGACGATCTCGTCACCGTGCATGCGATGCTTCGTGGCGCGAATGATCCTTCCATCGATTCAGCCGCGGAGTCGAGCGTTCGCGCGGCACAACTTGAAGAGTCGGGATCGGGCGGACGCGGACGTCGAATGGCCGGGAACGAAGGAGAACCGAATGTGGATCCCGATGGCCGCATCCTTGTCAAGCTCGGCTCACCGAACGGCAGCGATGGGATCAAGCTACTTAGGTAGTTGGACGAAAGTTCGAATTCTGTCTGAGTACCTACGTCGGCGACTCTGCGAGTCACATTCTCGAACTTTGTATGATTACGCTCAATACGAAAACAACGACTTATCAAACGATTTGACGACGCAGGGAGAGACACGATGCTTGCTCATTCGCATCATCGTTCGTTTTGATCTGAAATTAACTTCAGTATCCAGTTTGACGAGTAGTACTCGACTCTAGACAAATGATTGTTACGGCATCGAATTGATCCATAGCTGAAGTTGGTCCCATCGCTAGTCACGAAATCTTCGTATATACGTCTCGGGTGAGAGTCAGGAGGCTCGATCTTCTCTTGTCGGCATTATAAGGAACGCGAGCAGCGATTATCAAAACTGTCGCTTCCTTCGTTACCTTTTCACGGGCATCTGAGTTTCGCGCCAGGCCGCCGCGCATCGGGCCCTTCCGCGCTCCGCTGGACCCGAAGCGAAGGGTCGATCGTGAAACACGACTCGGTCAGAAGCCGCCAGAGACTATGACTCTCAAGGTCGTTGAATTACATGGAATTCGGGGAGCTAAGCTAGTCAGACCGATGATCGGCCCTCGGATAGATGCAAAGTGGGCGTAGTGAGTCGCCTGCTGCGTTTCATGTTCCTCGCTCAGCGCTTCCACAACATCACTCGTCGCGGTCAATCGACAAACCAGTCGACCTCTTTGCGTCTATGTATTTTTTCACATAGTGTTTTTTCACAATTTCGTTGTGGTCAATGAACGTAAAGTACCTGACGCCTTAATTAGTTCGCATCGACTTCGAATAAAAGGCACTACTTAACGCAAATCGTTGATAAAGAAACGTTAAATGAAAAATCTAGTAATTAATCCCGTTGTTAAACGCACTTTTCTTCGGCTTGTTTTCGGCTGATGATGCACTTGATCGTTGAAGGTACTTCGGTGAAGTATGCAGTTGAGATTATACCGAAGATGCCTGGCTAAGTGAATGTTATTGAAAGATGGAGAGTTCATTTTCGTGGAACATGAGTTTAATGACGGATCGGACGGTACGCGAACGGACGCAGGCAGTTGGGTTCTTCATCTAGGTTTTCCTGTACAAAACGAGGCACTTAACATTTGTCGGTAATAGGACAAGGATGAAAGATACAGTTACCTGCTCAATTTATTGCCGACCCTTTTCGACGTTTAATCAATTGCTGTATGGTTAAAATTATTGGCTAATGATAACTGGTTTTAGTAAACGGGCGATATTAGAAAAAGTCACGAAAATGATTAGAAGAGCAGGAAACTAGTCGTACAATTAGCACTAGCGTCCGCTTAATATTTGAGATGAGAAACGCGCTATATTATATTTAATCGCAAGTTATCGTTAGGATTTCATTCCAGTGGGACTTAATATAGAACTAAGCTGCACTTTGTCGTCGAATGTCACCGCAACTAAATGATATTTGAAGTCCCATCGGATCAGAAAAGGATCTCATGTTAATACTCGGAAGTCTAGCGTCGCTTTTTGCCGGGACGTCCCCGAGCGCTTTCGATACAAGCATAATATATTACTCCGTAATGGAATTTATAGCACCGATATCTTAATGACGTGGGTACTAAAAAGGCTCCTTTGAGTAACGTCGGTGAGCTTGCTTGTCAAGCGAGATACCACGAGCAAATGGAAAGTTAGCGTCATCGAGTGATTCGCGAGAAACGCACAATACAGCAAACTGATAAGATCATCTACGGCGCACTTATATAGGTTACCAATCTGGTGGCACGTTCATTCGTGCACCCATTTACTTTCTCCCGATACTCTTTTTCTCGCTTCCCGAAGGAAAATTGCACGAGGCAAAGCAATGGCACAGTTATATTGACGGATCAATTTGGAGAGAGAGAGCAGAACGTCGGCCATATTTAAGTCGATATCATACGCACACGACGTTTTACTTCGCTTTAACTCTCGTTCTTTAGCGCTATCCGAGAGATTTCATAGCTTCGTTAATGGAGATTCGGTGAGTATAAAAAGCGGTTCTGGTTCTTCATTGTGGCGCGTACTCATTTTAAAAGGGCACGTCGTTGGGCGAGAAACGCTCGGCGGCCAGTGCGCGCACTGAACTGCCAGCGGTTGCTGATTGCCCTGTATAAAATTTGTCGTAAGCGAAAGAATTACCTGCCTCGGCCGATACCGGATAATTTTACGAGGCTACGTATAACCTTGTATGCTGGCCAGCGTCGTACGTTCTCGCCTAATTTTACGACGCTGTTTCTCTCAACGCCTCTGACTACGCCAATAAGATCAAACAGAGAGAGATTGAGAGTTCGCGTGGCGTCTAAATACTTTCGAATTCGATTAAATGACGCCAATGCGCTGTATGCAAATCACAAACGCACAGGGGCAATTCGAATATTCATTTTGCAATTGAAGGTTTCATGGCTGTGCTTCATATGAACGAGACAGTCCAAACCGCTTAACTCGACATCCGCGGTCTTAGATCCACATTTAGATATGAAACGATTTATGTAAATACGACGAATTTAGATAAACATTTAATTACATTAACATGTACGTTACAGGTGTATATCAATAATAGCGATTTCTCTGAGCGCTACATTAAAACTGCTTCAAGCATACAGAATCGCCTGCAAAAGACTCCGAACGGCCCTGAGAACCATAAATACCTCTCTGCGGGAGTTCGAGCAACAGCGCACAATGTCTGCGACCGACACCAATCCGAATCACTTCGAACGAACGTTGGCAAGATTCAACAAATCTGCCGGTAGTTTGTGCACAACAATGGCGGTTGACCGCGCTCGACTGTTAGAATTATTGATTGGGCAATAGGAACGATCCGGGGCAGCTGCTCGTAACAATTACACGGATATAACGCGGCAGCTTTCCTCTCTCACTATACTTACCAGTCGCGAAATTCACAGCCCGAAGTGGCCGAAGAATTATGCCGGTGCACCGACACCGACTGATTTTACGATGCACGGTGAGGTCGTATCTAGCACGTCGCCGCCTTATTTTACGATGCTGCCCTCTTAACGCCTCCTTAGGCCGAAGATCACGAACACACGGGCGTGAAACACGCTCGTATCTACACAGGGAAGAGCGTCCTTACACATAACCTGACCTGTGTATATAACTCGTCGTTACACATCCTCGTACCGTACTTCACTCTGTTTAGGGCATACACGCACGTCGTTTCCCACTTTCTCGCTTCTACTCTTACGGCAACGCGCGCACGCACTTACTCTCTTTCTGCCCTTTTCCATAGAATTCAACCCTCTCTCTCTCTCAATTTTAATTTCTTTCCACCCCGTCGCTGCCGTGCTGCAGAAAGTGCGCTTGTATAGTGACAGCTCACAGATATGCAGGTAAGTTCATACATACATACATACCTACGTTTGTTCCCACATTTACCGATATTCCGACGCATCGTCCGTAAGCAATGATTTTGCATTATACGTGTAACGTTAAAAGGCCGTATGACTAGGAGGAACGAATGTCACGTTAACCGCAACGTTATTGCGTTCACCGTGTGCAGGCGTATGCGTTACGCCGATTACGCGCACAACGGTGCTCTCTCGCCTCTCTGACCGGCCGGCCCTCGCACTTTTGCGCTGATCGCGGGCAACAACGTGAGTGTGCATGTTCGTGTGCAATAGCGCGAGAGTGTCATGTAAGCGCACACGGAGGTTGGGTGTCGGATTGCCGCAGTCGTTTCAAGCGGCGAGGTGTGGCGCAAGATGCAGGTAAACTCAACAGCGAGAGGGATGCGAAAAAGCCTGTGCACGAGTCTACACATCATTCTTGATGTACTGTTCCGAGTGTCGACGGACAGACAGGTAGACTCGCATCAAATCGGGGACGGCCGAAAAAGGACTCATCTTCCGAATCGGCGCTAAGAATAGATTGACATTTTCTCGCGTTTAGGAAGTAATAGATTTTGAAGCCTGCTTTCATCGACGATGGTTGCGATATTGTTAGGGTAGATGAAAATATATTCGAACTGTGAAACAAATGAGTATGCTAGATAAATTCATGAATTGCTGCTATGCATAACATATGGGTCTATTAATATTTCAAATTAGGATTTCAGTATGGGCGATAATCTTGATCGACTAAACTTGAATCAAATGCATTGGTGATAAGCCTGTCATGCCTATATCATAAAGAGTAGTGGCAATAAATGCAATTGAACGCTCACTACTCCTTGAATGCTTAAATTATATACACAGTTAGCACATTGTTAATGTTTGAGATTGGTGTGTACTTAGCCTTATTTAGTTATTATTGGGACTAGCTGTAAAAAGCAGAATTCTAATTACTGCCAGATCATATAGATTCGTTCTAACAGCTGAGTAACGTAGCCTTTGAGCCCATGAAATCTTTAATCATAAAGCAAGGCGTGGCGTAAAATGTCATGATTGAACTTGTAGAGCAAGGGGAATGCCATGAGATCGCGTACAAATATATATTCCTTGACACACTGTGCGATACGTTGACAGATAGACAGGTAGATTTATGTCGAATCGAATATGACGGAAATGAATATCACGGCGTGGCATGAAATATATTGCTACCAATTTAGTAGAGAATGGCACCCTACTAACGGCGCGTGCGTTAGCGAAAAATATTAGTCGCCGAAATAAGCAATTCAACGTACTTTCCTTTAAACTGAAAGCTACGGTTAGCGTGGAAACATCAAATTCCCTAAAGTAACATTACAAATTATATTCTAACCGTCTAATACACGATCTAACATAGGTAGCTTACAACAATTGCTGCGCAATAGGGTTCGATCAATCATACGCGACAAACAAAAATGCGGGTAATGTCAGCCGTGCGAAAGACCGAAATCAGATAAAAACGGGAGTCAAAGCATCAGGTAAAAATCAGAAGCAACGCAGTACGCCGTATTAAATGTTCCGTTCCCCCTGTTGAGCAAATGAGTAATAACGCAAGATTTTAAAGGAAGGCAGAGGTGAACGGTAGAAGGAAGAGGAAGCGGGAGAGAGGGAGAGGTGCAATGGCCCGGGGTCCAAGAACAATGATCGACTACCTCGCCGAATTTTACGACGTATCCCCTTTCTTCACGGCTGCTTGAGCCCCCTGCGTGTTGACCACCTTGACGGATGAGCGCGTTATGCATAACGAATGCTATGGACATTCTCCTATCACGCTGGAACTGTTTGGCTTACAGCGCACCAGAGGATAAGGCGCGAGTAATGATAACTGACAGCCTGAACTACATTTTCATAATGTAAATAATTGGGAAACAACAATCGTATGTAATGCAATACGTCCGATCGTATTGCGGATGATGACCAGAGCATTTTTTGATTGGTACTTGACGAATGTTTGTGGAAATAGACAATAGAGACGTAGTGCTCAATCCTCTCCCAACTCTTGAAAATCGTGAAATGTGCGGAAGAAGTAGACGCACGATACATACGATACGGCTCAGATGTTGCGCACAGATTGACGGAACGCCTCGACGAGGTATATTACATCGGTGCCATGTCAAGGGCGATATTACAAGAGCACACCTAGTCAATGAGGGCTACCGTGCAGTGGTATCCGTATCAGAGATCTGAAATCGAGGCGATCCCCTCTGACGGGCCCGGGAAAGTAATTAAAGAATTAATTAAACGGAGGCTTACTCAGCTAAGTTCAGCCATCGATCAAGGCTAACCATAGCGGGCTCTTGTTGGCGCTGACAAAAAACACCGCTACCGAAATCATAGGGACTCCATTGTAGACCTCTTCTCTCGTCCTTCCCTTTCTTATTCTCGCCCGCTCGCTGGCCCTAGACAGCATCTCGCGAACGAGGATCGGGAGAAAGACGAAGCAAGAAAGGAAAAGACGGAGGTTGTTCTTAAAACGATGCTCCCGATCGGCGAAAGGAGAGAATGAGAAAGAGAAAGAGAGAGGGGAAGGGGAAAAAGAGAAGAGGAGAAGGAGGAATGCAGCTCGCGTGCTCCATCCCTGTCGTTACAAATTAGAGTAAAAATCATGAAGGAGGATCGTGGCAAATAACTTGCGCAGCGGGAGGGTTCCGAGAGGGCCAAGGAGCGAACAATGCCTTCATCTCCTCCTCCTGCAGCCTCCTTTGCCGCTCTTTCCTTCTCCGACCGACTCTCCGTCTCTCCTCCTTCGTACCGCTCCTGTCCACGTTCTCTCGACTAACAATGACCAACCAAGCTTAAAGAGAGAGAGAGAGAGAGAGTGAGTGAGACTGGCCACTGCACACAATCAACGTTTGGCATATAACCGACTATCACTGTCTACTACCTTGCTTGTCTCGCTTTCCTGCCTGCCGTGCTCGTTGCTACCGTTTCCTCTTTCGCCTCGAACCGCCGTGTCGACATGTATCGGCGTGTCGATAAGTCCATACCCGAGATTCCGGCTCAAGAAACACAAAAGTTTAAAGACCAGACTGACCAGTAGGGGCTCTTGACAGCTTCTCACTTCGTTTAGTATAGTCACGTTAGCCACTACCACTGTCACCTTCCGCCGTTAATAACGCTAGACCGCGTCTCGTTAGATCACGCTCGTACGATTCACGATATTTCGCCGCAAAGCCCTCCGCTTCTAGTAACAACGAGAGCTATCTGACAGTGTGTGCCAATTTTGCGAAAGAAGCAGTGTGTACTTAAAGTACAGAGCGCTGAGGATATTTTTGGCAATGTATTATATCTGGAACGACATACCTAGAATGCAGAACAAAGCTCGCCGGGCATGTTTGAGAAACGGAACACACATCCGTTTGAGCGAGCCAAGATTCATTAACTTGCGCGTGTAGCATACGAAACTGTTACCTAGGCAATGAATAAACGCACTCGGCGCGGCGTTAAAACGCGCAATTGTGGAGAGCTGGGCCGGACAGTGAGCAGCGTGCACACTGCGCAGTGCGCAGGTCGTCGGTGAGCGCGCTAGCGTGGCGAACGGCTTGGCGAACGGCTTGGCGAACAAATTGGGCGAGGCGTACGGATCTGACCGGTAGCACCCGACAGCTTCTCACTTCGGGGCTCGATCGCTCCCGATGCTCTGACGAGGCGAGGCGAAAGCCCGTCGGCCATTAATAATTGTTCGTAATAATGGGCAAGGTAACTGGGAGGGTGGAACGGAAGGGGCGGAGGGGTGGTGGCGGATGGGAAAAAGAACCACGAAGCGGGTAACGAGCCTGACCGATTCTCGGCGTTGTTGGTGTCGATCTTACCCGGAGGCCACCCCCGCTGCGTTCCTAATAAACCCACTTGCCGGTGAGATAATGGATCCACAGTGACTCTACAACTCTCCCGAGAGGAAAGTACGGCGAATGGAGAGGCGCGAGGAAGAGAGACGGATCGAGATGGTCGCGGACGGGCGGAGGGGGGGCGGAACGGTGAACACCTTAGATCAGCGTTACTCAAAGCGGTGGTCCACGGACGAGCATCGGTCAGAAACCGTGCGGAATACTTTCGCAATCCGCGGCGTGCGTTCGTAGAGAAGCGAATGTTGGTATATGCGTACACGATTCACCGCTATTAAGTTTTAGTAGCTAGTGCTTTAGTGCCATTCTTATATGTCAATTTTTGGATCCAATTTCACTGCAAGTTGCACGTAGAGGCAGGAAGGCAGAAGCTAAAAGACATATCGGTTGTTTGCGAGTTTAAAATTGAAATAGTTTGAGAAGCGCTGCCTCAGATATCGCGCTCTCTGTTACGGTCGATCTTCGCGTACAGGTACGCTCGCTACTGCTGGCGCGATGGAAGCATCTCGTCGTTTGTTTGAATCGATTTGCCGAATATGATTTTTCTCATGCGCCATGGATTAGCTTATATCAGAGCGTCATCGTACACTGCCTTCGCGTTATTCATATTCTCTTCTTCGTTGGGACTTGCGTATTGGATTGATTTGGTGAATTTTGTGTAAGTGGAAGTGCTATAATTAATTCGATTTAATTTATATTTAAACTGCGAGCTGCAACATTATCGTGTCATATTGCATAGCGGCAGATCAAATGAAAACACTTTGTCATTGATTTACAGTTACTAACAATAAATCGTAAGCTTTTGATATTAATCGCGGCAGCAGCTACTCTCTACGGCCAGTAATGATTAGAACTGAATTTAGCTGACTCGGCATGTTTGTGATCGACCCTCGTGTGGCTCGGTCTCTAATAGCCAGTTACTTTGTGCCATGGTATAATTAGATCGTTTTCCGATCCTTGACTCTGAAAAGCTTCAATTTTCTCTTCGACTCTATCTCTTAACTTCCAACACCGTCCAGGTCAAATTGGTAACGGGATTGTACGCATTGTTTTAATTCACGTTTGTCCCCCGTATCTTGAAAATATTATAATGATCGTTAATGCGGAAATAATCACGGTGTGTGCTCCAGGGTCTTTAGCATTTCCAAGTAGATGGTCGTTAGAATGCAAGCTAGCCTATTTAAAAATAACACAATCGATAAAGTTACCGTACCTAAGTACACGAATACGTAGAATATTGAATCGTTCCAGCTACTACTTCTTCGTTCAAGTTTGACATCTAATTGTATACATAGTACATTTCTCCGAAATGTATACAGCATGGGTAGAAAGTTACGCGTCTATTTTTTAAATTTGAGATGATAGTTTGATGAAAATCAAGTTGGCAGCTATTAAATTCACGCGATTATAAAGCACAAACATGTAATGAAAACACGACAGACAAGCGTCATAGTCACATTGAGTGCCCCTGCCTTCAGCCATTTAAATGGCCTTTGCCGCGAGGTTCATCTTCTTGACGTTTCGCATGAGGTGCCGCAGCGTTATTTAAAGGAAACTTCCAATTCGCGTCACGAACACGATTGCGGTAATCCATCGAGCGTATATATGACGGCAATCAGTCAGCTGGCAAGGGCTCGCGGTAGATCGCATCGTCGTATGTCGTCCCGTGTGAGGGATCGCTCCGATTTGCATCCCTCGTGCGACGAATAATGCATAAGAACCGACAAACGGAATCTGTTCGAATCTTGGGGCGACAATATCGGCCTAATCGCTCGATCCTTCCGCACTGGAATTATGTGCTTCGCTCGCTCAAATTTCTACTGGCCCCGTGTAAGAACGTTACTCGCCATATCTCTCAGTCAACTAATTGTTGAAATATATTCATTTATTATAATAAATTTGTCCCACGGATAAGACCTATCGATAAGGCTCGAAATTCTTTATATAATCAATTTTCTTCTCAGTAACACGAAATTCTACGACTCAACTGCTTTATCTATAGAACAGACTGTGTTTGACGAAAAAAATGCGAAGCACGAAAATTGACCAGAAGAACGTTGCTCCTTGCTCCCTTGTTTTCTTCAATAGGTTTTCAAAAAGAACCGCCGCGCCGTGCCGGTCGCCGAAGAGCCGAAGCTGCACGTGGCATTTCCTAATTTCCCATTTGTTCTGTAATGTCTGTTCAAAACTGTGAAGCCTCGGCACAGGATACCTCTAAAGGCTCTATAATTAAGGTACGACACAATGTATTCTTTTCACCTATTGTTAGCGGAGGCGCAAGACACCCGGAGAAAGTGCGAGCTCTGCCTCGCGCGGGCAGCGGGCGCAGGCTGCAAAGAAATAATGTTTTGTCACGATGCAAATGACTGTGGTCGACGCAGTCAGCAAACTGTCTAACTGCCGAACACGGCTACCGTTTTTAAAACGGCATCGCATATTTCGCACAAAAGCGGGCCTGTTCGTGAACCACGAAAATGACTGCGTTCAAGTAAGCGACCCCGTTAAAGACAATATATTGTACTCTACACGAACGCTATATTGGAAATTGTTACCACCGTGAGCGGCATACGTTAACTGCCGTTTTTTATTTCATAGACCAAGGCCAACGATCAAGCGTTTCAAAAGATATGGTATATTCAAACGTTTTGCTACGTAACGGCAGCATTGATTTCTTATAAGAATTTTCCGGGCAATCGCTCGTCTATCGTCCGATGCAGTAAAACGCAGTTTCCGCGCGGAAAATGAGGATCGCGCGCTCGGGCGATCGTAAACTGAACAGTCCGAGGATCACGTGGTCTGAAAGTTTTAACCGTCAAAGTAGGCAGACTTGAACGCAGATAAACAGGGCGCGTTAAACTTTACGCAAATCCATTAAAGCTTTATTCGAACGTAAATCGGCGCTAACGATCTGTCGCAGGTGGGGAAAATGATGTCTTCCACTGGCGAGGAAGCGGCACTTGAGCGTGCCCTTTCTAAATTCACTCGGAACGGACAATAGTTGTACGATTCGTCAACGATGCCGCGATAAATCTCGCCGCAGGTAAAAGCAAGGATCTCAAGAGGAACACGAATAATTCGAAGGCAGCGATGTTATCGTTGTTATTACATGGCCGGCACTGTCAATCGACGCTGAAGAATTTGCTCCCATGCCTATCGATTCAATTAAAATGTCATTTCACTAGCGTTTCTTATATTAGGGCTAATTAAATTCAATGAAGATATCGTTGCGGAATACGATACGTTTATGGTTATCGGTTATTTCGTTCAATTCAATTGAATTCATACGAGTTCCGGTGTTGATACAAGATACCGAAATGATCGCGTTTATTGGAACTTTAAATGGCGTGAAATGTGCGGGGGAGGACAGTAAAACAATTTATCCACTGTCGACAATCTCTACCCGAGACAGCCATGGAGGAATTTGTTAGAGAAGAATTCGACATTCCAAGGCTAGGCGTATCGCCAGGAGTTGTGCGGCGATAGTCGGGGCAGGACGATGTCGTCTAATTGATCACAAATACAAAAGAGTCGATCGAGACCCGCCGGAACGGGTGTATGCATGTCGCCTCAGTCACTTCTATAAACATGCTAATGGCGGTTCCCGATAATAAGTTAGTGGTCGGATAGTCTCCGTCGCTCACGCGCAAGCGAGTCCGCGCGTAAACACACGCCGTGGATGCGAGAGTATGGTGGAGAAGGGTCGGAGAGAGGATGGGAGAGAGTGTGCGCGAAAGAAGAAGGAGCGAAGGGGGTTGGGCGGGGTGGGGAGAGGGAGTGAGAAAGAGAGAAAGAGAGAAAGGGGGGGCCTGGTCAGACCACGAGAGCGTGCTTTACACGCTGATGCGTCGGAACATGTCGAGTTGGAGAAGCAGAAGGAGGAGATGGAGGTGGTGGTGGAGGAGTTGGAGGAAGTGGGACATAAGGAGGAGGAGGCGAAGAGGCTGAAGGGGAGAGCAAGGGAGAAGGGTTAGTAGCTCTTGTAACGCTATCGACCCTGTCGCTGTACATCACGTCGACACCATCCTAGTCGGCTCATTTCAGCCCGCGAGAGTAGTAGGAGTTGGCTTCTGCGCCATTACTTCGCTTGCCGGCCCTACGTGCACATGCACATGGCTACGTACAGAGGCGTGTAGCGGGCTCACCCATACGTGCACGCTCTTCAACACGCCAACGTCGGGGGCGCACACCAACGCGCCTACACTACTGGTCATGCCTTCTGCGTGAACAAACCACGTACACGCAGGTTGCATGCGAGGTAGGAGAGGGGGGGAATCGGTGGGGGAGGGGAATGTGTATTATGCCCTGGGAGCATACTCCATCGAAGACAAGAAACTGATTACGAGGAGTAAAGCTGTACGCGGCGACGAGTAATTTATAAGAGAGGATTTGCCGCTGAAATGAGCGCTGTTACATCAGTGTAATGTAAGATTCCCCGGCGCGAGGCGTTAATAAGACAAGAGGATGTGGCAATTAATATGGCTTCCAGTGGGAGCTGCGTCGGACATATGACACGGTCGTGTAAACGATATACGTGACTAGTTCGTGAAGACGGGAGAGATTCATATTGGCCGTTTCCAATGATTCGGATATTGTCTGTGAGAGAATGTAACCGAATTTGACGCGGTAGGCGCCGTTCAATTAACAATAAGTAGTAATGCGAATGTGCGCGAAATGCCGCGGCCGATACACGCGAATTTTCCGATAAGATGAGAAAATCGATGGTATAGAGAGGCTATAGAGGAAGGGGCCGGTTGAGTGTCGATGCAAACGCTGCCACATCGGTTTATGATTTACAGTCACGAACTCTTGCTGGGATATGAAAGGTAAGCGGTACCTACGAGAGAAAATCCGTCCTAAGATGAACATTCTAATGTCGGCTGCGCAATCGAACGCTGCGTAGCATTGATAGAGTCGTTGAAACAGCACAAAAGATGTGTGACATGTAGAATGTAAGGTGACCGCGGAAATATTGAGTTGTGCGGTACGAAGCGATTATAAGATTAATAAAGCTTCCGATGCGAGCTGTGCTGCAGACGGAACATGGTCAGACAAACAAGAAACTTATTAAAATTATGCTAATAAGAAGTAACGTCATGCCGAAATGCGGATTACCGCTTCGGAGAAATACGATGTGTCCGAGAATGGGAGACTTCAGTGATTAGCGTGACATTCAGTATTTTTAGTTCTCTACCGTGCAGCAAGGGATATAAGGAATAAAGGGAAGAAATGGAATTACTGTGAGAGAGATAAATGAGAGCAATGATATGGAAGAGGGGCAGAAGAGCGGGCAGAAGGAATAGAAAATGAATCGGAGAAAGAGAATTTGGACGCGGTCGTAGTGCTCCAATCTCTTGCCACTATCCGGTCAGAATGTCCTCCTCTTCGGTCGACGTCAGTCCCGTCGCGGGTTAAACGTGGCCCAGTGGAAACGTGCGAGAACGTCTGTTTCGCCGTGGATATCTCCCGGCCATTTTCGTTTAATTGATCGTCCCGAAGCGTTGGCGCGTATATGTGTCCCATGGATCGGGAGCGATACCGGGACGGCGGTTTCAATGGGCAGTGGACGAGCCAATTAGCTCCGTCCCAATGCTCAGGTACACTCTTTGCCTCTCTGTCCCCCTTAAGCCACCCCTTATCCTTAATCCCGCACACTTTTTCCTGTTTCTGCTTTTTTCCATTTCACTGTCTTTCTCTCGGCGATTCCCGGCCTATATGTGACCTGGAAGGGCTGGAAGGCTTCCGGGCTGAAGGCTGAAGCGGGACATTACGGGCCCCTCTCTCTCTCTCTCTCTACTACGGACGGAACACAGAAACCGTGGTCCTATCTTATCCGCGGCGAAGTTTATAGCCCGGTCGACTCTAATTGGGCGAGAAATCATCGGGCACTCCTTTTCTCCGTCCGTACGTTCAAAAACGACGCTCACTAATTCACGATTTCTCGCGCGTATTATTGCCGCGCCTTTCCCTACCGAATCTCTCGTTTCGAGTAGTAGCAGCCTCCTCCCGTGAGAATTTCGTCCCACCGACGAAAACGTGCACAAGTAGATGCGTACTTACGCGACGATCTGCAGAGTCAAGCATAAGCCATGAATAACGAAAGGAAGCGCACCTGGTAGCGTTAGTTTGAATGTTTATCGACGCTTACAGGCGATCATCGAGCATGCTCTGCATCTTCATCAGCCTCTGGAGCGGGTCCGCCTATATACCGATCCCTTGTTACGGATCATTGTTCCTCCGATCGTTGACTGGCAATTACTTTCTGCCGTCAATTACCGCTGGTTCCGTCGTGTCCTTTTCGACGCCCTCGTCACGAGGCGCGCTGACAAATAGGGCTTCGAGCAAAGCGGGAACGAAGTAAGAGAGCGAGAGACAGATAGAGAAAGATAGTTAGGCGGGGCGAGGGGAGGAGAGGGAAAGACAGACGCGTGCGATTTACCGGGCACGAAAAGGTGCGCTCACTCGGCAGGCAATATCTCATTGAGTAAAGGAGGAGGTGACTTTAACGTTGGCCCCTCACTCTTCCCATGAGCAATCGCGGCTGAGACGGGCTCGACGTGCTCGGTAAGAGTAAGATCGTTAATCTTACCGCACCGATCGGTCCCAGATAGTAATTGTTACGTTCTCGTTTCTCGTGGCTGACTGCTTGAATGTGTCCGACCATCCTCCTTCGCCCCTCTCTCCTTCTCTCTTCGTTTCTCGCTCAAATCTCAAGCCCGTCTCGCTCGCTCATTTGCTCGCTCCTTCTCTCACCCTATTTCTCATTCGTGCGTGTGCTCGGCTGCCTGTTCGACGCTCATTCTTTCTTTTACGGTGGGAGTGCCGACCGCTCACCCACCACCGGTGTTAATGCCTTTGGCAAGTTTGTTCGCATTACAATACCGCCGATCTGTTTTTTCTCGCTTGGCTACACGTCCACATTCATACGCCTCTCTCTCTCTCTCTCTCTCTCTCTCTCTCTCTCTTGTCGCCCCTACGCACACGCTCAAGCATTCTCAGGGATACACTTTCGCTCTTTTCCTTTTGCCAACTTACAGACTCATTCACCTTCTCTATCTCTCTTTCTTTCGCACTTCTGCCGAGCACACGCATGCCTCGCCTCCTCTCCTCATCCTCGGTCCTACCGCGCGCAGCGTGGATATCCCGATTCGAGCGCGAGCGTGGCCATAAATTTGGTAGTCGCGCTAACCGTTGACGGGGACCACGATATCCGAAATGCTGGCGGATCCGGTGTTTTCGTGCTCTCCGCCGCTCGATTTGCCTTAAACCGAGAGAGTGTCGCTCGAGAGCGAAACCAGTTTCGCGGCAGATTCCTTATTTGCGAGCCCGACGAAACCGTAGATTCGAGTTAATCGTCGATGAGCCCTTCTCGTCGCGCGCTTTTTCCCACTTTGCGCGCCCGAGAGACATCGAATATAAGCGCACCAAGTGGCCCCGGCGCAGAGCAGTGCGTCCATCGTCCGGATCATTGCATTTACGGCTCACCGAAAAATCATTTCAACCAAGGACTTGTCCGGACGATCCTCACACCCGAATCGTGGTCGCGCTATATCGCATACCGCTTTATGGATTGGTGCAAGAACACTCTCCGGCGTAATGGGTATTTACATGAAAATTCATTTAAATAAGAATTCATTTTAACAGAGTTCGTTACAGGATTCATATCTTCCTTGTGTGCCGTGGACGGCACGAGCGCGGCACCTAGCAAGTACATTCTCTCTCTAATCTAGCGATTCACCGGGACTAGTTCCGAGCGAGCTCTGACAAACACGTGCTTCTTACTCACGGTCCGAGACAACTTATACACTCGGTCTTCT
The DNA here is from genome assembly GCA_963942575.1 of Priocnemis perturbator. NCBI lineage: Eukaryota > Metazoa > Arthropoda > Insecta > Hymenoptera > Pompilidae > Priocnemis > Priocnemis perturbator. Next base: position 7,553,863 of record OZ012645.1, on the reverse strand, counting down.
CGTTGGTTCTCAGGTAGTAGGCTGGTCGGAGAAGAGTGATAAAACAAAACAAACAAAAAAAAAAAACAAGTACGTGGAGAATATGAGGCGCTCGCCTGACGATCGCGATACGTATCGGTGAAGCAATTAATTATCTACCTAATCCTCGGTAGTCCATTCAACAATAATATTATAGCGACACTGATGACATTGCATTTTAATATTACACAGCGATACTCATAGTACTTATTCGTAATCGTTATCATACTAAATCGATTCGTAATTGTAGTAAGTAGCTTCGTATGTACTAGAGGCACTAGCTAGTAGAAGACCGATGCCGGACAGAGTCCGACGTTGAAGAGAAAGTACAAGGTATGAAATAGGTAATATTCCGCTGTCCCGATGGCCATAACGCACAACGATGTGTTTCGTTGCCCCGAACGGTTGCACACGCTGATTCACCCGCCGACAGTCTTCGCCATCCTGCACCGATTACCAGAAACGTTCACGTGTTCCACGATTTCAGCATCTTCTGCGCTGGGCGTGATTGATGTGATCGATCGTAAACGGTTCACAAAAATGTGATGAACAGATTAGGCGAACAGAGTCCAACCTTCTAGATAACAACGCGGACATCATTAGTTTCGTAACGTCCAGACATTTTGTTTATTAATAAGGTAGTGGAGTACGGTACACTTTTTTGTGCAAACCTTGAACATACATCTTTACGATTTGTATTAACATAAGGTCATGAGTTTCGTTTGTCAGGGGAAAGAAGTCACTTCTAAATTCAGCTTCGTTGGAACGCTGGCAATTGGCCAAATGGTCTACAGTTATCTATCAACAGCTGGAAAAAACTTTCCTCGAATGTCGCTCAATTCTGGCATGCACAAATTCGATCGTACCTAAGCACGTAATCCGCACAACCATCTCTCCCGAAGTTACTGCTTTAAATAGGCCTAGCGCGTAAGTGTTTGTTCCAATCTCCTAACGACGATTCGACGGTGTCCTGGTCGATTCAACGGTCGTGCTTGGTCAACTCGAGAGGCTGCTGATCGGTCCAATGATCCCGCCAGGCGAGCGGCGGCGACGACGGGACATCCTGATCGGAGTCCTGCACGTCGATCTCCTCGTCTTCGTCGTCCTCCTCGGTCGGCTCAAAGTCTATCCTCCGATCTGACCCGGAGCCCAGACTGCCGTGCCTCCGCTCGTACGCGGGACTGGTCGGTCGCTCGAGCTCCGGCGACGCCGCCGACGTCTCGCCGACCAGCTGGCTAATCATTCGGAAGGCGCTCGGTTTCCTCTCTGGCTGTCGCCTGGCGATCGCCTCGACCCTCTCGATCCGCTCGGCTGCCTCTCTCGAAGAGACAGAGGAGGCTGTGACAACGGCGCGGAACGCACTACTTTCGCCGCCCATGCCGCCGATGGAGCAGCTTGACGTACGGCCGATTTCCATAGCAGACGCGGAGTGCGGCTGCGGTTGCTGCTGCGACTGCTGTTGCTGTTGCGGCGGCGGCAGCGGCGGCGGCGGTAGCGGCGGCGGTGGTGGTGGTGGTGGCGGTGGTGGCGGCGGCGGCGGCGGCGGCGGGGGCGGCGGCGAGCGCTTTAAGAGGTTCATTCGCTGATGACGACGCCACTTTGCCCGTCTGTTGGAAAACCAAACCTAAGAGTCACGAGTTAGGTCGTTAGAAGGCTCGTGATCAAGTGTGTGTGCGCGCGGGCGCGCGCGCGCGTGACCGGCCGCAGCCGCGGCCGCGGCCGAGCGAAGGGCAGAGCACGCGGCGATCCCTCCGCCGATCTTAATCTGGCCGATTTGTCCTCACCTGAACACGAGCCTCCGAGAGGGAGGTCTTCGAGGCTAGACGCTCGCGCGTCGATACGCACGGATAGTGCGACCTCTCGAACTCCTTCTCGAGCTCCTCCAGCTGTTCCGGGCTGAAGGTCGTGCGGTTCCGCCGGAACTTTGGCTGCTCGGAACCATCCAGGCTGCCGTCGTCTCCGTCACCGTCTAAGCACGAATATCATTCATCTTTTCGACTGGCCGCATAAATCTCCAATTCCTACATTTCAAGCTACGACAAATGCCTACTCCGTCTTTATCCACCAACAGCACTGACTCGCGTACAACGAATGTAATCGAAATTTAATCAAGCCCCAATCAAAGTCGCGCGTGCAACCCTTACGTATCTCCTTCGAGATCTGGTTGGCCCATTTTCCAGACGTCACCCATTCATTACGACCGTTATTCACCGTAAGTACAGCCAAAACAGGCCAACCGTGAAACGTTGACATATAGCGTAACCAATTACCGTATAGACCAAAAAACGGAATATGCCTAGATCATGCCTGATCTCACGGAATTGGGAGCACTTCCCACCGCTCTCTAGCGTGCAGGTATGTAAAGTTGACAAGAGTAGCATGCTTCTCTTTGGTCTACGCAGTATATGGCCAAGCTATAGCGCTCGGTCCACGGTCGTCGCGTGGTCGAAAAGAAGCGCGGTACGCTCGTGCGTGTTCGTTCACCTTGCAGGTATCCTCTCGCGATAGCGTCGGCGGCGTGAAGTGCGTGATCGGCAGTGCCCGCTGCGGATGCAGATGCAGCGGCGGCCGCTGCGGCAGCGGCTCCGGGACTTAAAGAGGGTGGCAGCAAAAGGGCCGACGCTGCACCGGAAATGCCGGTGGCCAGCGGAGGCAGCATCCAGGGGTGACCCGCGGCGCCCGGCGTCGGCCAGCCGGTCGGCAAATGATGACTCGTCGTCGGGTGCTGATGAGCCGAGTTGAAGTACGGATGTGGCCCGGCCGCGTATAATCCATACCCCGCGGCTCGTGCGAACTCCGCGGCAGCGCGCTCCGCCGCGCGATTTCGCAGAATTCGATTTATGCTGCTCACCGACGGAGCGGTCGCGTTACTACACACGCCTGGAAAACACAAGCATTTGCCTCTTCGTCAGTCGTCGATGTTGCAACTTTTCGCAGCTTCGGTGTTGTCACGAGAAGCTAGTATGTACTTGCATAGAATTTTCTCAAACAGATTTTATACTCTTTCTAGAGGCATAACTACGTAATCAGAGGTGAATCTTTGCTTTATTATTATGACACAAATCACTCTCTATGCTCTGCCATCCTTTTCTTGTCAACGCATGAAATCGCAAATTATTTCGCACCTACACATTATCGTTCGTCCGTGAAAGCTCTAAACAATGCAGCTCTATTCGCGTTGCTCGTCGTTTGTCAACCGTGTCATTTTCATTTTCATCATGGCATTAGCTGTCACGAAATGTTCGCAGCTAACTGCCGCAACATAATACATGTCCCGGTCAATAGGCAAAATTGTACGGGAGAAGTGGACTGTCAGTCTAGGGGCAAGTAATTACATATAGAGTATAGACAGAACCTTGTAACTTTATTTCAATGCAAGGGTTATTGAATGGGGTGGTTAATTGATGAGCAAGAGAATATTGATGTCCATGTGAAGTGAATGTGCTGTACGTACGTTGTGAATTGGGGTACAATCTGCAATTCTGCAATAATTAGCCAACTTTACGAGATACGCACAGATGTGTTTACCAAGCATTCGGCAGGTTACAATAATAAGAATGTAGTTCACGAAGTATGTAGTATTTCTAAAAACCTGCTGAACTGTGAAATTTGAAACAACGCTAGTAAATTCAATAGTAAGAAAATGTCATGTCAACACAGGTTCGTAGAATTCGCGTAACACAACAAAATCTGGAATAACATTCCGTTTCATGGAATGTTACAGAGCATATGGGGAGAAATCTTTCTCATTGCCTTACCTTCGGAAATGAGCCTCTCTCGGATTTCCCATGCAAAAATGGTCGGGTTCTCTCTCTTGTATTGCTCGATCTTGGCAACGACCGCTGGCGTGGCCACCTTCGGTTTGCTACCGCCAATCAGGCCAGGTGGACGTAAAGTACCTGAAACAGAGAATAAAGTCGGCATGAAGGACGCGGTGCGTTAACAAAGTCGAAGCCCTCCTCCGATCAAATTGGTCAGAGGCGACTGGAGCAAGACCCATTTATTTTCTCTTCTTTTAATACAGGTGTGAAGCGACTGGGACGTTGGAAAGTTCGAATGACGCTCGATAAAATTGCCGGGAACCACGCGATGTTCGAATATGTCGATGTACCACGTCGTTGTTCACAAGGCCTAGGCCAACGTAGCGCCAATCGTAATTGGCATTTTTAGAAAATTATTAGGTTGCTCGCTATGCACGTATATAGGGTGAGTCCCGCAACGAGTATCGACTGTACCTGCTCTATTATCAAGTACAGGAGAAAAAAAATGGCGGAAAAAGAAGTTGTGTTGACGATGATAATGTTTCCGAAAGCACAGCTGCACTTGTTCATAAATGAATTTTTCCGTGTATCAAATACGTTATCGTTGCGAACTCGATGATTCGAGGAAAGAAGAGAGAACGCGGCGTTGGATACAGTGAGAGTCGCACGTATCCATTATCAAATCGTTTGCTCGACTGACCCGGAAAATAGTTTCAGGAAATACGCAGGTGAAGGAAAAAAGTCGGTGAAAAAGAAGCTGATCATCGGCGCTCGTTGAGTGAAAATAAAAGAATGTACCCTTTGCTCGGACCGCAAAGAAGCATGTGCTCGCCTCGACATTTGATACTAATCCTACCGTGTCTGGGCGGACCCACGGTGCAGTCATTAGAAGCTTAGCTTACCTAACGCACCGTGATCCAAAAGCGACGCGTGTGCGACGGCGCCGGTGTGCGACAGTCTGCGATAATTGGCGATATCCAAGACGTGACGGGCAAAGGTTGCACACATAAGCGGAACCCGCACGATGCATGTTCGCGCGTGTACGACAAAATCTTTGCAATTTGCTTGCCGCGTGCGCCGCGCCAAGGCGTGACAATGATAATTGGCGGGACAGATTGCATTTTCTATTTTTCTTCATAACGCAAACAGCTTATCATACTGAATTGCATTGATGCACTTTCAGTAAGAGCTTATTAGAGCCTACGGCGATGCGCGGCAGTCTCTGCCATGCGAAATTGCGACCGATAGTGTCGTTCGGATAAAAACAACGAAATGAACGTATTATTAGAAGGCGAGTTGAATGGGTTAAGGGGTGAGGCGTTTCCTCGCGAGAATAATGACATAGGAATCGGCACTCGGGGCCCGCGACGCCGCCGATGGATCTCGGAGCGACGCGACGGCCTCGCGAGCGTCAATACCAGTAACTATAACGGTCACTAATTTTTCCTTGTCAGGGTTCAATCGTTGACGTCCTGTGCATCGGAGCTCGCGGAGAAGACTGCGTCGTGGCGGACTCGCACGCATCACGAGATGCGTTCATGCACGGTCGAAGAAACGTCCGCGAGAAGAGCAAACCTTCGGCGGAGGCCTGACGAGGCTTGGCAAGGTAATGGAAACCAGAGGCGCAGGCAGACTTGAGCAATTATCGGTCGTTACGTACTATTATTAATAACAATAATGACGGCTAAAGCCGGCAGGGTATCGCGTGCGCTCCCACGGGTGAAGTGCGTGCCGGGTATAAACGATGTACCCACCTAATAGGTATCCATGCCTCGAGCAAATTCCTTGCCCGGATCCTCTGTCTCTTTCTCACAATCCCCCTTGTCTCTCTCCTCCTCTCCCCTTTTCTCTCATTTTTGCTACCTCCCTCTACCCTCGCGTTCTCTGCTCGCCACTCGCGTTGCTCGTATTTGCGCGTACACGTGTACACGTGCGTGCCTGTATATATAAAATTTTCGAGAAGGGCCAGCTTAATAAAAGAAACCGCACGAAGCCAATTTTGCCAACTACTTGCTCGCTTCTCGCGAACGCGATGGATGTATGTCAGTTGCGGTTTGCTACCGGGGCGAGCGTGCCTGTTAAGCTGAATGCCCCGGATCAGGCCGATTGAAATTCTTCTCGACATTTTGCAATGAAAATTCCGACAATCGTCGTGGAGGATCAAATGCCGGACATAACGAATGCCTTGGTAAGGCTTGCTCAGAGAAAATTACGTTGATAGTATTTTAATTTGTTGGCTGGTTCCGTCAAAATTAATTCTATCTTGTTCTTCAATTTTTCAAAGATTACAACGAATCATTATCTGCATTACACGTCACGATCTTCTGAATGCGCGTACCTACTTCGAAATTTGCCGCCGCTGGACAGCTCGTCTCCTTCATTCAATGATCGCTTTCAGAGCTTCACGAAAGTTCAAAGTCCTCGTGGCTCATCCTCAAAGACGGCATCTTCGCGTGCCGATCGGACCGCTTTGGAACGATTCGGGTTGCTGAGGAATGTCAGGCGCTCGGCACGAGCTTCGCGTTCTGAAAGATCGTCCCTACTGATCTGCGAACGGATTTTAGTGTATCCTAAGTAGGGTGAGACGATATTTGTCAGAGTAAATGAAGAGAGATACCCCTTGTTCGCTGGCACCTTTTGTTTTGTCAGATCAAACGGAGCGTTCCCAAGCAAAACGACGACGCGTCGTGCACTATAGCATATGTTTCATCTAAACAGAAGCGGTAATCGGGCATAAATGCAAACAGATAAACCACACTAGATACCCGATAATTTTGTCAACATTTACAGCCCTTAAGCAAATACCACAACAGAATTGGCAAACTACAACGTGATGTTATTGATTCAAAAAATCACCAAACTATTGACCTTAATTATAATTCTTTTGAAAACTTGTCCGCTTCGATCGATAGGAAACCTAATAACAATAGGATAGGAGATGTGTGAAGATACGTGAGTAATACACAAGAAGGAAGCTCATATTCCGCGATATCTGTCCCGTCGATCGGTCCGATCCGACGTTCTGGCACTGGCTGCGGAAAGAGACAGGGCGAGAGCGAAGCCGGCGGATTAATTGTTCGCCGCCGTTAAGTAATTGACCGCTCGATTATGGTACATTATATTCACCTCGGGACGCCTAAGGAGTCCGTATCCGGCCGAGATGAAGACATTACCGGCGAGCTGAGAGAGCAGGCCGAACGGTATTTTTACGAGCCGCTCGTAAAGTTAACGAGGACCGAGAGGTAGCCAGAGTCAGCCGTGAAAGAGAGAAACCAAGGCGCGTTCCACCGATGCTCGGTGGCTCGCCTCCATTTTTTATTGCCCGCCGGACGCTCTCTTACCCTCTCTTCCTCCACTTCGAACGAGCCAGGAGCTCCCGCGCGTTACGAGGCATCGCCGAGCTTGCCGATCTCGTTTGGACTTTCCATGAATTTCAGGGCACCTGCATCATGCCTACGTTTTGCGCCTACGTCGTCGGCGACCTCGCACTGACGTTTAGCGTTTGGAGGAGGTGCAACGGCTAACGGGAACCGCTTACGAGTAATTTGCGCGCTTGTGTTCCGGATGCTCGCCGAACGTCGAGCGTCTTGCGCTTCTTTAACCAACATTTTGTCTTACGCGCTCGCGCTCGCTGCCAAGACAATGGACGTTGAAGACATAGGTAGGTGTGTGGGTCATCATTATTATATGGAGAGTTTGAATTGATTAAATCCTGTGAGAAATGTACGAGTTTACAGACTACTCTCTGCACCGATGCCAGGGACTCTTTCTTCTCATCTGTAAACGAAACTGTAACCTTTCGTCGAACAATCAAACGCTATACGCGATTTTACGCTGTCTGCCATATTACCGCAAAATATCGTGGATACTAGTTAACCAGAAATTCTTCCCGTAACAGTGGTTACGCGTTACACGCGCGAGGGGATGTTTCACACTTTACTCAGTCACGTACGCGGCTCTGTGCCTTCTCGTGAAATTACACTCGTAGAATAGTGATTACCATTTTCGCACTCTGGACACTTCTCACGATACCCGTCAGAGAACTCAAATAATACTGTTCGCAATTATCGGAAGATCACGTTAGGCGAGAGGAAATTGTGAAAATAATGCTCGTCGATTAAAGGCCACAGGCCTAGCTTTCCGAGTCTCTTAGCGTAACAGTACAGCACCGATATACCTACTGCCGAGACAGAGCATTAAATTACATATGACACCTTGCATTTGTTAGCAGTGTTTGGTGAGTTTTCCAGCATGCGCCATCGTATCTCTTCTTTCACCCGATCATACGGCACTTCGTCTTGGAGACTCTTGTTTCATTTCCACAATATCACACGTTTACAGGAAATAAAAAAAGTCAGAGTCGGCCCTTCTTTCGACCGCCGTAATACCTGGCGAATAATTCGTGTTCGTTGCGAAGGGCTGAAGTTTAACGCCCGAAAGAAGCGGCTATTATGAGTTAATCTTCGACAGCTAACGAGCCTGGAAGTCTACTGTACCTTCGCAGCGCTCGTTACACTCGCCGTACCTACCATTACACCGTGCGATTTCCCTTCTTTACTCTCCATGGAGCATCAAAGTACTGGCCAGATTAGTATTATGAGGACCACGGTGCTTACGAGCCTTACGCGCTGTCATCATTACTGATTACAAACCACAGCGACAAGGATTTTATTCGTGCGCGGCAGATGAGAGAGTGTAGGACGGGTTAAGCTACCGTATAGATCCGCGGGCAGACCCTTTAATAGATGATTGCCGTCGCTGGTTTTGCTAATTGGCGTTTTCACATGCAATATTTAACATTGACTTAACACTGACACTTGTTTTCCCTATATTTCGCTGTATCTCGAAAATTGCTGCAAATTTCGCATTCCCCATTTTTCGATAGCGTCTTCATTGACGGCACATCAAACGCGTCGACATAAGCCTCGTTCTCGATGAAAATAATTCACGGTACAGAGTTATGAAGCAAGAGCCTCGAGAGCCTATTTTTGCCCTCCCGTGACAACGACGATGATTCGTTTGCTAAAGCCGATTGGGTACGCGCGGCGACACTCACAGCTGCGACGAGTCGCCGCCGTCGAGATCGAGCGAGGTGATGCGCTCGGTGCCACGAAGAACGAACACACCCGACAGATTATACCTTCAAACGAGCGGCGCAAGCTTGTAATTTACACGCGTCGCGTGAAGACAACAACATCGATAATTACGTTATCGAACAATCAACTTGTCCGCTCCCGTTCCATTAGCGACATGGCACGAATATTTGCGCTAGGGCACCTCGGCTTCAGGAAACGTGTCGCGTGAATATCGGACCGATAAGCATCTACTGAAACTTTCGAATCTAGGTATTCGAGTAAAATATGGCAGATTTTCATTTATCTCCTTGACACGACGTCATTATTTTCCGACAATATTATTGCGACTTCAATATAAGACAATAATTTTCATTGGAAATTTCATTCCTACAGACTTGCTACGTAACGATAATTGCACCGACATCGATTACTCGAACTAATGAGCTCGTCGAAAAATCGATAAGATCTTCACCTTATTTAGTAATTAAGCGATTTGATATTCTGAAGTAATTTAGAGCGCAATCTGCGAAATGAATTCCTCGCGACAGGTAATCTGCCAGTTCCGCCTGGGCAGCTGAAAAGCTGCTATATCCCAAGATTACGTCGATTGAAACATAAAGAACGCACGAAATCGCACGGGCACAATTTGCACAAGTGACTCCAAGTGCGAGGCAACAACAGGTTCTATCGAGAACTTACCGAGAAGCTTCGTGACGACCGCACCCTGTTGATTAAGCGACAGCACGTGATTAGCCAGATCGTTGTAATGCCTCAGAGCTCCTAAGCCGTGCGACAGCTCCAGCAAACGCTGACGCGACGTGCCGCCACCGTTGCCGCTTGCGAACGGTCCCGCGGTGCAGTTCTGCAAGCTTACTCCTGAAAGCATATCAACATTTCAGTATCAATAATTGGCTCGTTCAACTTTAACTTATAACATGAACATGAGGTCATTATGAAAGTAGTCTAAGAATTATATTGTCACGCAAATCAACGTGAATCAAAAGGAAAAAAAGGTGAAAAAATGCAATTTATTTTTTACATTTTTTACTCTCTTCACACCACTTTATTTGATCCTGTGTTGCTACAGTTGATCGGTACAGATTTCACCCAGAGCGAACCATCAACTGATTTCTATGGCATACAGGGCTCACCAAGGTCGAATTCATAATTAGGCATAGCTCAATTCCCTTTTTATGCTAAACCTACTGCTGAAAGACCGTTTCCTTCGCGAACAAAGGATACTGTGGAAAGAAAATGTTATTCCACGTTCTCGAAGTACTTTTTTACACGCGCATGTATTCTGTTCATCTCTTCAATTAGTATAATCTTGTCTCTGGGCACATTCTCGGCGTGACGCTCTAAACGACAGGCTGCACGTGTGCACTCACATGACACATAGTACAGCGAGAGAGAATCGAAACGCAACTCGGCCGAGAATCAACAATGCCCGGCGATTATCTCGAAATTAGCGACTTCCTGTCGCTAACGTAATGATACGTGCGCCCTTATTGGATGCTTTTGCGCTAGTGTGTGGTGCAGCGTGCTAATAAACTCCGGTGCGGATTATCGCGATAATTGAGAGACACGTCGAAAAGGCGCGTACACGGCCATAATGTTCAAAGGACACCTCTACTTCAGGCGTTGTCAATGATTCCACTTCTTCATGACGTTAATAGTGCCTTACCTTGAAGATCGGAAATTAATTGGTCTGTGGCACCAATCATCCGCGGTACGCAGGTTTGTATTTATTTAGGTATTTATTCCTTCGTACTTATTCACTGTCTCATTGCCACTGATTCGACGGTTCGTTACAAAACGTTATCAACAGTATCGTATCGTTAACGCATTTTTGTGAAAACCATAAACTTTGTTTATTGGAGACGAATGTGGGAAAAGGAAACTGCCTTGATTGCAAGGATCAAGTATCAACGTACGTACCATGTTTTGTCAATCACGCATTTCAAAACGAAGCACACGAAAACAGCGCAATAAACATGTCACTCGAAACTGTGTGTAGTGTGACCTAAATCTCCATAATTTAGAAGACTTCAAGCGCGCACGTTAAAAAATCTCACGGAGCCAAGTGGTTAATTATAATCCACAATGCACGCTTATGACACGCTTATGACACGCTCAACCGCCGTGTCAAAAGGAGTGTAGGTCGAGAAAAAAGAATCGTCATTATCGTGCGAATTAATTTAAGTTACCCGTGCACCCTAATGTTATCTCCGCGATGGGATCTTCCAGATTGGCCTAAAACCTCGCGAGCATCTGCCGTGTAAATTGACCGGGCCATTAATCGCAAGAGGTGCCAGGAGATCTCCCCGTAATATCTCGAGGGAAGGCCCTTGTCATTTTGCGGCCAAATAATCTTTACGATATTTCTCACACTTAACATGTCGTCAGCGGATCACCGAAATGTTCGGCGTTGACTACCGATGCCTATCTGCGGGGAACGACGTCTTGTATATCCTCGCTCGCCCATTGATCGAAATCGGAAATTAGATTGTCGTCCCTGTAACGCGATTCGTGATGAATACCTACGGAAGCAGAACTATCGAAGGTATCATGATCAATCCGCCGGCAACAATGGAGATGTATGCTAAGCGGCTGAGATCAAGTGTTAAACGGAATATCAGGTTTCGATCGATTGCGTAGATAATCGAAATCTCGAGCTCGACTTTCGTGAAGTGTATCAAAACGGCCACCTACTTCGACGCTAATCAGCGAGAAGTCATTAATACTCTTTTAACCGATCGAACCAAAGAGAACTTGCCCACTATAAGAGAACTTAGGATCAGTGTGATGCACTATGTTTATACATTTCATTTTTATCAATTTTGGAACTACCATACCTTCATTCGCATTTGTATCTTTGATTCTCAGCGAAATTATTGCGACGAATCGGTAAAAGAATTAAACTTCCACAATAAATACTTATACATGAATAATGAACATTGATAGGTACACTTGGCGCTTACATCGCCAATGTCAAAACGATGCTCAACGACACAATCACAGGGTGTTCAATCGTAAAACCACTGACACTGGTAACAGAAAGAGACAGCACTAAAACCATTATACAACTCACACGAAGCGCTGTCGTAAGTAAAACTCACCGCGCTACCTAACCGGACAAAAATGATTCTTTCCACCGAAACGGAGTTCAATGTACTCGCATCTCGGCAGACTACCGATCTTTACGTCACCTCGCCCGATTATCCCGGATGGTAATTTATGATCTGCCGAATGATAATATTCCGAGTCCCGCTCGTATCTGTCAGTTTACACCTACCGGCCGATAAATTTCGCCGTGGCGAATCCGCGAACAAGAATTGATCGCTCGGGGAACATTGAATTCCGAGCGTGAACAGGTCTGTTCGGGTCATTTGTAACGCGTTGTTTCCAGCGTTTACGAGCGGGCTGCGCGCGAATATGCGGTCGTTCGTTTGCATAGCGATCGTTTAATTTGTCCGTTATAGGTAGAGCGAGTTGCTGATCGGCCACCTTCGGCAGCGGCTGATTGCTGCCCGCCACAATTTGTTGCTGCCTCAAACAAGCTGGTTTATCTTTACAGTTGATGGCGCGTACTGGAGGAACGTGTAACGTAAGAATACCCATCGCGGTATATGGTACCTACCTACGTTCGGTGTGTGGACAAAACAAAAAAAACAATATAATGATATGGAGTGCCTGCGTAAAAACTTGACATATATAAATATTGTATAGGAACGCCATGTCTTAAATAACTTAAAATCTTTCACAAAAGAAGCAATCGAGTCATAATTGATTAGTGGATACATACATATTATTCGCGTGCGCGTAGGTATTCTTCGCAATACGATTAACCGTTCATTCCGAAACAATAGTGAACGTTAAGCAGCGACGCAACGCGCAAAATGATAGTGCTGACTTTAGTGTCGAGACACTCGAGACCCTTATTATTGAGAGCTCACGTTTTGAGAAACTGGGAAACGTGGGACGGGCTTAAGTGAAACCCGCAGCGAGGCCTGGCTACCTTGTCCTGTTTCCCTGGATGGTGCATCGACGCACATTCCACGCTCGTTTCGTGTCAAAGCGATCGGAGGTGTCGTGAAAACGAAAGTAGCCGATGCTACGGAAAGAAATGCGTCGCCGTCGTCATTACATCGACACGAAGCCGGGAACCGGTTTTGCACGAGTTCTGGGATGAAGTCGGGTATTTTCGAGGCGGTGCAAAATCGGCGTTGGAAAAGAGCGATTGTCGACGCCGACTGACCGGCGATAACAGCCTCGGAGAGGCTGCAATGACGAATCCATTTTCGCGCGCACCAAGAGATGCTACCCGATATAATACCCTCGATATAATCGAACACTGCACGTTCCGTGGTGCGGCAAAGATGGCGGCGATGCCGGCCACGGAAGCTATCGAGAGATAGGATCATTGGATTTTTATTCTTTAACGACCCCGCTACCTACTTGTAAAGTGTGAAAGCGCCTAAATTGAGCAGCGAATTCAGTATATCAGCAGAGTCAAAGCATCGAAACGTATGTGCTCATTATTGCCTGCATGAAAAGAACATAGGCCAATCGGGCCAATACCTCCGAGTTTAATCCATACCAAAATTATATTATTGCATTCAATGCGAAAGAGCATTCCTTGTAATATAAGTCTACGTTTAAGTTATATCGCAGAGCAGTAAAGTTGCAGTCAAGATCGACAATTAACAGGAACTATAAAACTAACATGTACTGCTCGCATCCGGCAACAAAAAACTGCAAATAGTGTGACACCATTCTTTCAAGCTCGTTAATCTCTACCTCTTACTGGCGGAGCGATCGTTTATTAGATATTACCCATTAATTGCCGATTCGAATCTAAATAATCAGCGTTATCGCGATACCTGACTTCACAATTAAATGAGCAATAAATCAGAGCTCAGCTTGCTGAAACACCGTTGCCGTAATAATTGAAAACAATTTGTTCATCAATGCGTAACTATCTGTAGCGAGATATATGCAGAATATTTTATAATGCACTAGTTCCACACATATTTCGTAGAGTACACAGTTAGAACTTGGAACGATGATGACGAGTGTGCTTAAACAGAAAAGTTTTGTGCTATCGTAATACGCAAGTGCATTAGAAATTTCGTTAGTCAACGTGTCTATGTCAAATACAATACCAACTTTTGCATGTTCGTCATGTTAACTGACAATTGAAACTGCACATATTCTCAATAATTTTATCATAGTTGTTTCTTTCATCGTTTTAAGGAAACACAGAATGAGCAGGAAAAGTCCAAGTTTTGTATCTGTGTTCTTAGAACAACTCAACCGTCCAACACTCTCGACACCTGATAATAAAAATCTGAAGAATCGCAAAGATTAATCAACACGCATTCGAGAGTTCTCTCTGGTTTTTTTAACTTTCATAATGGAGGCCAAGCTAGAGGCGTCAGAAAAGGTTATTTAGGCCCATTCCTCTGACACGAGTGCGCAAACATTAATGCATCTCTTCGCTGAAATCAATCGAAGCCAATGAGATCCATTCGACCTCGATTCCACGTTAAAAAATGCGGTACATAGTAAGAGCAGGAGCGACCGATGCGTATGGCCATCGCCATCGCGCGTATCGTAAAGTTTGCTCGATCTTGCGCGCTCGTAAAATCGCCGTCTTTTACCGCGCCGAATGAGAAACACGTCCAGCAAGACGCGCATAATTGGGACTTTATACATAAGACGTTTGACAGCGAGCGTTGGAAAGGCAACGGCTGCAGTTTCTTGCCAAAGTGTAACTGAAAATCATCTGTGCGAGCAGGCGTATTGCGGATGTCTACACCTGGCTCTCGTAACAGACTGGGTGTGGCCCCGCAGTAGCGTCTGATACTGACGAAATCCGCGCTCGTCGAGTTTGCCGAACGCAGAAGTCGCTCGACGTCAATTGTAACAAATTGAACACAGAAGTCGGTCGATGCCAACTGTGACGAATTGACACACAACGCGCTTCGTTTAGGAAAGAGTAAGACAGGTAGGACTGTAACAGACGCGTCATCATAAATCAGAACGAACTATATACACCTGAAAAAGTGAGCGCAAGATTTCGCTGTACTCAATAACATATCGAGTACAGTGCCCAACGCAACGAATATATATGCTTCTCTGCTTCTTCTTCTCGTTTCTTAACATGTTTTTGATCTCCGAAAGAGCGGCGTCGCGAAAAACGACAGAGCGAACGAAGACTTCAATTTTTGGGGCCCGCCAGATTCTTTCCTACGGGTGAAAATGTCGTCTGTCGAACGCTCAACGTTTGAGCTGGAATTGAATTGAGCGCAAATGTGAACTTGTTCGCGATAGCACACATCATATTATGCTTTTCTGACTGACCAAAGTATAGCCAATGATCGATCTGTGACCGCTCAAATCCATATTGCTAATGAAGTAAGGCAACGTAGTATAAAATTCACTTGGCTACTCGATAGAGCCGCACAAATGCCAGCGTTATCTAGGGAAAAATACAGGGTCATTGGAAAAAGAACAGAGTAACGCAATAAAAAAATATAACATGTTAATATGATTATAGTGGGATGTTCTTCGAAATACAGGTAGGTAGACAGGTTCAATGACGCAAAGTTTCAAATCAGAAGCGCACCATAAACGAAAGAGAGAATTAGTGATATGGAAAGCAATCGGTGATACTTACGTATCCACATCAACTTTTATAACACATAGCAGATGCGTACAACTGTACATGCTTATATGCAGTGGAATACTTATGCTGATTCAACCAATCATTCCCAGCTTCATCGCTGCATTTTTCTTTAGCGCATGCCTTTGGCATTGAGATGACAACGCTGGCCGTGACCTTACCATTTTAAACCAAGTTATACCGCTTTAAAAATTAAGAAACGGTAATTGTTTTTCTTGATATTTCTTATACACTCTAATTTTATAAAAAAC
This sequence comes from Priocnemis perturbator, assembly GCA_963942575.1. Classification (NCBI taxonomy): domain Eukaryota; kingdom Metazoa; phylum Arthropoda; class Insecta; order Hymenoptera; family Pompilidae; genus Priocnemis; species Priocnemis perturbator. The sequence goes on along the minus strand of OZ012645.1, from coordinate 7,538,070 downwards.
GTGTATATTATGACTATAGTGAAATCCGTGACATTAGCGAAGCTGTAGCAATTCTTCTTATATGCATGACATACGTAGGTTGTTTCTAACGTGCTTCAGTGGTGCATATGCACTGTTAGCAATTAGTTCATTTGTAGTTACGCGTGACGTCTTCAAATGTTTCATAAATTGTTGATAATTTGTTAATAAATCGTCAAGTCAATCATCCAATCGGCACGAAAACGTGACATGTTTTTTCCTCAAGCATATATCGACGATATCTCAGAAAACAATCGTACGATTAACTTCGAGGCTTGCCTTGCAGCAGCCGTAATTTTTGTTTCAATTGCTTCAAAAACGTGATGAAGCCTTTATAAATATAAATACAAGTCTATCAAATCCGCAACGTAACAGTACCAACTCTAGTGAAACCTGGCTTGCAGTATTTAACCTCGGTAACTGAGAACATAAACAATGGGTTGGGATGCACGAAACATCGAATTCGAGGCCTCAACGGTCCTCCAGCCGAGTTATCCAACTTTTTAAACACTTCCGTCTTCGTTACCGCTCGTAATCGGACGAAAGAAAATTGAACTGCTTACAATACCGACAAGGAAGGTTACCGCAGCCGACCATTATCCCTGCAAAGATGCTATCGCCGAATCGTACAATATTTCTCAACCGCAGCTCGTCAAACGTATTGAATGGCTGAAAGACTCGTGGAGCATTCTTCTAGGTGCGCAATCTCGGCGTACAACAATCGAAGCCACTTTGCGTGCCGGCAGTCTACTACGCGGGTAAATGGCGATATTGTTGGTGCGTCCTTCTCCCCCCGTGCGAACCTGGCAATGTAATCAGACTCGACATAAAGCTCGTTCGACACCATTCAGCGAGCATTCAGCGCGCACGAAGCGATCGGAAGCTGAACGGGACGAGTCAATATGTACCTGCATTCCTATCGCCCAGCTGAGAAAACCAATACGTCAGAGTGGCCGCAAATGACCAAAATAATTTGTCAGGGAGCTTACGATCGTGGACGCAGACGCGGACGATCTGTCGTTCGGCTCGAAATACTCTGGGTGTGGCTGCAAAATCGTTCGGCGCGATAGACGCGCGCACAGCTCTAGGCGAGTGGGCACCATGGACAGATCTGGACGAAGAACGATCGTGAACGTACAACGAGAGTAGCTGTTGCGCCTCCTCGCGAAAAGACGTACTGTCAGCGACGTATTCGAAACCGGTTCTACGCGGGTATGGCTGGCCTCCGTTCCGTCTGGGCAAGTGTAAACCACGGAAAGATGCCGGAATATACGGTAGTTGACTAAGTTGCGGGCACACGATCGACGGACATTCTTCTGGCCCTGATCGGCGCCTCTGCACGCGTCCTTATCAGAAATTCCTACGGCCTCCTGAAGCGGCTCCTTCTTTCGCGTGGCTCCGAACCGTTTCTGCCTCGCTGGCACCGGGAGCAGTATTCTGCTTCATTACGTATCGCGCATAGTATATTTTCGGGACTGCATTTCGTTAAAATCATATTCTTAGTAACATTATTTGATTTCATGCAGTAATTTAATTATCATTAACGCGGTATCTGATCTGCCAGATAACAGTTTTGTTTGTCAAATTTCTTCAAAAAGAACAAGGGCAAAGATCCATTGATCAAGAGAGAAAAGTTGGTAAAGTCCGACGCGATTAAGGTATAGGGCAGGCTAGCAAAAGCATGAAACCTCGCTGATACGCCTGTTTAACACATTTCACTACGAACACAATGGTTCCGTGGTGGAAGTCGACGGAGAATAGGGAAAAAGTGGGCAGGACATTGGCGCGAGTTAATCAGCAAGACGGACGAGCCGTGCGCCTGCAACCTTTGGAAGGCGGCAGGAGGATGGCGTTCCTTGGCGGTGGCCGACTAAATTGAATACGAGAGAACTCTTGCCTTCTGCAATTACAATTTTTCCTTACCGGACACAATTACGCTTTTTGACGCAACCTCCCTGCTTACGATGCAATCTCTGCATACACCTGTACGTCGGATGCCTCGTTTGCGAACACATCGCACGGTCCTCACCTGCAGCTATAACAGCGTCGACACTCTTTCACTCGCAGCCGGCGCAATGTGCAATAACGTAAAAACTTAAGCGGCCATTGTGACTGATTATAGCTCACGAGGCGATTTGCGGAGTTCGACTGGTCTTTAATTATCCTCGCGGTATATGTATAACGCCACGACGCCGACGCGTCGGAGAAGTCGAGCGCGTGTCGGGCAATAGGACCGTCGTTTGATTGACGACTTAATTAATTATTCCATCGCTCTTTCGACATCGTCGACGTTTCGAGATAGAGAGCAGGACACTTGGCAAGTATCACGTCGACGATTCAGCGATGATTGTCCCTACGATGATGATGGCTACGCTCGGTGGTCCCCTATGTGAGTACAGCTGTGCCGCCACCGTGGCCCGTTAAACGGCGGATTAAAATTTCAATGACGCTGTCCTGCAATTTTGTTAACAAAGTGCATGAGGAGGAATTGTCAATAGTGGCACCCGCGTCAGACGTATCCGATAATTATCGGACCGCGACTTATCGTGGCGTAACAGAATTAATTGGTTTACCTTCATTTACACGTATGTATGTATCCTCTTATCTCGGATACACAGGGAAAGAGCAAGAGAGACGATTGTTGAGAAAATATGCCGAGTGTAGCCATGACAAAGTGTGGCGTGTAATTAAACGCTAAAACGCGGCGAGGCTCACCGGTTAGTCCACCGCGACGGTAATAATTAATTATAATTATGCGATCGTAGCTCTTGCAAATGTGCCGTCCACCGCGACAGTAACAAAACACATGTACTCGCACGGCGTTATTATCGTTATTATCGTGCCAATAATAAATGCAACAACTTAAAAAATATTTTTCATCCAGCATTCATGAGAGATACATCCGACGATACTTTCTTCCGTCATCGATTCATCATCTTATCACTCAACGACGCCTTGCCGGTCCGCCTGAAATAATGGGCCAGCGACACGTTGTCAGGCCACTGTTTCGCACTATCGAAAGAGTCCGTTGCAAAACAGTTGTACCGGCACGACGTGTTATGTTGCGCATATTAATCACGTTACACCACGTACTAAATGAAATAACGCAGCGTGATTTAAGCGAGCACAAGATGCTCTCGTTCATTTGCACGTTACACCGTTACAGCTACCTTCGCTGCTGCCATGCATGTGGTACAGTAGAACAAGATGTCCCAGTGATACGTACGTAGATAACGTCTTATACGAAGACGCAAAACAGAGGGGGAGAAGAAACGATGCACGGGAGAAGAATGAGAAGAAAACTCACCGTCGATAAGGGAGGCGGGTGGCACACTCATCTGTTGGTGGTGATGCGCTGCGGGGTGTTGATGATGATGAGGCGGATGGACCTGAAGAAGATGCGACCTTGTTTGCGAGAAGGTCGGCGACGGAGGTTCCCAAGGTCGGGCGACCCCCGTACTGACAGGGGCCTCGTCATCGAGGCAGCAAAACTTGTCACTCGCAGCGGTCGCGGCGCTAGTACAGTTCACAACAGGATGTCCGTCGTTGTTGTTACTCACGTCCCCGTTATTGTTATTATTATTATTATTGCTGCTACTGCTATTATTGTTATTATTGTTATTGTTAGTGAGGCGCGTAGTAGTCGCTCCGGTTGCAGGGCTACCACTACCACTAGCACTGCCACTGACACTACCACTGCCAATGCCGTCGACCTGCACCATCTCGCCGTCTATCGCAGCCGCCGACTTGGCAGTACCAGGAGGGGTCGCGACGCCGCCACCGATCATCATCACCAGAAGATCACCTCCACCCCCTCCACACGCTCAGCTGAAACAGCTCCTCCTCCTTCACGTTCTTCTTCTTCCTCCTGTTTCTCCTCCTCCTCCTCCTCCTCCTCCTCTTCCTCCTCCTCCTCCACCTCCTCCTCCTCCTCCTCCTCCTCCTCCTCCTCCACCACCACCACCTCCTTCTCCCGTCGGTTCTTCCCGTCTTCTTCGTCTCCCGTAGCTACAGCTCTTCTTGGCGTAAAACTGATCCGCCGGTCCACCGCTTCTCGCATCCGTGAGCGTTCTCGCACCAAAGTTTCCGCCGGTGAACCGACGCGGCACGTTCGACGTCAACTTCCGCGTTCTCATCAATGATACTCGACGACGACGGCACTCGCGATTGCTTTTCGAGGTGTGCGTTCACACGCTTACGCACGCGTCTCCCATGCTCTTCTACACGTTCACGCGAGCATGCGAAGATGTACACACGCAAAAAGGGTCGCGACTGACGTGAAAGTTGAAACTCACCCCTCGATGCGGTGAGAGGAAGCTGCCATAACTTACGTGCAGAAGCAACGCGCGCTGTCCGACGGATTCGCGATACCGGTGGGCGAGTCCGGGAGAGGAAGTTCCGTGGTGCGCCTTCGACGTGCCGATGTGCGCCACACGCTACCGCCTAACGCTTCCTCGACCGACGCACCACTACGCCCACGTTGTACGTGCGCGGGCGCACAGGCGCGAGCGCAATCCTACACCGCGATCCGTCGTCGTGCCTTCCTGCGCGCGATCAGCGAAGCAGAATGACATCCTGTCCGCTTACCCGACGACGATCACCATCCATCGCGGTGCGAGCTTTTACGTTCGTTGTCGCGTCTACGTGGATGAACGACGACGTACGGTCCCCGCCAGTGATGCGTGTGCAGGCGCAGGCGCCGCGACGATACTCGTGACTTTGCACAAGCGCCTCTCTCCCCCTTTCTCACCCTCACCCCTCCACAACCCTCTCTCGCTTTCTCTTATCCGACGCGTGCCTTCTTTCTTTCCGAGCCACCGTCTTTCACTCCCTCTTCGTGCTTCTCTCCGCGCCTCCTATCTCTCCTGTGGTGTCTCTTTCTATTCCGCAGAACTCCCTTCTCCGATTGAACGACCAGCCAGAGGCAACACGCTACAACGAGGTAACCTGCTCGCGCTCCGCCGGATTCGAGCAGATTGCCTTCCGTTCGGCGTTTCGAAGCGCGCCCAGACTAGCCTTACCCCCACCACCGCCGCCCTCGCGCGCGCGGGGACTCGACGCTACCGCTTGCAAGCTACTACTCGATCGAGGTGAGATCGAGATTTAAGGTCCCGGGACGTTTATTGCTCGTGACCGTGGCCAATATGCAGCTATCTATCATTTCCTCTCTCTCCCTCTCCTCCCACTCATTGAATCTTCGTCTTACCTTCCTCTCTTCTCTCTCCAGAATAATTCTTCTGCCAGAAGTGTACATATATACTCTCTCTCTCTCTCTATTTTTCCTCTTTTTTCCTCGTATCCACTTTCATTCGCTCGGTGTCGCGAGGAACCTTCCTCCCTCCCACGGTTTCCCTTTCTACGTCTCTCCAACCCTCCCAGCCCCCGGCTTCGTCCCGAGAAAAGCGAGATCCAGCAAACGCGGAACACGACGGGGTAACCTGCTCGCGCTCCGCCGGATTCGAGCAGATTGCCTTCCGCTCGGCAGCTCGAAGCGCGCCCAGACTAGCCTTACCCCCACCTCGCTGAGTGAGCCAGGGAGAGCTCGGTGGCTACTTGGCGAGGTGAGATCAAGATTTAAGGCGCCGCGGCGGCGGTAACGAACCGGTGGCGGTTGAGACAACGTACGAGAAGGAGCAGCAGCTGCGGTAGAGACAGAGAGGCTGATTATACCAGTCGACCAAGATCGTTCGCGGAGGAAGAGAGTCGGTTGAGACGCATGGAAGAGGCAGGAGAGAGGAGGTAAACGTGCCGACCTGGGGGAGCAGGGAAAGAGGGAAGTCGGCGAGAATAAGGAGGTGGGTCAAGGGAGAAAGGAGGGAGAAAGAAACTTGCAATTAGACGAAGCGCGGCGAAGGAGGCTGAGCGTGGACGAGCGACGAGTGAAGGGATGCCGTGGTGCGGGGGTGCGGAGGGAGCGTGAACACCGCAGGGATGCATGGAGCGAACGAGTAAAGCCACCCAAGTGCGCACGCCGTGCTGCGCATCTGCGCTTACCCAACGCCCACCGACCATTACCGGCTCGATCGACCAATTGGGCGACCCGGTAGACGCCCACTGATCTGTCGGACCTCACCTTCGTTGTCGCCCACGCTTTCAACGTCCTTCCGCCTTCCGAACGCACCTTATCGCTCTTGTCGCCCTCGTCCTCGTCCTCGTCCTCGTCCCCGTCGTCATTGCCGATTACTTGCCAGCGTCATTCTCGCTTGTCATTGTCGTCATCGCCGTCGATTAATCCCGAAATCGGACGTTGGTGTCAGCCGGCACGTTAGGACCGAATTAACTGATTGGCTAAGAAGTTCTGGGTCGCAATGAACGGTCTATCAGTTCTATCACGCCACCGCCATTGCCGGCGTTGCCCACTCTTGGACGCAGTGGGGAAATATGGTCTGTCATAGGGCATAGAGCACTTGTGCACTTCTTTCGATATTATCCTTCAACACATCATGAAAAATGCCAAAAAACCATGTGAAAGCAGCATGTTCACAAAATATTGCTTTAGGTACACCGTTGCGGTTCGCCATTTTGGTGTAACACGCGCTTCGCCGAACTATGGTTATGTATTCACACCTATACGCAGAGCCGGATCTAGGGCCATAAACACTTGAGGCAAAAGACCAAATTTGCGCCCCCATTTGCCAAATGTTTTTCCTATAACTAAGCAAATAAAACAATTTAAAAAAGAATAATATTAAAACTAAATTTAAAAACACAACGTTAACTTCATAATTTTTAATTCTAACACGTCCAATATTTAAAATTACACTTTCCTTGCTTTAGCTGAAACACATTCATCAATTACTGAATCATAATTGATAGTTTTCGATAAAGAATGTTCAATTGATAATATTGCTATATTTGTTACGTTTTGTTAAGAGCTTACGCAACTCCATAGTTAAGAAAACGACATTTTTGCGCCCATCATATTTTAAACTTGAGGCAAGAGCCACATTCGCCTCGCCCTTAATCCGGCTCTGCCTATACGCATCAATCGCATAAAATGTACTTTTAACCAGTTAAAAGAATTACTCGTTTACGTCCATGTTAAAAGCAACCTATCATGGCCCAACTTCCCCAGCTTTACGCAATGATACAAAAGTTATCACAAAACCCAAAAAACGTATATTTCGTTACTGCTCCTTTTTACGAAGGTAAGACATACAAGAATAATATGTGAGTTTCACGTCAAACTTCACTATGATAATATTCAATTGTACCTATCAAGAACGGTCTTACTTCTGTACGCTTCTTTTTACGGTTGTTCCAATGTCACCATATACTGTGCTTATATTTATACTTTTAAAAGGTTTACTAAACTTAATGTTGATGAAATAGTCTGAAGATGAAATAAGTCCACTGGTTTGCAATGTCATAAGTTTGGCCGTCAATGTGGCATATATGAGGTAATACGTCTACTCATATACATGCGTTTTTACACGTACACACACACATATACGTGTATGACAATTGTTTTAAAAATGTAGCTACATTTTATTTTCCGTCAAGGCTAAAATTAATTCAAATATTATCCACGATGACTAGAAATATTAAGATAAAAAGAAATAAAAAAAATGTTAAAATATATTTGACGTCGTCGTAAAAATGATCAAAATACGATCATACGAATGACATCTTGCTCACGTCTCTCCCACGAGTACTTATCGATTATGGAATATAGTGCTGTGCCCATGAAGAAGCTTTAAGTATAAAAGACATAGGCTCATGACTACTCATGCATTCACTAGTTGGTAGAGGATTTTGTTTATGGATTGCTTCAAAAATATATTAGCCAATTCAATCATGCGACTGAGAGTGTGAGAGGCCGACTTCCATGAGCAGAGCGTAGTTTCTGATCGATCAAATTTCATATTCATCGTATCGTTTCGCTATGCGCTTTTTGCAACTTCCTATCGGCTTTGGCGTACATCTACGTAAATAACTGATTACTAGAGTACGTACGACCAATATACGTAACGGATGATTGCCGCTCGGCATTGATGTCGGCCAGGGTGTACTGCCATGCACGATAAATACTTAACGGAGAGGAGTTTCTCTTATTTGCTGTACCTACAGTCTTCGGCGACATCGCAATTTCTCGTTGCTCAGTGGTTTCTCACTTCGTCACGAAACTTGCAACGTTTATATATCGCGACTTATTTACACCTTGTTCCTAAGAAAGACTGAGAAACTAATTCGACGGTGTAAGTGTAACTAAACGGTAACGCGCTCTTTGTTTCTCGATCGTTCATAAATATCACATAGTCTATAGATCGACGGTTCGCCGTATCTTTCTTTTACCGATCGCTCCATTCCGACGAAGTACATTTTGCAGGCTTTGTGTACATCTTGGTGTAGAGAAAGGCCGATGCGCTTGCATAGGATGAATGCCTCGTAATGATGATTGACTCTTTGCATGTGAACGTCCAACTGGCCCGAGCAGATTGATTTAAGTTGTACTCCTATGTAATCTATGTCTTTGTAAACCTGCTTTCCACTTTTAAGAAGATATTTCTTTTTATAGCCGCATATATTGTTACATTCATTTCCCGATCTGCGATTTATATTCGCAGATCTATCGTGTACCTGATCACAAGCTTGTAATAGAATATATATACGAGAATTAATAATTGGTATATCAATTTGGAATCAACGTTTGTAATGACTGGCGGATCACATCTATCATACACAGTATCTCTGATCATATTGTGCGCAACTTCTTGAACTCAACGGCTGCTTAAATAAAGGATTGGCTTTTTTAAAATGTGCAGATACTATAATTACCAGCAGGAGAACCCGACTGTGATATGACGCCCCTGTGTTCGGAACAAACGTTTCAATTTGGGCAGTCAATGTTGGTGTTGACATAACTTATTCAGATAACCGTTCCGACGTTATTAACGATGCATGGATGCTTTCAAGTAATTTCGTGCAATCCGTATTGTCACGTTCGCATAATTGATAATGACGTTTCACAAAATGAGATGAACCGTCCATTAACAGGCATAACATTTTCATTATCAGCAATGGCTATTCATCCAGCAAACACCTGTTCTTAGAAACCCTCATAAATCTTTCTCCATTCAAACTGCAAATTGAATAACTCAATTTAAAAGATGAGTTTTAGTTGAGCGTCATATTCGATCTAAGCTAACTACTTGGTAAAGTCCGGTAACGCCAACGTCACATATATCTACATGGAATATCAAATACTTATAAGTATATTACTTAAAGATTGTCGAACGTTTAAGAGCTTTTCACGACACAGACAATAATCCCTTCTTAGCGCAAAACAGGCCATGACCCGAAACAATGAACGGGGTTCCTCTGACACGCTTGTTTTGCAGATAAGCATACGCTCAAGATTTTTTTGTATCCATCTCATGGAGGACTATGCGATCCTAAATTCTTGAACCTTCTTTTTCTCAACACGCCATACGCTTACGTTTGCCAATAAAAACGCCGTACTCGAAGTGAGGTAGGCCGATAAACGGGGCAAAAGAGTGTACTTACAGGCAGAGACGAAAACGGCAAAGGCAAACGTCCCTTCCTAGGCGCGAGTCATTTGCATGCTGTCCACGGGTATATAGGTATATAGATGCCGGCAGGTCGATGGTACCTACGCCTTAGGAAAAGCTGTTGGAGTATCGATCTCAAAATGCCGTGCTTTTCTACTTCGCCAAGCTGCGCGGCTATAAATAATAGCTTTATAGCTGTAGCGCGCATGGACTCCCTCACTCGCCATACCGATCGTAATGGTCAGTGCGGATGAACGCAATTTCAAGCGAACCCTTCGAGTAAGCCTGCCAGTCGAGGAGTTTGTACTCGATGAAAATGAATTTCGAACGATCGACGCGTGGTCTGATGAGAAACTTGATTGTTTGCCACTTCAATTCACATAGAACTGTAGGCGAAGAATAGCTGTATTAACTTGTCCTTTTATACAAAGTTACTTGCAATTTCTTCGCTTTGGGAAGAGGTCGCGTTACTCCAACATTGCAAACTACTTTCATTAATCATTAAGACAATTTGCATAATTTGTAACTCATTCTCTAGTGCGTATACGTGAAGAAAACCGAGTCGTTCCTTGGTCGTGGAAAAATACCTAATTGTGCTGACAAACTGAGATGGAAAAAAATGAACGATTTAATCACTTGCTTGCATTAGCAATTAAAATCGTCTTGTACTCCTTGTTGGAGGAAGGATAAATATCGGCTCGGGACGCACAATGCGTTATTCGCGAACAATGAAAAGTGGAATAGACATCGGTCCTGAAATACCGTGGGTACCTAGGCACGCATATTCCTACATTCCCAGTTGACGAACGTAGAAACTATGAGGAGTCCTAAATATTCTTTACCCGGGGAGGAATTTTTGCCTACAGTCACCGACCGACGAGTTATGCAACAGTTTGTTACGCTTAGTGAGTACGAGTGGCGATAAAGACGATGTTGCATCAAAAATATTAATTTGCATTTTTCAATTCACTCGATTATTACGGTAAGCCCTTCTCATCTACAGCTGTCGGCTGTCGTGGGCATAGTGCGTGCCAAGAGCCAAGACACTAAACTTCTATATACCACCGTAATCGCGCATCCTCGATCTCTCACACGTATGTGTAGATATGTAAACCGTTTCGATTGTTTCGCGCCGCCCTCTCTTTGTTCGGCCACTCGGCCAGTGGCGAGCGCGAAGGAATCGAGGGACTTGAAATCCTTCGCCACGGAGCAGTAAGAATGCGTTCCATTAATTACATTGCTCGCGACTTAACGATTTGCATAGCGAGCGGACGGTTACACACATATGTTAGAGTAAAAGAAAGAATTTGACTGAATTTCATACTATCACTGCGACATAGAGATAGCGATGACATTTGCTCACTCCTCAAGCAAGGCGCTCTCGCTGCAAGAACGACTGATCCTTGCCCGTGCTCTGGATGCTTCGCTCGGGTAGGTTGCATGAGTATTTCGAACACATACGTCACATGCTCTTCCACGCAATGCGCCATGCGTCATGCGCCATGCTCTCTATGCCGTTGGCATCATAAAAAAAAGATTAACGCGATTACCTCTGGCAAAGAATACCGAGAAAGCAGCTATAGATCGGGGGTGCAAGATTTATCATGGACACTTTACACCGTCGCCTACCTCATTTGCCTGGCTATTCTCTAGTTGCGCCAGCGCCAGCAGGGCGAACCGCCAGCACTACTACTACCCAGTGCCGTGCCTGCACCGCCGCTACCACTATTTAACCAGCAGTACCGGTCTTCTACTACAACACTACGTAGGTATACTATCGCTATCGGCACAAAGCACCACTACCCATGCGCCGCCGTCACCGCTGCCCTTACACGAGTGGTAGTGGTAAATCATGCGACAGGAATGATTCGGCTAAATTGCTGCTCGCACGTATCCGCACTCGAACTACCGCGCGGGGTCGCCGCAAGGGGGGCGAGGAGGGACACGACCTTTCCTCCTACCATGTTGTCCACTCCTGTGAGAGGCAATGTCCGTCATGCACGGTAAGTACGCACGCGTCCCAGTAGCCATTGGTCTATTGATTTTACCAGACCCTCGGGGTTCCCTTTCGTAGGTATTACGACTTCCCAGGGCCGTCGCAAGGCGTACAATGAGCTCCGGCCAATGCCACCGGCAACTGCCGCGTGGGCGTGGCCTGCGCGCGGGCGTTACTAGCCATCATGACGCGGTAGGGATAACGCCGGACTCGATTGGTCGAGGTCGGTTGAGGCTGCCCTCCGGCCTTATCTACGCTATCGGCAATCGCACTGATCGCCGCGCATGCTGTCCAGCGTCCTCTCACCTCTCCGCACCTCTCGCCCTTTTCTGCTGCACGCGGCACCAACCACGACATATCCATCTCGCGTACAGCTCTCCTTTGACTACGCTCGCGCATCGCTTTCCAACGCCCGCTACTAGCGGATCGAAAGAGGAGGAATGCGGAGCGTATTTTCAGGACAACGCGTTTTTCCGACCGTCCTCGATGGTTCCTCGATAAACGATGTGCGAGATTGCCGCGCTTGCGTTTCATTTCGTTCGCCAACTTTCCATTGCGCTTTCGATGCTTTCCGTGCGATCGAGCTTTAGCCGTGCATACTTCGAACCGTGAACCCCGTCGGAACATGTGCCTCTTTCAATGGACTTTTTTTTATTGCCCTACACCTATTTTTGTGTCAAAACATTTTATCTGTTTTAATGGTGGGTAAGAATACGTGAAATACGACAGTCAACTATTAGATACTCTGAGAAGCTCTTGCTTCTCTCATGCATCCTTTTCTTCTATTAAGGTACCTAATTCTTATTCTGGTAACTGTTCATTTGCAAAGCTCCTATTTTATTTCAAATTACTGCTCCTGTACAAATGGAACATCAGTTTTATCTTATTTATTCATTCCGTGCACACGATGCCAAAGGATAGTAATGTTGCAAATATAATGAAGTTTTTTACGACTATCCAAGATCCAGACTACCGTCGTACATAGTGTATAGTGTATAGGTACGCACACAAAGAGACGTACGCTTTCGGGCAGTCAACCGGCATAATGACGACCCGCAATCTTAATACAATCAAGACATTTATAGACAAGACATCTCCCGAGAACGGGAGCTGATGGCGAAGTAGCTGGTACTTAGCGTAAAATTAAAGTGGCAAGCGGAAGGAAGTGGTATGCGATTGTTGCCACGCTAAATGGAGGCGCCCGATCACCAAACCGATAGTTCTACACTGTAGGTACATTGTGAGTAATCTAGAGCACACCGTAAGGTAACGCTAATTATGATCTGCCTTCGCATAAGTAGCGTCCCGGCAATTTCGTTTAAATGCCAGATGCGTATCTGCTGAATTGTCGTTCATAGAAAGCGTGGATTTATGAAACGCTCATTTATAATGCAAAACGTGTGCGAAGTTCTCATTGTGCCGCTCGTGTAAGGACGATGATAAAAACGGTGTATACTTTAAAGTGAATAAAATTTGTAGCATTTATTTTCACTATGAAATACGAAACGGATGAGTTGTGCTAGGGGTAAATAGGTACAGGCCACATCAAGGAATTCGCAGATCGTGCAAAATACGGATAGATCGCGAGCATATGAAGTGTCGAACCTAGACATGAAGTGAATGAAGACGCAACTTGTCTAAAGGTTCTTTTCTATTGACACGTACCCTCGTCCTGGCCACATTTTATACTATTTACGTCGGCATTGCTCGAGGCGCGTCATCCCATGGATTATGCAGCATGGAACCCGAACCATCGTGCCTATTACAGAAATACGTGTAATATTCGCTGGAAGCGTGTTAACCCTGTTTAACCCACGGCTCAGGTAGGTAGAAACCTTACATCGACAACCCCCCAAAACGAAGATCATGCCGGTGCGATCTTCGACATTTCTCGCGTCTCCTCAATTTTGTCCCTGAGGCTTTTCAAGAAATTCCCTCCTTTTTCATCTCTTCCCTTCGTCTTCGGTCTCCTTCGCTGTCCTCGAAGAGACGCTCATGTAGGTGCGTTGCACGCGAAGATTAAAGGCTACACGGACCACCGGAACGAGAGGAACAAAAGAATGACAACGGTGCTTTCATTTCAGCGTAGCAACAACGAGAAGGACGACAACGACGACGACGACGAGGACGAAGGAAGAGTAAAAAGGGGTAAGCGGGAGTTGGAATGAATGTCGAGTTAACTCGCCTCGTCTGAATCGTCTTCCCATCCATCGACCGCCACGTCGTGCATGCGTGTAAATAAGTTACCTTGAAGGCACGGCGACTTACACTCGCCCCGCGTCCGATTCCAATGCGCCTTCGCGGACCGGATGGCGACGGAGACGGAGTCGATTGCTCAACGCTCCGGGAAACGGTCAAATGTGAAACGCAACGGCGCGTATTGCCTTTATAGTAATCGTCCACGCCTACCATTTTCTTCTTCTTCCTTTCCTCCTTCCTCCTCTTCGTCCCTTCCTTTATTTCGTTCCTTTTTTGTTCGTCGCTTATTGTGCACCCGGTAAATGACAGGCTTGGTCCGCGGTCTTCGTAACTCCTTTACGTGGGTAATGCGAAATTTGAATAGATTCCGTGAAGTCGCTTATAATGAGCGCACTTTGCTACCCGTTCGCTCCGCTTACACTCCGTTATCTGTTCCGGCACACGAGACTTTTGCAATTTTCCGCTGCTGTGCCCTTTGTTTACCTTGCGATTGCTTTGGGAATGTCCAAGCAAAGTCAAGATCGGTTTCATTGATCAAGCCTTTGCGAATATACGATCAGTACTTGTGGGCACCACGGCTAGAAAAACAAAGGACCGTCCAGAATCGTTCCCGCGAAGCATCGACAAGGCGAGGGTGAAACGTTTGTCACAAGCATCGTGCTATTATTCTATCAACACCATTTCCTCACGCCCGGAATTCGTTAGGCAGCTGCGCATCTTCGATCGAGCGAGGCATTATCGGTCATCCGATTTGACATAATACTTGCATATCACATGATCAGACGCGCTTGTCGGTTTTGGATTCGATCAAATTAAGTGACCGCAGTCGCCTATAAGCCTCGCCTGAGTCTCGTTAAAGCCGCAGACACGCACGCAGCTTTCTCAGCCAACTAAACTGGCGACGGCCTTACGAGCTCGACCAAGCACGCACTGGCGTACTTTGTCGCCCTATAATAATGACACACACGCATAGACCACGTCGACCAGCGGCGACCGAATAGCAGCAGAAAGAGCAGCAACAGCAGCAGCAGCAGCAGCAGCAGCAGCCTCACATACCTAGGTGTTACACGTTAAATGCACAACCGTATCCTACCCAAGCGGAGGCAACCACCTGTGCGCATAGCTAATACCATATAATAAGGGCTCATGCATATGAATGTGGTGGGCCAGTCTATGCGCCTTATCGGTAAGGAATCTATCGGGCCGCCCTGGCGCAACCGCGCAACCCTTTTGGAGATACGTAGGTGTGTACGTATATGCACGCTTAATAATGCCTCGCCCGTTTTATCGTGCGTGCGGTTACATGACTGCGCCACTTCTTTTGTAGATACGCACACCTACGTCTTGCATAGGGGGAGGCCTCTCGCAGCCGTCCGTGATAGTTCACGGGGCCGACTGCGTGCCGCCCAAACGTGTAAATACCGATATGCGTCGTCGTCCACGTTCACATTTACATTGCCGTGACCGATCCGATGTTCCTTCACCGTGTGTGCGACCAGCGGATAGAACAGATACGGACAGCTAATGTCCGCGGAGAGAGGGAGGAGACTTCTTACGTCGTCCTAACTCGTAATAAAGACAGCATAAAGAGGGACAGATGCGCCGAAACGGTAGCAGAGTCGATAAACTCTTTCTGCGCTCGATCTCGCCGTCCGCGTCACTTTAACTCCCCCCATTTATCGACGATCTGCCTTTCGAGCCGTCTATCCATATGCTTCACAGCGTCTCTCCTTCTTCACCCATTCGTCACCCTCCATCTCTGTTCGCTGCACTTCTCCATTCCTATTCTTCCGCCTTTCCCACGTCTGTGTCTTTCACGTCCGACGTGCACTTACTTTGTCTTAAGAGAAATTCGGGAAGAAGCTTCTTGAAATTCTTCCTAGGCAATCTTGTCAACGGGCAAATGTCGAATCTTTCGAGCGTCCTTACCCAAATCTCTCCTGCCCGGTCGCAAAGAATTGCGCTTAAACGAGTCCATTACGTAATGGGAATAAGCTGCGGACTTTCTTCCGAAAAGCGCGCCGGTGGGACGGTTCTTTGAATGAGTCCTCATTGAACATCCGCAGCACCGGGCGTCCGGTAGGTGCTCCTCGCATCGCATTCTCCAGCACATCCTGCTAGCCGATTGCATTAATTACTAAACGTCTGTCGCACGAATTGCTCGCTTATCCTTCTCTTCCGAGGAAACATTTGTATCAGGACAATATGCCCGGTGTCCCGGTGCCCGGGATGTTTCCTTACCTCTTTGGTGCCGATCGCTCTGCGTCGCGCACTGCTGGACAGATGCTCACTTGCACGCACGCGGGCACGCACGCACCCACACGCATGAGAGAGAAAAAGATAACGTGCGCCATTGGCATTCGTGTATGTATGTATATGTATGCCTGTCCGTCCATCCGTTCGTTCCTGACGTTCCTGTCGTTTCTTATCCATCCATCTCTTTCCACGCGTCTTTTTCTTCACCTCACCCTCCTTGTACTCGCGCGCTCACTCTCGGTCCCGGTGGCGCTCCGGCTGTAATGAATAGAGGATACACCGCGAGGGGCGAGAAGGAGTCAGTGAGAAGCGAGAGACAAAGAGGGAGGGCAAGGTGAAGGAGAAGGAGAAGGAGAAGGGGAAGGGGAAGGAGAAGGAGAAGTCGAGTTAAACGAACACCTGTGCCAACTGGGGCGCGACCGAGGTACAGACGGACGGACGAGCGAACGGGTGGACAAAACAGGTGGGCCGCCACCACCGCCGCCACGCTGGGATTCTTAACTTGTACCCGGGGCACCGTTTGCGCTCACCACGACCACCTTAATTCATGAATTCTCATCGCGGCGCCATCGTCGCATCGGATACCGTCGACGAAAAGAACAACCTCATCTGCATGCTCGAGGGAGAATACTGACGACGTTGTTGCTCCAAATTTACATGTTAGATTCTTTGATTCAATCAATTACTTTGTCGCAATAAACACGCCGTTAAGCGGGTACTACACGGTACTTAAATGGGAAATAAAGTAATTGGGTGAGCATCTGTTGCATGCGCGTTCCTCTCTCTCTTTTCTATTGTTACTAGACAAGTGTCCGGATCCGATTGGTAGACAACCGGTTACCCAAATTGGAGTGAAATCATAATTAAAAAAACATAATTATATTTTGCGAAACATGGGTTGCGCTATTCTAAAGCCGTAAAGGTAGAGATTTAAAAAACATGACATTAAATGCTGGTCGCGTGTGAGCTTTCGAAAAATCGAGGGTGGAACCGCGTATACTGCCAATCTGTTCAACGTCAATTCCATTGCAACTGATATGTCGTGATAATGCTTTCGCCTGTCTCGTTCGTTTCGTGCCGCAGTCGTACACAATTTACGTGGGAGAAATCACTCGCAACCCAGAGACTGTGCGCATGTAACATATGAGTAAGCAACTTCGGTCTTCGTGATTCGATATTGAATTACGAAACGGGGAAAAAATTTGTTAGTGAGACTCGAGTGGAGGTAAGTACATACATGTACACATGCGTACGCATACATAGATACGAAATGCACGCATCGACACACATGTGCACGCGATCACACCGAACAGGTGCAAGTGCACGGATAATGCTTCGCGCGGATTTTTCTACTCAATGACTAACCAAACATTAGAGCGAGGTTTTGTCATCGTTCTTGCGCAAATTTCCTTCCTATAATTGGAATCAGTAAGTAGTGTAATAATACGACGCTGCTTTGCTACGTTCACGGCGACATAATGTAATTAACAAAATCGTTCGCGTTCTGCATGCTATGTTTCGCATAACACATCAATGACGCACTGCAGCGTGCACACGCAGATGCATTCCTGTAGTTTAACAGAACCAAGTTAAAGTTTCTTTTTAATTTACGTTCGATTGGCCTAAGCCAGCAATAATGATCAAATTAAGAGATAAGCTTTTTATATAGCTCCGAACAAGTTTTGTAACAATATGCAGTATGACGGAGACATTGACTGTTCTATAGGTTTGCCGATTTTATGGAAAGAAATAATTTTATGCAAAAATCACATATGAGACGGGGTTTAATATTTTCACGGTTCTAGATTGAACAAGGAGAAAGATTATGCTTTGAACCGTTTTTCAGACTCAACTGCTCGCAACATGTTAATGCAGCAGTCATGGTTGCCGTCGAAGAAAGGAACGTTAAATGCAAGAATGTTACTTATAGGCAAAATGAGAATTTCATTACACCGACCACATGCAACGCTTCGAATACCTTCGTCAGTAAATTATATAAGCAATTTCAAACTTGCTTCGAGTAAATATACAATTTCTAAAGACTGAAAATGTGAGATGCGTAAAAAAATCTTGCACAAGTTGTATGCTGTATCATATTCTATATTCACTGGCTACATTATAAGAATTTAATATCATAGCAAGAAGGAAATTTAATGTACGTCTTTCTACATAGCTTCTTGCATGTTTTGATACAGATGCTGTCCGCACGCCATGACAATATATGCCGTTCTTCCGCACAATTCTAAAACATCTTGCATAGATCAACAAAACGTTGCCCAAGGCAGTACAGCGTAATAGCCTGTAATCGTTTGCATCGATATCGTATAACTCCGCGCCGGACGTTTAAATTACAAATTTTATTTCGCGGCCGCATATACCACATCGAATACCTCCGGCATTTATGCAACTGTTCAGATTGCGTGCGCCGCGCAGTAAATACCACGGTTGTAATCAGCCTCATGCGGCACATACAAAAAAAAGTCGCACGCCCGGCAAACAGCGGCAAAAATTTAATCGAATGAATTGCAAGTTGACTAATGCCTATCCTAACGCCGCTCGTGCTCGCTCAGTGCCACAATGTGTATTACGTAACACGACGCATAATCCGCAAGAATGACAAATTCTCAGAAAAGGCCCGTTCCATAGTGGGGAGAAATGCATGCCCGCCAGGTCGAATAATCGATGACCCAGTTTTTCAATCCCGACGTCCGAACGTATTTGAAAACGAAAACAAGTGCCTTGGCACTTACTCTTATAACTTCGATATTAATTTCATGCTTGCATATTTGTACAGGAGGAGTTTTGTGAAAGCGCCCCCTTGAATGGCATATTTGTAAATGTTCCGATAGAAATGTTGAACGGAAAGAGCATGAAACAGACGACGACAACGACGGGAGTAAGCTCTCGAAAAAAATAGACCATCGCTAATTGCCAAGTGTCCCGTATCCAACCTTCCGTCTCCCAGTAATAGTCGTGGGATAATCCCAGGAAGTGAGGCGAAGATAATCTTTTCAACAACCGATCCAACGACGTCTGACGACTTTCTCGTGCTCGGCATAATGTCGGAATAATTTCGCAGGGAAGTACAAGACAATGCACAACGGCTAACATCACGTTCCTGCAAAAAGAAGGAGAAGAGAAACAATAACCTGTTTGATGTAAGGAAGTCTCAATTCCGATCAATTCGGATGAAAAAGCCCGTGCAACGCCTATCGGCCTGGAATTTCTCTTTTACGCCTCGCGAACGTCCTTCAGTGATAATTATTACTTCAGGCAGTAGAAGTTATTGATTCAATTTACAGTGACGTGCAAAAGTTTCTGGCGTTTCAATAAAGTCGAAAGAAATTGATGAATGCCTTCGCGAACGTAAGCAATGTTCATTTAGTAGATTATATCCTTGGATTTATGTTCCGCTTACTTTCATTCGATATTGATTACAAGTTTAGTCGGCGTAAAATAGAGTAGAGTGTTGAAATGGATTTATCAAAAGCGCGTGGTTGCTTTTCCACTATAACTACTGTTTGCAAGCAGACAATATAATTTTAGATGCCTGCTCAGGTTCGACGGTAAGGTCTGAAACTTATGATGCAGACCAGCTGGGTGCACATGCGCCAAGATTAATATCGCGATTATTTCGAACAAACAGTACACCGTGGCTAAGTAATAATGCCAGCTGCACACATTACAGACATTATTTCTTAACCTTCACTGACCCAACGTATCTTAAGAACAGTGTTGCCTGACACTTGCTCCTGAAGCTAGGCTCGATTCATGCAAGTATAAAGATATTTCAGTAACAACGTTAACTTTGCGAACTTTGCTAGAAAGATCCATGTATACGCATAGGTGCCATCTAAATGCATCTGTAGATAAAACGAAAGATATACTACACATCATTGAAACGGTAAAGAATTGGGTTGGACAATCCATTTTTCATGCATAGCTACCTAGCTAAGATCGCAAACGTTTAATGCCGAAACATAGACAAGTGCGTGTGCAAAAAGGGCAAAGGATGCAACGGCAAGGCCTTATAAACGGGTTGTGAGAAAAGGAAGGAATCGGAAGCAGAAAGGAATTAGCAAAAGAAAGGAGTCCGAGCGAATCTGGCCGGTGGTAAATGAGGTTCGATGGGAAGGATAACGTAACGCGGCGATGACGAACGGCCTCGGTCCGAATCTCTCCACCTTCGCTTCCGGGCCGCGGGCAGGTAGGTCATCACCTGCCGATTGGCCACCGTGCGCACGCACGAAAATACCTGCGGTTCGTCGTCGCTAAGCGCCGAAACCGCGCTCTACGGCCAGATGGTACCCATCGAGTTGCACCGCGAGCGATCAACGAAAGGATGCTAAGAAAGTGGGAAGAGACGGGGAGAATGAGAGGGAGGGAGGGGGTGGGGTCGATCGGGAGCATCGGGAGTGAGTACATTACGAGTCGTTCGACTGGCGGCGGAACGCGCGTAGAACCAGCTGCGTATTCTCCGACGCCGCTTGCGGTGCTTCGCTTGTCCGACGCGCTACGCCAAATTTATCAATTGTGATCTTCGCATAATGAGCTAATCGGATGCTATATTGTTGCCCGGCGGTATATGCCCTAGCTAAGTATATGCCAGGAACGAGGCGAATTAAGGTGAGCTGAGAAAGTCCGGTGCGAGGGGGAACAACGTTCGAACGGTGGACGGTATACTTGGGGGAGGAGAGAGAGAGAGAGAGAGAGAGAAGCAGAGAAGGGAGGCCAACACAATGAGAGGAAGTGAAGGTCCAACGAGTAAGCCTTCTTTCCATTCTCGATTGCCACGGAACTTGGCCGCATAGCAGATATCATCCGTCCCACCGTCCTCTCATCACCGTACCCGTTAGGTATACATCCATACCAGATGCATCTACGCTACGATGCCTTGCCATTATCTCGATCGAGCCGACCTGGCCTATGTATCGTAGTGCCATTCTAAATTACGGTCTCTTCCTCTTCTTCGTCCTCGTCTGTTTCGCACTCTCGCCACTCTGCCTCTTATTCTTCCTTTCTTCTTTTGTATCCGTCCTGTGTAATAGGCTTGCGCGTTGAACCGTTTGCTTTCCCGGAGTCAGGTCAAGATGGATTGAATCTTTCGCAAGCGGCATAATGCTGCTTGTGAGAGTTGTAATGAGTTCGATTGCTTAAGAGAGTTATTTAGTTGCGTAGTGAAACAAATGGAAACGGGTTAATATTTGAAAGACGCATTAATTTCAATGGAAAAGCAATTTATGGAGAGCTGTTTAATTGTGAGCAAAAAAATCATACTTATAAGATCAGTTATTTATGCGATTCCGTTGTACAGAGAAGTGTAATTGATAATTTGAAATGTAAAGTGAGTCTCTACCGATGCTTCTTGCGGTGACAAAATGTAGTAAGTTCAGAGTGGTTCGGAGAAGTGATCCTACAAACAATGTCGTCCACAACCGAAGACTGAAAGCCAATGAATCATTTCTATCGATCGTGACACGCAGAGCAGGTGCACGTTTCGATCAAATTCGACGCATTAAAGTATTAAAGTGAGTACGTCAAAGAAGGCAAAGTCCTAAAGATAGACCTCTCGTGTACAGTGGCTGAGAGGCGCAGTCTGCGATCGAGAGCGTGCCATCGATCAGAATTGATTTTGAAATTATCTCGACGAACATACACACTGCTTGGAGAGGCATATGGAAAAGTAATTAAGTTTCGAGTCCGCGGATCCACACACCGGTCATACGTATTCCGTGTGGCATCGTTTCACGCCGTTAATAGGCAGGTATATATCCTTCATCTCCCTCTCTCTCGCATGTCCTGCGTCTCCATTCTGCGCTAGTGTGCGTGCTCTCTGTACGAGCCTGACGTAGCTTCCCGAGGGTGCATGTGCATGCCGTGTTGCGGATATGTACACGGCTAAGGTGCGCGGGTGCTTGCGGGCGCGCTCGCACAGGTCGTGCGCACTGTGCGCGTAAGTGTGCGTATAAACGCGTGTAATAGGTAGGGAGGGGCACACCAGCTGGCGTCAGAGTGACAAGATCTAAAATTAGAGCGCTTGTGTTGCGTGCCGATCGTCGCATGCGCATATCATACGCCCCCTTCCGGCTTTGCCTTATTTTCATAACTTCTTTCAATTCTTTTCCCTCCGCCCCCTGCCCTCCGCGCGCGCACCCCGCACCCCACCGCACTGTTGTCACCGTCTCACTTTGCTCTTTCTTCGTTTCTTCCTTTCCCTCCCTCTCATTGTCAGTATTTCTCCTGTCCGTCCTTCCCCTTCTTCTGCTCACTTTTTCTCTCTCTCTCTCTCTCGCTCTCTCTTACCAGTTATGTCCTTTTTCCTCCTCGCTCCTTCCTCCGGCGCACACCCCGTCTTCCTCATCCGCAGAGAAGAGAAACCGTGAGAAGGAGATCGATAATGCACGGAACTATGCAAACCGCGAGTGTGCCCAGTTGAATGCTTGTACGTGGCCGCAAGATGGTATGTGGAGACTTATCCGTCTCTCCGCGCACACGCCCATTTTCCAGCGTGTTCTTTGACGCGCGAGAAACTCGAACGCGCCCATCAACTTCGGTCGTCAGGTGCTGCGACATGTAGGGTAATCAAATTGCGACGCGCACTTGTCGCGGTCTGCACGCTTCTTGTCCACCGCGGCACTTTCGACAATTCCCAATTGCATAATCGCCAATTCTTACTTGTAATACGTAAAGGACTATGTCAATTTATACATGCTTATTTGCGTAGTAATAAAGTTCAGCTTTATTCTGCTGCTCTCGCGGTTCTACAAATGTCTTTTAATAGCATGATTGTGGGTCTGTCATAGTAATGGATTCACCCTACTCGACCGTTCTGACGTCACATCCACGACAATATCTGCGGGTCGATCGATAAGAAATTAATGGATTCCGCGCACGTGCTTCCATCCGCGGTTTAACGTAAATACGAACGCACATATGTATGTATGCCTATTTAAAACTACCACGTCTGGGTGTTTGCCATTGGATATAGACGAGGGTAAATCCTTCGTTTGATGCACTCTCTTCTACGTTTCCGTAAGGCAAGCATAAAGTTCGGTGAGAATTTTTAACAGACTTGAAAAAAGAAGGAGGCTCTCTATTCAATATGTATTTTTTTTTCATCCGATTTTTCTTTATTATCGTTAAAGTCGACAATAGTGAGCATTGGCAAAGACAACGTGCTTGGCAGTAACATTGACAGTCAAAACCAGTAAATTAGCCAGAATATACATTGACAGGAACAATATTGATTATTATGTTTCGTAATTACTAAATAATCAATGCGCCACTTTTATATCTCGACGTACGTTTTCGTTTTCATGCCAGTACTCATCGCGATGATAGGTACGTTTCGCAATAATTATTATGCTGCGTTTATATATAAAACACCGAACAATTAGAAAATAGCCAGGTGTACGCGGTGATCAGGATAATTTAACAATGTACTTGGCTTAATAATCGTATTTTAACGACCAGGATAATAAGTATATTAGAATGTGACTAGAAGCACCCCGACTATGATGCACGTGACACGTTCCAGTTTAACGCCTATGAACTATACGTTCCCTAGCATTCGCTGTCGTGTAACGAGAAAGTCTGGCGGGTTGACGAGGAGGTTGTAAGAAAAGGAACTGAGGGTCGGACAGGTACGACGTTAAGGAATACGCACTCGGATCCTATATGTAATTAAGCCTGCATTTGAACGTGTTGCTCGTGCAACTGTCCACTTTCTCCAAATCTGTTGACACGATAGGCTAAATATAGATGTCGTACATGTTTTTATTACAAAATCTTGAACTTATATATTACGAATTTTCTCGCTAGCAAGTGTCTATACTCGTCGAACTTCACGCTTCTATAGTGACACGTATGCATGCATGGATCGTGCATATTTCGGGCAAACACGGGAAGGCTTGATGCACATTTTACTCGCATAAACTCCCGCACCTAGTGATAACGATTCACGCTCAAAGGACGATGGAGCGACATGCACCAAACGCGTACGTCCCAGATTTCACGTTATGCCAGAAAGTTAGCCGGTACGCGTATGATGTCTCACTTCCTGTCGAGGCATCTGCCGTGAAATCGCGCGTCACGACTGCGGCGTGAAATCTTGGCCGTTCGCCTCGGGGTACTACTCTCATTTTAACTCTGATTTCGGCCACCTTTCCGATTGGTCCCACGTGCACTGCAAACCGATGCACCGATTTCACATTCTGGTGAAACTCGGCCAACGAAGGACGACGATTTAGAGCGTCGAATATTTATTTCACATTGGGCCATGTGCTCGAGAGAATGCGAGTATATCTTAGTACGCACTGGTTTGTGAAACGACTTCTGAAGAAAATTAATGTAATCGGAGATACTGCATATTTTATCACGTTTATGTGATAAGCTGTAACGTGACAGCACAATAGAGACGTGCGAGTAGTAATGGAAATCGAATCAATAGATACCTAAGTGTAGGAACGCTACGGTTAGGATAAATTTACTACGTTACCATTTTACGTGCCGGAAGGAAGAGAAAGCAAGACGGACGAATGAGTCGAGGAAGAAAGGAGAAAGATCGTAGGAGACATCGAAGAGCACTCTTGGGAAGCGTAAATTGCATCGTATCAGTTACAGAGACGTAATATCGCTCGCGGCCGGACAATCAGCGGGCCCGACCGGGCCCCATTAACGGCCCGAATGCGCAGGTATGCCGAGGCAAGCACTGCAGCCCCGGCACATCTGCACGCTTCAAATAGCGAGCGTGTGCATTAAACCGTCGCAGGTTGCCGCGCTTGTAAGGCGGAGAGACAGCAAGGCTAGGGAGCCGAAAAGGAGTGAGTCGGAGTCGAAAGGAGGGTGCACCTCGCATATCGCGAGATACGATCATGCGGTAGCCACGACCGGCTGGCCGAGATAACGATCAAACCAAACGGAGGAGGCAACCCCTTTCGTTTTGTGCCCGGCTTTTTCGAGGCACGTTGCAACGATTCGGGCATCCCTCCGTCCGCTGCTCACACTCGCCGCTTGCCCTCTCTGTCGTACGTGTAGCCCACCTTACGGTGCAACAATATCGCCATCTGTACCTCATTAGCTTAAGCGGTACAGTCTCTGCTCTCGCACCTCGCACGGCTGCATCGCGTTGCCTAAGGCGGCCACCGCTCGCTTCGATTCCTTGCACGACTTCGCTTCGCCTGGCAGTCCTGGCACCCACCGTTTAACGGCCATTATACGGACTATTACGTTACTTCTGGAGTGGAAAACTGCCAAGTGGGACGGCGATCACTCGAGTGCATCCAGAGGACCGTACGGAGGCTGGGATGCTTCCGCGGTCGCGTATTGACCTCTACCTTGTGCCTCATGACCTGTTCTTGCCAAACACTTATTACCGCGAATCAACGTTCAGGACTTAGACCCTGTATATACGTTCATCTAATTCATTCTAATAGGTTGGTGAGGTATCCTAACTACGTCAGCAAAGTGAATGAAAGTGAAGAGTGAAGAAAAAGCCGCGAGCGATTAAAAATATCTGCATTCAAAATGCATGTCGACTTGAAGGAAACGCGTAGAATATCTGTTTTTTTTGTCACTCGACGCTTTGTTCTCAACAACGCAGACTCTCTGAATGAAGAGATAATTATTATACATTTCCAATACTTTTTTCTATATCTCTATCTCTGTGAATGAAACAAAAACTGAAGCTAAAAGACTGAAGACTCGACTGTTCGTGCGTGGTGTGGTGAAAGATTTCACATGGATGTTCGCCTACGAAACATGTCGTGAGTACTCTTCGAGCGCATTGACGCACCAGTCACGGACACGGCAACTTTCACGACTCGTCATCGGAAAATGGTTTGAGGCGCTTCGGAGGTCTGAAAGCCGGTCAAAACGCGCGTTTCGTGGCTGCCTTTTAACATAACTGTCCTGTGCGCCTGCCACCCACGCCGTACGATAATGAACAGAGTAGGCAATATACACGATACATATTTAAACGGAACGACGACAATGGTCGCGACTCATAATGAGAAAGAAGGGAGCCACTATTGAAAGGCTAATGAGGCCCACTAGCGGAGTGCTCTTCTTTCTCGCCTCTGCCTCGACATCTCCTTTCTATGCCGCGCACCCACATCCGTTGCCTTTCAAGTAGCACCCCCAAAACACACCTTACGCAAATTAATGTCGTATGTTAACAGACCTTCCAACCAGTGACCGGGGGACAGAGCGGCTGCGGATCTTCGTCGCCGACTCGTCGTCCCGTCATCGTCTTTAATAATGATTCATCGCCATACGGCGCGACTAATTGTTTACCACTCGCTTACAATGCGAGCCAGCAACTCGCTTCTTCAACCGTGAACGCTTCTTGTTTCCATCAATACGCCTTTGCATATGTATTTGTGTACCTTTCCTCTCCCAGCCTTTTCCTTTAACTCGTGTCTCGTCTAGCCCTCGCACGGAATTGTTTTATCGTTTCGGTCGATAGTATAATGCCTCTCGTTTCCGTACTTAATCGATGTAGTGCCGCTAATTCTGTAGTTCCACGTCGGAGGAGAGAACGATCGTACACTCAGTACGTGTTGTGAATATTACAAGATCTCGTTAAAATCTAGAAAGTTTCGTAGGTACTTCCTTGGTGTATTACGAAGTAAAAGAAGATATTTGCGCGCTCGGTAATGTTAACTTATTAGCCAGATTTATGTCACGTATCACGCTCTTAATTATTCCGAATATTATTATCATTTTAATATGTTTATTAGATACTTCAGGTAAGTGTCTTCTCGCAAATGCTCAATGTATAGACGCTCGGTACGCGATCTTAGTAAATGATGCATTCTATTTAAAGAAATCACAATATCGACTGAACAGAATTATTTCGCCATCTACCGGAACTTCTTCATATTAGTACCGACAGTGACGAGATACCATCAAAGACCACCAGACCAGCACCGACCGCTCATCCAATGCAAATTATTGTCTCATAATCGGGGAACTCTAGACGTCTAGAGACCATAGTTCGTTCATCAGAATTGAATGAAATTTTTTAATTTTTTCGTAGAAATCATGCATATGCCGTATACATTTGGAACCACCGCTACAGTTCGTCTGTACTTCTATTGCAGCACATAATAGTTTCGATTTGCATTTTCTCTGCCACAGAGTGCGCTCGAATCTGCCTAGTTTTGGGCACAGACGATCATTTTTTACGTGAGAGACGTTCGCAGACGACAGATTCTTAGAAGACTGCCAGCCTTACGGTAGATATCGTGTCCCGAGCAAAATTCGCTGTTCTCGGGCGCCCTCCATAAGATATTGCGGCCAGAGTAAGAAACTGATACCGAATTACTACCGTACTGAACTATTATCATGAGATGTCATACGTGTTTGGACTTGGCACCGACGAGATATTCCACCGACGAGATATTCCTAAAGACTGCCAGCCTTATGGGACTTTGTGTCTCCAGCAAAATTCGCTGTTCTCGGGCGCCCTCTAGAATATATTGCGGCCAGAGTAAGAAACTGATGTCGAATCACTACCGTACTGAACTATTATCATGAGATGTCACCTGGGTGTGGGCAAGTGAAGCTCTCTTTACAGACGATTTCAAGTGGAATTTTAAGTTTCAAAATAATAGAAGCAAAATTACTATTAACGGCAGAAAAGGGTGTACGAAACATAAAATGAAAGATAAAAAGTTCACTAAAATTTTAATAAATGTTCAACTATTCAACGTTAACCGTAAAAATATATGTACAACATTGGACGCGGAAATTTTGATATACAAACCTGACCATGTCTTGTTGGTCTGAATTTGGAATATATATTATTGTATGTTCAAATGAAGTTCACGTATAGTTTCAATGCAATTTGCTCATTTGTTCCACCATTTGAAGCTGTGTGAGATACATGAAATTGACAATTGGAGAACAGGTGCCCGGAAAAATCTGCCGTATAGGTCATGATCGCTATAGGTGAGATTGAAAATAAGTAAGGCTGCCGTTACAATGGTCGCGGTTTTGGTCGATCTTCTGTAGTCCGAAACAATTTGTCAGTAGTGGCACTCAGCTACATCGACAAATACGTCGCATAGAAACAACAGTATCGCTGCGAGGTTGGGTAGGAGTGTAGGACTAAGACTTGCAGATTGGAGAGTGAAGTTGAGCTAGTCAAGTATAGTTTCTAAGCGTTTATTTCATGCGGGTATGCTGCCGTGTTTAACTCATTGTCAGTCTATCTCGGCAACTGTGAGTGGATCACAACGAATTTGGTAAAGAATGTTTAAAATGTTCAGCTTAAAACAATGCAAAATGTT
Source organism: Priocnemis perturbator (assembly GCA_963942575.1). Lineage (NCBI taxonomy): Eukaryota > Metazoa > Arthropoda > Insecta > Hymenoptera > Pompilidae > Priocnemis > Priocnemis perturbator. Next base: position 7,509,796 of record OZ012645.1, on the reverse strand, counting down.
CTTCGTATATTCGAACAGATCTTGTCGAGAGCTTCAAAGCGATGCCATGCACGGTTGTGTTCTATTGACCGTTTCCGAGACAAGCCAAGATAAACGAAGTCAAACGTGACCGCACACCCATAAATATTGCACCGTTTCCCCGGGCAGTCGATATTTTCCGCAATACACTAATCGATTCGTACGCTTCCATTGGTCTATTTAAACAAGTTTTTCGTTTTGTTGCAAAACATGCAGCCGCGTACCAATTTGAACTCGAATGCACATGAGGGCAGCCCGAGGCCGCATGAAAAGTTGATCCGAGACGCAACGAACTGTTTTGATATATTAAACAGATATTGCAAAGTAGCGAAAGAAACTGATGTTATTTTTAAATCACGTGCTAATTACTCTTTAATTATGTATGCATCTGTGAAGTATCGATTACAAAGGTGAGGGTGAAATAAAATTTTAAAATAAAATCTCATTACGTTTGAAGCAGTTACACAATGGGTAATGTCAACGTTCTATGTTTGCCTATTACCTACGGTACTAGCTCCAATTACCGACGCCGCCAAGAGACCTCAGCGCCCCCTCAGACCCCATCCAGCCCCCATTTGCGGGCCGCTGTTTAACACAGGCGCTGGCAGTCTTTAAGAATATCTCGTCGGTGCATAAGGCTGGCAGTCTTTAGGAATATCCACCGACGAGATATTCTTAAAGACTGCCAGCGCCTGTGTTAAACAGCGGCCCGCAAATGGGGGCTGGATGGGGTCTGAGGGGGCGCTGAGGTCTCTTGGCGGCGTCGGTAATTGGAGCTAGTACCGTAGGTAATAGGCAAACATAGAACGTTGACATTACCCATTGTGTAACTGCTTCAAACGTAATGAGATTTTATTTTAAAATTTTATTTCACCCTCACCTTTGTAATCGATACTTCACAGATGCATACATAATTAAAGAGTAATTAGCACGTGATTTAAAAATAACATCAGTTTCTTTCGCTACTTTGCAATATCTGTTTAATATATCAAAACAGTTCGTTGCGTCTCGGATCAACTTTTCATGCGGCCTCGGGCTGCCCTCATGTGCATTCGAGTTCAAATTGGTACGCGGCTGCATGTTTTGCAACAAAACGAAAAACTTGTTTAAATAGACCAATGGAAGCGTACGAATCGATTAGTGTATTGCGGAAAATATCGACTGCCCGGGGAAACGGTGCAATATTTATGGGTGTGCGGTCACGTTTGACTTCGTTTATCTTGGCTTGTCTCGGAAACGGTCAATAGAACACAACCGTGCATGGCATCGCTTTGAAGCTCTCGACAAGATCTGTTCGAATATACGAAGAACATTTTGCATTGTTTTAAGCTGAACATTTTAAACATTCTTTACCAAATTCGTTGTGATCCACTCACAGTTGCCGAGATAGACTGACAATGAGTTAAACACGGCAGCATACCCGCATGAAATAAACGCTTAGAAACTATACTTGACTAGCTCAACTTCACTCTCCAATCTGCAAGTCTTAGTCCTACACTCCTACCCAACCTCGCAGCGATACTGTTGTTTCTATGCGACGTATTTGTCGATGTAGCTGAGTGCCACTACTGACAAATTGTTTCGGACTACAGAAGATCGACCAAAACCGCGACCATTGTAACGGCAGCCTTACTTATTTTCAATCTCACCTATAGCGATCATGACCTATACGGCAGATTTTTCCGGGCACCTGTTCTCCAATTGTCAATTTCATGTATCTCACACAGCTTCAAATGGTGGAACAAATGAGCAAATTGCATTGAAACTATACGTGAACTTCATTTGAACATACAATAATATATATTCCAAATTCAGACCAACAAGACATGGTCAGGTTTGTATATCAAAATTTCCGCGTCCAATGTTGTACATATATTTTTACGGTTAACGTTGAATAGTTGAACATTTATTAAAATTTTAGTGAACTTTTTATCTTTCATTTTATGTTTCGTACACCCTTTTCTGCCGTTAATAGTAATTTTGCTTCTATTATTTTGAAACTTAAAATTCCACTTGAAATCGTCTGTAAAGAGAGCTTCACTTGCCCACACCCAGGTGACATCTCATGATAATAGTTCAGTACGGTAGTGATTCGACATCAGTTTCTTACTCTGGCCGCAATATATTCTAGAGGGCGCCCGAGAACAGCGAATTTTGCTGGAGACACAAAGTCCCATAAGGCTGGCAGTCTTTAGGAATATCTCGTCGGTGCCTTATGGGACTTTGTGTCTCCAGCAAAATTCGCTGTTCTCGGGCGCCCTCTAGAATATATTGCGGCCAGAGTAAGAAACTGATGTCGAATCACTACCGTACTGAACTATTATCATGAGATGTCACCTGTGTGTGGGCAAGTGAAGCTCTCTTTACAGACGATTTCAAGTGGAATTTTAAGTTTCAAAATAATAGAAGCAAAATTACTATTAACGGCAGAAAAGGGTGTACGAAACATAAAATGAAAGATAAAAAGTTCACTAAAATTTTAATAAATGTTCAACTATTCAACGTTAACCGTAAAAATATATGTACAACATTGGACGCGGAAATTTTGATATACAAACCTGACCATGTCTTGTTGGTCTGAATTTTGAACATATATTATTGTATGTTCAAATTAAGTCCACGTATACTTTCATTGCAATTTGCTCATTTGTTCCAAAGATACGCTTTGATTTGTTCCACCTTTTGAAGCTGTGCGAGATACTTTAACCCTTTGGCCTATAACCACGAGTCTGACTCGTGGTAAAGAATTTGTGTCATAAACAAAAACCACGAGTTTAACTCGTGGTAAAGAATTTGTGTCATAAACGAAAACTGCGAGTCCGACTCGTGGTAAAGAATTTGTGTCATAAACGAAAACTACGAGTCCGACTCGTGGTAAAGAATTTGTGTCATAAACGAAAATCACGAATCTGACTCCTGGTAAAGCATTTGTGTCATAAACCACAGACGAGGTATAGAATAGACTGGACAAACAATGCATATTTTTGTCACACGACCGAGGGGCTCTAGAGCCCCCTTACCATTTCCGTGTCACATCCAACGTTACGGGCCACGTGCAGCATCATATCACACCGCTGCCCGTGGTGAGAATTAATACTAAATTCGTTCATTGCACTTGTCACAAGCCTGGTAGCGGCTGCGTAAAATATCAGCGCGGTTCTTCAATACAGGCTTAAATTTACGTGTTGTTATTTATGATGAATGTAGTAATAATCAAAGTACTATGAAGAATATGATTTCTGATGATCGTTCGTATGTCATGCACGGAAATTAACAAACTATATATGTAATCTTTGATATTCCGCATATGTAAAAGTCTATAAGAAATCTACTTATAACTTATGATATTATGTATGCTGATGAAAGTATTGCATCTTGGAAAGACGTACGCACATTATGGGAATTAGAAAACGGTGCGGCAACGAGAGCTGCTGATAAGTTATCTGAAAAACATGTAAATCCCAATTGCATCGAAAAAATGAACTGCCGTTTAACTCTGGAAGTATTTAGTTGCGGGGTCTCAGCAGCTCTCTTAACTCAATCGCAGGAATAGTAGGAGAAATTGAAAGCTCGGCGGTCATGCACCCGGCCGAATTTTTTGACATTCTTAACGACTGTTTTGATTCTTTAACCAGCAGAACTTGGAACGATTAAAATCCAAATAGATGGGCATTATCAGAAATTCGATTAAATGCGGAAAATAATTAAAAATATCTATTAACCCTCGGACTCCCACGATGGGTCACTTTTTCGGCGCCTAAAGAGCGGCAACCCTTCATACACAGCATTCTATAATGTTGCACGCCACAGGAGTCAATGTGACGACACAGTTCCGAAACTGTAAAGCGACGGTTACCGACTCGGCGTCACCACTGATACACTTCTCGACGTATATGAAATGATGAATTTTTTGCTTATATTATTTCTGTAAAATCTTGCATAGCCGATATCAGAAATGCGACACGGTAATCAAGATGGGTCAATTGAACCCGAAGCCTGAAGATTGTCAACCCATTTTTTGAGTAAAGTTAAAATGTTTGCCTACGTGCATTTTAGCGATATTAGAATGTATGTTAGACGTTGACAATTTGTTTATAAATAGTTTACAACATATTGAACAAAATAAAAATGTTTGCTTATTTTCTGGCTACATACATATTTACATTCTTCGTGGTGTTTTGAATTTGTTTATAAATTGTTTACAAAATGTTTCGAACAAATTTTAAATTTTCGCCCACGAACATTTCCACGACGTTGCAAAGTATTTCACACATTGTCAACAATTTGTTTATAAATTGTTTATAACATTTTTTGAACAAAATTGAAATTTTCGCCTAAGAACATTCCTACGACGTTGCAAAGTATTTTACACATTATTAACGATTTGTTTATACATTGTTTATAAGATATTTTTACACATAACCAGGACCTAACCGGCATCCGGGTATTCGTAATAATTATCGTTATTATTATTGTTATTATTACCGTTATTATTGTTATTATCGTTATTATTATTGTTATTATTGTTATTATTGTTGTTATTATTGTTATTATTGTTATTATTCTTGTTATTGTTATCATTGTTAACATTATCATTATCATTATCATTACAATTGCCAGTCGCCGGTGGCCAGTCGCCAGTGGCCAGTTGCCAGTCGCCAGTCGCCAGTGGCCAGTTGCCAGTTGCCAGTCGCCAGTCGCCAGTCGCCAGTTGCCAGTTGCCAGTTGCCAGTTGCCAGTCGCCAGTCGCCAGTCGTCAGTTGCCAGTCGCCAGTCGTCATTCACCAGTTGCCAGTTGCCATTACCATTACCATTATCATTATCATTAGCATTATTATTATTGTTATCGTTATTATCGTTATTATTATTGTTATTATTATCGTTATTATCGTTAGACAATATACCTACGTACATTGTGGGTATTCTGAAATTTCAGAATTTTTATGTTTTTCTGTATAATATGACGAAACAGTTGTTACATAACTCTGAAAAAAGTATACATACAAGACAATTCCAAAGTGCCATTGAAAGACGTAAGTGCGAACATCGAAGACTACCGATGCGCAATGTGCACACTGCGCGGCGCGGTGCCCCGTTCAGTGGCGCTACTCTCGCGGAACGGACTACCGTAGCGAAAGGGTTAATATCGTTATTATCGTTATTATTATTGTTATTATTGTTGTTATTATTGTTATTATTGTTATTATTCTTGTTATTGTTATCATTGTTAACATTATCATTATCATTATCATTACAATTGCCAGTTGCCAGTTGCCAGTCGCCAGTCGCCGGTGGCCAGTGGCCCGGTGGCCAGTGGCCCAGTCGCCAGTGGCCAGTGGCCCAGTCGCCAGTGGCCAGTGGCCCGGTGGCCAGTTGCCCAGTCGCCCAGTTGCCCAGTCGCCAGTGGCCCAGTCGCCAGTGGCCCAGTTGCCCAGTTGCCCAGTCGCCGGTGGCCAGTCGCCGGTGGCCAGTGGCCCAGTCGCCAGTGGCCCAGTCGCCCAGTGGCCCAGTCGCCCAGTCGCCCAGTCGCCCAGTCGCACAGTGGCCCAGTCGCGCAGTTGCCCAGTCGCCCAGTTGCCAGTGGCCCAGTCGCCCAGTCGCCGGTGGCCAGTCGCCGGTGGCCAGTCGCCAGTCGCCGGTGGCCAGTGGCCCGGTGGCCAGTGGCCCAGTCGCCAGTGGCCAGTGGCCCGGTGGCCAGTTGCCCAGTCGCCCAGTTGCCCAGTCGCCCAGTCGCCAGCGGCCCGGTGGCCAGTTGCCCAGTCGCCAGTCGCCAGTGGCCCAGTTGCCCAGTCGCCCAGTTGCCCAGTCGCCAGTCGCCAGTGGCCCAGTTGCCCAGTCGCCGGTGGCCCAGTCGCCCAGTTGCCCAGTCGCCGGTGGCCCAGTCGCCAGTGGCCCAGTCGCCAGTGGCCCAGTTGCCCAGTTGCCCAGTCGCCGGTGGCCAGTCGCCGGTGGCCAGTGGCCCAGTCGCCAGTGGCCCAGTCGCCCAGTCGCACAGTGGCCCAGTCGCGCAGTTGCCCAGTCGCCCAGTTGCCAGTGGCCCAGTCGCCCAGTCGCCGGTGGCCAGTCGCCGGTGGCCAGTGGCCCGGTGGCCAGTGGCCCAGTCGCCAGTGGCCAGTGGCCCGGTGGCCAGTTGCCCAGTCGCCCAGTTGCCCAGTCGCCCAGTCGCCAGTGGCCCGGTGGCCAGTTGCCCAGTCGCCCAGTTGCCCAGTCGCCCAGTTGCCCAGTCGCCCAGTTGCCCAGTCGCCCAGTCGCCAGTGGCCCAGTTGCCCAGTTGCCCAGTCGCCGGTGGCCAGTGGCCCAGTCGCCAGTGGCCAGTGGCCCGGTGGCCAGTTGCCCAGTCGCCCAGTTGCCCAGTCGCCCAGTCGCCAGTGGCCCAGTCGCCGGTGGCCCAGTCGCCAGTGGCCAGTGGCCCGGTGGCCAGTCGCCAGTGGCCCGGTGGCCAGTTGCCCAGTTGCCCAGTCGCCCAGTTGCCCAGTCGCCCAGTTGCCCAGTCGCCCAGTTGCCCAGTCGCCAGTCGCCAGTGGCCCAGTCGCCAGTGGCCCAGTTGCCCAGTTGCCCAGTCGCCGGTGGCCAGTCGCCGGTGGCCAGTGGCCCAGTCGCCAGTGGCCCAGTCGCCCAGTGGCCCAGTCGCCCAGTCGCCCAGTTGCCCAGTCGCCGGTGGCCCAGTCGCCAGTGGCCCAGTCGCCAGTGGCCCAGTTGCCCAGTCGCCGGTGGCCAGTCGCCGGTGGCCAGTCGCCGGTGGCCACTGGGCAACTGGCCACCGGCGACTGGGCAACTGGGCAACTGGGCAACTGGGCAACTGGGCAACTGGGCAACTGGGCGACTGGGCAACTGGCCACCGGGCCACTGGCCACTGGCGACTGGGCAACTGGGCGACTGGGCAACTGCGCGACTGGGCCACTGTGCGACTGGGCGACTGGGCGACTGGGCGACTGGGCCACTGGGCGACTGGGCCACTGGCGACTGGGCCACTGGCCACCGGCGACTGGCCACCGGCGACTGGGCAACTGGGCAACTGGGCCACTGGCGACTGGGCCACTGGCGACTGGGCCACTGGCCACCGGCGACTGGCCACCGGCGACTGGGCAACTGGGCAACTGGGCCACTGGCGACTGGGCCACTGGCGACTGGCGACTGGGCAACTGGGCGACTGGGCAACTGGGCGACTGGGCAACTGGGCGACTGGGCAACTGGGCGACTGGGCAACTGGCCACCGGGCCACTGGCCACTGGCGACTGGGCGACTGGGCAACTGGGCGACTGGGCAACTGGCCACCGGGCCACTGGCCACTGGCGACTGGGCCACTGGCCACCGGCGACTGGCCACCGGCGACTGGGCAACTGGGCAACTGGGCCACTGGCGACTGGGCCACCGGCGACTGGCGACTGGGCAACTGGGCGACTGGGCAACTGGGCGACTGGGCAACTGGGCGACTGGGCAACTGGGCGACTGGGCAACTGGCCACCGGGCCACTGGCGACTGGGCGACTGGGCAACTGGGCGACTGGGCAACTGGCCACCGGGCCACTGGCCACTGGCGACTGGGCCACTGGCCACCGGGCCACTGGCAACCGGCGACTGGGCGACTGGGCCACTGGCCACCGGCGACTGGCCACCGGCGACTGGGCAACTGGGCAACTGGGCCACTGGCGACTGGGCCACTGGCCACCGGCGACTGGCCGCCGGCGACTGGGCAACTGGGCAACTGGGCCACTGGCGACTGGGCAACTGGCCACCGGGCCACTGGCCACTGGCGACTGGGCCACTGGCCACCGGCGACTGGCCACCGGCGACTGGGCAACTGGGCAACTGGGCCACTGGCGACTGGGCCACCGGCGACTGGCGACTGGGCAACTGGGCGACTGGGCAACTGGGCGACTGGGCAACTGGGCGACTGGGCAACTGGCCACCGGGCCACTGGCGACTGGGCGACTGGGCAACTGGGCGACTGGGCAACTGGCCACCGGGCCACTGGCCACTGGCGACTGGGCCACTGGCCACCGGGCCACTGGCAACCGGCGACTGGGCGACTGGGCCACTGGCCACCGGCGACTGGCCACCGGCGACTGGGCAACTGGGCAACTGGGCCACTGGCGACTGGGCCACTGGCCACCGGCGACTGGCCGCCGGCGACTGGGCAACTGGGCAACTGGGCCACTGGCGACTGGGCCACTGGCGACTGGGCCACCGGCGACTGGGCAACTGGGCGACTGGGCCACCGGCGACTGGGCAACTGGGCGACTGGGCAACTGGCCACCGGGCCACTGGCCACTGGCGACTGGGCCACTGGCCACCGGGCCACTGGCCACCGGCGACTGGCGACTGGCAACTGGCAACTGGCAATTGTAATGATAATGATAATGATAATGTTAACAATGATAACAATAACAAGAATAATAACAATAATAACAATAATAACAACAATAATAACAATAATAATAACGATAATAACGATATTAACCCTTTCGCTACGGTAGTCCGTTCCGCGAGAGTAGCGCCACTGAACGGGGCACCGCGCCGCGCAGTGTGCACATTGCGCATCGGTAGTCTTCGATGTTCGCACTTACGTCTTTCAATGGCACTTTGGAATTGTCTTGTATGTATACTTTTTTCAGAGTTATGTAACAACTGTTTCGTCATATTATACAGAAAAACATAAAAATTCTGAAATTTCAGAATACCCACAATGTACGTAGGTATATTGTCTGGTCTCGCGGACACCGACTATAGTCGGCACCCGTACACACAGCACGTCTCGCGGACACCGACTATAATCGGCATCCGTACACACAGCACGTCTCGCGTCCGCCGACTATAGTCGGTGTCCGTAGCGAAAGGGTTAATAACAATAATAACGGTAATAATAACAATAATAATAACGATAATTATTACGAATACCCGGATGCCGGTTAGGTCCTGGTTATGTGCCGGTTAGGTCTACCCGGAACTTCTTTTTTTTTTTTTTATTCCGAGGAGGAAGGGAAATGCATTTACGCACACCCGACCAAGATGTTTGACCGGGTAGTGTGGGACTCAGATGTTAATACCCACTAAAACCCCTCGTCCTCACTGTCGCGCTATAAGGGGATACCCCTGCCCCTAAAACCGCCTGTTCAGCACTGGCTCGGTGTGGGAGGATCTGAGCGAACCTGTTATAGCGCTTTCTGAATGTTCAGTAAGAATGCGCTGTCACATCGCCGACCCCGTAACGGTCGCCCAGCGTGGCCTGACTAGAGGGGCCTTTGCTCTCTAGTACCGTCCATCTCCCTGGTCCTCTCGGCACACTCCTTTGCCGTGAGTACGCTTGTGACAAACGTCGAAATGCAGCTCCAGGTCTTGGGCGAGGAGACCATGCTTGGAACCAAGTTGGCTGGTGAGATCCGTTCGCCAATCTCCTGGTTGATCTTCTCCCTCAGTTCGGTCCACTCGGGACAGTGAAACAGAGTGTGGCCGGCATCATCGATCGCGGCACCGCAAAACCAGCAGGCCGTTAGGGTTAGGTCCGGGTTAGGTTAATACTAATAATAATAATAATGATAATAATAATAATAGTGATGATGATGATAATGATAATGGTAATGGTAATGGTAATGGTAATAATAACGATAATAACGATAACAATAACAATAATAATAACGATAATAACGATAATAATAACAATAATAATAACGATAATAACGATAACAATAATAATAATGCTAATGATAATGGTAATGGTAATGTTAACAATGATAACAATAACAAGAATAATAACAATAATAACAATAATAACAACAATAATAACAATAATAACAATAATAATAACGATAATAACTATAATAACGGTAATAATAACAATAATAATAACGATAATAACAATAATAACGGTAATAATAACAATAATAATAACGATAATTATTACGAATACCCGGATGCCGGTTAGGTCCTGGTTATGTGTAAAAAAATCTTATAAACAATGTATAAACAAATCGTTAATAATGTGTAAAATACTTTGCAACGTCGTAGGAATGTTCATAGGCGAAAATTTCAATTTTGTTCAAAAAATGTTATAAACAATTTATAAACAAATTGTTGACAATGTGTGAAATACTTTGCAACGTCGTGGAAATGTTCGTGGGCGCAAATTTAAAATTTGTTCGAAACATTTTGTAAACAATTTATAAACAAATTCAAAACACCACGAAGAATGTAAATATGTATGTAGCCAGAAAATAAGCAAACATTTTTATTTTGTTCAATATGTTGTAAACTATTTATAAACAAATTGTCAACGTCTAACATACATTCTAATATCGCTAAAATGCACGTAGGCAAACATTTTAACTTTACTCAAAAAATGGGTTGACAATCTTCAGGCTTCGGGTTCAATTGACCCATCTTGATTACCGTGTCGCATTTCTGATATCGGCTATGCAAGATTTTACAGAAATAATATAAGCAAAAAATTCATCATTTCATATACGTCGAGAAGTGTATCAGTGGTGACGCCGAGTCGGTAACCGTCGCTTTACAGTTTCGGAACTGTGTCGTCACATTGACTCCTGTGGCGTGCAACATTATAGAATGCTGTGTATGAAGGGTTGCCGCTCTTTAGGCGCCGAAAAAGTGACCCATCGTGGGAGTCCGAGGGTTAACCACGAAATTTGGCCTTTTAGTATATAACCAATGTATTCTATATGCACAGACGAGGTATAGAATAGACTGGACAAACAATGCATATTTTTGTCACACGGCCGAGGGGCTCTAGAGCCCCCTTACCATTTCCGTGTCACATCCAACGTTACCGGCCACGTGCAGCATCATATCACACCGCTGCCCGTGGTGAGAATTAATACTAAATTCGTTCATTGCACTTGTCACAAGACTGGTAGCGGCTGCGTAAAATATCAGCCCGGTTCTTCAATACAGGCTTAAATTTACGTGTTGTTATTTATGATGAATGTAGTAATAATCAAAGTACTATGAAGAATATGATTTCTGATGATCGTTCGTATGTCATGCACGGAAATTAACAAACTATATATGTAATCTTTGATATTACGCATATGTAAAAGTCTATAAGAAATCTACTTATAACTTATGATATTATGTATGCTGATGAAAGTATTGCATCTTGGAAAGACGTACGCACATTATGGGAATTAGAAAACGGTGCGGCAACGAGAGCTGCTGTTAAGTTATCAGAAAAACATGTAAATCCCAATTGCATCGAAAAAATGAACTGCCGTTTAACTCTGGAAGTATTTAGTTGCGGGGTCTCAGCAGCTCTCTTAACTCAATCGCAGGAATAGTAGGAGAAATTGAAAGCTCGGCGGTCATGCACCCGGCCGAATTTTTTGACATTCTTAACGACTGTTTTGATTCTTTAACCACCAGAACTTGGAACGATTAAAATCCAAATAGATGGGCATTATCAGAAATTCGATTAAATGCGGAAAATAATTAAAAATATCTATTAAAAGAATGTTCCAAATGGCGCATTATTACGCACAGCGGTCTTAACACTACCACGTTTTCAGGGCTTAAAAATGTCTTTGAAATCTATCTTAGAATTGTGGAATCCGTCTGCTAAAACTTTTCGTTTATCATTGCAAAAAAATATTCTATTCAATTTATCAAAACCTGCTCAATCTCCAAATTGGTTAGATGGTTAGATGATGAAGATGAAGCTATAGTTACTCAGAACAGAAGACGAGAGAAGCTGTCGCTTGGCGACAGCGATTCAAAGGCGCAAAACAGCTATATGTAAAGACCATTTTATATCCAATCGGCCAGAACCGTCTCACGCGTCACTCATGCACACGCTCGCACACTCACGCAACACACACACATGCATACCCACGGCGATCGTCTTTCCTTAATCCTACATATGTGTTATTCTTCAAATTGTTTTTTGCAAAATCTAAATGGGCGTCTACATCTGAGCACGAACGCGCACGAAGCAGCCTGAGCATAAGACGTCATCAGAGGCGCGTGGGCAAGCCGAGGAAAACCGATTCAATGATTTCACGTTGCACTCATCGATCGATCGCTTCGCCGCCGTACGAGAAAAAATTCAGTGTGTTGATTTATTCTAATGGTGGAGAATTGGTGTAGCTTGCTCGGACCATTCCGCAACTGTTGATCGCGGGAACGTGAAATCATTGGGGCGTGTTGGAGATTCATTCTAGTATTGGAGAATCGGTGTAGCTTGCTCGGGCCGATCCGAGACTGTCGGATCGGGCAGTGAGCATATGTGGCCGATCCGCGACTGTCTGAGCGCGTAAACGAGAAATCACACAACAATAACAACGATGTGTACATGGTCAAAAACACAGTCACAGTCACAGTCAATGAAACCAGCGTATAAAAGTCAGTCAAAAGTCGGAAAAAAGTTGGAAAAAAGGTGGAAAAATGTCGGAAAAATGTCGGAAAAATGTTGGAAAAATGTCGGAAAAAAGTCAGAAAAAAGTTGGAAAAATATCGGAAAAATGTCGGAAAAATGTCGGAAAAAAGTCAGAAAAAAGTCAGAAAAAAGTTGGAAAAAAGTCAGAAAAATGTTGGGAAAAAGTCAGAAAAAAGTCGGAAAAATGTCGGAAAAATGTCGGAAATGTTTTATATATATATGTACATATATGGATTGTTACGCGCATCGCGGTCGCGGGCAGCAGAAGGGAGAAGGATGCTTGTGGCAACTGTTGTATTGGTTTTAATTTGTTCAAAAAATAGTAAATCTTGCATAAAAAAGAAATAAAATACTGGTGGTAAAATACTTAGTGTGTCTAATTTAAAAGTTACTAAAGAACAGCTGGAAAATGCTCCTCCAGAGTAGAATACCCCTCTTTACAAACGCCCGTTACGCCAGGCATTATCGTATGTAATGTACAACTGTGATCGTATAACAATCAATAATATCAATTGTATTTATTTTAGCGACAATTCTCTGAGAAATTTCAATAAATTAGTCGTGCTAAAATTGACAAAACTTCCCAAAGTACATTCCTTTTGATATGTATATCAGTGTAAAAATATATGATAAATTGGAAATAGTAGTATTTAATGCATAAATAAAGTAGCTGATATTTTCCGTCAAATGCTTTTTAATCAGCTTGTTAAAGTTTCAATGTATATATCTAAATCAATTTTAGTATAGAATTACAGGGACAAGAGATTGCGTTACATTCACACCGAAACTGGGCAAATGTGATGGACCCTTTACTGTTGCTCGTCATGACTTCATGAGCTTGCTCTACGAAGCACGAAGCGAGCGGTCAAATCTCAAATGTATACATTCGTCCGAAAGTGATGATATGGCAAACGCGCATTTATTACGTACATTTGGCAACACCGCTAAAGCTATTCATACTTCAATGTAGTTTCAATTTCTACCGTTCATAGAGGTAGAATGCGCTCGAAAACGTCTGATTTTAGACGACGTCGGTATTTCAGACCGTGTGACACGCAACCCTATTGTATGTCCGGTCTATTCTATACCTCGTCTGTGCATAAACGAAAACCATGTGTCTGAAAGTCTGAAGAACTGAATGGCACGGCGCGCGATCGACTTTCTTGTTTACTATGGCACGCGGAATTGGCAGATACCGTGTAGGCCAAGGGGTTAATATGAAAATGCCGGTCTTCGAAGCTCCGTATAGTTAGCACCCCATCCTCAACCGATTTGAGTTTTAATAGTTGCAATCGTTTGAAGGTCGTTTGATAGTGTTTGATAGTCCTTAATAAACGTTTGATAGTTAACCGTTTATTTATAATTAAAGAAACAAATTTCTAGGGGAATTTTTTGTATAGTTAGCACCTCCATGGTCGCAAATTTGATTTTTAACTATACCGTTTGATGTAAAATCGTTTGATAGTGATTGATAGTCCAATACAAACGTTTGATAGTTAGCCGTTTGCTTGTAATCAAAGAAATAAGTGTCTAGGGGAAATTTTGTCGTAGGCATAGGCTCGCATTTCATTATTAATCTGCGTAAATAGACGTAAAATCGTTTCATAGTGATTGATAGTCGGGTATAAACGTTTGATAGTCCGGTGCAGACGTTTGATAGTTATCCGTTTGCTTGCGATCAAAGTAATTATTGTCTAGGGGAAATTTTGTCAAGGATAATACCCATATAGTCCTGTATTTAATTATTATTTATATAAATACAGGTAGAAGCGTTTGATAGTATTTGATAATTAACTATTTTCATAGTCCGGCCTTAAGCAAATGCTTAATTTCATCTTGACTAAGATCTTCCTATTCCAATAAGATCCTCATAAGACCTTGTGTATTTACACCAGTGATAGCAGATCTGGCACAGTGATAGCAGATCTGGCACGAAAACACCGTTGGTGTTTTTTGGGTGGGGGAAACCTCGGCAAGTGTGCGTGCGTGTCCGTGAGAGCTGCGCGCGTCGTTTCTCGCCGAATCGCGCTCGGCTTTGAGAGAAGGACGGAACCATGCTGCGTCCTCTTTCAACCAGCAACGCGCGTTGCGTCTTTGTTCGACATGCAGTCGCGGCGTCGCGTCTTCGTTCCGCACACAGGCCGGTGACAGTGGTGCCAGATTTCGCATAAGGCATCGCACGTACCATTGCGTTCTTTCAGCCGGAAGGCAAATCGGGCACCACCGCCGTGAGCAGAGCGCGATCCAGAGAAAAGTGAATCGAGGAGAGTTTGGGATTGACTCGTCGTACTCATCGTCGCTCGTCGACGCGGTTTTTGTTCGTTCGTTCGCGCCTAGCCATGGTTCAATTTTTTTTCACAGAATAATTTGTTTTTTTAATTATTCATCACACGGCATCAAACGATATTCATTTAAAAATATTTTATTACTTACTACGGATAGTTTTTAATATTTTGTCAGCGGAATAGATGTGTCGTATTGGTTTATAATAGATATGGGCAAAATATATATTTCATAAATTTTGGTTTCAGTAACATTAATCTTTCTGTGGTAGTAATAAATGAGAAAGTATATAATAAATGTCAATTATTGCGTATTATGCATTAACCGTGAAACAAGTAATAGGAGCACTTCTTGCACTAGAACGTTCTGAGGGATCGTACTAACACGCGATTTTAACACACGACAGCGTACGTCAGGAAGAATTTGCTTGACACGACGCGACGACGGTGCGAATGTTTTTATGAGTTGTTCTCTATGATTTGTTCTGCATGATTTCTTTTCTAAATAGAAGGTGATCAAATTGTGTATATATTCTAACAGTTCTCAGCAAGTCCCATCACATTGATTTGAAACGTTTTTCTTACTTCGCACGTTTAGTTTAAGAACGCTCTCCCCATTTCGTGAAAGAAAAAGTTGTTCGGTTGAAGGCAATTCACCGTTCATACTGTAATCCATATGTACGTCCATTGTCGCATTCTGCCCACGAAATGTCGCAACGTGCGTATTGTCAAAGAAGGCATGATAAAACACGACAATAATAACAAAATCCTTCTGAATTGAAAAACGAAACTTTCATTGTGCCGCTTCCGACCGACCATGGGTTGCGGTTGGACTATTTGAAATATCTGAAAAGTCTAACCATTCTTAGCACGTATTTCACGTACGTACTAGAAATGATTCCCCCGGAACTGTAACCGACTTTTCCAATGTCATTTATTCATCATTATGTACGATATGTATTACATTTAAATGCACATGTACAGGGTGCACAGGTTGTGATAGTCAGCTTTGTTCCTGTAAACGGTAAGTATTACACAAAATTATACAGGAAAGGGTTCGATGGGTTCGTAATATCTATATTCTACGAGACTTCATTCAATTCGAAAGTGCAACGCCGCACCCGACAAATGCAAATGCGTATGTAAGGTTTCTGTTTATAAAATTTAAGATACGTGGACTTCCACGCCACCCATGAGGTGCCACGACTAGCGCGTTCGGTTTTTTAACGTGGACCGTCGCCTATAGCCCTATTGTACCACATTTTATGATAATCATACAGCGTGCGGCAATACCTCTGTCCACTTTGAACGACGGAGATATTCAAGGTGGACAGAGTTATTGCCCCACGCTGTAGAAGTAAGGGTTAGAAAAGAAATGAGAGCATTTTTGTGTGGTGGCGCCAGCGGAGGGGGGGGGGGGGGCGCCACACAAAAATACAATGTCAACATTAATATGAAATAAAATTAACAAAAAAAAAAAAAAAATTCCTCTCATTTCTTTTCTAACCCTTAATTCTACAGCGTGGGGCAATAACTCTGTCCACCTTGAATATCTCCGTCGTTCAAAGTGGACAGAGGTATTGCCGCACGCTGTATGATTATCATAAAATGTGGTACAATAGGGCTATAGGCGACGGTCCACGTTAAAAAACCGAACGCGCTAGTCGTGGCACCTCATCGGTGGCGTGGAAGTCCACGTATCTTAAATTTTATAAACAGAAACCTTACATACGCATTTGCATTTGTCGGGTGCGGCGTTGCACTTTCGAATTGAATGAAGTCTCGTAGAATATAGATATTACGAACCCATCGAACCCTTTCCTGTATAATTTTGTGTAATACTTACCGTTTACAGGAACAAAGCTGACTATCACAACCTGTGCACCCTGTACATGTGCATTTAAATGTAATACATATCGTACATAATGATGAATAAATGACATTGGAAAAGTCGGTTACAGTTCCGGGGGAATCATTTCTAGTACGTACGTGAAATACGTGCTAAGAATGGTTAGACTTTTCAGATATTTCAATTAGTCCAACTGCGACCCGCGGTCGGTCGGGAGCGGCACAATGAAAGTTTCGGTTTTCAATTCACAGGGATTTTGTTATTATTGTCCTGTTTTATCATGCCTTCTTTGACAATACGCACGTTGCGACATTTCGTGGGCAGAATGCGACAATGGACGTACATATGGATTACAGTATGAACGGTGAATTGCCTTCAACCGAACAACTTTTTCTTTCACGAAATGGGGAGAGCGTTCTTAAACTAAACGTGCGAAGTAAGAAAAACGTTTCAAATCAATGTGATGGGACTTGCTGAGAACTGTTAGAATATATACACAATTTGATCACTTTCTATTTAGAAAAGAAATCATGCAGAACAAATCATAGAGAACAACTCATAAAAACATTCGCACCGTCGTCGCGTCGTGTCAAGCAAATTCTTCCTGACGTACGCTGTCGTGTGTTAAAATCGCGTGTTAGTACGATCCCTCAGAACGTTCTAGTGCAAGAAGTGCTCCTATTACTTGTTTCACGGTTAATGCATAATACGCAATAATTGACATTTATTATATACTTTCTCATTTATTACTACCACAGAAAGATTAATGTTACTGAAACCAAAATTTATGAAATATATATTTTGCCCATATCTATTATAAACCAATACGACACATCTATTCCGCTAACAAAATATTAAAAACTATCCGTAGTAAGTAATAAAATATTTTTAAATGAATATCGTTTGATGCCGTGTGATGAATAATTAAAAAAACAAATTATTCTGTGAAAAAAAATTGAACCATGGCTAGGCGCGAACGAACGAACAAAAACCGCGTCGACGAGCGACGATGAGTACGACGAGTCAATCCCAAACTCTCCTCGATTCACTTTTCTCTGGATCGCGCTCTGCTCACAGCGGTGGTGCCCGATTTGCCTTCCGGCTGAAAGAACGCAATGGTACGTGCGATGCAGGGGGCGGAAACCTCCATGTTAAACCGCGGCGCAGTGTTTCGAGCGCCACCTAAAATATGTACAAGCAATTTGGAACTAAACCCCAATGTATACCTATATATAGCTATATATATATAGATATAGCCACGAATATTTCGAATTCTTAAATGTGAAGCAAAAGGTATAGCAATTCGCACATGAAAAAACTTGCACAAAAAATATTGAATGCAATACTTTTTGTGCAAGTTTTGTCATGTGCAAATAGCTAAACCTTTTACCCACTTGATATAATTAAAATTAATATTGTAATAGTTGTGGATAGTGGTAGGTTTATCAATTTACACAAATTTACATTATAGGGCATATATTTTGACATCGTACACATGTTATTCTATAAATACCTTACACTACTAAGAAAAATCGGGCGGTATTGATATTTTAATACTGAGGAAATTATCGAAACACCGTATAATATTGACAAGGGTGGCTTTTTTTTTGTTTTTATATTAATTGGGTAGGGGAAAATCCATCATGGAGACCCGGTCAGCTGTTATGGGCCGGGTACTGTGAGACTCCTACTCACTAAAAATCCCTCCTGATTTCGGAATTATGCAAAATCTTAAATTACGCTTACGTTAGGTAATTAGATATTTATATAATATGCTTGCGATGATAAGAAGTTTGTCGAAAGAGGAAATGCAATATTACGAATATTTGCTGTTTTAAAATTTTTAATAATTACCTATTTTTTTAAAAAAGCGTTTTCTTATGTTGCACGATCGCTTGCCTGCACAAATGCTATTGTGCTGTGGCACCCGAATCTTTCCCTTTTAACAATCTATTCATAAACTTGCACCGAGTCACGTATTCCACCACAATGATTCGAGCAATTTCTTCTTTTAAATCTGCTGCGTGTGTTATGCAACTAATAAATGAATAGTTTAACATGACCAGTAGTGGTAGTTTTAAATTTTGTATAATTTCGGATTTGAAGCAGAAAAAAGATATGTTGCCCTCCAAAATGCTAAATGCATCTTTACAAAAAGTATTGAAATTTTCAAAATAAGGCGTACTATTAACACAATCGCAGCATGATCTATTTTTGCTAATGTTTAAGAATTTTGCTAAAATGTGTGAACTGTTGATGCACGTTCCAGTGCGAATTGTCTGCAGATCATGGAACAGAATATACTTATTCTCATCATCGACATTGCTTCAGGTATCATTTCCTACATGCGTACTGTCTACATTCTTTAAAATTTGTACTAATGTCGCGAAGTTGCGAAGTGAAAATAAGGCTTCGATCCATCTGTGCAATTTCCTTTCACTGTTTTCGTGGATGTCAAATTATTAATAAGGAGAGATTTAAACAAATTACCAAATTGGAGAAATGTTGGATTAACATTTCATTCACAGTGACTTCTTATTATCCTGACCAGCAGCATCTGTTTTTAGAAAAAGGCTCTCATTACTTTGTGAACATGGGTTAAGTTCATTTAAGCTGTATGTATCCAATTGTGGTAGCAAACCTGAATTAATGTTTGTTGCGGTATCCTCTTCAATTGGAATATTCTTCTGTTCTTCATTAAGTATGGGACTTGTACTCCCTCCGACTGAGTCTCCATCCATCTCCGTAGAAGGTGCAGCTTTCAAACTATGCATAGAGGGTTCACACAACAGCAACTGTGGAATAGCATCATTTCTTAGGATTGTACGAATAGGCGTTATGCTATAAGAATTTACAGAAAAATGTATTTGACAAATCCTATAGCTTCTTAATTCTTTGCTGGTCATATTATCCAGCTCAGGATTCTGGATGGCATCTCTCCAGGCCTTGCTCAGTCTCTATTCCTTTGGGAATACATGTTTTCCCATAAGCCTAGTTGATTTGCACCCCGATACGCAACATTGTGTATTTACTCGCCCTGCAGGCAGTCCTGGGTTGCCTAATTACAACAAATTGTTTACATCTTTTTCATAAATTATATCTTTTTATACATACAGATTTATAACTTATATATCAGTAGTCCCTTTGCTTATGGCTTATAGGATATTTCTTACCTATCGTACTTGATCTTCTGTCGCGTCAGCTGCTGCCGAACAGGTCAGTCATCTTTTAATTTGTTACCGCCGCAGTAACAAATTATTTTACAATGACCCTAAACCGCACACTTCTATCCTTTGCCGTATGAACCACCAAACATGACGTCTTTTAGAGATTCACGCTAGTTTACCCACTCACAACTTTTTACGCACGAACGTCACTTCCAGTGTTCCAGTCACTTGGTTTAACCTGGTGTTTAACCTAGTTGAGCCGTTCCCGTCAAAACAACAATGGCGTCTGTGTGCGAGGATGCCGCTGCGTACGACTCTCACTCACACAACTACAGGCGACAACTAGCGCCTCCTAAAATATGAACATGAACTACTCCGCATGAAAAACGCTGCACCGGAAGTTCCTACGTTAGTTTCCGACCCCTGGTGCGATGCCTTATGCGAAATCTGGCACCACTGTCACCGGCCTGTGTGCGGAACGAAGACGCGACGCCGCGACTGCATGTCGAACAAAGACGCAACACGCGTTGCTGGTTGAAAGAGGACGCAGCATGGTTCCGTCCTTCTCTCAAAGCCGAGCGCGATTCGGCGAGAAACGACGCGCGCAGCTCTCACGGACACGCACGCACACTTGCCGAGGTTTCCCCCACCCAAAAAACACCAACGGTGTTTTCGTGCCAGATCTGCTATCACTGATTTACACTCGGAGAATAGGAATGTCTTAAGTAAGAAGTTGATGCCTGCTATTGCTAAGGGCTTAGGCTTAGGATATCCTTACGGAAGCAAATGCTATCAACAAATGATTGTACATAGAATCGTTGGGCAAATTTTATTAGGTATACATCGTATATGATCGTATACATTGTTCATGTTAAGTTTGGAAATATTATGTTTTGTGACGTGCGTGATAATCTCCGTTTGTTTGATCTTTTATTTATAATATGTGTATTGTTATATTTTGTTGCTCGGCGCAGTGTCCAGAGTTGTGTTTTCATCAAGACCGGCGTTTGGACACCTTGTTTTATGGTATATAGGAGGATCTTACGCGATAAGATATCCGGCTTTATGCAGGTTTGGTTATATTTGACTCTTGTCATTGTGTTTCATTGTATGTAATCTGTTGCAGGACGACGCTGCGTGAACCGATAATCCAACGGTGTCTTTCTTAGACCTAGGTAAAATGATACATTCTAAGAAGGAATTGCCATCATTGTATGGAGGAATTGATAACATTATAAGAATTCCTGACGTTCTTTTCCGCAAGCGAAGATTTCTGAATGGTAAGGCTTTGTAATTTTTCTGTTATAGTAGTCATTTCTGTGCCAGCCTCTACAGAGGACACAATTTACAAAATATCTTGCCAAAATAGCACTTGTGTGAATTATTTTATTTTCTGTGGCTATAGTTTTCATTAGTGTGTGTGTGTGTGTGTGTGCACATATTTAGTTAAATGTTTCCTTTTTAATATTTTGATTATATAAACACTAAACATGTCCGAAAAACATTACATCGAGATTGAAAAGAATTAAGCTATTGTTGCAACTATTAAAGACATTTGCTCACATCATAGCGAAAAAAAAAGTGACGCAGCTGCATTAGTGGACAAAGAAGAGGCTTGGCACGAAATTGAAGAAACATACAATACCTCATCAGTTATTATGACAATGGTGAGAAATCTGCACATATTTCCTAATTTGTTATGTTAACTGTGCAAAATAAAATGTTGATCATGTAAGGTGAAGTGAGGTAAATACTTAAGGCTCTCGGTATCAAATGCTTTGCACAGTTATTACCGGTGAATTAATATTATGTAGGATTCTAATTTTCCTTGAAAATTTTCATTTGGATAGGTTATTGTACAAAATATTAACTACTCTGCACTTCCCCTGAAAATGGGGCAAGAGCGTAACTTAGAGCTAAAAATCTTTCAAACCTTGTTTCATGTGCGACTAGGGCAAGAGCAGAATTATTAACATTTGCCCTGTGTACTCACTTACCCCACTCCATGTTATAAGAAAAATCTAGCATAATATATGTGGTTCAGATCATTTTATATATGCCGTAAAGTATTTTTTTTTTTGTAATATTCTGGTTAATTGTTATAGCCGTCTGCTGTCCAATTAAAAAAATTGTGGAGCAACATAAAAACTGCTCAAAGGAATGTCCCTACAGAGGCAGGCTAGGCTGGCAACAGGTGGTGCACCGGAAACAGGCAATGCCACCATTGACCCAGACGTTTCCATGATAGTTCCGCACCTTATGGCCACAACACCCTCGGTATTTACATCCAATGTAGTGCCAAAAATATTGCAGGGTAATTACATCTTCATTTCATTTATGTTACTACATAAAAGATAGATGTATAAAAGTAGAAAGTAACATATGTTTTTTTAGAACGACAACAGAAAGTGACTGGTGGGACCCATGATGTGCAACAATTGCTCGAAAATGAAACTTTAATATTGGACTCGCCCAGAATAGAAGGTCCATATTTAGAATTGGACGAGATGGCAATACAATATGAAGTTGTAGGAACGGAGGCAAACGAAATTGATAATGCTGTGGCCAGCACATCGGAAGGTACCTAAGGAGTCAAAATTATGCATTTATATTTATCATTACTTTAACCATCAGTATTGATACATCTATATAAATACTTTCTGTTTTTATTATACAGCATTTACATCAAGAACGGACAGAATTGAAGCTGAAAAACACATGAGACATCATATAAACGATATTCGTAAGCAAAAACATCAAACTTTGATCGTTATATCTGCCTATCCATTACATTAATGTAATAAAGAACATGTATGTTTCTCTAATGCAGTTACACCAAGCCAGAAATTTCAAAAACGCCGCAGAATTTATCAGAATCTAAGCGGGAAAGAGTTGAAAATTGACCGGCTGAAACGAATTACAGAGCGCGAGGAAGAATTGGCAGATTTAAAATTGGAAAATTCCCCTAGCACTTATTTCTTTGATTGCAAGCAAACGATCAACTTCAAACGGTTGTATTGAATATCGTTCATTATCAAACGATTTTACATCTATTGGTATAGATAATAATTAAATTTTTACAAAAATTTCGACAAAAATTCCCCTGGAGATTTGTTTCTTTAATTATAAATAAACTAATAACTATCAAACGTCTGCACTGGACTATTAAACGTTTATATCCCACTATCAATCACTATCAAACGATTTTACATCTGTTTTCGTAGATTAATAATGAAATGCCTACGACAAAATTTCCCCTAGGCACTTATTTCTTTGATTGAAAGCAAACGAATAACTATCAAACGTCTGCACGGTACTATCAAATGTTTATACCCGACTATCAATCACTATCAAACGATTTTACATCTATTTCCGCAGATTAATAATGAAATGCGAGAGTATGCCTAGGACAAAATTTCCCCTAGACACTTATTTCTTTGAGTACAAGCAAACGGCTAACTATCAAACGTTTGTATTGGACTATCAATCACTATCAAACGATTTTACATCAAACGGTATAGTTAAAAATCAAATTTGCGACCATGGAGGTGCTAACTATACAAAAAATTCCCCTAGAAATTTGTTTCTTTAATTATAAATAAACGGTTAACTATCAAACGTTTATTTTGGACTATCAAACACTATCAAACGACCTTCAAACGATTGCAACTATTAAAACTCAAATCGGTTGAGGATGGGGTGCTAACTATACGGAGCTCAAGTTGGAGCGTCCTCTGCGTCTGCGAACGACAGAAGTCAGAATTGTATTCGTCGAATTGTAGTCGCTGTCAAATTCAAGACACTGCTTGAACCGTGGGCACTTACAGCCAAGTAATAGGATTGCCTTGTGACGACTAAAAATGCTACTGACGTGACGGAGATCATTACCTTATAAAGGATGTTATGTCATTATCGTAGTTATCTCGTAGTGAATGAAGAAAATACGGAAGTCTAATTGTCACGTATTATTACGTCAAGTATTAACGTTGATTTTGTAAAGAAAAACCTTCTACCCGCATTGTACACTTTTTTTATACAAACCATTGATTTGTCAACTAACACTTGGGCATAACTGACTCAAATCAGTCGATTGCCGTTACATATGTAACCTATGCTACTGAACGACTAGGTATATCTAGCCAAATTCCCGTACCTACTATCAAAGGTCAAAGCATCGCATAAAAGATGTTCAACTTGCCAAAGATCTGACGTGTCCAAGGGCAGCATTGTCAATCTTCTGATTCTTAAGATAGAGAAACTTACGTAAAGTTGTAAGAATCAGCTCAACGTGACCCAACGATTTACACTTATTTCGTAACACTTGGTATTCTACTCATTCTTTATATTGTTTAACAGACTGCAGGTCGTGCACAGCTTGAAAAGACAGCATTTCCACATAGATATAGCATATAGCTACATATATTGCCAAGCGGTATCTTAGCTCAGAACACATCGATCAAATCGTACAAGTATGAAAAGACTGAATACCGATAAACCCGATTGCAGTGATAAATTTCTTATGAAGCCACCTGATCCCTGAGACCCGCATGAAATGGAAAAAATTTGTATCTTTATAACAGCTGATAGCCCATCGATGTAATATGACATGAGCGTTACTTCGTGCTGTCCTCGTCTCTCGGAAGAAGAAAATTGTTGACCGGGGTACATAATCGATGCCGTCGAAGCCCCTGAATGGCCGTAACATCCGTGCCATTCATTTGCCGTAGGCCGATGCTCTGGCACGCTTGCTTCTGTTAGCATTGGCCTTGGCCTGGCGCGCAGCCCCGGTGGCCTTGATGGCAGCTTGCTTCGTCTTCGCCAGATCGACTCTCGCGATTTGCATGCGTTTCTGCAATTCCTCAGCCCTGCGCCGAGCGTCTTCAACCACCTTCTCCTTCTCGCTCAGCTCCTTCTTTGTACCAGTGGCTGTCACTTCGGCATTGTTCATGTTCATGTTGGCCACTTGCACAGCCTGCGTCAGCGTCTTCAGCTAGTGTTGACATTTGCGCGAAAGAGAAGTTCAGATGTGCAGTGTTCTCCCTCGAAACGGTTCGAAAGGCGCTCCGTTACGATAATATCGGAATATTTGATACGTCGTAGTGGCTGGAGAAACTTTGATCGGAAGATACCTGCTGTTGTGCCTGTTGCGCAGCCTGCAACGCCGCGTTGACGTTGGCCTGGGTCTCCTGCATCGACGAGCTGACTTCCTGGACAACCGTCTCTGCCTCCTTCACCTCTTGTCGGAGCTGCTCTACAATTGCCTCTTTGCCAGCCAACACCGCCTCGGCTGCTTTCGCCGCTTGCACCGCCTTCTCGGCCAATTGAGCTTTGACCTGTTTCGATGGATACCGCGCGGCATAATATTTTAACCGGTAAACTATCTCGCTTCTCGCCACTACGTCATTCTCAATATCTCTTGAGTTGACGATGCGAGTGTGCATAATGAAAGGAGGATTGAAAATAACAAGGAATGATCGCAAACACAGCGGCGGCGAAGTCTGTTTGTCGCGAATTAGTGAGACGAGAATTAGGCGTGTCAAATTTTTCCCCGTCAACAAGCACCTCCTTAAAAAGAAGGATTTCAGGAAGACAGCCAGTCGGAATTACGTACCTTAACAACACGAAACGGTGACCTCACGAATCTGTGGAAAGCAACAAGTATCACGACTCGCGATCAAAACGAGATAGAATTGGTGGACAGTGGGTGCGATAACGGAGAGTTGGTAGGTATTCTTAGAGGTGGTGAATGGCTTGAATGGCGTCAAAGAGACTGGATAGGATACTACAGTCTAGGAGAAATATTGTGCCCGTGCGTGGAACCACAATAGCCTCCGGCTGCTTTCTACTTCGTAATTTCAGGATAATGCCCGTTCCTTATCTAATTCTCACGTAGCTCAGTTATGATTCATCGCGATAGTGAGTTTGCCCTGCCGCGAGAAAAATCTTCTGTTTCCACTTCCGCGGTATGACTGGAGGTACATATTGGGGTCGTCTTACTCGAAAAGCTGTCTACTTCTTCGATCCTGTGACCTGTTTTGCCGATTACATATGAATCCGTCGTTCGGCCGCAGTGTCACAAAATTGTACGCGCGGAACCAGTCTTGGACGCACGCTTGAACTTACATACGTCAGTCTCGTAAAGCGTCGAGAGACATATCAAATTGAGTAATGGTTCGCTAGAGACCAAACCGGCATAATATTTTTTATGGTGTGATCGTCGAAGCCTATTTTTGATCAAAAGTTCAAGTTTACGTTCGGTTCGATTTGGCACATAAAGACAGGTTTAAAGTATAGTGCGTTAGGATTGAATCGGAATGATCTAAAGCGGTAATAATATGTAGTATATAACGCAAAATATGTAGAAAAACAAATTATCTTTTGATAGCTTTGTGAAAATGAATGAAAACGCCAGTGGAGATCGTCATGGATTCTTACGCGACTATTGTAAGCAGTAGTGTCAAAAAAATTAATCCGTCGTCCATTTATAGATTCCGCGATTTTCTCGGGAAAGCAAATGTCATCCATGTGTGGGTAACGTTTCGTGCAATGTGTTAAGCGTGCTGCCGAGCGTGGTATAATCACGCGACAACAAATTGCATTGCATTACGCGCGGACCCATAGTTTGTGCGCTCATTAAACAATTTGGTGAACGGTCTTGACAACGTTAGTTGCACATAAAAGCGTTCTATTCGCGGTTTCTCGCCAGAACTTCAGTAAACCACGCTAGTTTTCACCGTCCAACGACCCACGAACCTTCTATACGCGTATGCACGAGTACATGTACGGTGATGGTGGGCGAACAAATCTCGGAAGTGCAGTACGCAATGAGACTGAATCGTTCCGAAATAAGAATTACTTGCGCAATACCACATGTCGATGGAACATGTGACCGACGTAGAACGCGATGCCAAGCATGAGTTTGCCAGCATCGAACGTATCATGCACAATGTTATTCTCTGCAATATATTTACAAATGTGCTGGCACGAGACATCGGCTCCGATCACTGCTACGTATCAGTCAATGTCTGTGACAGCGTATCAATAATGGAAAGTGCAGAGGTGGTTAAATGAGCCGCGTGCCGACAAAAATCATCCGGTTGATTAAATTAACCACACGGCCGCTTTGTATCGATTTTAATGTGGCAAATTAAATGTTGTGTGAGATTGCGGAAACGTGCGGCGAATTAATTTCGATCGTTAAAACAGTTAAGTTAACCAATTTCTTATGCGCTTTAACGGCAAACGCTATGAAGGTGTATTAATATATGTCATGGCCTTCGTAGAGATACTGTTCGGTCTAATAGAGTAGCGTCGAATTTTCAGTAAAAGCCAGGCGCACGAAAAAAAGGCATTAATTTGAGAAAAATGCATAACATGTACTTTGTAGTGTCGTTACAAAGTGCCGCAACTGGTGTACTAAGTTTATTTAAAAGGCAAACTTGTTGCGACGGAAAGAGATCATGGCCTAAGAAAAGAGAATAGTTACAGTTACTTTATGTCGGAATTTTCTTTCGAAATTCGCTTGGCGGCAAAAAAAAATAGGCCGCGTTGCGGGAAAAAATCGTATCAACGATTCGCGCCAGTCTATTCTGAATCAATGACTCGAATGTCTGTCGAAAGTTGGCAGTGATCGTGGAAAAATTGGTGGTCGCCAATTCGCACGGACATGTCCGGCGAGTCAACGACTGGAACGTCTCTCGGAGCTCCCGAATTAGATAAACGTAACTCTTTATTACATCGTTACACGTTACGTGGAGGCACCAGAGGAGTGCGTTTCTTTGGCGGCGCTCTAGAAAGGCGAGTTATCGAAGCGTGACAACCGCGTTCGTACACTTAAGTCACGATTTCAATGTAAATGTCAGCGTACGTAACTCGAACGTATACCGATAAAAGATCGTAAACGTAATCGAGTCCGTTAACAAACCGAAATTAGAAAGTAAAGATTCGTGGGAATGTGCGCGGGACGGTCCCCGAAAAGTAATATCGTGTTAATCGGTTGCCCGTACTAAAATCCATCGACCGCAGTATGATATTATGAAGCGTACGAAGTAGAATGCTGCGGGTGCGGAACAATAAGATACGATCGTTAATTAAAGATAAGTCGGCCTGGGTAGCGACGATAGTCGAAACATCGTATGAGAGTGTTATACTGCAGAACTTTTCCCCGTGGACGTCTGAAAAACGTGTTTATGCTTTCCATCGAAGCATAACGACCGACATGCACATAGAATTCTCGCCGAATTAGATCGACATTCCGGCATATTTTATGCATTCTTGTACGTAGATGCGACCTATGAATTGTTAATGAACGTTTTCGTTACTTGACGAGCAGCCTGTGCGCCGGCTATGTTCTGGGCATCGGACGCCGCTTTTGCTTCCTGCGCAGCTTTCTGGGCGATGTTGCTCGCTTTGTTATCTTTCTTTGGAGGCGGCGCGCACATTACCTGCAAGACAAATCATCGTGCCAAAAGTTCGCCGACGTCGATCATAGAATCCAGGCTTACCATTCTCGGACCTACGATTCCCACAGTATTTAAACCTTCAAAAACTACTAAAGAAACAAATTCAGTATTTTATTGCAGTCTGTTGAAACTTCATGTAGGCCCGTATTCCTCCAAATACCTACGTGTGAATAGAAATATTAGTACGAGTGTCTTCATGTCATCCAGCACAGAGAAATGCACGTGAAATAAAGATAAATCTGTGCACAAACTGGACCAGATAAACCGTCGGGGACCATGTTGGAAAACATTTGAATGTCTTGACACGTTGCCAATCGAGCGAGGCTATTCATACATGCCTATTCCACTTTTATTCAAAACAAGTTTTATACAATACGACGTGAATATACGCTTTCCCAGTCTCGTGACTAAGCCACACGTCTCACTATATCGCCGAGTGAGGAAGTAAGTATGGTGGGAAACGCGGGGAATGATTTGGAACGGCTTAAATCGATACTTCCGAAATGAAGGCATCCTTTCTCCGCTAGCGTTCACTTTCCATAAACGAAGCAAAGCGAACTTGTTAAAATCCGTTACAAAACAGGTTACGTACGCTCTGCGACATTGGCCCACAGTACCTCCTAACCACCTCACTTCCTGCTCGTCATTCCTAAACCTATCTCCGTGTGAGGTAGAAAAAAAAGGAAAAAAGAATGTGTCTCTGCGACGATGCGTGCGGCTTGTTAGCTGTTGATCGAACGCCGACGCGCAGCCCTTAGCCGCCGGATGTTGGCCAGTCGTCTCTTGTTCCTGTTCGCGTTGGCCTTCGCGAGCCTCGCGGCCTCGTTGGCTTTGGCCGCCGCCCGACTCGTGTTGGCGAGATCCTGCCTGGCCGTGCGCAATTGATTCGACAGTTCCTCGACCCGCCTTTTCGCCGCCTCGAGCAACTCCTCCTTCTCTTGCAGCGATCTCTGCGCCCCGTTCGCCGCCGCCTGTGCGTTCGCAGCGTTCGACTTGCCGGTTTGCACGGCGTGCGTCAACGTCTTCAGCTGCGTAATGATAAAAGGAAAATGGAAAGGAGACTGCTTGCCTGGCACACGTTCCGCGAACACGCCATGCACTCTTTCAGCCCTTTTTGCTGACGTTTATCATGCAGCGAGCGTCACGCGTCGCGCGGCGCGCGGCGCGCGGCGCGAGAAGGTGAGAAAATTGGGTGAGCGATCGGGAGACGTATGATTTAGAAGGATTCTAGGCGACGGGGTCGAAGGTGGCAATTTCCAATCTTTTTTCGATCGGTACTCTCGCGGTATTGCGTGCAGCTTTGTTGGATCAATGAGACGGGATGACGAGGCTTTGTGTTATGGTGGAGGGTGAGATAGAGAAGGAGGTACGGGTGATTTTGTATCGTCTACGACCAGAAATGGGTAAGGTGAGGTGTCTTATATGCAATCTTCGGTACGTTACTGGACCGGACCGAACTGCAGTGGAAATGAAGCTAATTAGTTATTCGTGTTCTATGAAGTAGTAGTGTCTTGCAAGGGAAACCCGTAAATCGTTCTCATTAATCTCTGGCATTTGACACACTTCTACAAGTGTCTATTACAATCAGCTACGTGTCAACTCGAATGCCAGCGTGAATTGCTCGCAAACGAGTCACCGTGAGAGTCCGGCGAGTGTAAGTAACGCGCTAATAAAAACCGCTTTTTATTTCACCCACTGTATAATATTGCTGGGCTAAAATGCGCCAACATTCGCCGTTTCTAGTCTCGATTATATTAACGTTAAATTACATAAGTCAATTCTCCGTAAAGGTAGGCGCAGTTAGCATGATCTCTGAAGGATTCATTTCCGAAGAGGTACCAATTAAGTTAATGACGTAAGTTAAGGGTACGCGAGAAAGTGAGTTTTTATGTAATTGAACTTTCATCAACCCTGCGTTCAAGCGAACATCCCAAGAAAGAGTTGGAGCGTACGATTGATATTGCTTCATATATATACGATTCGCGCCCAAGGTTTGTGTAGGCGTGTACGCTTTATGGAAATTAAAATTAATCATTTCAACCAACGCACAGCCGACGTTTCTAACATCCTGCCAGTGCTGCACTTCAATGTCTTTACGTACATTGGGAACAGAGGAAAAATGAAAGGAGGTTGACTGGCTCGTGCCGCTGGGAACGAAAATTTTTACCGTCCTTTATTTATTGATCCTCGCACTACGCAGAGTGATAGCGTGATGACGCATACGTTGACATGCAAGAAAAGTAGCACAACGATGCTTGAAACCTTCATTTCATAGAAATGAAACGCAGATTGAGATAATTTGCTTCGAAAGGAAACATCGCGTATAATGAAAGCACAAAACTCTAAATACTCATGTGAACTGAGTCGAACGAAACTTCGTCCGACGTTCCATTCTTTTGTCGCCAACAAACTTATGCAGTGCGGTTTGACCGGCCACACGAGGTCTATCAATATCTTCTGGTTGGTGTTTAATAGATGCTAGGAAAGGAAAGGCAAGGCGGGTGATTAGGTCTCAATAATGGGTACAAGAACATTATGAGACTGAGGCTGATATATCAAGGTCCGACGGTAGAGGCGAAGTAGCATTGTGTTGTTATTCAGATGGGAAATTACCACCCCCATTTCGCATGATGAATGCAAGTGGATTACGGCAGATAGTTATGGGTCGGATGGGAAGAAAGGAGATTGGAAAACGAGACGTAATTGTGCTGGAGGTTGTGGCCGGTGAAGGCAAGAGACGTGAAACTCGACGGTATCGATTTTGGACTGGCCATACCTGTTCCTGCGACTGTCGCGCTGCCTGAACAGCCGAATTGAAGTTGGCACGCGCCTGCCGCAATTGCACTTCTTCCTCCTCTATCACCGACTGCGTCTCCTTCGCCTCTTCTCGTAGTTGTTCCAGCACTGCCTCCTTGCCCGACAAGGCGGCTTCCGCCGCTTTAGCAGCCTGCACCGCTTTCTCCGCTAGCTGTGCTTTTACCTTCGCGAGCCGGCGGCAAGTCGAAAAGTGAGCTGGTTAAGTGATATTTGCAAAAAGACGGCTTCCTTCTCTTCCTCTACCTGCCGAGCCGCCTGCTGGCCAGCCATATTTTGTGCATCAGAAGCTGCTTTGGCTTCTTGCGCTGCCTTCTGTGCCATGTTGCTGGTCTTGTCATTCTTCTTGTGAGCATGACAGCCGGCACCGTCCGCGTAACGTACACTTCTTCTATGCTTCGGTTGGAATTCATTCGTCGTTAATCAGTTAACGCGTTGTTACGGAGTATTACATGATATCTTACTGCATTCATTGGAATCCCATGAATCTGCTGGCAATCGAAGTGGCCGAATGTCAGCATGACTGCGGAGAGGCATGCTGTAGGTTAGGGCACATGACGTCAGGCCGTTGCAAATGTACGTACCGATGTAGAGAGTGCAGTAGATGTTCTTCATTTTAAGCGACCACCTCAGGTGATGACGGCCTTGTGCTCCGCGCAAATCATGATCCGCGAAATCGTAGACAATTCGGATGAGTTAACGTTGTCCCGCACCACTCGTCAACGACAGAAACGGATGAAGTGCGCTTCTATCGAACTCCGTTCGCTTCAACGCGTGTACGATAACTCTTTTTTGAAGCACGCTCACGAAAGTACGCCGCTGCGAGAGGCCTTATCCGAGAACGCAAGCGAAAATTTTGCCAAGCTACGGAGGGGAAGAAATGTCACCAATTCGACGGACACGCCTAGTAGGGAGCGCGTCCCATTTTTCGTCTACTTTTCCCCGCACATTTCGAAACTCCTGCGAACCAGTTTACCAGCCCTCGTTCGCTGCCTATGGATGCTGCATTCTCAAATCTCGCTCATTAACCATCGAGAAAAAGGCACGATCGTCGGCGCTGTCATTACGGCCGAACGAACCAAGATTTCATTTGCGATCGGGTCTGTTTTTTATCTGAAATCGCTACCGCAGTCATCAATCCTATCGATCTCCTTCGACGCGGAAAGTACGGGCGGGTCGTTCGGGTTATTGCAGAATTTGCAGCGGGCGTTCCCCAGAGGCCGGCGCTATTGGCATTAATTATTAGACGAATCGAGAGTTAACGGTGTCAATTTGTACTTTCCGCGCTCGCCCGCTTTTCATTCCTACGGATCTGCTAATTGCCTCTCGCCGCTTCCCACCTGTCTCCCTTTCTCGAGCATTCCATCCTAGCGCTGGCGACTTCGCGATTCGCATACTCTCCGCCAATTCTTTCGCGCAACCGGCATTACTCAACCAGGAAACGGTACGGCTCGTTTCAATTATGAGCGGGAGAGACATATCTGTCCGGCCTGACCCAATGAACTTGTTAAACCGAGGGCAGAACGAAAGTCAAGCGTTTCGTGCCTATTTTTATGTCCATCCTTATGCAATCGCCATTCCCACCTCTCCTGGGAATCGCGGCAAAAATCGACTGCTAGCCAGAATTCAATTCTTTACAATCGAAAGAGAAATTTTGCCGGGCAAGTTGGACTTCGTGGGAAGCGACTGCAATACCTTGTTCCCCTAAGTATGTATTCGAAACCCAGGGAAGTCGTTTTCGTCACGTTCTCTTAATTTGACTTCACTGACCCGAATCAGAATGAAAGACCACCTGGATCGATCCAACGTCGTCGATTTTTAGAGCACCGCCGGATCGCGCTGTTTTAGTGGTAAAAAACAATACGTGAATCCGTGGGATTCGATATTCTTGGAGTCTCCTGGTGTGGTATTGTGTTTTTAAGAAAGCTGGGACAGAGATGCCGATGAAATACATGAATCGTTACTCGAGCTTTATATTAGGCGTGGCTATTGTTAATAGAACGCCGCACCAGCATCTGGACTCATCGATTAAATGATCAATTTGCTACGACTGCGTTAAGTACGACCGAAACACCTTTTTCATTTTAGCAAAGCATCTCATTTGCATCTATGTTTTCGACTCGACTCACTGTAACCTTAACTAAAGCAATGTTTCAGCCTCAATCCACTCTGGCCGCTAATTTGCAATGCAGACATGCGCCTTTGTTTTTAATACCCACCATTCTTTTCTAATCTCGCGCGATAAGAATTATGCAACCTAACGAGCCGGCCCGATCTCGCTTGCTAATTCGGACCTCATGTCGGCGCCTATCGAAGAATTTAGTAATTGGCCGATTAGATCGGGCCGAGGTGTCGAAGCAGAAGCATGCGGCGCATTATTTTTACCGACCAATAAAATAATAGACCCGACTGAAAAAGGTACTTTCCGCTCCGTCGTTTTGAACGTCCACAACCCCTTCCGTGGCAATGGTCTGCCTGGACCAGCCAGGACTATAAGAGCTGCGATGACCGCGCAAGTGGTATCAGTTCTTAGCTCTTTCCCCGAGCAAGGACAGCTCCAATTCTCCGAGCGTTCTACCGGTTCGACCATCCGTAAGTACAAGAAATACCATACTCTTGTTCTTCTTCGTCTACACCAAAGTCTCCTGTTCTATATTCGGAAATTATCAGTTGATACCTTCGACTCTCGCCAACGTAAATATTCGTGGACAAGCATCACGGTAGTGTGACATTTACGGTAGTTACTTCAAACAGGTATACCTTCTACCTATAACTGGATATTTTGTCAAGGTCACATGTGAATGATAGTCTATTCTTTGTCTGCCGAAAAGACGAGCTCGCAATGGCTCATGAATAGATTCGAATCTCTTTTGCTGTGTAATCCAATTGATAGGCCATTTAAGATAACCAACCAGTACTTATTGATTTTTCACCGGTCTCTTGTTTCCTGCACAGTTTCGAAGGATGTGGTCTTCCAAATTTGATGTGTTTTTCTTGAAATTTATCTTGTACTTCTTCATTCGTGATACATCGAAATAATGATTATCCTGTGTTTGAAGCTTACACCAGTGTCTTTTGTCAATCCGCCGCAATGTCTGAATCCTGTCGAGAGACGCGACGATGAATTTCGGTGTTGTTCGGTGACACGCGAATTCCATTCGACCCTCGTACGAAGAATATCGAATTAGTCGCAGTATTCCGTGGCGAGGTCACAAACGCTGCTGCATCGATCGTGGCTCGAGGCTTCGATTCCATTTGAAGTGTTTCTCGTCGCGTAATACGAGAGGTCTATGCAAATTCGTCTGTCGTAAAGCTCTCCGTGTTCAGTGCCATAGGCGACTAGTGTTAAGAGAAGGTGTGTGCGCGCGCGCGCGCGCGCGTGTCTACACGTCCGTTTACGTCGAGCGGATTCGAAAGGGTGGGTTTTATAAAAATCGTCGAACCTCGGCTTGTTCAGTCGGTCGCGCGCTCGCCCGCACGCTCTCGATCTCGGATACGCTTTGTATCCCGAGTTCGCCGTCCATAATGCACACTCGCACGTGCAATCGCGCACGTACCGATCACAGTTGCCACGTGCGCGCCGCTCGACGGGCGTGCACTATGCCGATAAAACTCTAGCCAGCCGCGGCCGTTTGTAGTTTGAACTAAACGCGCGTGCCTCGGAGGCGAGATTTGGAGCGCGACGGAACTGGCTTCTCGATTTTGAGAAAATGCCATCTGATGGCGACATCGATTGCATTGGAAAGGGAGCGTGCGTGCGTCATAGCGTGTTCTATACGTTCCAACGCCTCGGCGTTAAGATCTACGCGGCGCGATCGATGCCTATTGATCCTTAACTGGTGACCCCGCCCCTTCGATCGACGGAGTCGATAGTTTCCGAACATAATTAAATACTTTCTAAACCGTGTGCATTGCCGTTTGTTGCGGGCGGAGTACAGTTTTGCGAGGAATAACGCTGACGAATTGGAGGATAAAGTCAGATTTTTCGGCTCAGTCGACATTTTACGATCAGTTACCTGCATAGTAGATAGTGTCCGGCGCATTCCGCGAGAAATACTGTCAACAAATTCCACAAAAATTTGGTCAATTTCAATGGTTGGTTTTCGTAGTCCGTGTCAGGGTCCACTGAGTCATGGCGCATGCACGTTTGCCTGCTATTTCTGTAAACCTTCGACCGTTACAATCGATCAAGAAACATAAGTGCACCGAAACTGCGGTCTACTCTCAGACTGAAGGCAATATGAAAGACATACGAAACATTCTTCAATTCCGTACTCGGGTGTGTCCCGGTAAAATGAAACTCCAGTTTCGCGGAATTTTCCTGCAATCTTGTCTGGACATACCTTGCGATGTATGGTTCAGTCTGGCAATCGTAAAAGTCCGCCTAAGCCTGCAACTTTTTCCGCGCTTGCGGTGCGTCAAGTGCATTACTTGTGCACTAGTTTTACTACCTGCCAGATAATAGCTCGGGTTACTCAATTACTTTCTACATAAATTTGCCTCATTAGCAACTAGCCTGCTGCGCCACAACCGATCGAGTATTTTTCAACACTGCCGGGTCGTTTTTCAGACAAATGACCTAACAAAATATACACAGACTTTTTTCCGGTAGAAACCATTGTTGCAATGTCGTTTGAAGCCTGAGAGGTAACGTGTTACCGGTAGGAGCATATAAAGTGATGTTTTTCTCCATGAACAAATTTCATTGAGTTCACTTTCTGTATAATTCACGGTGCTTGATCGATGCTTAATCAGCGTAACCATGCGATTTAAGATGTTCGATTGGCGGTCAATCGTTTCGTTCGTGGAACTCAGTCGCGATGAACGAACCGAGCTGATCAGTCGATCATGCAGATCGAGATAGGTCCCGAAAAAATCGTCGCGAAAAATCTGAGTCGAAACGTGGGGGATTGGTGAAAAGAATCGGTTACGCAACATCGGCAACGTAAGTGACAGTCGAAACGCATCACTGCATACCGCATTCTGTTGGGCCGAAAATTTTCTCCCGGTTATATATCGTCGTCCATCCGCGAGCATTCATTTCTTGCGGCATGTTTTAATCCCCATATTTCTTTCGACGCGTCGATCGAACCAAGACCAAGAACCATCAATTCGTTCCGAACCCCGTAAAGTCACTGAACTTAGCTTCCCACAATCTCAGTTCGCTGACTTCCTGGTTGAAGTAACAAGTGCCATATTCTATTTATACCCAGGAACGATCGACTGTCATATCTCTTTTCTTTACAGTCTCAAGACCCGTAACAACACAATCCGCCACGATGAAGGGCTTCGTGATAATTCTCGCATGCGTGTGCGCCGCTCAGGCTGGACCGGCGAAGAAGTCAGTGCATCTGCACGACCAGGCCGCGGACGGCTACGAGTACGAATATGCGCACGCCGGTCCTGCACTGGGCGGAATCGAGACGCATTACGTCGACATCGGAGCTGTGTCCCACGGGTCCCACCGCTCAGCCCCGCAGCCAGGCTTCAGCGTGGGTGGTGCCCTCGCCAGTATAGCCAAGGGCGCTGCTGATCAGGCGCACACGCAACTCAGCCAGCAGCACTCCGCCGCCGGGCAGGCCGCGTTCACCGCTAAGAACACACTGGCGCAGGCTGCCAATCAGGCCGCGGCGACCGCAGCTGCCGCCTACACCGGCAAGCAGATCCTCCTGATGGGTCTCGAGCAGCAATCGAGGGACGCTCATGTGGCCGTCGACAACGAGAAGCTGCAACTGCAGCAGGCCCAGCGCGCGGCCAGCGCCGCTCAGAACTCTGCGCACCAGGCGATGCACCAGGTTCAGGTGCTGAACGCTGCCCTGAACAGTGCCCAGGCCACCGCCGACCACGCTGCTCAGGCTGCCGCCGAAGCGGCCGCGGAGTTGGCTGCCCAAACGACGATGCTCGGCCAGGCGAAGGCTCGCGCCGAGAACATCGACGATCAGCTAACATCCACGCGCCTCGACTTCGAGACCACGCAGGTTGCCGCGCAAAAGGCGGCGAACGCCGCACAGGCTGCCCAAAGCAATGCTGCGGCCGCCGCCGCACATGCGGCCAGTTCCGCTGCTGCCAGCGTCGGCCACGGCGGCCACGGCGGCCACGGCGGCCACGTCGGCCTCAGCATCGGCCATGGAGGTCATCATGTCGCACTTCAAGCCGCCGACCACCTCGCCAACACCCTACCTTTGGACGCATACGACCTGGCCCAGAAGGGATACCATTACTAAGTGCTAACAGTAGAGAAGACATCACGTGCGAACGCGACACGTCGCTGCTTCTTCGCATTTCTCTCCACTGCCCCCGTCGTCGTTGTGTACTCCAGCGTGGTCGCATCGTTTTTCTACTGAATTCGCATTCTTTCAGGCCCGACTCGCGTGTCACATCGCACAATAAAACGTTGTTGCCATTTTATACTCGTCCGAGCGTAGTCATTGTCCCATTCACCATCCCGCGTTCGGCGTAGAGGTTTAAACGAAATTATTGGCTAAATCTGAGATTACGTTAAGATTGCACGATAATGCTGTTATACTTTCTACTCTAAGTAGGGACCGTTCGACGCTGGATAAGTGTCCAGCAACATTCGTATGTATCAGGAAAATGATCTAGCTACTTCATTGCGCTGTCCCATCATCGCGGTTCGATCATCAGTTGCACCCCGTCTTTCGGCGTTGTCACCAGCGAGCCAACATCGAGTTCTATCCAGTGGGGTGTATCCGGGGCGAGCTTAAACCGGAACTTCGACAAAACACTGGCTATGGCGACTTTCGTCTGCATCAGTCCAAATCTCATGCCTACAATGTAATTAGTTCGTGTTGCATGAAATGGTGCTGGCACGCGAGTCGCGTGTAAAATAGTGTCAAATGTTGGACGTGAAAATGTCTATTGCGCAAATGAAGAACGTGTCGCTCACCGATACATATTCTTGGCCCTTCTCCAAACGGCAGATACACGTAAGGGTGTCTGTTGGCAATGTTCTCCTCGGTAAACCTCTCCGGATCAAACTTGTCCGGATCGGGATAAAACTGCGGATCTCTATGTAGTCCCAAGACAGGTACTGTTACCAAAGTGCCTTCCGGTATGACTACTGTCTTCGACTCTGTCAGTGGCATTTCAATTTCCTTGGTGCAGATGCGATTCAATATAGGCAATGCCGGGTACTTTCTCATGGTCTCTGCAAGCATTGTCAAAAATCGAAGCAATACTTGCTTGTTTTTCCATCCGATAAAATCACCTCAGGCCAGTTCAACCTGTACTAACCGGACAGAACCTTGTGAAGATAAGTCATTTCGTTCACGGCGTTGTACGTCAAGCCACCGTGTTTCTTAAAAACTGCATCGACCTCTTTGCGGACCTTATCTTGAATATCTTGTTGCAATGCCATCTCGTATAAGCAGAATGTAACGGCTGTCGAGGAGGTCTCGAAACCGGCCAAGTAGAATACATACGCTTGCGCCGCACCTTCCAAATTCGTGAACTTCTTCTGAGGCAGCTCTGCGTTAAAAAGAAATAGCCTTATCCGGATTTGCTCTAAAAGAAATCGAATTGCATAAAGTGCTTCAATCAATACTCGGCTCTTCAGACGTTGCGCTGTCATCGTCGGCCTCCACATATCCATTCTCCATCAACTGCATGATAAGGTTCAAAAAGTCACGCCTGACAATCTTCTCCCGTTGCCTGCACGTCACCGTGTT
This sequence comes from Priocnemis perturbator, assembly GCA_963942575.1. NCBI lineage: Eukaryota > Metazoa > Arthropoda > Insecta > Hymenoptera > Pompilidae > Priocnemis > Priocnemis perturbator. Next base: position 7,471,132 of record OZ012645.1, on the reverse strand, counting down.
GTCGAAGACTTTTGTGAAGAACTTCGTAACTCCCGGAGGGGTGAAGGGTATTTTAAAAAAGTTCAGCACCTGCGGGGCGTAAGTCACCAGCGCGTTGAAGATGGGCCGTGATTCAAACACCTTTTTGCCCCAATAACGAAACTCACTGTCCGTGTTTTCCAGGGTGTTGCACTTGATTCCGAATGCGGTCGACATGATTATGTCCGTCGCGAATCTGTGTGCCACGAATTGAACATTCAGTCATCGCAATATGTTGTACAACTGGGTCGTTAACCGCTGGTGCGAATGTTAATTAAGGAACTAGTAAAAGTCAGACTGGTCCCATTATAAAATCTCATTCTCTTCTTCTCGGTATTAGGTAAGCATCTAAGCAAATACTGCTTCGTAATAATGTAATTTTTTTCAGTCAAATATACTCTATCGCTTACGCAACACATTCAAGTTACGAATCCAATTGTCATCGCTATGCAAACACGTTGGAACTGTATAATCTTGTCCTTTCAACTTACCTCGCGAAGATTTCCTTTATTTCGATAGTCGCTCTTTCCTTCGCATTGCCCTCCAAATGCTTTATTAACAGATCTCCGCTCTCCTTTAAGGTATCGAACATTTGCTTAATTTTGCCGGAGGTGAACGTGGGCGTCAGGCGAACCCGCAAATTTCTCCATTTCTTCCCAGATAAAAGGAACAGATTGCCCGACAGCGGGTCGATCTCTTCGTTGCAGAAGAAGCCACGGTCGTGGAAACTAGCAAATTCTTTCGCCAGGACGAATCGGACTAAGTCGGGATCCACCACCACGAGATTTGCTTTCGAAAACGTATAGGTGCCGTAAAATGGATACTGCTTCATGCGTTGGTACGACTTTAGAAATATGTCCCCTACAGAAATATATGCGACCATGAAACGACACTCATCTTCTACAAATTCAAACCACTAGTATGTTCATCGTTGCACTTTCTACACTTACCTATGCCCATGACCTGAACAACGGTAGGGAATAAATTTCCGAAGGGGGCCAATGTTTCTTCGGTGGGCACACCCCTCTTCCGCCAGAAATTATACGACACATATTTGATGTAGACGTACATCCCACATAAAGCTAAAACCACGAGGCCTAATACATCCGTAATTAACCAGCCGAGGGAAACCATTTCGAAACAGTATTTTTCTAAGAAATAGAAAGTTAAGTTATCTTATGTGTGTTCTCGTTTTTTTTCATTTTTCTTAGCTATTCAATCAAATTGCATGCTCAAATTGTGGGAGACAATGTCACCTTATCGATCGCACGAATATCACTGCTTCGGTTTGAGTATCCTAGACGGTCAGAAGTTTCACTGAAATGACGCAGGTAACATTCTACCGACATGGTTATATAGCTGCGTAAATAGTGCTGTCATCCCATAATGTTAGTCTTGGTAGTCCAGGATAATTGCACGTTAGTTGTGCTCCTCGTTCAGACAACCACACATCTTAATAAAAACTAGCAATGGCAAACGTAGGAACTGTCGCAGCATTACATGATTTTTTTAAGACGGCAACAGCAGATCGAGTGCACAGTGGTGGTTGAACATTTCCTAAGAAGAATTTATCAACTTGCATGTCATTCCATACGGGTGTTGTATATGAATACACATACGTATGTGTAGACAAGATCATCAAGATGAAATGAAAAACTGCGTAAGTTTTCAATAAGAAAAAGACCTACAAAACTCAATGAACCGGAATTTTAATGAGTTTATAATTCTTTGGGCTCTGCTAAACTGATCCTTATTGTAAGACATTGTACGCCGAATATAGATACTGCGGAAAATGGACGTGGCGCTATATGCCAGATGGTCACTCGTTTGCGCGACCACACGAGGTAGATGTTTTTCGGCAGTTGAGCAGTTCAGCGCAGGCAGTCACACGAGAACGTTGAGCACTGTCGCATTGGGATATAAGACGACGTTTTCTTTGTACTAATCTTAAACATTAATAAATACTTATTAGATGGTACATAATTGCTCCTGACTATATGGAAATTGATAGGCATACACCACATTATTGCAAAATTTCCGCATTTCCAAAGCGCGCCTTAATCGACTGCACTTCAATGACAGTGCAACATTAAAGTTTATCTAAGAAAATGTCTGTTAACAACGTATTTCTTCCAGGTAATCGTCATTATCCTAATTATCGTATGACACACTGGACTACGACAGAATTTTTTCATTCGCAATTTTACACTTCACCTGAATCACAAGCAATAAGCATGCAATCCAAGATTATCTATTTACTGAAGTAGGCTACATAGAAGCTCAGACACGAACCCGCGCGGGTATCACAGTTTCCGCTGAAATAAAAAAGTGGCGCTGTTTGACGAGCGGCCACACTGTCGTCGCTGCGACATTCACGCTCTTCCATATCATCCGCGACGAACGTAGTACGTGCAACCTGCCACACATGGGCCCCTACTAAAACACATTGCATCCACTCGGTTTGAGGGCGCTGGACGTCAGGCCGCCAAATTGTCGAGCAATTTGCCGCTGACGTATCCGCGTGATGTGGGATCAATAAACTCCGACAAGGGTTTCGTCGGTTTCGTCTGATTTCGTCAGACGACGAAGTTCGCATGGTTCGGATCCCTCTCCCCACACCACCCCACACCGGATCTACGGAGCACGGTCAGCACGGAGCCGTACGTCGTCGCCGTTGTCGTCGCCGTTGTCGTCGTAGTCGCGTTGGCGGAGTGCGCGGTTCCCATTTTTGACGTATCACCTCGACGGACTGTCCTGTCCATGTCCCGACGAGTCCCGTTGGTGCCGCGGTGAAAATGACAGTGCGGTCTCGAGCTTGCGATAAGCGTTGCCCGACGAGTCGTGTCTGAGAGAGTCGTCGATCGTGACAGCGAGCCGTAGGAAGAGAGGAAGGAAGGCAGACAGTAGCAGCGACAGCAGCATCCGTCAAATCGAACATGTCAGACGTCTGAACGGGACGAACGAGCGAGGAAAGAGCCTGCTGGGGCAAAGGAAGGGGGCGAGAGTAAGAGGAAGGATACGATAACCTCTAGAATAGGTTCCGTGACTAAGCGCGCGCGCGCGCGTCTCGACCAGGAGGTGATTGTGCTCGTCGCGGTAAAGCCCACACTTCCCCGGGAGACTCCTGTTCTTCGTCGGCTCTTCCGAACGTTCGTGTTTTATCGGGCGGAGGGATGTCTCGTCAACACGTCGCGCCCATCGCGCCCGTCGCGCCTTTCGCTAGCAAGCAGTAAGCCCGTGTCGTCTCCGTGAAAAATTAAAAGTGACAATTCGAGGACAGGACGTTGCTCAATATACGCTAACAAAATGAGTTCGGTGTGGAAGAGGCTGCAGCGGGTGAACAAAAGAGCTGCGAAGTTCCAGTTCACCGTCTCGTATCACGAGGTCACGCTCGAGACAACAACGAAATGGTAAGTCGTGCCAATGCAGTGCGTGTCTATAGCAGTGCTTCATATATCCGCGCTGCCAGTTCACATTTCCAACTTTCCACGCTCTCGTGCGCTCCTCTCTCGGAACGAACTTTCCGCCTCACGGGATGCCCGGCAAATTTTTCGCCCGCCCCGCTTCGATGCTCACCGTCTCGGCGTTCGAGTAGATCCATAATGCTCTGCCAAAAATAAAATCGGCAGAATTACTTGCGAATGACGTCACTGTCTCTCGCGAATACGAGTCTATCTATGTGATTTCGAGAATTGCATATGGTGTTGTTTAGGAAACCGAACAAACTGAGCGTGGTGTGGACAAGACGCAGTAGGAGAGTTAGTACGGACCCCTTGGATTGGGAACCGAATTTAAGCGATCCCTTGAAAGGTATCATTAGTTGGCCAGTTCCAGACAATCATACGGTCTCAGTGACCCTGTTCAAAGATCCACGAACTCATGAACTGGAAGACAAAGACTGGACATTTGTTATTGAAGATGTAAGCAGGAATAACATTAGATATGGTTCGATGACTAATAGGATCTGAGTAATGGCGGTCTACTTCCTAACTAGGTTTCATCAACGGGCAAAAGACGACATGTAGCTGCCGCTAATATAAATATGAAAAAGTATGCAACCTTAGAATCTAGTCAACAGCAACTTAAGATAGATTTGAAACCAACTTCAAAGAAGATTGTTTCCTCTTCATTAGAATGTACTCTCTCATGTGTATTCTTAAGGGAAGGAAAAGCTACGTAAGGATTCAGTTTGTACTTATGCACAGTTTACAAAGGCTGCTGTTCATCATCATGTATAAATCATATATTTATTAGGGATGAGGATATGCAGAGTATGGCCAGCCTTATGTCAGTTAATAATAACAGTGACATAGCACCATTAGACGATTTTGATAATGAGGACATACCTGAAGATGTTGAAGAAGTGTCTGTAAAGAATTTAGATGAGATTTTAGACATTTCAGCTCAGCTTGACTTAATGACTAGTAGTCTTACAGAGAGCGAATTACCCAGTACACCGATCAGCGGTAAGTTAAAGTCCAGTTGGACTTAGATCATTAGAACTTGACAGTTAAAGAACTGGGCATTTATTTGATATATGTTATCAACAGTGGCAAGTTTATCAAAGGATGAAACAACTCCTGTAAATGATAGTGAGCATTTCTTACGTGACATTAGCCTAACAGGTATTGGCGATTCTTTAAAAGAGAAGTCACCATTAAAGGATGATATTGCAGTTGAGAATGAGTATGTCATTATTCCAATCTTCCACTTGTACAAGCAACATTCATTTGCATTGGATCTTAGTGATTGTATAATTATTATTTTATAGTAAGAATATTGAGCATAGTACATTAAGATTGCCACTACAGCCTTTGGACTTTAAAAAGAATGAAATGAACGTACCAAAGTTAAAGGAAATCACTCCTGGCCAGGATTTGCTGGAATGGTGCAAAGAAGTCACAAAGGATTATCCCGGTGTAAAAGTTACTAACTTGACCACGTCCTGGCGAAACGGGATGGCATTTTGCGCCATTATTCACCACTTTCGACCGGACCTTATGTACGTCGTTCTTTTGCACGATATGTGTACCTATGTTTGCACTGTTATATATCCAACTCGTTTTTGAATTCATGCTTCCCTAAATCTTTGCGTCGTCAAAACAACAACCGAATACCTATACTTTCTACGTAGAATGCATCAATATGTTGATAACCTTGGCAAAACGCCACTCATCCCGTTCACATGGTCCATTAATAAACACCTGACCGAAGTACATCATTGTTTACATGACGCGTTGCATCATTTAGTCTAGTCGTTGTCGCGGCGTTATCTTTACGTACAAGATAAATGTGGGAATATAAATTTGCAGCGATATAGATGCATTGCTATCCCATGACGTAAAAGGTAATTGTAAGAAAGCTTTTGATGCTGGTGAGGCTCTGGGCATTCCTAGAGTGATAGAACCAGCGGACATGGACATATTGACTGTACCTGATAAATTAGCTGTGATGACTTATTTGTATCAGTTGAGGGCTCACTTTACGGGACACGAATTGGAGGTATGCATGTTTAGAGAACGCGCTTTAAAACGTTAAGTAAACTGGCCTGGCTAAAAGTACGCGCGAATAACGTGACAAATATAACGATCTATTTAGGTCCACCAAATTGGTAAGACAACGGACGAATCGTCTTACATGATTGGAAGATTTAACACTGATAATAATACCGACGTGAGTGTACAGCTCTTTGGTCAGGAGATTATTAATTTGCGTAAAAAGGAGCAGATGGAGCAGAAAAATAACAAGACAGACAGTAACAGACGGTAAATATAGGAATAGCACCTATTTGCATCGTGCGCGCATTGCCTGGAGCTTATTGCACATGTCCCAACATGTTTCACAGGTCCAATCCGTTTGATAACAAGAAGGACGATATTAGCATTGACTCGTTAAAAAACAAATTACACTTGAGTTTAAACACCGACAATCAGGAACATGATCAATGCAATAAGGACAAATCGCCATCGAGCGTAAAAGATGTCAAAGATATCATACTTGCCAGTTCCAAGAGTATCCTGGGCAAAGTGCTCTCACCGACGAAAGAGAAATATTCTTCCAGAGAAAAGGTACGTGATTCACAATTAATAGGGCATTGAACATGAGACGTAGAATTCGCAGCATGAAATCGTCACGTTGAAAAATGGTATATGTTCGTATCGTAAAATGATCAGTCTATATCTTTTATACGGAGATCGAATGTAAATTTGCTACAGAGCAAGTCTCCGCCGAGAGTGCCACAAGTGCAACAACGACCTATACTTATGACTCGCCGGCAATTAACAGATCCATTCGGATCTGACGACGAAGAGGAAAATATTCAAATAATCGACGACAAATGGTCTCAATCAATCTCGATTACCAAATCGCAAACGCCAGTTCGTGATGTCAGTATATTTGAGATCGTGCAGTCTATCGCTTTCTTTGTACTCGTCCTTTTATACTTCGCTGCATTAACAATAAACCCATAGCGCACTCTTATACTCTTTCGTTTGCTATTTTATATGCATACAGTTGCGAAGTTTCTCGATAATGTCACAACGCTTGTTTGATAATAATGTAGCGTTTCTATATCACGGAATTTCTTTGACAGTTTGAAGTGAAATGCATGCTTATAGTACGCATGATCAGTATCAAGTATGCGTGAATTTTTATGCACGACTTATACGCACTTATTTCGTAGCGGTCGTTTGGAGAAAGAGGGAATGAGAGTATTATTCGATCTCGTCGCACTCGGGATCAGAATAAGCTTAGATGATTTTTTTTTATAGGATTCGATAAATTCCACGGATAAAGGGAGTCGCGGTAGTTCAGATTGTCAAGGTGCATCACCGCCACACGGCGAACAACGTTCCCAACATGTAATTAATCCGATTACGCTGCTAAGCCTGGCCATATCGTTCGCGTAAAAACTAATTCATTGTTCTCTTTTCGCAACAGCCGTTAGTAAGCCGGCACGATGAGCTAAGAGAACGCGCGAGGCAGTTGTTAGAACAGGCCAGGAATCAAACGAAGCCACCTGGTTTTGTTTCCGCTGCTACTAGCCCTGTTGAGGTTTTCATTTTTTTTTTTTCATAACACCTATTAATACCGTTGAAAGCTGTTAAAATAGATCGCACCTAGATTAGACAGCAGTAGGCTTCATTTGAACTTTTGTTATGCAGTCTCAGAGTGACGACGAGAGACAGCAGCAGTTGAGAGAAAGAGCCAGACGGTTAATAGCAGAGGTAAAAATGGGCGTTAACGTTATTCCAAATCAGTTTACCGATGACAACAACAGCGACAGACGATCGGTAGACGATCAGAACAATAGTCCGAGAAGGAGTATGACCCCGTCCACCCCCGGTGACAGACTTAGTATAAAGGTCAGTAGAGTAACGTGCGTGCATACATGTCTGTGCAGTGAAACGACTGATTATAATGAGAACGGTACTCTTTTTTTCAGTCCGAATATAACGGAAACATATTATGCAACACTAGTGTGATAGACGCGGAAAAGAAAAGTGGTTCGCCATTGTACTCGTTTTCGAAAATTATCGAGAGGATTTCACCGGATAAAACGAGTCCTGACAGATCTTCGTATACGCTTAGAGGGGTACGCAGTAGCAATAAGCGTGGTACCTATCTCTCCACAATGGCACTAATCGACTTATGAATTTCTCATTAGTTGGGGAAGGACATGACGTCATACATTCAAAATGAGCTCGAAGCTCTTGAAAGAGAACAAAGCCAGATAGATGTGCAGGCGGGTAAACTCGAGAAACAATTGAGAGCAGCGATGGAGAGCGACAATGAAGACGAGACCGAGAGACTAATGGCGCTGTGGTTTACCCTTGTTAATAAAAAGAATGCGCTTCTCAGGAGACAAATGCAACTAAACATTTTGTAAGTTGATTATTTTTAGGACGTTGGTCATTATGCAGACAATCACGGGTTTCGCGGCGTGCATATTTTGCCACTATCTACACGTCCTTTAAAATGACACAGTGCCAATTTATCGCCGCTTTGAATATACGTGAATGTCTTTGTACTACACTCTACAGGATCATGTGTCGGAATGTATAATGGAACTTGTTATGTTACGCAGAGAAAAAGAGGACGATTTGGAACGACGCTTTGAACTTCTCAACCGTGAGTTGAGAAGCATTCTGGCAGTTGAGGATTGGCGAAAAACGCCCGAGCAGAAGATGCGGGAAAATCTACTTTTGGAAGAGCTCGTATCGATAGTGAACAAAAGAGACGAGTTAGTGCATCATCTGGACACTCAGGAGAGAGCGTAAGTAAACTGTTATCTATGGTTCGTTGAGTTAATTAATGGAGGATGTGAAACATCTCAGTTATCTGAACCTTTACGTGTTATCACTTTTATTCTTTTGCGTAGCATCGAGGATGATGACGAAATAGAGCGTGATTTATCGCGAGCAGGGTTAGCTCAAAGAAACAAAAACTGTGTTGTGCAATGAAAACTTAATTATACTTCACCTTCTACCATCCCGAGCAACAGGTGAGTTAGGTAATAAAGATAAGTAGACGAATTATGTTTTTATCTACCGAGATACTTCTATAGATAGAGCGACATAAAAACGGAATGAACAAAATGGAGCGTATGTTTTAAGAATTTCGCGCGAAAACAAATTGCAGGCATAACCTATTTTATTGTGGAGTTGCCAAAGAAATTGTGAAAATGTCCTGGGTGGTTCATTTGTAAGATTTAATAGTCTACAGCATAATTTTTAAGGAGTCATTTTTTTACTATAAATTATGAATTAATCATTGCAATTAGTACATCTACTCGTACATATTTCATTGCAACGCGTGAAACGCTAAAAGTTTATGAACTTGTTCAATTAAGTGTGAGTTCAATACCTTTGAGAAGGCGTAAAGTCTACAATACATACGGCTATCGGAATGCTTAAGAGTAAGTAAAGCACTCGTAAAACGCGATAATTGCATGTAATCGTAAGACCTTGAATATTATTGACCGTATCGCACTACGCAAATTTTCACCCGACTGAAGAAGAATGTTCCATGCTGCAGGATAGTAAATTAAGAACTTTTATTGCAATAACGAAATAAGCGGGCGACTGCCCCTAAAAGAGCTCTCTAAGTCAGGAAAAAGAGGAAGAACATAAAAGGGATCCATTGTCGCGCAAGCGTGGGCGTTAATAGGTCATATAATGACACGGTTGTACGATTAAACAATGCCAAAATACTATTATCCTATCCCGATGCTCTAATGAAAAAAAAAATTGTGATTCCATTGCTAATACGTATAAACGGTGCACGTTACATACATACGCCCGAATTGCAGCGACTGTTGCAACGTAATTCTATTTATAAACAAGATAATGGGCCCTTGACAGATGTACCGCGTACATCGTTGAAAATTGTAATGGTTGCGCCGCTATTGATCACCATACATACTCTACACTTGTGCCATATGAAGACGATACATTTTTTATATGGACTTTGCATCCGTACTCTCGCGCTGCCGCAGAGAAGATCGGTGAATTTATTTATTGCGTGCAATGTTTTTTACGATCGTAATTTTGTTTCGGGATCACCGTGTATGTTTCAGTTTGCATTCTTCTCATCCTCACTGTTGCGTTTTAATCAAGCGATGTAGCTCTGCGACTTTGTTCTCGATGCATAGCATTGCAAGGTAAACGTGTAAAGACTCAATCTGCAAAATCCTTTAATTTTTACTAGTGTTATTTTCCTCCCTATAAGCGTCTGGCCTAATGAAACTTCCGAGTCTTTGAGGAAACACGATTATTATTATGATTATTATTAACATTAAATGGTTTTGAAAGTTCACGTTCTCTATCTTGCGATGATGATGCTTTCGTGCGTGAATTGGCTCAATACCGATGAATGCCTAGAGTATAAAGATTTTTACAGTGTTGGAAAGTAGTATTTTAGCATTAAAGCGTTAAGTTACTAATTTTAGCGATATACATGTATATCGACGCTAAACTAAGAAACATAGAAACATATTTCACGAAAATTCGTCTTGTTACATTGAAAGTAGGAATACACCGCATTCTGTGAATAGATTAAGTTTGAATTATTCTAAGATTATTCGATATTAATCGTCGAAATTGTCTATATATTTTTTCCAACACTGTTGCTTAGATAACACTCATACCGCTAAAATTTAGCAAAACTATCTCTATACTAAAGGAGAACACTTGCACAATGTAGAATATATCCGTCTTTTATAGAGCAAAGCAACATTATTTTTTTAAAGCTGTAAATGTGTTTATCGCGCTATATTCGATGTCATCTTCGCCAGCTGTCGTAGGGTAAAATACGGAAGTTTTGAGAGCCTTAATGTTTTTACATTTTTCTTGATAAGCGATTATGCCATAAGAAGAGAGAAACATTTCAAAGTACCAATTGCTTTATATACGACGAATCTCGTATATAGCGGATGCGGCGTTCTTTGAATACTATGTACAGTCTGTAAAGTGATCTCTTCTGTATTCTGTGCTTTTAGTTTGAAGAAACTGACTATTGCTGGATCTCATTCCCCAGTTCAATATTTCATGCCGATAGTGCTTCGATATATACAAAGTACAATATATAGAAATGTTATAAATTATTTGCAGTCTTCTTCATAACTCTACAGGATCGCGGAAGTCATATTAATCCTTGTGTATATGTCACATCGACTTTACTGTAAATAACTACGTTTTAAGTTTCACCGAACACAATATTCTCAGAAACATTATCGATGACTGAATCATTATTCACGAATGGGGTACACGTCTGCTGCAGCATGAACGTTGCGTTGTCAAATCTGTTGACTTTTAACTTTACTGTCGTAATGGTTACCCATCTTAACTTTATAGTTTTTAAAGGTATGCCGCTGTAAACGGGGTTAGAACGGTATTAGATTTCGAACAAATAGTTCAGCAATAATTTATTATTCCAGTGCCTACGAATATCCATATCTATCTTTAACCAGTGCAAAATTATAATGTGCTGTTATGACGAAAATGAAACTGAGCGTGTAGCTATATTTGCATATTCGTGTGTATCATATTATATGCGCGTGTATCTTTACATTGTAACTCGTACGTTTTCGTGTATTCCTGCGCTGAATTAATTTTAATTTATTTTATTCTATAATGTTATAAATATAGTTACGGAGGTTAAAGTATAATTCTTGCCAAGCTGTAGTCTTGTGAAAAGTGCTATTTTTTTGCGAAACGTGGTGTTAATCGTCAGTTACTTTGTGTGAACGGAGAAACATAAAGAAGTACGTCTCGTAATATTCATTAATAAATGAAAATGAATGAACTTGCGGTACTGATATTGTCCTTACCACTGGAAAACTTATCATGTCCTTGCGCACATTTTTATCTTAAAACACTCTTCGTTGTCCCGCATTCCATATTCTGTGGTGTAACATTGCACATCTGTGTTTGAATGGAAACAGTCGCGTTATATTTCTTCGGGTAACAAGACTTTCTCATTTCTCTCATCGGGACACATAAAACTCTTACGAAAACGTTCTCCACGTATGTAGCATTGATAGAAAAGAACCGTAACACTTTCCGTACTTACAGTCCATGACCAGCAGCATTTTCCGTGAAGACGCGCTTGTTCCGCAGCGTTTTTTTTTAATCAGGTGACAGGCATATTTACCAGGAAAAGCAAGTGATATTTGTAGTGATGCCTTTATTTCTAAACGCTATAAAATGACAGTGTTGTTCCACTTGCCGTTTATTACCTGCGATTCGTAACATAAATACATGACCGTCCCTTGTTTCGTATCAGCGTCTCGTGCAAAATTTTTGGACATTAGCTATACATTTTCAAAAACCACTATCAAAATACATTATTATCTATTAATGTTCATCGCAACGTAATTCTCACTTGTTACGAAGCACCAACTTATATTGACGATGAGTCTCTTTGGATTTTTCGAGTCGCCTCGAGCGTAAAACTACCGACTTAATGAATTGCCTTAATGCGTGAACCTAGTATAATACAAATAATGTCAATTCAACCCCTGACTTAACAAAACACACTATTCAGTAACGTGTAAACTAGTTTGGAGTTCTATCTACATACGATTCCGTCATATCACGATTCGTTCTGCATGCACTTCCTGCTCAACTTTCATAGTAAAATGACTGGTATTAGAAAAACTTGCATCGTTGCGTGTATCCTCAAGGCCGTATGAATATTTCTACTTACTTGAATCTCAAATGCTTATTCAAATCGGAATCATTTGAAACAGTCGTTGAAGATACAAATTGCAATGTAAAAAGGACGTTAGCAAAAGTACTTGTACCTTTCTACTACTTCTTACGCTCTGGTAAGCTTTTTTATGCTCTCTTGCCTACTCTACGTATAACATCTAGATTTTCTCTACGTAATTCGATGGAAAGAGTCCCGACTTCCCCTTCATTCTTCCGTGCCACCAACCGCCTTCATCTACAACACGTCATGTAAGAGTGAGATGTACGAATTGTTTTTGAATGAAACATTAGAATCTCATAGCAACCAACTTACGCTCTTTCAGCACTTCAACAACGTCTCCCTCTTTTAGACCTAACTCGTCAAGATCTTGAGGGCTGTAGTCGTACAGAGCTTTCACCTTTGGCAGTATAGGTGGCTTTGGCTTTTGTGGCATTGTTCTATTATTGCTTGTTGGGCGCACTAGACGTTTTTGCTCAGCATCGTCAATCATAGTTTCCTTGATTCCGTGATTCCAAGCTTGATTCGTCTGCATCCCCTTGTGATTGACCAGACTTCCATTATTATTATGCTCTCCGTTGCTGAGGAAAGGTAACCTGAATCCTCCCATAAGAGCAGCTGGTTCGTGGGGAGGTGGTGGTTCCGAGGGCGGTGGTGGAAACTTTAGCAAGCCTGGAATAGACAACTTATTAGTATGCGTTAAGTTAAAATCCAATTAGTATAATTGAAGATTTCGTTACTGACCGCGTGGTCCTCCATTAGGATTAGTAAACATGCCCATGATAGGCACTCCATTATTTTGAAGTTTCTGAGGCTGCTGCTTCATGGAGTCTTTCTTGTCTTTTGCAGTCTGTGCAGGTTGCAGGTTTGGCCGATTCGGAGGTAAATTTGGCCGTCTATTAGGTACTGTATTACTGGGATTATATGATTTAGCGCTGGGACTGGACTTTGTAACTGAGGTTGGTAACATTGTTGGTATGCCAGGTGGAAGGTTGGGGCGAGGAAAATGCGAGTGATCAATCGTTGTTTCCCGTTGAATTGTTTGATATCCAGATCGCATCGGATTTGCAGGTGTTCTCGTCATAGGTCGGGAGGGACCGTTTACAGTAGAATTCAGAAGAGTCTGTGGCACAGGATATATTGGACGAGACGCCAGGTACGAACGCGATGATGCTGATATCGCAGAACGGGTCTCACTGGGTTCTAGAGAATACACCATTTACATTAATAAATTATTGCCTTTCCAAACAGGAGTACATCCTTATAGAACTCACTCGTAGTGCTTGGGAGACCTGGTCCAATACTAATGCTCAACAGTTTTCCGGTTGGTTTTAAAATTTCCTTGTCGCCATAGTCAATCTGGATAAATTTTACCTGCCTGGTGCCACCACCACCCCAACCCTCTTTCTTTACTTTGAACTCTAAGCTAAAAATGATATGTAATACAGCTTAGTTGTGAACGTATCAGATGGTGGATGTGAATGTGCATATTCTACTACCTATTGCTGAATCGAAGATTCAACGCATGTCCTGTTTCCTCCAGATACTTTTTACTCAGGACGGAGAGAAATTCCGTTTTGAATACTAGTTCCAGCATGCTCGCATAATCCTCCTTCGTGTGAATAATCACGAAATCATCCTTAAACATAGCACGTGATTGAAGTAGTCATTCATTCACGATTCGAACTAACAATAAGGTGTGTCAGTGATTCACTTACTTGGAGTGTACTCAAGGAAACGTGACTAATTTGATCGAAGTTGAGTCGTCTCTTAACAAGCTCTATGTACTGGCCCTTTTCGAGACCCTTCTTAATCTGTTCCCGACCGATCAGGTACAGACACTTGCCTGTGAGTATAAGATCTCTTCTAGACATCTAAAGATAAACGGTATAAGAAAATGATGTCATCGGAACGTAAAGTATAATGAACCTACGTCGCTTACCTTGAATCTTCGATCGTACTTTTTCACCACCTCAGCGAATAACACCTTCTCCCGCCTGCCAATTAAGTGCATCGTTCGCGGCTTACCCTCTAAACCAATGTAATCTCCGACGAAATTTCTATTGAGACTCGCCCGCCTCCGTTCTTTGCGACCGAAGAACAGATCGGCGGCCTCTTGTTTCTGCTGGTTTTGCCGCTTGCGGGCGAAATATTTCTTGAACGCCTTTTGAATCACTCGTGCGTAAACATTGTACTTCCGGTCTCTCGCCTCTTCCAGCATAAAGAGCTGTGGATAAGATTTGTATTGAATCGTACATATGTATAACGTGTACAACACAGTACGTGAGCAGTACAATGGACTTACGTTCTCAGGGGCTTTGATAAAGAGCTTCGATCTCCCTAGCTGGTACTGCGATCTGTCTATGTGGACACTGCTCAATATCCACTCCACGCCCTGCTTCTCATCCCCGAGCCAACGCGGCCACGTTTCTTTCGTGAGGATCGCATATCGGTGCAGGAACTTGGAGAAGGGTCGTCTGTACGCAAAGCCAGCTCTGCGCACTCTGATATTCTCCTTCAGACCCAAATACTCGACCTGAATAGTGCCAAGTATCGTCAGATCAATAGATATATGGCATCATCGTATCATCGCGATACTCGTTATTGATCTTTGCAAGAAGAGACGGAATAGGTATCTCGCTACCGATCTCCTCCGTTTCCTTCGGCTCAAGGACGCTCATTTAGCAGTTAGAGAGTTGGACCAGAACAAGATTTTCGACAGACGGCAGGTTCGTACCTGATGCTTCACTCGTACGTGATCCCAGTCCCGCGGTTTCTTCGTTTCGTTCGGTTTGATGCATCGGATGTAATGCGGTGTGCACTTCATCAACTGGCCGACCAGTCGACTGGCCTGGTTTCGAATCTTGTTCCCGGCCGTGGTCGGTCGAGACTTGAGCGTCTTTGTCTTCGATACCTGCGTCTCTTGGGGATAAAGAGCTCGCACCAAGGGGCTGAAATTACCGGAGTCAAATTATGTAGAATTGTAGAGTATGCCAGAGAGTGCCCGGGCCGTTTCGAAGACATTGTATCAGGATCATCGATTGCGCATTTACGAGTTGCGTCTTCTTAAGCGCTCAACTATGTTTATTTCGTGAAAGGCTAATAGCACGGCGCGGCGCAGGGAACGTTTCTCAAGTGGCTTAGCTGTTAAGCCGTTGCCGATGTTTGACATGTGTAATTCGCGGTGACACGGAGGGGCGCTTTGTCTCTCCGACTGTTCCACTTTCACCACTTTCCACTCTTTCCACTGTTAGGAACATTGTTATTTTTTTCGCGATTGTGTCATCCCCGGGCGCGCGTCGCGCCGCCTCCAGCGAATTTTGCATCGTCAGGCAAAGCGCGCGCGTCTGTCAAAATTTTCCAAACCACCAATCTGCCGGGTTACCTCAACAGCCGGGCGACGAAACCAAAGTTGCAATTTCGGCTGTGGTAATAATAGCATAATGGTGGATAACGGCATAATGTAACAGAAAGAGCCAAAGCGCCGCGAGGAATAACGTCCCTCCCTCTCTCTCTCTTATTCCAGATTACTCACTTCGCGCTCGTCTGCATGAGTTCTATTAGATCGAGAAACAGCACGTCACGGTTCTTGTCGCAGAATCCATCGACTGAGTAGGAGACGACGCCGGCATAGTGATGAATGGCGAAACCTTCGCCGGTGTTCTGAAAGTGTGCGTGCTTGTTCGCCGCGCCCGTCAGTTTCTGTAACGGCGTGCAATTAATAATGAATTATCTCGTTAACCCGCTTCGCGGCATCGGCATGTGCCGAGCGCGAGAAGTATGCGGGGGCGTAGAAGCGAGCGGAAGATACCTTTTGCAGGTCGGTGTCCGCACCTGTGCTTCCCCCGTGCAGAGTGGCGCAGACGTCGTCCAGCACCAGAAACAGTCCAGGCGGTCGTTTTCCCTCGAGCAGCTCCACCACCACGGCATTGTTAAAGTAGTCTATTGGCGTCCACTGGATATTCTCCGACACGTACTCCTCCTGCGCGCGAACAAAGCAAAACGGCGATCAGTCGGGCGTACGATTGCTCGTGTCGGTAAACGCGGAGCAAAGCGCGGAACAAGTATGTAACGCGTATCGTGAGACGTCGTTGCGTAAGGCGATTACGTCA
Organism: Priocnemis perturbator; assembly: GCA_963942575.1. Lineage (NCBI taxonomy): Eukaryota > Metazoa > Arthropoda > Insecta > Hymenoptera > Pompilidae > Priocnemis > Priocnemis perturbator. The sequence goes on along the minus strand of OZ012645.1, from coordinate 7,454,792 downwards.
AAAAGGTGCTTAATTACGTATCAACGTACTCCGTGTATACGCGATTTATATCTTGCTCGCTCGGAGCGAGGGAAGGGAAAGGCATATAGCGCGATTGCAGCCACTTTTAAAATTGCTTTCCATTTCAGACCGCGCGAAGGCATAATCCCGCCGCACCGACTCAAAACCGGTCCGCTATTATTTCAAATACAAGTATGTACCCCGGAGACGCCGAGAGTTTGACAGTAAGGCAGCTTCGATTCGTGCATGTGTAATGTTTAGCACTGTGCTCGTTCCGCGGAGAACATGGTCGAGAGTTTAGCTTACAATACCGAGTACCCACTATCGTCTTTTCAGCCGCATAATTTACGGCATTCTTTGAACCCCGGGCACGCCCGAAGGATTCTTATTGATTCAACTTGTTCTACAATATGATAGTCGAATTCAACCAGACGAGACAGTAAACTCGTCGTCGAGATGGTAAACTTGCCGGCCGAGATAACTCGGGAAAGGGATTTGAAATGTTGATCTGAAGCATACACGTTACCGGTACCCTGTGTACAGAGATATATTACGGGCGATCCTTCTGGCAAGCCGTAATAAGATTACGCTCTCTGCAGGATTATTCCTTCCTATCGCCTTAACTCACGTTTAACCTTTCATATCCGTAGTAATAGAGATGAAGTTTCAATAGAAATAGGATGGGCCGACAGATTGTTAACGGACTGATTATGTCTTGCTAATCCTTCCGCACATTTTCGTTGCTTATTGAGGAAATTGCATAAAACCTTTTTTGAAGACTTTTCGACGGTCTTTGATATGAGACCAATGCGCATTAGTTCACGAGATATGGCCAAAAAACACAAACAAGGCTTAAAAACGTGGGTCCCTTATTTTGATGCTTAACATGTTTGAAGGAGAATCAAATCGGTTCCGAACGCTTCCCTGCCTTCCTTTGTTAGTACGCACCTTACTTGTCTAAAGAATGTATCATCCAATAATGACAAAGTCGTTTCCGCGGAAGTTATAAATCAGTCGGCGAACTCGGACAAAGTCGAGATCGTTTGCCAGGCATGAGAATCGCGTATTTCATTGGGGGGCCGGCTGGAAGAGAGGAGGGGAGGGATCACAATGGGAGCGGTCGCCAGGCAAAAAGACGAATTTGCATCCTCTAAGAGTCGTACAGACGGAGCTGATCTGAATCTCTATCGTTCATCACTGAGCTGCCTCTATTTCATCTCAATACATTGAGCCGCTCGATGAAAACTGTTTGTGGTCAGACAAAACCACTAAATCAACTATTAGCGTAATATCACAGGTGAAAGTAGTTGGTAGAAAGAAGGATTCAACACTAGACACCCTGACAGACAACACGAAAAATCTAAAAACGTCATCAGGAAAAGTGCAAGCCGCACTCAACAATTAACTGTAGGTATAGATGTTGAGAATGTGGGATTGTTCCTTCGGAACGCGCCCGTAGCACACGATGAACCGAATAAATTATGATTGAAGCACAAGTATATATGTAGGTGTATGAAATCACCGTATCGCGGAGTAAGGCCTCCTCGATACGACGCAATCAATCCGTCAAGACACCCCAGAAACAATGAAAACAACATCTATTCTATACGACTGTACGAAGTCGATTGGCGACAACGACAACAGTTCCGCTCCGAAAACAGTAGCGATTAGTGCGCTCGGACGTTTTGCGTGCTCATCAGGACAAATCTGCGAACGGTGGAGGCCTTTTTTGCGCGGTCTAGTTGTGGCCCGTTCGTCGTCATAGTTGGGGAGAAATGTGCCACATCCAAAGTGGCACAATTTTTTCGTCTTGCCCTGTACACGATCTAACGACGCTTTTTCGCGCGCCGACCGCCCGAAGCCGGACCGTTTGAGATTCGCGAACCGTGTCGAACGCATTCTCCTCTCCCATTCTTTGCTGCAGCACACCACTCTTTTCCTTGCTTCTGCTCTGACCTTGCCGCCAGATCCCGCCCGGCATGCACGAACTCGTGTCGGAAATGTTGAAACGATCACGTGCAAGGACGCCGACGACGTCATTGCGTAAGGCTTTCAGCATGACACCGTATTCCGCCACGGTGCTTCTATTGACTGATCCTATTATTTATGCCGAAAAGCGTTCGCAGTAGAACAGGTCTTTTGTGATCGGACCCACTGAAAGCAGCGGATTGGCACGCCGTGTTCCGTTCTGTTCTACGGGCTTCTACCAGAAAAAAAGGAGCCCGCCAAGTTGCGCAGAACAGTATGCACACAGATGGATGCGCTGGCCTATCCGCCGCGTTCATCTATCAACAAGCACGTTCGCTTGTCTATTTATTCAAAAACCCACCAGTCGTCAGCTGCACATAGCCAGGAGGCCTCTCATTGGCAGGTAGCTGCTTAATAATTCAATCAAATTATTGTTCTTCCGACGACGTACGTGACGTTCAGCGAGAGAACAGGTCGCGGGGACCATGATGTTGCCACAACGTCCACGAGCGTGTCGAATTTTCTAATGAAAACAGCGGAAAGTGCGTGTACCGCACATGTTACTTTGCCAAATTGCACCTCGCATACCTTCGACCGTCCCGACTGTCTTGCGCTGGCTCCTCTCATTGGGGGACGATAATGATGATGATCGCGAGCGTCGCTCTTGCGTCTCGGCACTTTTACTCTCGTATGCGAATCTCACTGCTGGAGTAGCTTTGCCGGCGTTGGCGTCGGTGAAAAGGAAAGGGCAAAAGAGAGTATTGCGAGCGTGCACTAACCTGACAGGCGCGCGTAATAAATCTGTGCTTCGTTCGTTAAGCTCGGCTTTGACGAAGCGCGTGTGCAATGAGATTTTTAATTGCGATCGGTCTGCTAATTGACAAGCGCGGACATCAATCAGAAGTGCGTGGTAGAAGGGAATGAACATGAAACACGAGTATGTATAGAGGAAAGCAAACCCCTCTTGGGTCGTAGACACAAATTTTATCCTTAAACGGTTAATAAAAGAACACGGTAGAAAAAAAAGTAAAATATAACTTTCGCTAATTGTTCATTTCGGGATCTAAGAAGAAATGAATTGAAAAAAATGTGAGCGCGCGATAGAGCTTCGAAAATCTTAAGAAATTCTTATTCGACGAAGTGCATTGGGAGGAGAAGGGAAACTGAATAGTTTCTTAATTATCTAATTAAACAATTGGCAAGTGACTATTGTAAGCACAAAAAACAAAGATAATGCCGAAATTGGGTTCTGTTAGGAGAGTTACCAGAAAGAAGACGTCAACTTGTAATCCATTAAATGTACGAATATAGCATAATCCTTTCTTACTTCCAGTGTAATATCTTCGCAGTGGAGAATTGCTGAGAGACTGGTGTGCACATTTTCCTATTCGCCATACTTTCGAGAACCGCCCGACGACCCTGACGCGATACTCTTATTGCGAGATATAGATCGCGATTCCCAACGGCGTCGTAATCTAGACTCAGATCCGAGATAGACGCATTCGACAAAATAGAACTGGTTCGTCGGCGTAACAATGGTAGAGCACAAGTTCGACAGACACATCCTAGCTAAATCTAGCTATTAATTGACATGATGCGGCATCAAACACGAAACGAAATCCAAACGAACATCTCACTCGACTCCTATCATACTTCACGTGCCGGCTTATTATTCCATCGCTTAAAACTTAAACGATTGTTGCGAATGCCGAAGATCAGAAATCAGAACAATAGACGCCGTAAATCCTATAATAAGTATCTCGTGACTAAGTAATTGTGAAAATATAAGGCAGCGGTAAATTTGAGGCGTGACACCGGTTTGATATTTTGAAGAACTTTATAGCTCGACACCGCTCAACGTGCAGAAACGAATTAATCTGCGAGCGGGCAAGAAGAGAATCCTGAGAACGGGAACGACTCGCTTTATCGCGTCCCTTGCGGAACGTTTTCGCCTTACTCTGTTTGTTTACCGGCATGCTTCTGATTCATCTGCATGCTGGATGTGCGATAATTAATACTTTCCACTTGCACGCCGACAATATGTCGACGCTGCGTCGCTGGTTGCGAAAGCCTACCAATGGAAAAGGCTTAATAATGGAAATAGGCGTTCTACGCCAGAGCGCGATATGCAACGGCGTATGTTTTACGAAATACATCGGGAAAATATTGTTATGAAATATCCATTCGCCGTGCGATTAGCTATGCAATCGGGACGGAATCTACGAGGCAAACGTTCTACCGATCCGCGTGCATTGATCGCTCACCTTGTTCCCGCGGCTTTACTCGTAATCAATTCGCGCTTTTTCGAGATAATTCAAATGTCGCCCGAAAAGGAATATTAACAAGCGGGGAAGTGAAAGCCTGGCCTCCTGGAAAGAAGTGTAGAAATCGCGCGCAACGCCAAATTTGGCCGGCGTAATTGTCTGTCACGCTGATTATTAAAGCGACGCGTGAGCGACGTGTCGATCACCCGAGTCTATCCAAATTGGGTGAGTGTCAACGACCCCGAGGTACTCGTACGGTCATTTCTGCGCTTCGTCATCAATTCCGAAATCCAACCCCTGCATGCTTCGACGTTTAGAGGCAACGCCACTGATAACGATCCGATGTATGCGCATCAATTGTTGTTCGCGAAAATCAATCTGACTTTCCGCTTATTGTATATGCAGACGATTGTTATTCCAGGAAGAGTGTACTCAAACTGTATTGAAATATCAAGTCAAATACGGTGGTCCAATTGACATTCCGTTGATTTCGGTGCGATATTTTTGTACGATAAGCTTATCTGAAGGCGTCGAAGAGCGTATAAATAGCCGACATCAATTTTTGCACGTCCGCCTGTGCAAAGGAAAGGCGAGCGGCGAAAGAAGTATCGAGGGAGCAAAGCCATTAAGTGCGCCCGAGAGAAGTCGCGAGTTCTCGACCGGCGGCGGCGAAGGCGTCTGCTTTTAGATCGACCCGCTTCTGCACTCGCATTCCTACCGCGGGACATAAGCGAAAAAATGCGGCAGGAAGGCCAGGCTATGCGATGCATTAGTGTTCCGCGAGCGAGAGAACGAGCCGGGCGAGGACAAATTGAGCATAAAAATGGCGGAGTCGCTGGCGATGGCGTGAGAACGCCCAAGCTTCGCGCGTCGACAGAGAAATGACGTGTGCTACGAGCGCAATAAATCGCACGTGGGGTGGTCTGTTCCCGTGGGATTCGCGCCGCAGAAACTTTTTCACATCTATAATAATTACCTATACTTATAATAACTAACTACGCACGGAGCTTACATCGAAAATCGTTTCAGATCGCTCGACCGTGAGTTAAAGTTATGTACCAGTACCCGTAGTGCCGTGACGACATAAGCGACACGCCGGTTGGTATATTTTCGGCGCAAATTATCTTCTATCGAACGGCATAGATCCGGGGCAGAAAACTATTTAAGAACGCGGAACGACGTCGGATGGAATCGTTGGTGAATCTCTCGCGACATTGCACTTGGACGACGTAACAGGGACTTACTTCACGCGCCACGGCTGATTCCGGGGAAAGCACTGACTCTGAGTGCACGACTGCACACGTGAGCCTTTTGTTGCGTCAAAAGGAATGCGATACAATGAAAATGTCGAATAACATTTAGATTGCGCATCTTACGCTTTCGGGACCTGAGTACAACGACAGTCCGTCAGGACGGGCGTCGCGAAAGAAGCCCAATTAAGAGACAGCGACTTAACGAAGAGACGAATAGCGGGTGTCCTGCTTATTTGAATGATTAACGCTTAATGAAGAAGGAACCGGTGCGTAAACGAATTAAGATCGAGCGACACGCCGATCCACCGTGCGATTGTCGCTTCCAGCAGACGTGAAAGATAAGAAAGCGTCCCTGCACTTTGTGCTATCGACTAACGAAACCTGCCCGGTGAAAAATTCAGCGAAGCGTGCGCCTCACACCCGGCCGAGTGACTTTCCGCGAACGTCTCGGCGTTGCGCGTCGATAGAATTGGATAAAGTGTCAGATGTCAACGACGCCTCTTTCAGGCTTCTTCACTTCGCGCTCGGACTTCCTAGCCGACCCAGCGCTTTCTAGCCGCTCCATTTTTCGGAGATTATCTCGCGCGGAGAACAGTTAGACGTCGAATGTCAGCGATGGTCACGCGTTTCTTGTTCAACGTAAGATAGAGAGCGGCCAATCCGCGCGCTTCCTTTCATTTCTGTTTCCCGCTCTTCGCCCTTCCCTCGGCACGCTTCCGACTTGTTAGGCCTAACGATACCGCCGCAAATCTTTGCTCGCGCTGCACGTAACTTTTTACGGTCATTCGGGCTCGTTTCCTGCTCATTTTTTCGACATTATATCCTCCGGACAGTTAGGTGCTAAATGTCAACCGTTGGTCACGCACTCTGCGGCGGCCTGTTTCTTTTCCCGGGGAGGGGGTTGCGGAAAGTCAAACGGTTTCCTTCTTTCTATTCTTCTGCGACTACTACTACTACGGCGACGACTTTCGGGAAACAAAGTCCGTTAACGAAGAATTGGACAAACCTAAGAAAGTAGCAAAAATTCTCTTATGAGAAATCGTAATTGAAGCTCTTTTGTCATCGGGCTTAGCAATTGTACACTCAGTGTCAAAAATGTTGTCCTGTGTTACCGAATAACGGTAAATTTTGCCGTAAATATTATTTTAAATGGAAAGTCAATCTTTTGTAGTACCGATCACATATTTTTCTTCCATTTGTCCATGTTAAACATACACTAGATTATCTTTGTTTGTAAATATGTATGTATTTTCACTATATGGCATTAACTTTTGAGGGGACTGTCTGTCAAATACCTCCTTAAATGAAGTACCGCTTGAAATGTTTCCTTCGCCGAGTTTCCGCGGCGGCTCAGAAACATACACCGGCTTCGATCAAGATTTTCCGTTGACCCGGCAGGATTTTCCCAGAGAACAGAGGTCAGATTTCAGTTGTTAATACAAGCGCGTGCGCTTCGCGTTGTCTCTGCACTCTAACGGCAGAATTTCAGTTGACGCGCTCCCTGCTTCACAGTTCGCCTTTTTTCACGATTATACACCGTGGGCCACGGTTACGTGCTGAATATCAGCGGATCATAAGAGATTCGTCCTCTTTCTCCCGCTGCATTCATTCTCGGCCACTTCACAATGCTCTCTTTAACGTTCTTTTTGCCGGTCGTCGAGGATCGTTAATCGTGAAAGATCGGCCGAGTGTGTTCCTCACGTTTGCCACTGACAGTCCGTCGAATCGGTTTCAGTTATTAGCACGCCCGAGCTCTTGCGTCTGCTGCTCCCTCACGGGAAGGAAGCCGTATTCGCTGAAAGCTGCGATAAACTCGTGCAAAATATGTAAGTAAGCCGCCACTGGCCCCTTGCCCTCTCAAAATCTCTCGTCATTTTGAATAACGCCGCTAAGTGCCGACAGAGATAGCGATCGTCACGCACAAGAACAACGGCTTAATTGCGCGCCCCGACTCGCTTACTTTCTTCGGACAATGCCGGCTCAACAAGTACGTGCGAACGTTCGTCTTTCTCCAAACGTAAATAACGCTTCCGTAAATTTCACCGGCCCGATCTTGTTTTAGCCGCGTTTTCTAGCTAATTAAATCGTGGTGGCTGCTTTTGGAAAATGTCGAGCACGCACTGATTAGCAGCGCGCGCCGCTGGCTCAATGTCGTTCAGTGCCGATCGTTCGGAGGATCTCGCTCACAGTACACGGCTCCGTCTGATCAGGCCAATTTCGAGCTGGCGCAACGTTGGAAACTGGCGAACGGTCTAATTTGCCGCTTTCGACGTCGTTCTCGCCTACGAAGCGTGCAGAAGCGTGGACAGCGCGGGGTTCAAGGTTGATCGTACGCCGACTCCTGAAGCATATCGCACCGTAGAACCGTTTGAGGCCAAGGAAAAAATGAGAAAAAGGGTCAGCCATGCGGCATGGGGAGGAAAATTTATGCACCGCCACGCTGACAGACAACCTGTTAATAAGCCGGGGACGAGAGATAAGGAACGCGGAACGCAACGGCCGAGCGCCGAGCAATAATCCGGAGTCGGTCAATTCTACGACGGACAATTGACCCAAAAGCGCGCCGAATTAATCGTAAACTCCTTTCTCGCCGGCAACGCGTTCCCGATACACAGGACAATCCGTTTCGCTGCTCTCAGCGCGTTCCGTTCGAACGGGCAATAAAGTCGCCCCCGATCGAAATTTGTTTCCGAATGCGCGGAAAGGTATCGGGGTTAAAGATTTTCTCTCTAATTGACGCGTGGCCTGATAACGCCGCGGAGTCGCGGGCCGCGAGCCGCTTTTTATTGGCCGATAAATCGGCTAGAATTATCCATGCTCTCGCCTTTAAAGAGCGTAACTGTAAACGTGGCCGACGCGTATGCGGAGCGATGGGGTGTATTTTACACGCGACGCTGCCAGTCTGCCGTGAGCGGAACTTTGACGCGTAAATTTGATACGCTAAGAGCTTAGCTTAGCTTAGCTAGCTTCATGATGAACGCTCTGAATATCTACAGGTCTCAATGCGGCAGTGCGCTCACGGGTGGACGAGAAGTGGACGAATCGTTGGCGGAACAGAAGCCTTCATTATAAAACTGGAATTAGGCGCGCGGCGCGAGATAAGGAAATTGATGGCGCTGGGATAGAAGGCGCGACGTCGGCTGATTTAGAACGTCTTATTATCGCGCGATTACTTCTGATCAGGATTCTTAGTGCCGCGCGGCGAAGATGCATTATCAACGGTCCTTGCAGAAATAGCGACGTCGCTTGTAAGTACGCCGTAAATAACGTCATTACGGCGGCCGTACTACCGGAGTCGGAAGTCGGTAAAATTAGCGTCTGCTGGAAAATATCCAGCGAGCGAGGTTTACTTTTTAATTTGTCATGGTAGACCGACATAGCGACGCGCCGTGATTTACGTCGAATGCGACACCTGCTTCTACGTACTTAGGACCCAATTTCTCACGTGTCTACTGTGAATCGAAGAAGGTCGACTGCTTGAACAGGAAGTAGGGAAGAAAAGACCGAAGAGGTACGCATCGAACTCGCACGATGAAACGCATCGCAAACAACCATGCTTTCATCCTGATTAAAAATTTCGTAAATTATGTAAACGACAGGCTTGCATTGCCAGACATAGAAGCGTCGGAGGTATTTGCGGACGTCTGGATTTGAACTGAGCGGGGGCAAAAGTTTGCCCACAAAAGGTCGGCCAAACAGTGGCATATTTAGGGAATCCTGGTTCGCGCGAAAGGAATGTTTCGCGAGAATACTTCGCTCCTCCCCCGAGAACAATAACTCGATCACTCGGATCATAATTGTCGCCGTGGAAGGAACTTTCTAAATCTAAGGAATATCTCTAATGCCGCGTACGTTCTTGACTGCCGTCTTTCTAGATTGAATTCTTATGGAGCGGATCAGCGTGGTCTCTTTATGATCATTCCTCACGATTCAAGTCAACCCGGGATTCGTGTTGGCGAATCGTGTCGAATAAGCAGTACCGTCGTCGGAATAAAGAATTTGCGGTGCAAACTTTCTGCGGAAAATCATTAATGCCGATCGCCCGTCACGACTGAGCGTCCCGATTGAAATCTCGACGAACGTATGATTACGACGGATAACCACGACTTCTTAGTTATGCTTCTAAGTGGAACAGCGCCTCTTTCGAATTGTACTAAATAAACCGTAGTCGTCGGCTAAACGAACCTCAATTGGAATCCTCTGCCGCAGTTCACGTACAGTGGAAAAATAAATGATTCGTTTTTTTTCGGGTCACACACGTCACAGACACGTGGCTCTTCCGGCAGTTCTGATTCTGCCTTTTATCCCTCCTTCAATATGATTTACAGAAACGACAGTCGCGATTTTTCTACAAAGCAGGAGAAATTCCAAGATTCGCCCGACGGCAAGGAAGTAAGGAACGGAGACAAGCATGGAACGGCATTGAGCGCGTCCGGCAAAAGAAAGGCGCGTGCGGCACGCGAGACAGTGATAATTAGAAGGTTTGATCGGCGGTATTGAAATATGGAGCGGTTAGAAAGTATCATGTCACTTTCTTCGCGGAGTGACCTAGGCCGCCTAGGCGGCGCGTGACACTTGTTCGTGACGAACAATCGTCATTGTACGCGGTACACGCGGCAATTATTCGAAATGTGCCTTTCCTCCGGACACAGCGTACGCGTCGAAAACGTGCCCGATGAGTCGACGGAAATGGAATGGACTTGTTTCGCTCGAACGATCGAACGCACTCCGGAATAGGGAAGTGGTCGTGTCGGCCGATCAGAATGTATCCTGAACAATTATCTCATAACGAACGTCGCCGATCGGACCACCGCATGCGTCCTGGTCTAATTGCAAGAGAAACCACGTGCCATAGAGCACATCAAGAATTTCGCAGAAGGACGGAATGAAGCTCTCCAATGCATGAACCGCTCGATGACCGTAGAAAGAACAAGTTCGACTGTTCGATCGCTGAGCTCACCTTGAGCCAGTTAGACGACGGATGGGAGCGCTGAGCTGCGAGCGTTGTGAGAATTCCGGATAAAGCGCGCTTCAAGCGCGACAGGGCTCATAATATCTCTTGGCTCGTAAATCGTGTATCGTTACGAGGCTGCGGGCAAAAAATATTATCCAAGACCCGAAGGTGACGAGAGTCTCTTTAAATCAAACACCGCCAACAGACGTCGCGTCCTCGAAAACACACGACGCCGATAAAGAGATTAGAGGTGCTCGGCGAAGCAGGAGTGTTTTACTTCTAAATGAATTTTGTATTACGCTTGTTTTCAGCTAACGACTCGCGCACGGCAATCTCTAATGAATCGTGCCAACTCGCTGTTTTTCTTTGCCTCGCGCTACGACGCCCTGCCGTTACAATGCTGCACGCACCCGTCCGCGGAACTAAAACGGTGGCATTATGTATTGTGCCTGATATGACGCATTATACTTGAGCGCGTAGAAAAATGTGCCATACCGAGTGCGCGCAAAAGATCCCTCTACCATACAAGTCGAATTCTGCTTGCGCCTACATTCAAAGATGCCTGCAACACATACACGCGTCCCATTCTGATATCTCCGCGCGCGAAGCACGAATCTGCTAGAGAAATATTCCTTTTTTTCATTGTGCCTCTCGATTTCTCTTCTGCCGTGGATTCATGAAAATATACATTAGCGACGCATGAGTATAATGGCAGTGTCTGCCTGACTGTAAGTAAAGTTAAATCAACATTTCCGTCGTAATGAGGGCTAATTAATTAAGGTCCAGAAAAAAGATTTTTATTTTACTTTGAAACTGTTGCAAATAGCGCTTTCGACGATCTGCGCACTTGATCGAATTTTTATGATTTATGAGTCACGTGACCGAAAACATCGTTTCGTGCTATCATGGGAAAACGCTATTCGATTGGAAATTTATACAATTATCAGACTTGAAAGACAATATTGTCCGATGACAAACTGCATTAACCGTGTTGTCCCGTATTATTTCATGTGGATAAACGATAAAGATAAGGACGCAGTGGCGAGTGCAAAATGCTCTCGCCGTCTCGCCAGAAGGGAGTCTGATGTGAAAACGTTTGTCGCACGCGCAAGGCGCTCTAGAAAAGTCGTAGTGGAAGAAAATCTGTTTGTCAACAGGTGTCCCGTAATGGAAGGATGTTGTTACACGCGCGAATCCCTAATGAATCCAGTTATCCCGTTTCTTCCACTGTGAATGGCAGGATTTCCTGCGTCCATCCACGTGCGTGCTGAAAAATAAGGCGGAACCTCGTTGCGGATTGCAATATCAAGGCTCGATGAAATTGCGACCCGTCAGATGAAATTCATTGCCGCGCATAAAACCTCGCCGGCGAACATCCGCAGTAGTCTCAGTCATTCCTCCGCATTATTTATGCCCGCTGAAAACGCGCGTTTTGAAGAATTTTCCGCCTCCCGAGTCGATTCAACCTCGAATTATCGCCGACCCTAATTCTCCCGTTTACGAGAAGAATCTGTCGTATCTCGACGCTGGTTCGGCGATGACTGTAATGCGACCTATTTTCCTTACTCCGAATGACGCTGCTTTCTTGTACCGATGCGTTGCGAAAGGTCTATCGTTCGACAAGGCGAAAACATTGGCCGCTCGAAAGCTCGATCGAAAAACGAGCCCATCGGAACCGGGCACGGTTTACTGAAGCGCGAATGTCCCAAGTCCCAACTGCGCAAATAATTGCACGAAATCTCGCTGCAGCGCGACAAAACAAGTAATTCCGCAAGATCACGGCCACGATCGAAGACGGAGTAGGAAGCGGCGGCCGCAGTATGATGCGGACGTAATATGAGACCGCCGCTAATAGGGGGACGCAAGAAGCGAACTTCCGCGGTAGCCTTCGCGTCGGTCGTCGGGAGTTCCGAAAACAATTAGTCAACGTCGAAGGAGGAAGCGGCCTGTGCGGAGGCGCGTGTTCCTTGCCCGGCGCGGCGCGGCGCGAAGAAAGAGGCGTGTATTTCTCAACGGGTGTCCCTCCATTGCGGGACACGCGGGCCAGTCTCTAATGAATCGCGTTAACCCATTTCTCCTACTCTGTGAATGGCAGGATTTCCTGCGCCCGTGGCGCTCGTGCGCGCCGCCGCGCCGCCGTCTCGAAAAATAAAGCAAAGTTTCGTCGTGCCGCACAATGCCCGTGGCATTCTTCCTAGTGCATTGGCACGGTGACACGATATTGTGCCGCCGAGCGAGGGAACACGCGTCAAACGTTGTGCAACGCAGATATATACGAGTTACGTGCCCCCGTTACATTTAATCTCTAATATGCGACGAGGCACAATTGTGCATAAGCAACTTGCGAGTGAGACGAACCGCGCGCCGATAGATGGAACAGAAATGTATGTTTGTGCGTCTCGTACGCAGAAAGATGCGTATCCAATACGGCGTCGATAAGCGCGTTCGGTCGGCCTGAAAAGTATCGAAAGTGGACAGAGCGGCCGCATGAGTTCACATATCCGTTATGTCGGTTTCGTCGATTTACAGCAAACTTCCGTAAAGTGCTCGGCTCTATTTAAGTGCAGTAATCTGAAATAGACCATCACTCGCGATACTGGCTCTCGAGGCGAATTAAGGAAGTTAGCGTCGTCGACAAGTCTTCGCGGAGTCTGCTTCTCGAGAGAGATAAGCTGGACGCGCGGCCACGAGCGCGTTCGATATGAATTTTTTATACAGACGCTCGTAAAGACGCGTGTTACTATCTCCGCGTCGCTGTCGACGATGTCCACCGTCGATGGATACACCGTACGGTAGTAATTTATTGCCATCAACAGTAGCTGCACCTGCACGTGTCATTTATAAGGAGCAACAACTTGATCAGTAATAAAGCAGAGAGTAAATAAAAGAGAGATTATCGTGCCTGTTCCGACAGACGAGTGGGAGTAATATGGTGCGTCATGCAACTATCGCTAGCTCTAATAATTATTAATAGGAAGCGGTAGCTATAGATCGACTTTCTAACTCTACCGCCCAGGAGCTTAGTCGTTAATAAAACAAGGCAAATTAATCGTTACGCTCAACCGCGAGTCGTTACCGATGGACGTACGGAAGCAAATCGATTGACGATGCGCAAAAAGTGCCGGAGCGGGGGACTGTTTTGCTCGCGCATACGGCACTTTCGTCGGGCGATTTCCTTTAATAGAGCGATCGGCTCACGCGACATATCCTTTTGCTCAACGTCTCGGCAGCCAGTGATTGAGCCAGACCCGTTTGCACACACGATCCGTCGCTGTTAGAAAGAAAGCCCGGCATACGAGGCTGGCGATTCTGGAAATGATCGCATCGCACTGTTATTGCCACGCGCGCCGCATCCAGTTACGCTCTCAAACGAACGCACTTTCTCATTTTTACGGACGCAACCGATTTTGTAATTCCAGCGCGGGAATGCCTCTTCCACGCGTCGTTGCGCGTCGCATAACTGCGAATTAGGATTATTCTCCGCAATGGTCGTTCTGCTCGAGGTTTCCCCCTTTACGTTCCACGACATAGCTTTGCGCAACAATACGTGCGCTACATTTGCGCAACTATCGCAACTAATTGACAACTGTCGAGCAGGTATGGACAAGAAGTGGCCGGTCGGGGAGACACGCGTATTATCCCATACGTTCGCCATTTTCACGATTTTTCCCTCGAATCCGTCGGCCGACAAAAAGCTGCGGTTAAGTAGGCCTCGTCGGTGGTATAAAGTTAGGCGCGTGGCGCTCTCGAAATTTCACGGAAGACCTGCTGGCTGGTGCGCGACGACGGCTCGTCGTGTCAAAGAACCAAAGTGGGTCGGTAACGCGATGAGAGTCCTTCGAGTTATGCTGGCTGCGCGCGGTGCCGGTGCAATTCAGATTTTCCGAGAAATTCGACGATCTAGGTCTTGGCAGGCGTCTTGGAGCATCCGCTGCTAGACATCTGGGCGAGACCAGATTCCGACAGGTCGACGTCGACGTCGACGTAGACGCCTCCATTAATTCCACTTGCGGCGTGTCGGTAAATCTAGCGCCAGGGACAGTTAACACCTTCGCCCTTTGCCGCTGCACTTTCAAACGGTCGGCACGCGTCAGGGGTACGATTCGATATCTTATGTCTTACGCCGATAACTGGACTCGTTAAGACACTGCGCTTAGCCTCGCTGAGGATGAAGGATGGCTAGTATAAAAAGGATTGATCGTTCATAACTGCTGTTCGCTGAGTTATCGTATTACACACAATAATACCCGCGGACGCTAAAATTGATATCGGATCGGTACGTCGTGAAATATACTGGCCCAGGGGAGAACGCGTGTTAATGCTAAAAGACACGACACGACAGTGGCGATAATAATGCGACACCGACTGAACCGACGACTGCCTACATTTATCTCAAAAGTCGCGGCTACACGAGACTCGACACCTACGCGCGCTGACTCATTGCGAAATAAAGTAAAAACAGGATAACGCGCGCGTTAGAGCGCCGTGTCGGACGAAAGAGAAGGGCCAACGCAAGTTTCCGACGGAAATTGGATAGCATTCTCGGCGGGACCGATTGTTAACGATGTTGGCTCGGCGGAATCAATTTTCGCCGACTTCGTCCCTTCGCCGCCGATCGAGCGAAGGAAATTGAGTGGGCGGCGGAACGAGGACCGAGAGACGCTAATTCCTCCGGTACGTCCATGCCCCATTATTCCCAGGGACCTCTCAATTACGGCACGTTACGTGCATTTAAAATTTCGCGGAGAACAAGACGACGTGGGACGCGAGACCAATTGTGGCGCACGCTTACAGACGGCGACGCGACGGGGAGGAGAGAAGCTTGCCGCGCCGCTGGCAGGGGGAGGTGGTAGGAGGCACCGTGAAGATGGAAAGAGGAAAAGGGAACGAGAAGCAGATAGAGAGCGAGAAAGGAACAGACGCGGGTGGAGCGAGGGAGAGGGAGAGAGAGAGAGAAAGAGAAGGAGGGAGCGAGGAAGAGAGGGATACCTACTGCTTCACTTAGCTATTTCATTACCTTCACTCGATCCTTGGCCGCAGTGCAAACAGAACCACGGCGTACGGTGCGCGTGCTCTCTCGATCGTTTTGCAAGATCGCGTAGCGAAGCGCGAAATTCGCGCGCGGATCTAGATCCGATGGATCGTGACGCGAGTGCACGGGGATAGCCTGCGAGACTGTAAACAGAAGAACACATAGTCACGAAAGGGTGACGTTGTTGTCTGAGCAGCCAGAGTCTGCGGCACATCTCGATCGATCGAGAACCGACTCAGAGGCGATCGATTGGAGGAAGTCTGATCGCGACCAGTGCCTTCCGTCAACCGCAGGCAACCGCCGACAGCTAGAAACAGCCGCAGGTGCATCGCGGGATCGATCGATCCCGCTGGATCGTGTTTACGGCCGATCTGACAGCGCGCGCGATCCAGCAAGCCCAAGGTACGTTCGACTTTTCGCGCCTACCACGGCGCCTGCCGTTCGCGCTGCGGTAAAAGAGAAACTCGGCGGCGCGGGCGGGCGGCAAGGCGACGGTGGCGGCGGCGTGAGAACGCTCCTTTGTCGGCACTTCGTCCTGACCGACAGAAACTAGTGGCGAGATGCTGTTGGGCCGTTTACACGGATGACTAGCCCGCCGCGCCGTCGAGACGACCGTGACAATCAGTCAAATTTCACGGCCACTTCCATTCGATGCAACTATGTACCTTCTATTGGAAGTTCCAATAATGCGCGATGACCAGCCGCGGTCTACCTGCCGCGTGTACGACGTCTCGATCGACAAGGCAATTTTAAGCCGTCGTTCAAAACTAGATCACGCGCTTCAAGATATCTGCACCCGCCGCCACGCGCCGCGTCGATTGAAAGTTCGATAAAATAAGCTGAAAACCACCCACCGCTGTTCCACTCAGGAACCGCGAACGTCATTCGAAAGGCAACGATTCTAATTAGTGGATCGACCACGATGCTCCGAGAAAATCAAGTCTTACTTGGCGGGGCTCGAACGAACGAGTGCGTCTGAAAATCCGCGGTAAGAGCGGTCGGGGCAAGCAACGTGCAGAGAGATAACAGAATCGCGCATTTCTGTTTCGCAGGTGCGCTCCGTTTATTATCAGGCCTCGCGATGCCTCGTTTCAATAACTGCGCAACTCTCGGCGCGAATTGGAGCGACTGTAAGTTTGCCGCGGGAGAAAAGCGCGAAGGAAACTCGCGGCCGAGCAACTTTATTTTGCAACTAACATTTTCCATCCACCTCGGCGCGGCGCCGCAGATCAAGAGCTGGCCCATCAACTTCGCACTGACAATGAATCTCGATAAGCGTCCCGCCAAACTTCAACTTCTCGGCCCACGAACCGGCGCGGGCGCCTAAAGTTAATTAATTGACCGAATTACTTGCCTCGGCATTTCGCGCGAACGGTATTGAAAAGAACAAGTGCGAGCGAAGGCAATCATGTAGTCGAGTAAAGGATCTCGTACACTCTTATCCGTCTGGCATGACACGATGTTTTGTTTACATACATTTAAGTATAACCGCGTTTGTATAATAATGTGCGAGATCCTTCACTGCGATGTTTAAATTTGATCGTCTCCTCTGTCGTCCGCTCGCTGTCGTAATTAGGATTTTAGGCGTGGGAGGGGTGAGCGCCGAAAGGATTTTCGTCTGACTAACCTTGCAGCGACTCAGCGTCCTGGCCAGATCCGCGAGGATTGGACTTACGTCCGATGCAGCGACAACGAGGACAGATCATTTGCGAAGTGGACTCGTACTTGACCGTGGCCTTTTAATCTCGCGGCCGCCATACGCTGCTCTTTGTGCGACGATGCCCCTCCTCTCTCAAAGAGAACGCGTCACAGACGCTAGGCGATTTATGAAACGTCCAATTTGGCCTTTGAGCGGCTCTCCGCCGCGCCGCGAAATGCTTGCCACCTATCCCCCGCTTTATCATCGCTTCAAAGACTCAATAACATTGCACTCCGCGTATCGACTAGCCGCGAATATCAAAAGACTCGCGAAGGCCTACGGGCGAAATCTATTGAACCGTCAAAAACAGCGAATCGATGTCCAGATTGCTTTGGACAGGCCTAAGAGCGTCGTCGACAAAAAAAAATTGGCAACGTTCAACACATCTTTCCTTTCAGCAAAACGAACAACCGACGCTTTTCGCGAGTTTATCGAGCCAGCGGAATTCGATGCGGCCAAGCAAACATTTCATATCGACCGTGCTGCTTCCTTGTCACGAGCGATAATTAATGACCCGCCGCGGCGGTCAAATAGCGAGCATATCCAATTAGCCGTACTCCCAGCGAATTCCACTCCAATAAACCCATTTTTTTCTCTCTCTTACGTACGTCAAGTCGCACACGCCATCTTACGTCTCCCATGCAGCGTGGACACGGGTGGCGCAAGGGATAATATCGAGAACATCGCTGCACGAGGGCAGAATTAGAAATGAGCGAAAATGGCATAGAGAGCTCTCGGTGAAACCATTGTCCGTATTACCGTCTGATACCATCCATGCCGGACATCGCGTACACCTACAATCGCGTTTTATGACCGTTGCGTCAGAAGCCGCGGTCGCGGTAGGTTCTATGTAATTCGGTGGAAATTAGCCTTACAGCATGCATCGCGATTTAAATCTGCCGCGCGCGCCGCGGTCACGTCTGTTTTCCCAGAGATGACATAATTCCGCCGTTTCATTGCTCGCGCGGGACAGACTTATTGCCGATGTATCATCTGGTCCGTACAAGCACGATGTGGTGGATACAGGAAGCGGTCGTCGCTTTGCATCCCCGACAACCCTTACGGTTAACGTAATATTTCCCTGACAAAGCTCGCCCCATCTCGCGCCACTCCAATATTGCGAGCGCTCAACGATTATGCGACAATGGGTATAAGTCTGGAAAAAAATACAACCGATAAACGACAACGTCATTTCTTCGGCTCACGATCATAAGGCTGAATGCCAATACTCTCGGGGATGCATCCGCGTAAACGTTCGTGCGGAGAACCAGTATAGGGCCGTTCCTGTCGCAATACGTTCCCATCGTCTGCCATTAGCCTAAATTTAGCCTTTCCATTTCTTACGGCCGATCGACGTGCACGCGTTTATCAATGCATCCTCCGTCGATTTCTTCTCGATCGAACAAGTCGGCTCGCGTTTGTCAATCGTGCAATCAAACCTAATTGCGCGGCGCCGTCGATTGAAATTCACAGAACAACGCGGCTTACTTCGGCCAATTAGCAAATCAACGGCACGAGGATTATTCCGACGACGAGGAAACAGCGGATTGACGGGAAATTGGGCTGCGGCTACATTAAGTGCTCCAGGTATCGCTAATTGCATGCATCCGAACGAGCGAAATAAACGGCCGTCGGAAAACAGCATGACTCATCCGAGGCAAATCGACGAATTTTCCCAGTTATGCAAGCCGGAGGAACAATGAATCTACGAAAATGAAATCATCTTACGCGAGAAGGCAGCGCCGCTCCGACAACAATCCTGCCGCGAGTAATAATTACGAAAATTGGAATGAGTTCCTAACAGACGTTACGTGTCAGCGCAATACCATCGCCAACTGCTCGTTGAGCCTCGCTTACGGTCTCGCTAATTACGATGCAGGATTCGCGCGTGTCAACGTTTCAAATCCTCAACAAGAAGCATAATTCCCCGGTATGAATCCGAAGGGAAGACTCGGCAACTTTTAATCTGAAGTTTCCGATAAGCAATCGGTAGAAGGTCCGTGCGGGAAAGAAAAACGCGCAGCAAGAGGAACAGAGAAGCTGAGCGATCGAGGGGGGAGGAAGGACGAAATGGAGCGGCAAATTAATACGAGACTTTCAATGCTCCCTCTCTCCTACCCTTACGCCTTTTGCGCGATATGACACGGATGGACGAGTGTGAGGAATCTGTCAGATGCGCGTGGAAATTTCATTTCACGGTCGCGCGCGGCAAAAGCGTCGGAAGTCGTCCGGCAGTACCGATCATCGGGCCTGTATTCTGAGCGTGCACATTGTACCGCGAAAACGTTTACCTTTACCCGTAGCACTGGCCAGGCGTCTCGCATACACGCCGAAGCACGCCTTGGGGATAGGTCGGACGCTGGAAAAGCAGCGTGAAACCATGTAAATTAGCCGCATTAGCCTGGTTCACTTACCGTCGCGATTATATGGGTGGGTCGACATTTTTTTCGTCGCCGAGGCATTGATTTGAAGCGAGAGGTTGAGCGCACGGCGTGCGGATGTGCATGAATTGGCCAACCGGCGGAATGACATATCGTTCGACGGCGCACTATCGGCGTTAAGAAACCATTGATGAAACGCCGGCGCCGTCCGTATTTCAAGGCATGGCACGACGATTGATCACTTCCACTCGTACACGTAAGCAGGAAGCGCGGTTACGTCAGGTCGAAAAAACCGTACTATTCATCCTCGTAACGCGCTATTCGTTGGAGAGCGAGCGTGATTAAAGCGATCGATAGAGTACGGGCGCATTTATAGAGGATTTAGCCACGAATTATCGGCGGATCGTGGGTGTGAATAATTACTTGGACGCGAGGCTAATATCAGCTGCTCTTTCAAAACGTGCCATTTGTTAGTCGGCTTTCGTCCCAATTGAAACAATACGTCTTATCGAGATCCACAGAGAGAGATACGATTTGTGAGGATTGAGGAGAGAGATGAAATGGATGCTCGTTTTAGTTCCCGCTTCGGCCAACAACGGTTATTGGGGTGAATTAGTACATTACCATACGACTTGACTTTCGCCCACATCTTCGGGCCTAAACAAGCTCTTCACCCCCGCCGACCGGAGAGGAGCGAAACTTTGACGGACGGAGGGGAAAAGCAGGGTTCGCTCTTCCGTTCGATACGCAATATTCCAGCTGAGTGGCGCCGGCACTGGTGCGTACCCGTTGCGCAGTAATTGCTAGCCATTTTGTAACGCGCACCCGTCCATACACGATCGTCTTCTTCGCGCTCCTCTCCGCGCTGGGAGCCGAAGACCGAACGATAGGAGCGAGCGACAAATGAAGAAACCCTGTCAATTTTCCGATCGTTACGCACCGTCAGCGAGATTTATTGCGCCGTGACGGTTGCACGAGTAATTTCCATTTCCACGGGACACCGTGCTCCGCGAACGAGCCGCATGGGATTTCGAAACGTATTGCACTCGAGATGCGTTAAACGGCGACGCGCGGCGAGAGCATGAATCTCGCGAAAATTAAGAAATACGCGTTTCGACACGCAACCGAATTAGCAGACCTCCGGACGCGAAAGGAGTCGTCGGCGTGGATCGGTTCGAGTAATCAAGCAAATCTATAAATACAGTCATTACTGGCGATTCCGCGAACCTCGTAATACGCAAAGGATGATTCGATGCTCCGAGGAATGACACTCGACGTCTTCATCCCGCGCGATTCCGCGATACACGTATCCTTTCCAATCGATGGCTCCTAGTCGGCCTGCATGACATGCACGCGCCACGACGGCTGCCGGAGCTGCACCTCGTGAAAGCAACACGCTCGACGTTCGAACGCGCTATACGGGGCCAGGGAAGAAGTCGGAAGTGCACACAATCGTGCCGACAAATCCGACGCCACCGAGTTCTGCATCAATTCGTGACTCAACATCGAATCGTACGGGAACGATCCTCGATATAATAATTGCTCCCGTTACGCTCGAGCGGATTTAGCGAATCTCTTCTATCCCAGGTGGTATACGGGGAAGAGAAAAAAAAGAAAAAGGAGAAAGAAGAACAAGAGTCGCTGACAATTTATAGGTACAACGAACCGCCCCTTCTGCAACTGTGCTTTATTTAACGCGCGAGTATCCGTTTAGGACGCACCGGAGCAGCGCTCGCTTCGCCGCTCGCCCTTTTACCTTAAACTCGATTTACGTAACTGCACGTAACTTACTCTCACGTATCACTGCTCCTACGTTAGCCGGTTAGGCGATGCCGGTGAGCAAGAAGAATGAACGTGACATAAGACCGGGTAGGCGAACCCGCACGGATCGATTGACGGGCTAAAGGCGTTGACGGTATTGGCGCGCTATTGTGCTCGGACCATAATCAAGGCAGTGCAAACAAAAATGACGTTTATGAATAGCCGCGTCAATCATGGCGCGGCATGCCATTAACGATTAACAGCGCATTTCCGCATTACATGCCGCGCGATATGTTGATGACACGCTTTGTGTTTAGAGTCCGAATGGGCTTCACGGTCGTGAAACGATACGCGTTCGGCTGGCCGACGCCAGGAGGGTAATTCGGAAATAGTGAGGGACGAGTGATCGCGGCAGGTCTCGCTCGGCTAAATCAAACGCCGCGCCGGTATCCTACGCAAGCAGAGCCCACAATGAAGTATGGCGAGAAAATCGAGCGCAGCCGTGACGAGTGCCCTGCGAGCCGGGGCTTTGCCTCGTAAACTAATCGCTTTACGATTATTATTTATTGCCGCTCGCCGTTGCCAGTAGGTACGTACAGCGGTCGGGCTTGAGAAACTTATCCGCATCCCGTCGGTTTGACGCAATCATGGTTCCGCTACACATCGTCCAGGCTGATGCATCTACACCTTTCCGAAGATAGCGTGAAAGTTTTTATCGTACCGAGCATCAACGATATCGTCGGAAATGGGAAGGTAGCGAACGAGAAGAAGGTGCAGATATCGATTGCAAGAGGTAGAATGTTACACGCCGTGCACTGTACGAGAGTTCAGCGGTACAGATGCGATCGGGGTTGGCGAACAATTAAGAAGGACGCATGAGTCCAGGGCAAGTGTCACATTCTTAAATATCACGCCCGAATGACAGTGTGGGAAAGGTTCGGCCGAACGTCGATGCGCATACGATTAGGCGTACACGATGCAGTTGTAGATGTGCAGTGCGGATACCACGCGATACGAGTAAGTAAACGAGCACGAGTGCATCAAGCACTCTGGAATATCCCGAGAAATCGATGCTTCCCCACATATTGCCTTCCTGTAAAGGGGTCACGGTGGAACATAGACACATTGTTTATTGCGTTATAGAATACCCTAGACAATGAGCATGTTAACAAACGCGGACACCTCCTTCCAATGCTCTAAATCAGTCACGAGCACGAAATGTGAAAAAATAAAAGGAAAGAAGTAACAGAGCTGAAATATGAAAATACATGCGGCAGTGCAAAGATCTCATAAAGATTTGCACACGGGATGCGTCGTCGCTGGTGCACGTGCAGTCTCTGACATCACGCGATTCGGAAATGCGCACGCGATTACGAACTCGGCAGCAGAAGCGTGGCCGCATAAGGAAACGGCAATATGCACGATCCGTGGCCGACGGCGACGGCGACGGCGACGGCGACGGCGGGCCATGATGAGAACGGAGGAACGAGAGAAACGTCGAGGAGATATGTGTAACGAGCGACGGCAAGCCGGCCGGCCGGGCCTTGACCACTCTCACTTTCATCACGGTGCGGCGCGACGCGAACTTAACTCCGGCCCGAGCGAGAGGCCCAAGCCGCACCCCATTTTTTTTTTTCTTCCCCTCTATCCATTAACGATCCGCGCGCGATAACGCCGCAGGAAGCACAGATTGATATCGCGAAATTTTGCGCCAATCCATTTGCGTTTCTGGCCTCCGGCCGGCTTCTCGGCTCGTCCGGCTTTTCGTCGGGCCGCAGATTACAGTGTGACGGCCATTTTAATTATTACTCCGCATTGGGAGCAAAAGTTACGGAAAGAACGGCGGAGAGATTCGCAGGTTGCGCGACTTCCAGGGCAAGGCGGGTGAAAGTAATTTGGTAAATCTAATTAAAAATGTTAAGCCCCCTCCCGCTCCGGACGGCAGTGCGCGCGAGCAGCGTGTATAATCCTGGGAATAACACCTGCACGCGCCAATGCTCTCTGTTAATAAACGCCGGATGATTGCAATCGGGATTATATGTAGGCACTTAAAGACGGAAAAACTTGCCGCTTAATCGCCCGTCTTCCTATTACTTTCGTCGGCGAGCAGGACCGCAGAGAGCACTTATGGGCAGAAATGGAGTTTAGAAGGACGGCGCACCGGCGTACTCGCAGACGTATCCCGAGCGACGAGAAAGTTTCGGCACTTTCGTCGCGAGCATCGAGCACTTTTACGAGGAGCCCGCGTGCCCGTTTATTGTTGTCGCGTTTATTGCCGCCCCGCCCCGCCCCGTCCCGCAGCCGTACCACGAATATGAATACCAATTAGGAGTGAAATCGTCACGCACGGACCCTCGCGTTCGGCTTCTCTCGGCGCGCACTTTCAATGAATTCATGACCGAGGAAGTTCCGTTGCTCAACCGTCCATAGGTTAACGCGTGCACTAATCGATCGCCGATACAGGTTGGATGCGCGATTGCAGTTGATGTCGGTTAGAGAAGACTGCAATTCGGAGTAATTGCGCCCTGCGGATCGTACGAAATCCGAAGCTTGCGTCGCTCTTTACATAACGCGCTTTTAAATCACCCACACTAAGAACCTGCACCTCTGCGCTGCGCATCGGGACTGTATAGAAGCAAATTCGCAGGCCATGATAGTTCGGCCGGTAGAATGGCAACGTCAAAGTGTCGACAAGGCATCGGAGAACCCTCTTCACGATGTCTGACGCATCCTCGTCCCGCTCGAGAAAGTCTCGAAAATGACATGGAATAATTTCGACTGATCACGTGGATTAATCGGACGGTCATAGGCTGGTTCAAGCGAACGTCGACTTACGCTCGACTAATTGTGAGCCGCGGCCAGCCGGATACGTACACCCGCGGTTATGCGCACCGCGCTTTTTTACCTCATAATCGAGTCAGTTTCTCCGTCCGATCGTGTTCCACATACGGCGAATATGCGAGCGGCGTAGCGAAAATTCTCATCGTCTGTGTAGAGCTGTAGAGGGTCTCGAATAACAGCCGTTGACATTTTTCTTCCTCGCAACGCAAGTAAGAGCGCTTCTGATTGCCGTAGGCGCCCGTCGCTCCATAGCTGGAAAACTCGCCGGCGGTGACAGGTGAGGAATATATGTTGCGCGAAGAAGTCCTCGCTCGTTACGCAGCGAGCGAAAAACTTTCCTCGCAATTGCCCGGCATGTCTCAGCGATAAACAATAAGTGGCGGCGATTAACTGTCGCGCCGCTCACGGGGATACTTCGCGATTGTTTTACAAGCGACGCAGTCCGCTTGCGTAAGAATCGGGAAGATTGAATCGTCGCGTTCCGCGGTATGCAGTGAGCGAATGAATGACGGGAGGCCGGGAGAAAGTGAATGATTCGGCGTCTCGTTCGAGAGAGGAGGAAAGTGTACGCGACGAACGACGTACTGTTCATGCATCTCGCGGCATTCGGCTGCCCTACACGTTTTCACTTCCACCTGCGTTCGCGCGGCTTCCATTGTGGCGGAACTCCTGCACAGAAATCCGGAACAGTCGGACGGGCGACGAAGAAGTCGATGGCTGGTGGAAAAAGCAGAAACTGCTCTCTTTATGAACGTTTCTCGCATTCTCGCGCGAAGCCAAATCGAGGAGTAATGTGTTCAGTCGAAACGGATTGATGATTCATCGTCAGAGAGCACGGCGCGTCGGCGAGAGCGGGTGGCATTGTATTTGCTATCTGCCAGGTAGCCGGTGTTTCTGACGGACTGTGCCGGTGGACGAGCAATAAATTAGCCTCCGATACGATTTACAAGCCCGATCGATCACTGCTCGCCGGAACAATCGGTCAAGTGGCTGCGCGATTTCACCGAACATATCGCGACCGTTCGACAATGCGGACCCGCTAAAACAGGCTAATTAATTGTTGTAATGCTCGCCGGACCGAGCTCGAAACTCGCACCTACACTTAGCGAGAGCGTTGTGGCGAGTGAGGAGGAAAAAGGACAGACTGCACATTGTTCAGCGACAGCGAGGCTGTTTTTGTATTTTCTTCCAATTTTTCAAATGAATGTTACCGCTGCTCGTCCAGTCGGGCTATTAATCTGACGCTTTAACACCCGGATGTTTTACTATCTCGCAAACAAATAGAGGCCATATCACATGTAGGTTTCCGCGTAGACGTAACGCCGCGGCCAGGCGCCGTAATGTGAATTATGCACAGGTGTTACCATCGTGTTAATACGGCGCCATAATTGTGGCTAGAGATCGATGCACGAGCAAAATGCACGCCTGATGCTAGAGCAAAAAGCAAATTGCCGTAAAATCAATACACGCACGTGTAACCTCCACCAATTTTCGGCTTCAAGATGACTATCATAGTCGCTTCGCCTACGGGTAGCAAAAGTCATTAGCAGTTCTGTTAACTTTGAGTTCAACGACGGATTCGAAACGAGAAATTTAGAAGATTAGAATCACCGATCTATATGGTTGTCCTATGCGACAAGATTTTTCATGATACGGCAGTCAAAGTGTTAATGGTACAGATTTATGTTCGGGTGCTGGGCACGTATACTCATGACAGGACTGCTGTATGAGCGAACTTCTCTCTTTCTCTTTATCCATCGAGCCACAGAGTTATTCGGTGCTTCGGCATCGGCGACCGGGCGCGTTCACACCGATGCGAGACAACGACGATGGAAACTACGACAATAAATTCTTCTCGTCCTACTTCGCCCGGTTTCGTCTCTATTCGGCCGGCGATCTACATACGAACGATGCCCCCCGATCGATCCGTAGATCCTGTTCAACCGGCGAACGATCGCACTTCATTGCCCCGTAAATCAACTCTGGCTCCTGGCCGCGGGAAATAATCGTCCCTCCGTCCACAATCCTCCTCGATGCACCGTAATTTCAATCGCGAGTTCGTCGTAGGCGGAGAAGAGTGCCGCGCTTCAGTTCCACTAAAAGTGGAATTGGCCTGAGCCGAGCTAAGAACGTAGCAGGCAACGCTTGCCGAAGTCGCGGCGAGATGAAAAAAGGCGGTCGTCGGTGAAAGTTATTAGATTGGCAAGTTACAAACGCCCAACAGGCCGAAAAGTATTTCTGGAGGAGCGAAGAAGGTGAGAAGCTGAGGCAGGCGGACCGTGCGAATTTCGCGGAACCTCATTATCGAAACTTGCGGGACTGAGCGCCGAGGACTGAGGAAAGCGAGTGACGGAAGATGAAAATCAACCGCGATTTTGATTGTTCCCGCGAGACCACAGGGACTACCTTGGGCTTCCAGCGACTTTCACGGAAATTGGGTGTGTTTCCCTAGAGAATCGTTTGCACTCGTGCCGCTAAGAATGCCAGGAAAGCTATCGAAGACTTATTTGCAATAGGAGGGAGTGGGGCGGAGTAAAAAGAGAGAGAGAGAGAGAGAGAGAGAGAGGGAAAGAACAGGATGAAAAATGTACGACCGAGCCTGATAAAGAAATCTGTAATTGCCGCACCTCCAGCGCGCCGGGGATTCAGGAAATGAGTGACAGTCTTCCGCGAATAGAGAGTCAGGAATTCTCGGTAATAAGAATAATTGACGGATCGCAGCCATCTTTCCGCCGCCGCGCCGCCGCCGTGGCGATAATAACTTCTTCTGACCGGCGAGCGAGAAAGGAGCGCGGTGCTGGAGCATGGTGTCAGTTCGTTCCTGATGTATAATTGACACGTTTTCTAAAACATTGTATGGGCCGGCGATACAGCCAGCTAATCCCTCACGGGGCGTCATTACGCGCTGAAAATATACGCGACGTGAAACTACGCCGTATCGCGGTGTCATCGCTCATTACGGTAAAACGTCGAGCCATTAAAAGCATCGTGACGAAATTGTTGCAACGATACCGACGCGCGCCTCGTTTTCGGCAAGCCTATCGTTGATAAACTAATAACTTTAACGAGCCGCGGTGGCCATTTCGTAAAAACCATTCCCCAGGGATAATCGAGATCGGGCGCGCGGTGTCCTAGAAGCTGAAATAAAGCCATTACTTACGTCCACCTACGCGCTAAGAAGGGACGTCGCGCGAGGAGGCGAACGACGATAGCGGGCATACGATCAGATAATGACACAATTTATAAGCGCGAGACTTCCGCCGTAGCAGCTAAACCCGATACTTACAACGGCCGGGGATAATGAATTTCAGGAGCGCGCACGTTAATGAATTAACGATGAGAGAACGTGCGGGGAAAAAATTTGTCGGAGATTGTAAGGGAACGCGGACCTCTGTGGAAAATTCGGAGAAGAGAATAAGAAGGGAAAGGTGTCCGTAGGCGTAAGCAAACAAAGCCTCTACATTCACATTCGTTATTAGTATCCAAAATTGACGTGTAGCGCGCACACTTGACTCGCTAACGTCGAAATAAGCGTCTTGTTCGGGCGAATAGAAAACGATGCCGAATGTCGCAATGGCCGGGTGAAGAAAAAGTGCAGTACGTAGGAGTAGTCCGTAAAGGAGAAATGAACGGGAAACGTGACGGCGGACTGAGCGTGTGGTAGGTATATCACGGACGGAAACCGAAGTGAGCCGACATGACAGACGGCTAGCTCCACGTGGAGCCGCGAGCGCGCGCGCACGCTCATCGATGCAAGCCAAGAGCTCGAGTACGTTCACCAGGGCAACGAATGCACTTGCACTTTTTAAGAGAACCTGTTTCCCGTGCAACGCGGACCTGTATCGTATCGGGGACGGTTGAGGGAGGGGGAGGGGGAGGGGACCACACCCACCGCACCCGCGACTCTGGCCGGAGGGATAGATGCTGCGAACGCGACCCAGGAAAGAAGGAACTTTCCGTTACTTTGCAACGCGAGCAACAAAACGGCCAGACACGAGAACGGGAAAGAACACGGAGTTCCACCGCAGGGACTTTCACAAAACGAAATTTTCTGGATTACGGTCGGAGCCTCGCCTCCGCCTGCGCCAACGAGGAAGTCGGGGCGAGCGTTGACTTTAGTATGTTCGAATGCCAGCGGTAATGACGCAATGACGACAATTTTGATCGCGACTCGATCGTTCATTACTCCATTGAATCGACTGCACGTGAGAGTACGTTTATGACTGTCATGAGAAATGCTCTCGAGTATCTCATTCGCTCTCCCGGCCCACTCCACCGCAACCTGCCGTTTATTTTCTCGCACAAATAATAAGTGGCTTGGCTAGAGAAAAGTTGTATTATTGAGGGAGAGTGGTAGAGTGGATACTGCTTAAAATAGAATGTACTTTGTCACTGGTAGAGAATCGTAGAGACGTTGAGCAGAAGAGGGACTGTCGAAAACGGATTGGTTTATAGGAGGCATAGGCGGAAATAGGTGAGAAGGGCTAACATGGATTCATCAAGTTATCAGCATGCTGCCACGTAAGAAGATTCGAGAAAATCTCGTTCGGTCAAATGAGTTCCTGAGAAAATAATGTTGTACGCGCTGCAACCTTGCACCTTCCCGGTTCGACGCAAGGTAAATAGTCCGATCACTACAATGGATCTGTCCAGAGTCGGACACAATGATGCTTCAATCTCCCTCAATTATCCGCCTGAATCCGAGAACTCGTTGCTTATTGGGTCGAATCGTCGTGCCTATGCGCAATTATCATTCCACGAGAGGAATTGGCGTGTGATTTATAGAGGACCGACGATGATTTTCATCCTCCATTAGTTTATTTTGCAGCCGTCGTCGTCAGCGCGTCCAATGACGAGGGAACCGCATGCGTTCTAGACTTCATGACTTTTATAGCTCGATAAAATGACGGAATCGCCGCTATATCGTCGGCTGCGTTCGCGTTACGACCGCACCTCGTTCTCATCCCAGTCGCCAAGTAAATTGTGTAATCGAATGCGTGCAAATACTACCGGGAGGGTGTATCGGATATATTGAAGACGCAAAGGCATGTCTCTATTCTACGTACATGACTGGAACATTAAAACAATCTAGCTGCGTCAACGTTTACTTATATATATATATATGTATATCCCACCTGATAAAAATCTACTGCTCTGATGATTACTTTTATATATTGTCGCTCGTCAGTGAAAGATATGCCCAGAATCTTGGAGGCTCTCATTGACCCTAGCACACGCGTCTTACGTAAGAAAAACAAGAGAAATTGTATCATTTTGTTCCCCGAGGCCGGTCGCGTGAGCAGGTAAAACTTTCACTGCGTTTATTATAACACGCCGCCTTTCGTTACACGTTCTACCACGCTCCGAAAGGAGGTACCGTGTTTTTCTCCCGTTCTTTCCTTCACCTATCTCCGCCTCACATCGCCGTTCGTAGAACGTGTGCTGTCATAATAGACTAGTTCACATACTCTATTACCATATCTGTAGTTGCAGTACTTTTACTACTAGCAAGGGGAACGTCTCTATCCCAAATCGAAATTTGAGAAATGGACCCCAGCATATTGTTACACCCGAAAGACTTTTTTCAGGATTTCTCAACTCTCCTCAAACACAGTCCCCTCGTAACAATCGGTGTTCCGATACTGAAAGGCTAGTCGAACGGGAAATTATTGACGCAATTTTCTGAATAAATAAGACCCACAGTACGGATGCCTTTGGAATTTGGCATAACCTGAATCCTAACCATAATGATTACCTCTGCTCAAGCGATAACGCGTTTTATATCGATTCTATTTGATTTTCTGTGACGAGATTTGCTCGTGACCGGTGTTGCACAGAAAGTCCTATTACGGCATCTCACTTTCATTCTATGACTGAACGCCTCGTTTATGTTCACCGACACTCGATCGAGAACGTGGAGGCACGAGATGAAAACGTGCCGGTTGTGCGTGAGGCCTCGAGTCGAGGTAGTTCCAATGATTGACCCTTTGCAGCTGGACTCAGAGTCTATTCTCGATGCAATCGGTCCGTAATCATCGACATGCGCTTCTAATCTAACGCGACGATTTCCCAATAACGCTGCTTCGTTACGTTGAAATAAAAAGTGAGGCTAAAATGAGGCAATCCCGAAGTCCATCCTGCGGATGGATTATTCATTCCGCGAAGCTTCTTATGGCCAGACGGACGGTAATAATCAAAGTATCCATTCTCGATTCGGTAACGTAAACTTGTTAGCAGGTCATAAAAGGAAACACAATCATTTGGCGATACGCTTGCCTTGATGGCGACGTGTCGATACGGACTCTTAAAAGACGGAGCTCTCTTTAATTCCGGGAAAAAAGCGAGGAAACGGGGTTCCGTGCGATCGATTGACCCTGTCGAACCAGCACGAAATCGGGCCGCGAGATTACGTGGGATCCCCCGATCGGAAATGGCGCGGCCAGGCGAACAAAGAAAGGAACACCGACTGAACGTTTCATTCTGTGATTTCAGGATGTCGCGTAGGCGCAATTATGGCGTCGCGGTGCTCGTCGTCCTTTTGGAGCTGACGACGTCGGCGATGGTGCTGCCGAGGCCACCGTCCTCGCCTAATCATATACGGCACGATAACGATTACGCCGAACGGAAAGTCTACAAAGGAAAGGCGATCAGCGGACTGGTGCAGAGCACCAACGTCGAGAGACCTGACACCGAGGACTACAGGTACCGTATCTGATCCGGACACTCGCCTACTTTCACGCTTCCACCTCAAAATAATCCTAATCCGCGTAATGTAACGTTACATCGTGCTTACCCCAACAAAAAGGCTTCTATCGGCTAATTTGAAATGGCACGGATTCCTTCGCTTGCCGATATCAATTCTTTTGGAACATCGAGCACAGGTTTTCGTCGACACTGTTAGAGTGTTCGAAATTGATTTGCAACGCTGTGCGCTTGAGGGACTTGAGTCAAACAATGTGAATTTGTCCTCCTTCCCCATTTATCCGGCCACTTCCGTCCTCGATCTTTTTCTTCCTTTGTCAACCGGTATTCCGTATCGCGCGTGACGGGCAGCAGCGAGTGCGCGCGCCACTTTCGCTCGTCGGCTTAGAAAACCCGTTGGCCGAATGATCGACGATCCAGAAACAGGGTCTACGAATTGCTTTCAGCTGTGGGGTAAAGTTACGCTCGACATTCAGGCACGCCGTGCAGACAATTTTGCTAAATATTTCATCGTCTGGCCGTCGCCGACGCAGAAGCGGGCGGCCGAATATTTATGCACTCGGGGCTAAATAAATTTTTGCAGCCCAGCCGGACGCTGGTGAAACGGTCATCGTGTATTGATGCGACCAATGTGGATACGGGGCGATTTACGGCTGCGAAGCGAAACTGTTTCCACTCGAATATTTCATGTTTCTCATTCTCGCCGGGCTCTACTCGATGGATTTTGAAAAGTCACAATTGTTCGACTGTTTTCCCGAACTTCTGCTGTGGCAGCGTCCAAATTATTTGGCCGCATTCCGCTAATTGCGCGGTCAGAGCTATCGCAGCAAACAACGGACTGGTCTCAATTGGCATTGCGGAGGCAAGCGTTCGGCCGCGGTTAATTTAGGTAAACGAGATAATTAAGTCACGAATCTAAAACGTTGCCGGCGCACAACCACGCGTCTGTGTCTGCTAAGCGCCGATGTGCAACAGCGTTATTAACCGCGTTAGAATTGAGCCGCTCGATGCCTGTCGAAGCGAATATTCTTGTCGTCGAACGCAGTTAAAAGACACTCAACGAGACTCAGCGCCATTTTAATGTACTCATTTTTTTCCTCCTCATAACCGCGGCGATTGCGGTTTCAGCGACGAAGAACAATGCAAATACCTCAAACGTTAGCGGGACGCGGAATCTTCCCGGAGATAAAACTAATGACGCATTTTGCCATTCCTCCAAGAGGCCGTGATTTCGTTTACGATCAATAACTTCGTCGACGCGGTTAGGAATATTATCGCGCAATGCCCCTTTATCCGCGACGACGTATGAATTACGACGCACACAATTGCCTTACGAGATGAGACGTTCAATGTGCGGCGCGTTCTGCGGCGAGAAGGTACTAAAGCTGTGTGAAATTGCAGGGCCTTCTTCGCGACCCATTGCCATTGATTCGGAGAGATCTTAGACTCTGGCGCCGCGTTGAACCGTTCGCCATGATGAAACGGCGAGAGCAATTTACAAGCTTCAATTCCTAAATAAATCTGGCTCATGACAAGTACTCATATATCTTCGTTACAGATTGCTCGAGATTGAGCTGCAGGGTGCCGACGAGATGGATGCCGCAAACCTACAGCAACTGGTGCATTCGATGCTGAAGAATCAGCAACAGACGGAGCAAACGTCGGAGGGTCATCCGAATCCGGAAGTGATGCCAAACTCGATCCTCGGCGTGAGGGACATAGGTTTGACGCCCAACTTCCGACTGACCACGTTCGAGGACGACAAGCGGGTACTGCTTAGTCCGCCGAAATTGCGTGACCTGGACGAGAAGTTGTACTACCTAAAGAGCGGTAGACCGAAGGTTTACGTCAACGTGAGAGGAAACAGTGGCTCCTTTAGAAAGGACAATAACCACCGAGTGATCTCTGACAGTGATCAAGTGAGTTACATCAGAGTAACTCGACCGTTCGATAGGCAAAATGACTCGGGGGACTGGAAGCCTCAACACGAGAAAAGGTCACGTCCGCCAAAGAAGTTTGAAAATCAAATTCGTCGTGTGGTCGAGACCGATCACTCGACGATCAGGAAGTTTCCAACGAAGAACGCGGATTCGGGCAGGATGAAGGGTCAGGCTGCCGTATATGGAGCTGACGATTTGTCCACGACGGAAAATTCGATGGTTACGTCGAGTGAATTGCCAAAACAAATCCCAGCGCCGCCCAGTAAGGTTCCCGCCAGATTATCCATGGCACAAACGACACCCGTTCAGAGGTACGCTCTCCGGAGGACCGATATTTTGCCTGGATACAGCTTTGCCGAGGAATGACGAGATGCATCGAGACACGAACCTCCTCAGGGCGAACTTGATTGAACATGAAAGAAATAGGGTCGCTCGCTGAAGCTGTATTTCACCACGACGACAGACTGTAGAAAGGGAACTGAAAACTCGAAAGTAGATTTTGAGTAATTGTGATGCGAACGATCTCTTTAGAAATGAGAGTGGAAGATAGGAGCAACTAAGGTATGGATATTTGTCCCGAGGCCAGCGGCAGGATTAGACTAGCACTAGGTCCCCGGTAGATCACTCATGGCACGAACTCTTTAGAGAGATGTAATTAGAAGAATGAACATAGAATTGGAACACAGCTTCTCCGGGGAATACGTGATGCGAGGACATACGAGGACATGCAAGGACACGAGCCTCCTGAGAGCGACGCTAATCAAGGGCTGAGGACTCATTGCCTGACTCGACTCACATTCAAATTGGAACGCTCGCCAAAATCATTCCGCACTTTAGTGGAATGAGATAGCTGAAAATGTTCAACTTACAGACGTCCGCACGGACATCGTCAAATTATTTAAACGACAAACGTATCGTCGAGGAGCTAGCTGTGATCGCACGACGAATGCCTGTTCTGTACCCATTATTGTTAAACGTAAATTATGCCGTGCGTAGGCCTTTCGGTAAGAAAAAGAAATGCACCGATCATTATTTATACAGATTAATATATGCTTGTAACATATGACTAATATTAGAAATAGGAAGATATAGTAATATATTAACGCACTGTCATTAGATAATAAATGCTGATGACGTTTAGGAAGTTGATAGTCTACTTCCAATGTGTAGGAATTTATCTTACCTGTTCAGCCTTCAGCGTGAGCTCGATAAATATCTGCTGCAGTTTCTCGTTGACAAAATTAATGCAGAACTGCTCAAAGCCATTTTTCTCGAAAATCTCGAAACCGTAGATGTCCAAAATTCCAATCTCGAGCTCGTCTGCGTTGGTTTCCATAGCCGCGTTGACTTTCTGCTCAAGATCAGCGTAAAAGAAAAAGATTAATAAATCGAGACTTGCCAATGAATCCTTCCCACTAATTCCTGCATCCTAACCCAAATAAAGGGAAGAAAAATTACTACTTACTTTAACCAGGTAATCGAAGAGCCTCGCATAAATATCCTTTGCCAGAGCATCTCTGGTATAAAGGGCTTGCTCCACGTTCAAAGTAACATCAACGCTCTCCGACTGACTACCCCATTTAGATTCAAATTCCCGCGAGATTAGTTTATGCGACAATTGGTCCGCCGAGATTTGAAAGAGAAAAGCAGGGAAGTCAAGAACTGTATAAAAGTAAAAAATATGGCATTAAATTAACAAGTACTACAATTCGTTCGTGGATGATCTCGATTTGCGAACAATTGTAAGGGGACATGCACCTTTATTAACGCGCAAAAGAAAATAATTTGCCAACACTTACACTGCTTATCAGCCACTCGCGAGTAATTTCCGTTCTCGATAAACTGAATATTCCCGACGTGGAGTACTCCAGCGACTAGTCTGAAGATATCTGTCACATCCGAGTCTCTCATCCCCATCACGCTCAGAGCTGCAAATATGATTATTCAATTAACAAGAGCGGAACAGTAATTCAAACGTCTTGCCAGCTATTATCCGATATACTTGCCTTTCAACGTTTCCTGGAAATCTCGAGCGTCGTTCATGCCGTCCACCTTATGACTCCCTCCGTAACTCAGGTACTGGTAATAATCGAGATCTGTCAGGCCAAATTCGGCTGGAGGACAAAGAGATGCAATGATAAATATCAGCCCGAACGATGGAGTTACAACTTAGACCACAGGATCGAAGTAGAGCCCTGAGTGCGATATATATTTCCTCGTTTAAGAGAAAATTGTCGTGCCATTACAAGTAAAGCAAGTAGACAACTGTCCACTTCCGTATACGACCGCTTACTTTTCATCTGCTGATTGGCACCAGTAATCAGCTGGTAAAAGATGTGAAAATTGCGTTCTCCGGGATTGTGGCACGTCACTCTCGACTTCTCCAGCAGAAAATTCGATATCTTCCCCCCGTGTGGTTGACCGCCGGCTCTGAATTGCATCTCGACATACTTGCCCTGCCAAGAAGACGAACATCCTATGAATTTATTCTGTACATCAGTCCCGTGGTTAGTCGGAATAGATGAGTAAAATGCACAGAAAACAGTCGACGTTAAATGTAAATGGGTAAAAATTAAAGGGTGCTGTTCGAGAGACCACATAAGCATGTACTTACGAATCTGCTGCTATTATTATTCCGCACAGTCTTTGCGTTACCGAAGGCTTCCAGAAGTGGATTCGATTCGAGAATGACATCTTTAACCCTTTGCACCCTGTCGCCGCCGCCGCTGACTCGTGCAATATAAGACATGATATATTTCGCTGCGACTGTTTTTCCAGCTCCGGATTCGCCACTGAAAATGCAATTCGATATTTCCCTCACTGAACCAATATGCACATTTAATTACGTTCCGTCGAAATTTGAAATTACCTGATAATTACGCACTGACCCTCGCTATCGATCAACATATTTCTGTACATCTCGTCCGCCAGCCCATAGACATGTGGTGGATTTTCAAAGGGCGCCTGGAACGAATAAAATAATACTGCCGAATCTCGTTGAATTACGTAAGAAGCGTCGAAGTGAAGGGAGCGCCAGAAAGTCCGCAGCAACGTTTCGAGAAACCGCGGTGCATGAGGGAAAGCCGCTTCATAGGCGCGCCGCCATCGGGAAGCAAAGATCGATATTGACGGTGAGGAAAAAGCGGGCTCGTAAAGCAAAAACTCGTGCCGCCGTCAAATGGGAGCATTAACGGGGCAAAACTTATCCGATACGCGAAACTTACCGCGCCCTGATATATCTCCACTTCCTTCTCACCGAAATACGGCATCTGTTTGAAAGGGTTGATCGACACCAATACGGGACCGATGCATGTCTGAAGGCTGTTAAGGAAACTTTTAAGCAATTTCCTATTAACAATTAGGCTAACGCCAAATTGACACGGCACAGAAACGCTTCGATAGGACGATCGAATCGATATTCCTGATTTCAGGAACAAGAGTAACGATACATCAATCCTTTGTATCGTTCAATACGTGAGCTCGTCTTGTGAACAAGCGTGGAAACCTTTGAAAGACATCGCGACGAGTACAACCGGAGCGAGGAACAAGAAGCAGTGCAAATTCCAAATTACCAGAAATAACCCCGTTTGCCTATCGTGGCAGAGGTCGTAGAGCCTCTCGCCGCGCAGGCCACTTTGACGGAAGACTCAGAATGCACTTTTTCCCGCAAACCGGTCTCGAACAGACCACGTTATTGGAACAGGTCTTTATGTCTGATTTTTGATGAGTGTTCGCAGCCGATCGTTAAATTTGCACGCATCTCGATCCGCTTTCTCCTGCTGGAAGTACGTATCGTCGGATAGGCGCAGATAAGATTGCGAAAGGATACGAATATGTAATCGTCCATGTATCTCTTCTTGAGATTCTCCATGATCGCGTCCTCGCTGATCTTCGGCAGGAGGACCATGTCGTCCACCCCGGAGACCTTGACATTTTGACTCTGCCAGTGATATACCTGAAATGCAAAAATTCATCTGCTTTGAAGACTGTCCATCGAAACATTTACGTTGCAACACGATATTCCGGCGAAGTGAAATAAAGTCGGTTGAAGAAACAGTTTGTGATTGTATGTTTCCTCGTGAGGGACAAAAGGAAATACCGAATACGCAGCGCCTGCGAGTACAAAGGACCTGATTCCAGTGGTCTCCCGTATCAAGTTCGCTCTACCTTCGATGGAGCGGACGCCTGAAATATTTGCCCACTCGAAAAACTTGACCGCCCGTCTATTCGATCACCATAAAAGATAGAGCCGTAGCCAGGAAATCGAATTCTTTCGTGTCACACAGATCGGCTTTCTTTTAACGGCCACGTCGGCACAGATGCGTGAGCGGAGTTTTAGATTCCCGAAGACGTTACTCGACACGTGAAATTCGACTTGGCCGCCTTGCTGACGAACGGACGCGAGATATCGAGTCCCGTTCGATTTCGTTCGCGGCAAACTGCGCCTACGCGGCACACTAACGATAACTTCTGATCGTTCGAGTGAACGAGAAGGCTGAAGAACGAAATATTATTAAGACTCTCGCACGATGTCGAGTCCGGAAAGAAAGAGCGAAAGCAAACATGATCCTCTTGCATTTCCGGTGCGTTTCACTTTTTCGGCGAGCCGAGTGAAATACCGAACCTCGATCTTTATCCGTCGTACGGCAAGCTGTATTGTTCGAAGCGAGTGAACAAATCAGCTGGCTCCTCCTCCTAAGCCTCTAACGCGGTCTAGTGCTTCCTAATCCAAATGCAGCGTACGATCCTACGGCCTACCACGTACGAAGTAGCGTTAGTCTAAAACGTGCCAGTTTCAAGTATGCAGATGCAACGTTTCTGGTAAGGATACGCTTCGGGTGAACGATAGTGCGTAGACGTAGACTGACGTGACGTAACGTCAATTACCGTTTCCTGGAATTTCGCGGCAACCTAACGAAGAGAATTATTCGCGCAACAGCGGTGCACCATTTCACCTGACCCTGCACGATTCTGTCCGCGCGACATTAAAGTCCATTATTGTGGTTCGGGGATGTTTCAAAGTTTTCGGAGTCGATACGAGCGCGGGAACGACTAGGAACGCGCCTCTCTAACAATAAGCCTCCGGCACGATCTACTGGCTTCCTAATCCCAACACGTTCGGACAGACACCGCACCATCGTGTGGGTGCATTGACAAATAGACCACAGCCCCATTAATCATTGCCTGACCATCGCAACTTACATTCTGCTTTAGTAAGCCGACGGTCTTTACTCAACAAGGTCGCGTATCTTCTTACTTACGGATGACGTTGATAGGTTTTCGGGCGAAAAATTGTATTTAAATGGTATTTGGCTTGAAATGCCTGAACCTCGAACAATGCGTACGGGCACGCGAAATTGTCCGCTTTTCCATTTCCGCCGCAAGCGTCTACTTTCTAGCGCATCCTCCGTCAAGCCCTCCTCCTGCCTGTAGAATCCGCGTCAAATTACGATTATCGGCGCGCCACAGTCTATTTGCGGCGTTGATTAACAGCCGGACCTCGACAATAGTCGGCGGACCGACGAGCCACCTCTCCAGAGTAACAATTAACGTGTCCCGATTGTTCATGCCGCTTATCGAATTTGCTTAAAGCGCCCACTGTGCCCCGGTACATGACCCGGCCGGACAGTTTACCCCGTTTGGAACACCAGTTTATTAACCCGTCCGGCTCTCGTGGCGACCCCGACACGACGGTGGGCACGAAAATATTCCCTCCTCCAGGTTCCGTCCCTTCGTTTCTTCACTCCTTCCCAATGCCACCAAATCCATCGAACGGACGCGGATACGGACGTTTCAATTTACCAGGTGCGAGGTCGCCCGATAGAACCGATGACATGTAATGAAACGATGGAATTTCAGAGAATAGCTTCGATCGAGATCATTATTTCCGTGAGCCGTCGCGTTTTCTTCGTCGGAAAACTCAACGTCAACGTCAGACGGCTGGATAATTAGGTAGCGTTTATAGAAAGTTATTTCATTGCCACGCGTATGCCTGTGTAAGTATGTATGTACACACGGGGACTGCTGGTGTGGGTGAAAGAGATCGGGGACTGATGGAGGCATAGTTGAGGTAATTACGCTTGCACTAGTCATAATCGTGAGAATGAAACATGAGTAATGGGTCGTGAGAAATTTCTCGTTTTGTCGCAATGCAACTGTGTACAGCGATTATCAAGATTTTTGTACTTATGTTTCGCGCATTCGTGCCTCTCTTATTGTGAGAGGCAAGATTAATGTTTGTGCGTGTATATAATTATTGCCGATGCATCAATTTAATGCAGAGTATTAGGAACTTCTACGGACTCTACTTCAATCATAAATTCATAATACGTAAAAAAGTAATGAGAGATAAGGAAAACTTTGAAAGTCCGTCTCATTCTGTTTCACAATACTGGAACGATGAGTCGATAATGAAACGTCGCGTCGCGTCGCCAAGATTCACACGGCAGTCAATGCGCCGCCGCTCTCTCAGTGCTGTCGAGTGTATCTAACGATCCCCATTTCTCTGAACTTGTACTGTATCTAGCACTTCGCCTGAGATAGGTAAGTTTTCGGGGAAGCGGCGATAAAGATCCGATAATAATCAAAGTATCAGCTACTCTTTCACGGCTGACGTCGACTGACTCGTACGATATGAGCCTGTAAAAACTAATTCTTTATAAAAATTTACGGATTTTTGATACTCTCATACCGAAGCACGTATTTGACGGAGAAACAAATCGGATTCGAACACTTCATTCCCTGCCTTCCCTCGCGAATATGAAGCGAACGTCGGGCTCCTATTCAAACTCCTTTCGATGCCGAGCTCTGAACGCCGGTCCAGAGGCGTGATTTCACGGCTTCCGGTCGCAGCGCAATGAAACTGTCTGTTCGTTCACCGCAGTTCCGCTGGCAGCTGTGGCGACCAACATGAGATTGCCGCTTCGAGTGTATATACTTCTGCAAAGCATTCAGCCTGCGACTAAGCACCGTTAACGATTGTCAGAGATAAAGAGCCGCGATGCGACCAGTAAACATCGAATGTGAAGCAACGGAGCGTTCTGGCTGTGAAACACGCAATGCTAGACCTTTTTCGATGGCTACTGAGTAACTTCGAGAGAATAAAAGACAATGGGCCATTCTGACTCTTCAGTCGACAATGATGCACCGAAGCTTTCCAGAAGCGATACCCTCCAAGGATAGGAACGTTTTTCTGCATCACAGCGAGAGGAGTATGGTTTGTTTTAGCGAAAAACGAACAGAAGATTGTTTTGCGTCCTTTGCGAGGGAGGTGCCCGACGAACGTGACGAAACGCGGAGAAACGACATAAACATTCGAGTCGCGACGGGGACAGACTTACATTTTCATTGTCGTCCCCCGGATAGTTTTGACTCGAAACCACACGCTTAAAACCGTGTCCTTTATACCTCGTTGCGGCAACTGGCACCCGTGAGGAATTGTCAGACATTAAACTAAGCACCGTGTGCTTGGCGAAATCGACGTAAACGCTCCAGAAAGCCCAACGAACACTTGCGAAACGCGTATAATTTGGACGTGGCAGAAGAGACGAGCGCGGTGCAACGCGAAAGTGTGACGCGAAACGGAAAGTCGCAATGTAAAAATAATTCGGCGCTCGGAGTGCGACGCAATCGAAATGAAAACGAAGGATCCATGCCGCGCGAGTGTAAAAAAGAGATTGATCGCTCTCGGTGCATAGGTGCAGGGCACTAAACAGTTCTCCGAGAATTTTAATTCGCTACCGAGTGTCTATATGTCCCATTAATGGGCTATATACCACTACGGGAGAAGGGTCTAACGACGTGCTTGACTCGCGTAGTCTTCGTTGGAAAAACGCGAACGTGACTGTTGCCAGTAATGCAGTGTTTAAGACTAGACTTATCAAGGGGTCAAAATGGCTCGTTCGACATTTTCCTGTAACGATGTATACATCCGTACACCTTTCAATCAAAATCAGGCCTTTGAAAAATACAAGAATTAAGTTATTAATAAAATCAAACATGTAATTTTCGCCTCTCGGTAGATCTAGCGTTTAAGTTCCGATGGAAGACAAAAGGAGAGGGCAAGCGAAAAAAAATAAATTTGTCATTAAAAGAGGAAAATTGCGCTGTGAAGAAGTCCTTTCCGTTACTCAGGCACTGACTCGTGAGATGTCCTTAAATATACGCGCGAGCATGTGGCACTGTGTGCTACCGGATTCCCCAGCTGCGGATAAATCAAAATAAGAGTCTTTCGGTCGCGTGTGCGACGATAATTGGACAACGCGAGACGATGAGGGAACGAGACATGCGGGTAGGTAAAAAACAGGAGCAAGACTCGTCTCTCTTCCCTACAACGGAACCCGTTTCACGAACTCTTCTACTCTTTCTATCGCGAAACGAGACATTTTATAATGGCGGTCAAAGGCGCGGGATGCGTGTTATTTGCCGTCAAAACGTACATTACTCTCAGGCTGCTTGCGCTCTCGTTCTCCCTCGGCCACAAGAACTCCCCCATGCATTTGATCCATTCTCAGCTATTACGAGCTGTTTTGCTACTGTTACGGGTAGCCGGACGGCATCGTAGAACAAGTTGGACAAACAGGTCAACTTTTTGCCCCCGCCACAGTAAAGAGGGATTCACTACGAAACCAGATGTCATGTGTACGTTTTTCCAGCCGCAAAGCCATGTATCGCGCGCACAGATTCGCCACACGATGCCAAATTAGATCCCCGGACCGTCCGCGTCGCCGATGGCACCTACGGAGACGGCTTTATCGCCTTTTCTTTGCGTCAAATTGCTTTCGAATTTATATATCGCCGGGAAACTTTCGCCACACTTCTTTTCATATCTCGGTGTCATCCCGAAGCGGGCGCGTATTACGGCTCCCAATCTTTTCCTTCCAATTTGCCGCGATAATAAGGTGCACCCGACACCTCTTCCTGCGCCAAAACGATAAAGCAGTCGATCCCTCGTTTATTCATAAGTCCGGGATGTCCAAGCTTTTCGATAAGATGGTAGGTGTTTTATAAATACAACGGCCGCACAAGTGCGCGAGCGAAAATATTCGGCATATCGCGTGACTCGTGGCAGGAAAAAGTATGTAAACGACCGACATAGAGAGAGAGAGAGAGAGAGAGAGAGAGAAAGTGAACGTATGAGAGCGAGAGTCAGGCGCACAAGGAGAATAAAAGAAGAGAAGAGAGAAAAGACTCATGTTGCGGCCGAAACAATGCGCACTTGTTAATAATAAAATGACCCCGACTTTTCTCAGAGGAACTGCATTCTCCGACGAAACGACAAGACTCTCCTTTCTTACTTTCTCGCTCCTTGTCGCTTCGCAAGAAGGCGTATTAGATTGCATTAGAATTACAAGTCAGCGAACCCCTCCCCCCCAACTTGGCGGACAGGTCTCGAGTTGCGAGAAAAGGACCGTGATCTCATTCGTCCCTGTTGGCGCGTTAGAAGCCATCCTTCGAGGCGATTAACGTGGCGACGTAATTGCAGTAACGAGCCATCGCAAGGACTAAGCGACACGTACAAAAAGCTGCACGCACACATATATTGACATAGTTGCTAATGTTATCGCGACGCTGAGCTCATATTTGCACCTATCCGATAACGGATCAAACTAAAGTGAGCCGAAAGTCGCTTAGGTGATAACGACGGCGGCAATTGCTTGGTAGTGATGGAGAAATAAATAGATTTGACGTCAGACGGCAGTGGCCCGAGAGAATGCCGGCTTCTACCAGATATTGGGAGGATCGCTGGCTAGCAGGGATCTCGATCCCGATCCTTGACATACTTTAATTTATTAGAAGACGCTCAATGCTACTAGACACCTATACGCCGAGAACCGTCGGACTGTCGAACCGTAAGCGGAACAGAAGGCGTTGGTGGCGGAAGATTAATGATTTTTCTGAACGCGCGACGTCTTAACGACAGATTATGGATCGGGGCCGTAAGGCGTCCGCTTCTGAGTAGCACGTGACCCACAACCTAACGATCACTCTAATTTCCAGAATGGCCAATGAAGCTCCGTAATTGGCGGATTCCGTCGGGCGGATAAGAACGCTCAAGCCGGCTCGAAGTTACACGAGAGGATGACGGGACTCACCTATCCCCCGATTAAGGAGAATTGCACGCCACGTGAAGTTATTCATCCGGAGCTACTCGCAAGGCAGCGATGCGCGACATTGGAACGGCGCTGTACAAATTGGCGCTCGTGGAGCGGAGCTTCGTACGACGAGCAGCGTATTTGCTACACGTCAACCGGCTTAAACTTTAAATCGTCGCTCGCCCGTACGACTTCAAAGATTTCCTTAATAAACGCGACGCGATTGCGTTGAGACGGCTGTTTGAAATAATTCAACGTACGCGCGCAGTGAGAACGATGCAGTTGCCGCAATCGTCGCGTTTCTCCTGCTGGCATTGAGCTGGAAGCAGCGAAGCACGAGAAAACTCGAGCTGCTGAGACTCCGCGCCGAATGGAGATGTTCGAATGAGAAAGAGAGAGAGAGAGAGAGAAGCCACCTACTCAACAAGCGTGAGTACAAAGTCTCTCGTCTCGGTCTGAAGAGACGCGACACAGTGCGCGTAGGAGAAAAGGGAGAAGGGAAAAGAAAAGAAAAGAAAAATAAGGGAACTAGTTCAACGAACCTGTTACCGCGGTGCGCCTTCGTGACTCACGACGCGCGAAGGCGACTCTGCCGTAATTCCCGTTTCGTAAATCCCACGCGGAAAGCACGGCAGCGAGGGCGAGAGGAAGAGAAGGAATCCGAAGTGAAAAGCGAGGCCGCGGATGGTTATTCTTCGAGGAAGTCATCGAATGACGCGCGTGCGATCGCGTCATCGTCATTCCTCCTCTTCCTCTCCAACGACCGAGCAGACCCGAGTACGAAAGTGAATGAAATCGGAAACAGGCTGACGCTGACTGGCAGGAGTGGTAGGTATGACGAAGTCACATTTCTATATGACTACCGTGAGTTAAAAAACCAGTTTCATGTAACGCACGTGACAAAGTCATGTTGATCGATACTCGGAACATACGGAGCCCAGCCTATTTACCTCGTGGCCTGAAGCGCGGCGGCAGGCTAGGCCTTTAACGTCTCATTGCACGCAATCGTAATTTCCCATTGGCGCACGCAATGTACCGGCTAGATGTGGCGAGCGAATACGTAGCCAATTTTAAGACAATGTAAATGTCCGCGGAAGATGACATGTTTTGCCCGAAGGCTGCCAAACCCGACTGTGCTGCGATGACCTCACGAAAGCTGAGGTACATACGTTCGATAAGGCTACATAAAAAGCAAACGAGGCGAAGAAGAAGCGTAGGAACGTTTAAGGTAAACCTCCATGTTCGGCAAGAAGGACGGAAAGAGGACAGTGTGGTCTTAAAATCGATCGAGACAAATGGAAGTCGCGGTTGAAGAAACGGGGACGTCGCTCGTAAGTGATTATTACTGTCAAGTTGAAAGTCATCCGGTTCCGTACAATGTACTATCTAAAATGCCCCTTCGCGCGAGTCCATTACGAAGCCTAATTGCAGCGGTAATTGAGGCTGAAAATTGAGAGCATTGGGCCAATCGCGTTTCTATACGGAAGGCCGGACACATGTGGAAACGCGGCCAACCTTCTTAGGCAACGTTTCATTAAACACATTTTATCAAACCGAACAAAACATTTCTTTTTCGCCACTCGCAAACTCGACGTGTCGACGAATTCATGTATTTCTATACTGACGAATTGTCATCGAAACATTGCGGCTGGAAGTTATTTGAATGAACGATAAAGATTTGTCATTACCGTGATAACATTGATATCAGGCAATACGGATCAGTATCCACATACACGGCCATATATTCGATCATTTAAATTCATTATAGAGACTATTCGATCCCCAACTCATTGTCAGAACCGATCGCGGGTCATTTAAACGAACAATAGCTATGGACAAGCGTTCATTGCTCCTTTCTGCACTATTTGCTTGACGTCTCACCTATCTCATTACAATATGTCGTACACCGTGTCGCGCA
Organism: Priocnemis perturbator; assembly: GCA_963942575.1. Lineage (NCBI taxonomy): Eukaryota > Metazoa > Arthropoda > Insecta > Hymenoptera > Pompilidae > Priocnemis > Priocnemis perturbator. The sequence continues at coordinate 7,409,985 of OZ012645.1, read as the reverse complement.
CTACTTTCCAAAGGTTTTATCGACGTGCTGCTGTACGTTGACTAAACGACGCTCGGAACCGAATTCGAGACAGACTGATATGCCGATTGACAGATTACCGCGATAAATGTGCTGATAAACGGGCTTTTGATTCGTATCGCAGCCATGGCCGTGCACCCTATCACTTTTGGGAATAAATCAGACGGAGGATTTTGTGTGAGAAGATTCATATCTTTGTCGCGCGTAACGGTGCTATATGATTAAACATTAAAGGAACGTCTTGCACGAATCGCTGGATATGAATTTGAATTGGCTATTAAGCGCACAGAGCAGGAATGTGTACTAATGGCATTCTCGGTGGCACTCGGGAAGATTTCATTAAACGGCGCGACGTGCCCGCGCAGACTTGAATGCGTCCAAAAATAGTCCTGTCGCGGCGTGCGGCTCCAAAAATATATATCGTCACCGCGTCTCCGTCGAGTGCGTGGCTCTGGACTTCTTTCCGACCGAGCTATTTAAGAGACACACGGACGAATCTGTTTTCTCCATTAACCCATTGAAGAGATTGGCCGGCCTATAATGAGGAGTGCGTGTCCGCGTCCGAGGTCAACAATCCAAGGCGCGCATTCTATTCGACTGCATTTGCGTTTCGCGGAGCGCCGACGCCGACGCCGACGCCGACGCCGACGCCGACGCCGACGGGATGATAATGAAAATGGACAATGCTGCGACGGGGCAGGAAAGTCTAATAAAAAGTTCATTAATCGGCCGTTACCCCTTTGACGGACAACGGATCAATGAAAGCGGCAGGCCGGTGCTAAAAATCGATCCACCTTCTCGGGGCACGAAGCATCGATAGAGGGTGTCTGGCACGATGCACCATGACGTTCGTCTGACGCGACCCAGAAAACGCGCACGCATTTCAACCGTTCTCTTCTTTTTCTCTCCTTTTTACGCAAGACGGCCTTGCGTTGAAAACTCGTTTCCCGCGGCGCCTGGAGGGAGAGTTTTACCGCTTGCCATTGAACCGCGCGAAAATGAATCACTTCTCAGGATGACGAGACAAAGGAGAGTGTGCGACCGAGCGCTGAATGCATTCGCGGCACGAGGCGCGCGGCGCGTGTCAAGGAACGTATCTTCCGGAGGTCGATCCTACGATCGATCGACCGTGGACGTGGACTCGCTCGACCAGGTCCCTTCCTTGTCGAAAAGCGAAGGAAGTTGGTAGCTTGTCGAGCGTTAAATTAGCATTCTATTCGACGTATATCTTACAATTAGCCAAACATGAAGGACGACTCCCGTTGGGACGACAGGGCTCTGTGTATTAATGACTAAACGTTTTCTTTCGTTCTTTCTCGTTCAGAAACATGATACGAGAAACGTGTGAGGAACCTGCGACGCCTGAGAGCGGTGAAGAAGACATAGTTGAGAAGCGAGGGGGTTAGTTTAATCTCGCTGCGACATTCAAGAGAACAATCATCGTGGCGATGCACTACCGCGCTGAGGTGAACCGTTTCCTTTATCTAACCTCAACTAACTGCTCGCTCGGAAACGCGCACACAGATTAGAGCGACATGCTTTCGCAATTGCCGAACGAGAACGATTGGAATTTTCGGGCAAATGTACACAACGATCCGTTGGCGATATCGTCGTGAGGAACGCTCATCGATTGAGAAAGAAACGACTCTGACGCGTGTCTGGTGTACACATTGGCGAGCTAATACACCGTTCGTAACCTTGTATTGAAAAACTTGCGGCTTTCGATCCTGTTCGCGCACGCTATCAGCAAGGAAGAAAGTTAGGAGGCGGGCGTCGCTTACAAACAGAACTCTGCTCTTTGGCGCGTTATCGCGAACCAGTTAAGCAGGAATTACGAAAAGGAGTAACGGGCGATTCGCAATGCACGAAGGTGCCTTACGATCGAGCGTACGGAGTCGATCTTGGAAGCATAGGGTCTCGCTCCTAAAAGACTTGATAAAACCAAATTTCTGCTCCGAGGTAAATTCAGTAACAATACCGGGATTCGTGCAATGTTAAACAGCGGAGAATTTTGTATACGCCTGCACGCGCACCTTTGAACGCCGTACACACGCGACGTTTACGTAAAAAAAAAAAACGAAGCGTAAATAGTCAGCCACCTTCCCTCATTCCACCATCGCACGCTTCGATTACAGTTTACAACGCATTCATCAGTCGTCGATTGTTTATCTAACCTCATTGTCAGCGCAACGAAACACGAAACACGTGCTGCCTCGCGCGACCGCTCAGACGCAACACGGTAAAGAAAAAGAAACAATTGCAAGACGTACCATTGTGACGAGTGTTGGCGAGTAGCGCCGCAAAATGCCGAAAAATCGAAGAAATCCCGCCGGTCGACGTCGAAGCACCGAATACGTGTATCTATCCGTGCGCGTACTCCAGCATGTCAACGGATGAAAGGAGACGTAACCGGGGGTCACTGGTCACCAATTTGCTTGCTTAACTCGAAGGATCAGCGCACCCGCTCGTACGACCCGCGCCGTGACAAGCCGCCACCGTCGGCGCACAGTGTGTGCGTGTGCACGTGCCGCCGCGCAAACTTCGACAAACTTCGACGAGGAACACTCGAGCCGCGATGCCGTTCGAAAGACGTACGACGTGCGTCTTAGCACGCGAGACCACGCACTGCGCACGGTTCGCGGCCGAAGAAACGAGAGGCACGCCAACTATGCCATCTCGATCTGTCTCGAGCACGAAGGAGCCAGTGCGCAGCTCGGGCAAGATTCACTGTCGACCGAAACCGCTTCGCTTTTTCAAGCTTCCCGACGCGCGATAACCTGCCCCGACGAGAGACTGATTACGACTGAGCTCGCGCGCGCCGCCTTTGCGTTGAGTTTGCGCACACGGACTTCAGCGCCGCGAACGCCTCTAGCCGGCATTGATAACAGGTGGCACTTTCACGTGTGCGATAGGAAGAAAGTAGCCGGACGAAGGGAGAGAACTCGGTGAAATACGGATGCACGTGTGTGGTGACGCTCTGCTCGCAGAGGTTAAAGTAAGGATATATTGCTTGTCTTTGCATTTTCTTAAGGATCGAAGTGTGTGAAAGGTATAATAGCTGCCTTCGGTTATGGAAGATTGTCGATCGAGCACTTTGGACTAACAGTAACATTGAAATGGTATGTAAAACTAAACTTTGTCTCAAATGCATGTTTCATTTTTAAATTGCTTTCAAGACAGCTTAGGATGTACTTGATAAAGAAATGGTAATTTGCATTGGGTCTACTCGCTTCGTTGATGGCAGCTAAACAAACGTGGCAGGTATTCTGATGCGTTTGTCAGCTGTAATCAACTAACGAATTACGCTAACTCCGCATATAACGATTGATTCAACCGTAGAATGGCATATTAAAAGCACATTTCGTGTGCAGTTTGTACCTTAACACCGTGGGATTCACTATATTGTTCATTATTTTGATGCGCATCCTTGACGTGCCAACGACTCGTAACGGTACATCGCAAATTGGATCCCTAAAGAACAGTATCCTAATAACAAGTAGCACTTTCATTCCACGAGCCCGTATTTCTTACTCATCCTATGATTACGAGGACGCTATCTATTCACTTTCGTACAAATAAAACCGCATCCTGGTCTGTGTGCCTCCGTGAGCAGGTTTGTTTCAGTCGTTGAACGAAAGATTTCCTTCGCAGACTCTGAGAAAGAGAACGACCAGTACAATCAAACCCACCGCACTTGTATTCTGTTGACTCAAAGAGCCAGACGGGAGTTGACAAGGTCTGTATGACAGTGATAAAATGAATCATCACTGGTTCTGGCTCAGTGGAAATCCGGTTACATTATGGGCATCTACCAGATTCTGATTGTAAACAGTAGAAGTAGGCGTGAACGGAGTCTAACGCGACCAAATTGTGCACGCACGGATCAGCGCATACGTATATATCGTGTCCTGAACTGAAAACTTGCGTTAGGTAATTAGAACACGTAATTCAATTGGCAACAAGCCGTGCTCGGAGCCCATGACGCGCAAACAAAATTGTGGTACATGAATTATGACGATGAATCATAGAGCTGTGCTTTGTTGAAAACCGGTTGCGTGAAAATATCGATGAGTCCGTTGTCATCGGCGGTAAAGTCAGACAATGATTCTGCCGGCCTGCCTAGTTCTCAATGGGGACGTCCAGCGAGACGCTCTCGCCAAATTTTTGACCCACGCACTGTACCAGTCTAAACTTAGTCCGTAACGGCAGAGCACAAGTATCGCGAGAATGATTCATAATCGCGCGTTTAGTTTGAGATTACGCGTTCTTACAGATACTCGCTGCGCGCTCTGTGGTAACTTCGCTTTTAAGTCCACCGCATGACTCACAAATAGTGCGTTGCGAAACTTATGATATCTACGCGTTGTCGATTAGATTGCAGTCAGTATTGGTATTGTCATTGTTGTGCACTATTACTCATTCCGATCGCTACACATCCGTATGTCCAAGCACGCACGTTCGCGTTCGTTGATAAATCGATGTATAAGCTAAACTGATGAAAGGTGTTTTGAGAAGATTGCAACGGTGTATAATGAAGTCGTCAACAACAACAACATGCAACTATTGATGCATTTAACTGTGTTTCCTGGTCAATCTGACCCGGAATGTTTGCGCGTCTTTACCATATATGCCAGGTATAATTTGTACAAGTTTATGACGTATTAGCACGAAATTATGAAAATCTGTTAACAGAGACTTTTTATGCAAATCTATTGTACGCTTAGAAATTGTAAATCTTACTAAACGTAAGTGTATCCAACATACTGACAACAGTATGCGTTGACCTTCTTTCGTCAGCCGCTTCGTAAAATTTGCTGGAAAGTTCTGTGGGTGCAGCGCTGGCACCACGTAATCTTCACTGTCAAGGAATTTCCGTGTACTTTTACGTACATGTCCGTATCATATCGCCCATCCTTTCCTGTTGCCACAAACACCTTACCTTCGGTACACGAGGCTACCTCCTTACGGACGAACGTGCACTGCAAGGAAAGCACTGTCACCTACCGTGAAATTCTCAGGGACATTCTTCGCGTACGTGCCTGCTCTCGCTATAACGCGCGCACACGCACATCGTGCGGCTGCGAATCTAGCATAATTTCAATTTCACGTCATGACTCGGTCATCGCTGGAACTCGTCATTCGCAGACTCGACTGCCCAGGCTTCTGTTTCTTGTTAAACGACGTTGCAATTTGCTATTGACGATGATATCTGCGTTTACGGCGCGTAACGGATGACGCTGAAAGGACGAAGGTAGTTCTGTGAAGGGGAGGATATCGGAAAGAGCTGGCGAGAGATCGAGAACGAGAAACGTGTAAATGAAAAAGATTACTTTCCTCATTTATTTTACGTAAGTGTCCTTACATTACAATGATCGCACAGCAGTCGGCCTCCCGGGATGAGCGACTCTGTTTCCCTCCTATCCCTTTTCACTCTTCCTTTGTCGCTGCTGTCGCTCTTCTTACACACATATTGTTTACAAAGAACCACCGCGCGCGCATAAATGAACAGCGTCGCTTAAAAATCTCGCCTAAGGTTTCGCACGCGCAATTACAGTCGGTCATTGACAGCGCGAACGACCACTCGAAGAAATCACACCATTACGCCGGGCATCATTTCGTTCAACGCAAAGAGCCGTATTAAAAGACGAGCACTTTTAAATGTCCGAACGTGTGTCGCGTTTGCTTTCTCGCTTTCAAAAAAGTGCGAATTCTCGTTGCCATGATGCTGCAGGGATATTCGAGGAAATGACTCTCGTCCGGCGCCCTTTCTCTACTTCTTCCTACGAGCGCTACAACAATTCAAATCGACACACCGAAGCGCGTCGGTACAATTGAAGTCGGAAATTCGGATAATCGAAGGCCTTTCAAGTGGAATTTTGTACATGTTCAGATGAATTTTTCTCTGATTGCAAGCGCCGCGACGATCGCCGTCGCGCAAACGTTTTATGTCAATGAACACAGGATTTTGCGTCTTCGTATTTCATCACTCTCTTATCATTCCTACTGGCCCGGTTCCATCGGCCCGAATCGTAAGACGAGTCGAAGAGTTCGTCCGTATCGCTGGGCCTCGCTCTAAAATGCAAGCGCAACTCGCATAATGCTGACAAGTGAAAACAAAATAAGGAAACGCCGCGACGTTCTTTCGACGCTAGTTAAGAAGCAAAATTCAATGGGACAATCCAGCCTCAGGTCCGTTGGTCCAGTGTCGTCGGGTGTCCTCTTGTAATACAAATCTAACGACTATGCAAGGGTCAAAATGACATGTCTAGTACGCTGTTATCACTGCGCTCGATCTCATTACGGACAAATGTGTACAGGGCCGTCTTTCAGCGTGGCTCGATACTGGATCAAAATTTGCACAACATCTTCGTTCGACGATCAATAACCGTTACAATCATTCGTTTTACGCAGATACACGCTTAATTATATGCATCCACGTGTGTGCTCGCTCATAACATTCGCCTAGCATAAATTAGTAAGAATCAATACTTTACAGTTAGTGTCTAGGTCAAATATTTATTATGCACAGATTTGTACAATTGGAAACGCAAGATGGCAAACGATTCGCCAGTCATTGTCAGTGCCCGGCTCCTCGCACTTGTCATTTTCGATGCAGCTAACCGAGGCTCGAGAGATGAGATAATGTAACGATCGCATCCGAAAATGACTGGGAACTGTCTAGACTTTCTCCGCGAGATATAAACTGCCTGTCGAGAATTCATCGTTCGAAAGTGACAAGTGCGAAGTTTGTAGACGCCCGGTCGCCAGCTCACACCGACCTATTTGCCGAGGAGGCTGGAGCCGGAATGTTTGGGCGCCGTTCGTGTATCGTCGACGTGTGCCTTTTGGGGAAGCACTTCTGCAGGGAAAAGCGGTTAAGAGTCGTCGACGTTCGGTGTCGTCTGCCGCGAAAAATTCAAAGGCTGGTCTACTTAACGAGGCAGCCGCGCGCGAAGACGGCCCTGAACGACCAGCTGCGTTTTCCTCGGCGCGTGAAATGCACGCGCTGCTCGAAAGATGAAAAAAGTCAATGACGACGCGGTGAAAAAAATTGGCAGCGCTGATTTTCATGATACGTCAAGCGCGACCAGAGTCACTGCGTGTGGCGATCTTGCGTGGTGATCATAAAGATTATCGTCGTCTCTCGTTTTTGATTAACAGATCGCAAAGAGCCTCGTCCCGACGTCATTTTTCAGACTCGGCCGTTTCTGCAGACAGACGAATGGTCTGGCATGAATGGCAAGAATTATCATCGTTCCCGTCCGATTCGCAAATTGCAGAGCTCTGTCTCGCCTCTCTGCGCGAGGAAGGAGCAGAGATAAGCGTCGCGCGGATCGACGACGTTGAGGTTCGGCCACATGCCACATCCGTCCGCGAGACGAGGGGAGACAGCCTTTTACGACCGTGTTAAAACTAATGATTGTTCTCGGTGTCATTGTCTTGGCATCTTTCTCCCCCCGCTTCCTATCGACTCAAATCCGCCCACATCCTATTTTTCGCTCCCATTCCACTCATCATTCCTTTCTCCCTGTCCTCGGACGAAACATTTTGCTCACTACCCAAATCACGATTCCTCACAACTGCTTTCTTCGCACGCAGAGTACTTCGGGAAGCGTAGATGTATTCGACGACGCAGCATGGAAAATGTGGCCGCGCGTTTTTTTTTTCCTAATTGACATTTTCACCGCGGCAAGACGTTCACAACTCGTTTTTTCGCAAGATCAAGCGTTACTTCCCGAAGTACGGAGGGCGTCTGCAGTTCACAGGTACCGCTGGTACGTGAAAAGCAGCGTCGCTATGCAAATTATCGTAATGCAGAAGAAGAGAAGTACTCCCGGTCCGCACAGGTGCGCCAACTTAAGATCTGTCGCAGGGCAACTCCGACCGCTCGAAGCGCGGTCTACGAATCCGGGCGTTCATTTAGAGAGCGTGATATGTTAGCTAAAAGCGAGTCTAATTACTTTATAATACAAACCATCGGTTCTTGACGCACAAATTCATTCTTAAGTTACGCACCCACGCGAGCTGTTTCTTTTTACGTGTGCACGACGCTTTGACCCAATTGTTTAAAAGTGGCTTGTACCTGGCACGAATGACGGTCAGTGCCGCGAAACAGTCACATTCACGGAACGGCTCTGCGTGAGTACCATGCACCGCGTCATCGTCTAGCTTTTTGTTAATCGGCTACTTTGTACTAAGTTGCATCTATCACACGGAGAAACTAAAGCAACGAACAATGTATGTTATCGTCAGGCGTGATGACGATCGACGTTTCCTTCGGTGAAAAAAAACATATTTCTATAAATAAGCGAAGAAATTATCACAGATTCCTAGTAGTAGAATCATCGGGATCCTTGAAGGAAACCTCGGCAGACAACCGCGAGCGGAAGTAATGCCCTCCGTCACAATCACGCCCTGACCATCCAACATCCAACAAAACTGAACCGCAGCTTAATTCGTCCTCGTCGACGCTAATGGGCGACACATTTTCTCGAGAGTCTGGCAAGAATACGTCCTGCGTGGCAAAGTTCGCGGAACAATGAAACGTAAGGTGAACGCGCTCGTCGGTGAAATGACGGAGAGAATGAAGGGAACAATTTCTTGAAAACAGAATCCGTCATTCCTTCTTCATTAATTAATTAAACAGTCTCGCTCTGGCGTTGCTGCGACGACTTTTCATGCCTGACGTCTCTTCAGCGTGGTGTCTTACATCATTGACCATTCTGCAGAAGCGAATATACGGGTGTTTCCGCGTGAAAACATAACGCAGTAGACGAGCAGCCACCGCAAGTCTATGAACCATTCTTTACAATACGTTGATGACGATACATTCAAGACAACTTGTAATTTACAAGCGTTTTATAATTTAACGACCCAACGGTTACAATACTTTCAAACAATGACAGTCCCTGTGTCATCATCCGTCAAAAATTTCATCATCTTGCATTCCTTTCTCTCCGTCGGTACGCACGCGCAGTGTCAAACAGACACACGTACCGCTGTCACGGTATTGCCCATTATCCGCGTTCTTTTCCTAAACATTTCATACACAGTTCGACGATCCCTCCCTTCACTCTTCTCCCGTCCTTAAATAGCCTTCATCGAATCGTACTGACGCTCTTATCTTTATAGCTAGATTTACATTATACTGCAATTGACATCCGTTTGTTTATACAATTTTCGTTACGCAAAGGCAGCGTTCTTCGGACTGGGCGAGAACCGTCCAGGGTGTTAGGAAAGTTCGGTCCCGCAAAGCTATGACGACTGGTACCAGACTGTTTATATCTACGCTTAAATAGATATAAAAATTCCGCAATAAGGTGTTGTAATTGTTACGTAAGATTCTTCATTGTAGTTCGCTTCCCTTACGCTCCCGTTACTCATGGCCTATCCAGGCATATCAAAAACTGTATATAACGCATAATAAGAGAAAGGATCCTGTAAGTTTTCCAGTTAGTAAGAAGGCTAGCACAGATACGATTCTAATTTCTCAGAATCGCTTGTGCTTTTGGGAAAGTAGTGTTTCGACAATTATGCCCAGTCGGAAGAACGTTGCGCCTTATAACGTCTAATACAGACATTGGTATTGAGTTTGTTCTCTCTTCTTCTTTTTTTTTTTTTAGTTTTTTTTGTTTATTAATTTTTCATGAAATCTACCCCAATTTCTTTTAGCTTAGGGCGGACATGGAACAAATATTACGACACAAACGCGATCTGCCGAAAATGTCAGCGTAATGCCGCTTTCAAAAGAGTCTAGAACAGCGTAGGCACTTTCAGGAAAAACTCGGGCGACAGTAGGACAGAAAACCGACGATAGTCAGCGATTAATTTGGGTACGAGCTTACTGTTTGATACATCGAAAATAGTCGTCGATCGATTGGATCAGAGGAATCGCGTTACACACGATGAGAGAAGAATTGGCCCTCTGCGGTGCCTGATTTTTTTTACAGGTAAGTCGTACACTTTCGTCTTGTAACCTGCTTGCACACCACAAAAAGCGAACTCCGGTTTACAAATATCCCGAGTTCCATGAAGTATGGTAGGACGCGGATTTTACCGTTTTTACCATCGGGACGATCCAGAACAAGATTCCTGAAGAAATTCATTCTTCACCGAATGTTCCGACAGTGTCGAATGACAATAATTCTGCCATTCTGCGGCATGGCATGAGGAAGACTTCATCCAGTGAAGATCAAATTATGTGCCCCCCAGTGGCCAATATTTACCACGATCCCATAGAATTTCCCGTTATATTTGGCAAAAGACGTTGACAAAATTTGAACTGCATGGAGCTTGAAGATCGAAGTAATGCGTTAGCGTATCGTAGCTTCATCCTTATCATTCCGAATCAAACAAGATCTCAGATTAAATACACATGATATTTGAACGTGTCACAGCGCCGTTCAAGCACATTAAGCGCGTTTGCATGAACAGTTGACGCGACATCCAGAGTACAGAGAGCGGAAAACCGAAACGAGAAGATTCGATGCGGAGGAGAGAACGAATAGACAACCGTTCGAAATCAATGAAATCACGCACCGCTACAGAAACGGAAAGGTCTCTCATTCTCAACTGTCTCTTATCGATCATTGGTTCCTTCCCCTTCTAAAACCTTTTAGGTACTTACGCGTTAAAACTGCTTACACCCTACGTTTGACTACCAGATAATTGCTTTTCGTTGACCATTTAATGATATCTAACGCCCCTATTTAGTCGTATATTACTCGGCTATTAACGGATGTGTATATATACATAAATGTATATATAATATATTACATATTCGCCTCATTCTCAGTACTTCTCATTTTTTCATCATTGTCAAAATATTTCACTTTGTCTCTACTATATTCGTACGCGAATTTCGATTTTGTTTGGGTGCCAGACTTTATATGTATGTCTTATGTTCCTGGCGGAGGAAGTCTCATGTCTCACATTGAGAAAGCACTTTCCCATTTACTTTTCTGCCTCAATTATTCTTAGTAACGCGATAGGCCATTCAAGAATATCGTAGTTCTGATAAACTCTCGCAACTTCTCTGCGTCTGACGTTCATTTTCGTAAGTTGTACAACACAGGCAGGTGGGCGATCAACAAATAAACAGTATAAATAACAGAACATAAATAATATATAACAATAATAAAAAAAATGTTTACGTAAACATTGATACTACACCTTAATTACATACCTAGGTAATTGAACAAAAGCACAAAACAAATTCTGCGGATGAATCAATAAAAAATAATGTATTTTAACAGATTGAATGCCACATGAAGTTCAGCAAAGCTCAGTTAGAGGCCTGTACCACGTGATAGAGGATAATTGGCCATCTCCTGTATTCAGCTAGCGTGGCTTTCAACGTGTTAAAAAATGGGAGAATGTAAATACACAAACAACTGAAAGACAGTAGGCAATGGTCTCCCCGTACCTCGAAATCTGACTTCGCCAATGTAATTTACCAATTAATTCGCGGTCTACGATCGATTTATCGTCATCCTCAGGACACCCTTGGCTGGTGTCTGCGCTTTCGTCGGAACTTCAACTCGAATCTCTCCAATCGATTCACCGTCAACGGAAATGAATGTATATGTATATATATATATATATATAGGTATATGCACGAACGTACATATTTGTATAAACGCGTGGCAAGAAAGCATGACCCGCGAATGGCGCGAGTGATCGTCGTGCGTCAAATGAACTCGCAAAAGCGTCAAAGCGACCTATCGAGCGAGTAAGCTTGCGCTTAAGCCTGCGACGACATCGAGTATCAATTGAGCCCGAAGCTATTGCAAGCGTGAAGGTAAGGTGTGACCCTTTTAATTACGTTTGCAACAACCTCAGACGATCATCGATTTCTTTCTTTACCAGAATGTTACTATATCCTTCCATCTTTGCCGCGCGATCTATATCTCGTGAAGGAATGATGTCTACGCAGGGAGGATGTATCGAAGCGTCATTTTGAGATCAACGACATGACGGACCTGGAGTCGACTTGCATGGCAAGCACCGGTCGACAGAATCTCTTTTACTCGCTTACGCCCGCCGTCCGAAGCGCGCACGGCACTTGGTAGATTACGCGTCGCTGCCTTTCCTTTCATCCACTTTCTCTCTCTTTGCCTTCGTCATGTAATCTGATATATCAAAATGTACGCCCGAACAAATCGGCCGACGACAGTTTCGGTCGTCAAGATTGTTTTTCATAAACGTTATGGAAATATGAAGTGGAACAAATTTGATCGTCTATCGCAACTTGTCCAAAACCTTTAAGCTTTAGTAATTCCAAAAAGTCTTCCACTCGAGGCAGTCAGAGTTCCGAAGTACAAATGTTCGCTCTGATCGGCCATTATCGTTTAATCGCGAGAGACAAGGATGCGCGCACGAAGAAGTAAGCTATGTGCCTCTTGGAAAGTGATGACGGGTCAGAAAGACGCAAGACCGTGAAGCGGAAACGAAGACACGAGGAGGGGGTCGCCCAAAACAAGACAGAGAGAGAGAGAGAGTAGAAAAGAAGCACGGTCGCGCATCCTCGCGGTCGTCCATCGGGTCCCGCAATAGTATTCCTCGACTTGGCACTGAACAACGGGGCTAGTTAGCGACGAAAGACGCCCCCAGCCCGATCATTGGATCGCATCAGAATAGGCCGAGCTTGGTCCTGAGGAACTCCTTTATGGGAACGTAGTACTGGTTCCTTAAGACCACCATTTCCGGCGTCTTGCGCAGACTGTTGAACAAGCTCGTGTCCGTCTCGAACACAAGGACGATGACGATGAAGAGAACGGTGATAGTGAGCATGAACGCCGGGACGAAGAGCCTAATGATGCGCAGACTCTTGTGCCTGAACTTGGCGTCGAAGCGGCGACCGTGCTGGTGGTGCTGCTGCTGAAGGCACAGCTTCGAGTTCTGAAGCTTCTGCATTTTCGGCACGGGCGTGACCGACCGACTGTGCGGTTTACCGGACACGTCCAGCAGCTGACTCTCCGACGACGAGTGGTCGAAGGAGTCCCTGAAGTAGTAGTCGTTCTCGCCCTCGTGCTGGCCGACTGCAACAGACACGCGAGCCCATTCTTTATCCCACTCGGACATGAGTGACGGAAGGACGATGAATCAAGGGTGAACGTGAAAGACAAGGGCATGGTTCCAACAGAGGGAGGTTCTACGAGGCCACTCTCGCGGCACGTTTGTAGCGTCGGAGCTTCGACCTGGCTGCGTCTAAGGGCTTGCAAGGGATTTAGCTGGAATGTGATCGCAGTGCGTCGGACATTGGCGGGGTGCTGCGGTGCCCGGAAAGCGTGCAAAGAGGTACTATATCTGTCGCGAGGGTTTTTCGGGAGAATTGGCGAGAATCATTGCAGTTTACCTAGCTACGTGAAGTCGTGTCGACAGACGTTCGACGGACTGCAACGCACGATAATTGACTCACACCGTTTTCTCCTCAAACAACTCTCCTCCCGAAAATCCGCGGATATTTCCTCCTTACCGCTGTTGCAGTTTGCAACTCTCGAAGCGTTCTGCAGCGCGCGTCGCAGGAATTTTCTGCCTCGCCGCAGAACGTCTCGAGGATTCCCCGGGAGATGCAGCTTCGCGCGCGTTCAATCCCTCGAGCGTGGTGAGAAAAATTGGTCGCTCGGATTGCGCCGCCAGAGGTGAGGTGGTGAGCTTATTTGTAACAGGCACATACCCATGCTGACCGCAAGATTATGCGAAACACAAGTAAAAATGAAAAGCACAGGGGAGAGGAGGAGAGTAGTGTCGTAAAGTATGGAGAAGCAGAGGCGAACGGATGACGGAATGAACGAATATGCGGCGACATGAGAATAGAGACAGAAGGCAGAGAACGAGGAGCACAGAACGAGAAGGGGGAAGAGGAAAGGGTCTGACTACTCGGTCGTTCGATTCGTCGACTCGTCGATGCGGATGTTAAGAAGGACGACGACGACGACGCGAACGTAGACTTACCTGTCGCGGCGTCGCGACGTGTCGCATGGTCTAGTCCGTTTCGCGTGTGATTAGCGAGCAGCGGCCTGGGCAAGAGGCAGCCATTGGCCGCCTTGACCATTGAGCTTCGCTTTAGTGTCGTTTCTAGGTCCCGAGGCCCGAGCTCGCTTACCGTCTTACCGGCGCCGGCATCAGGCTCGTCGGTCGCTATGACCGCGTCGTTCCTCGGCACTTGGCAGACGCCGTTCGCGGCTCCCGTCTGGCCCGAGGCCGTTCTCGGCTTCCTCGAGGTCTTGATTATCAGTGCGGTCGACCTCACGACCATTGGGCTTTTGTCGAGGTCGCCGATGCGACGTTTCACGACGCTACCAATGTCGCCGCTAGCCAGCTCCTCCGAGCCTATCACTATTTTCTGACTGTACAACGCCTGAGGCCGGCTCAGCGTGCTCTTGGGGAATTTCAGTTTTACTTTCGCACGGTTTGTGGTGGTTGTGGTGGTGGTGGTGGTGGTGGAGGTGATGTGGGTGGCACTCATGGCATGCGTATCATTTTCGTCTACGGCTAAAAGAACAGAAAGAAAAGGAAAAAACAAATGAACGGTCTAAGAAGCCATAAGAAGCGGCGCTGCCGGCCTGTATGGGGGCGGTACGCGGTTACGAGTACAAGACGCTCCCGTCGGCAACTTGCCTATGTACATTCACCGTCTACGTGCACACTTATTATCCGAACAGTCACTTACATTTTATACGGCACGACCAACACTTTCGATACGAACGACTGACCCGTCCGTGTATTATAGATATTAAGGCGAACGACCGGAAAACACGTTCGTTTTAACGGCCGACCTCTTCCTGCCGCACTCTGGCCACATACACAAAGTCCACGCATCTCGTAAAACTTAATTCCGCGAACGAGCGTTGGCAAAGGCGAGGACCGTCCGGGGCAGTCATTCGCACTGGGTCTCACGTCAATCAACTTGAACATTGTACTTGCCGAGTGTCATCGCTACACGCGCTTCTTCCCTCTTTCGCGTGCAGGCGAGAAAACATTTTTGCGCGCGGCACAATATGTCTCGCGCTCCGTAGGAGTCGTGCTCGGGCGATCAAGAACGACGGAAAGTCAATAGGACGGAAAGGGACACGGAGTGTGTGTGTGTGTGAGCGGGCATGCATTGGAAGGGAAAAGGAAATGTTGGTGTCGAGACGATCGAAGATATCGGATGCTCTCGAGCGTTGCGTCCGAAACTCGGCCGACGTGAACGAATTAGGGTCGGCGTATACGGGGTGTATCGACAGTGGCGCACTGCGGTCGACGATTTCTTTCTCATAAAACATCCGTACCGAGCACCCTTCGGACACATTTATTTCGTGGCTCGATCTAACCGCGTCGTGACGAATGTCGATTCAACATTCATAGTTCTCCCATTCGCTCCCGGGCGCGAGTAGAGCAACCGGCTACCTCCCTTGTATCGTACCTACATACATCGCGGAGGAAAAAAAAAGGAGCAAAAAGGGCACGGCATGAACATGCAGCTACACATTCAAAATTCAGCCTTCCAATATCTTTTCAGCGAGCGTGAACGTGGAGTTGGTCAGGATGGTTGTCATCGAGCACGACGCCTTTTTTTCGGCAAAACGTCGTCAGAAACGTTATACACTGCTTGCACGCTTCGGGGTATAAAGCTCAAGCATTTTTCACAGTTACGTCCGCGTTCAATGCAATTCCCAACAAATTATGAACTTTCTTCTTTTTACAGTCGATTAAGACCAAAATCGATTTCCATTAAACGTTAAGTGTACAGTCTTCTTGTCTCGTAATAATGGAACTCGTTTTAGTGCCAGGCAGTGCGAGAGGTTGCTGCTCAAAAAATGTACATGACACTGCTGTCAACCTGATTAAGTGGAAGAAAGTTCCTCTTTCGACGTATATACTTGCAAAAATTTCTAGACGAAAACTCGAGTTCGCTGTTCGCGTCAAAACCGTCTTATTACGATTTTTCGTAAGCGATCCTGTGGTCCTCGTTAATCCTCCATCCGGAGTGATTCGGGCGGAAAACGAAACGTCCATGCAACCAACGTGATCGCAAACACCGTCGAGCACGAGCCTGTGTGCATGCATTCTTCGTAAGACCGTGTTCCGAATCGCTGGGTCGGTCCGTTTGAAGGATGATCTCGTGAAAAATGTCATTCATTCCCATCCTCTGTCAGGCTAGGTTCGTTGCGATCAAATTCTCACGGACCACTCGGGGCCATTTTCCCGGTCAGCGATTGCCAATTGAAAAGTTACTTTTTCGCAATCCCGCGGACGTTTACGATTTCCCATAAAGTCCACGGAACGTTTCATTGCTGCACGGGGTTGAGTACAGTTTTCGGACGATGAAATGAGATATCCTCCGAGTGCCGGAGCCGTCAGTACCGACGCAGCAATTACAATGACCGTATCATTAACGGTCGACGTAATAACCAAAGCATACGCAAAGAACATATCGGCACGTCGATGCTCTTACCGACCCAGCGACTGCAGCCCTTTACGACGATCGTGTAACCGTTCACAGGCACCGTAGCGTTCAACAACTTCAACAATACTCGTAGGGGCCTGTACGTGTACGTAGATGTGCGTATGGAGCTGTGACACACGTTCAGTATCTGACAACTACACCACTAAACCTCAAATCCAGTAGACTCTCCTTCCCCCCCCCCCTCCCTCCCTCCGGCCCCAAAAAAGAGGGGAAAGAAACCGGGTGTGTCACGCGCTCGATTAAAGGGCGAGGAAAATGAGAACGTTAAACAATCGAGGGATTATCCAGTGGACATGGACGGAGGAATGGCAGGGTTGACATTAACTGACCGTTGTTTCTCCTGGCGTGAATCTCTTGGTCCTCGGACACGGTCTCCAGGAGTGGCAAGGTATTGTCTGGACAATAGGGCGAGCTAAGCGGAACCCCCGAGCCGCCTTCCGACATCCCTGCACCGTCCAAACCCGCGCTGTGACAACTACGCGGCAGGCTGGAGTAACCTGGAGGAATGAAAAAAAATGCCGCATAAAAAATTCGTCTAAAAAATTTCGCCGATTAAGCTAAAACGCGGTCGACCGAGCGACGGACTGGCCAAGTGTTTTCTTGTCGATGTACCAGCCGTATTTGGAGGAGAGGTGGGGGGGGGGGGGGGGATGTTTGCACAGGCGCGAGACTCGCTTGAAAAATAGAGTGACATTGTTCCGGAACCGCGGTGTTTTTTAAACGTTACAGGCGCGACAGTTGCAGCAGCCGTGCCCTGGGAGTCGGAATGTTCAGGGACAGGGGGCCAGCAGTTCAATGTGAAAAATTCATGAATTAACTGCGACGACGTAAATGAAATTCGCCCGCCCGCTCTATTCACTTTGCAATCCCTCGGGACGGCATTTTTGGGTTTTATTTTGGCTACTCGCACTGAGGATTCGTTGGGAATTAAAAGAAATGATGTTTCTGACAGACGCTAATCTTTGCCTATACCAGGCCGACTAATTTCCGTAATTCACAGCTTGCTCAACCATTCGCATATCTACTATTCGCAATCGATGTCCAACGAATGTGCAATTATACTACAACTATCTTCCGTTCGGTAGATGAAGTTCAACTAGAATTCTCAGAAAATTGAAGGTAGGTTCGAACGTGCCATGCATGGGAGACATTCGACAGTGGAAAGTCTTACAGGGGAAGTCCTCTCTTGCGAGAAAAAAAAGGAAGAAAGAGTAAGAGAAAGATGTGCATAAAGAAAAGTGGGAGCCACTAACGTATTTCGACGAGGTCCTGGCTAGGTGTGCTCGGCGTCGCCGGCACACTGCTCGCTTTCCTTCTGAGGCAGGTCGTCTGGCAGCGTTGTATCGGCGGCTCCTCCTTCCGAAGTGGACCCATTTCCTCCAGCACCTCCTTCTCCGTTCTGCCCGTGTACTTGAATTTCGTACCCCAGGAGAAGATGGACCCACCGCTTACGACCGGTGCGTCCGACGCTCGAGGCAACCTGAAACGTGCCCGATACGTGTTATCACTCGGTTCGCTGAGCCAAACGTACAAGTCGAAGTGACTGGCTCGACAGATCCTTATCGAGAGGGTAGGTCCTTACGATAGGGACGGCCGATTTTTATTCGCATCCGCGCGTTACTGTTGCAACAGACATGACGGAATATCCGATAAATGTCATGAGATGTAAGGACTAGGATAGCGGTGTGCTTTTTTCTCTCTCAATATCCTGTAACTATTATTTGCTCCCGTGGGAGAAGCGCTTAAGGGGGTAGTACGCCGACGAAACCTTTGATCCGGTTCACCATTCCTATTAACCTCGGTCGGAGCGTTCAATTTACCAAATGCACCATGCCACGTAATATTCGTCGCTTTGATAAATTAATAAGCGCGGCTTGTGTCGCGTGCTATTAATTCAATTTTCCATTAGGCATCACGCGATATCGGAATAAAGCTGCGTCGCATATCGCTTTAATTGTCCATTACACGGCTTCGGAGCTATGTCGCCGAAATAGCGGAAGAACGCGGAAGAAGTGAGCGACGGAGTGGGTGCGGGGAAAAAATAACGGGAGAAGTAAAAAAGAAGGTTGAGGTAAAAGTAGCGCAGGCCAAGAACGTATTGGTTTTTTCTTAAAATAGGATAAATTGTTAGCGAGGAACGTCGATTCCCTCCTCGGATAAACCGTCCGCGGTTGAACGATACAGGGCAGCTTACTTTGACAACTGCAATATCGTCGCTTTCTACCCCTGCGTCTACGCTTCTCGGCGTCATTGGTCGCGCACGAAGAAAAACAACACGGGGCCAGGATCGTTCCTCGTAACAGACGTTCCCTCCTTGCCTCAACAAATATTTGCGCATCCACGAACAGTACACCAATTGATCTTTCAGTGGCCTGCACCATTTGAATGATATTCTACCTCACGCAGCGATATATCGCGTAATTGCGGCTCAATCTTCTTCGTCTCTTATAGCCTTAGTCGCTTAACATCTTTTGTAATACGCCATACCGGACGCGTACACTCCGTGCTACTCGGAAACTTATCGACGTGGCATACGATCGGATCAATTCAAGCCCACGGCGAAGGTGTACGAAAGGAAAGTCGGGGGTGATAGTAAGTGGTGGCTGATAAAAAATTGCAAGCATCGAGGACAGCCGCCATCCGACGCCGGCCGAGTCGGGCGCGGCGGTGTAGTGGAAAATTGATGCGGGCATAAATTTCGCCGGCCAGAAACGAACGGAGGCACGTTCTTGCGCTCAACCTGAAAGCGTTCGGCGGCGCCAGAAATATTAACCCCCGTCGAAGTCGAAGGAACGTGCGCCAGCGGAAGTAGGCATGCTATTTCATTTTCGCGCACCGCGTACGCCGTACGCTGATCATACCGATATCAGGCACGAGTTTATCGAGACGCGTCTTCCCAACGACAGCGGTAATTACGCGCCACGTGCGATATTAATTCCGAGGCACCGAAGCGCATCCCGCCAGCCTTCCGTATATCGGATTGCCGCAGATGACTATTGAATGAGCAATTGGCTGCTATTACGCCGCCGTGGCTTCACTTGGCGCAGTAGAAGAAGCGCGCGCCAGTGCGGACACGCGTGCTAACGAGCAATACGAATCGTGCAGCAACACGTGCGCATCTGCAATCGCGTTCATCTCGTGTCCCGACATACTCGCGACTGCTCCGTCCTCGTTTGGATGACGGCCAAATCGCCGGCACGACAAAAGGCGTCGCTCTCGTTCACAACAGGTCAGTTTTTGGTGAGCGGAATGCTTTCCGCGGGCTGCCGTGGCCATGACATATCTCGCGGAGCCGGACTTAGCGTCTTTACTCCCTCCCTCCCACTTTCGCCCCGCTGATCTCATTAGCTCTCGGAGCCCGCGTCTGAATTTATGCTCCTCGTGCGTGTTTCGCCTCGCTCTTCCCTGCGCTATGCGCCAGCCATTTGCTGGATTCGAATTCAATCCGATGTGACTTTGCTCGTTAATCGAGTTATCGGTGACACGATTGTCGAAACCTACATTCTCTGCGTCCACGTCGGCGGGGCTCAGATTATTGTCTGCGAGTCTTTTCTGTTTTGTCGTCGAAACTGAATGCCCTGGTTATTGTGTCGCAGGAGTGCCGGTGGAATTTGCAAAAGTGACGTAGTTTAAAATTAATTTCCGGTACTCGCCTCCTGTTCGTAATATACGTAATTCAGCGACTTTACAGTCGGAGCCTGAAATATTTAACGAGACCCGTGGAAACTCGACTGCCTGGCAATCGCGATGATTGGGAATTAGTTGTCCGCCAACTTCATTACGCACAACTGCCAAAGTGCGGAACAATGTTTAAAACGTACGAGGGTCGAAAACTGCGAATTCAGTTATATTCAACGTTCCGATCGCTGGGTTCTGATTACCTCGCCGCTCTATTCGACGAATAAATATCGCCGGCTCATTTAATTCGAACGGTCCGTCGGCCTCTTTCTGTCGTCCGATAATACGAATTTTCCGTGGTCAATGGAGCAGACGTCTTCGTAATGAACGAACTCGCGAACTACCATTAAGGTTCAAAGGAAAAAAAGAGGAAAAAAACAGTACCTTACACGAAAGGGCTGCAGGGTCATATATTTTTTTTCGACGACCTCGTCGAAACTTATATTAGCTGCGCAATATCGACAGCGACCACTTAAAGGATGGTCAAGATTTCTTGCGAGACGCCGTGAGCCTGGCGAAATACGTCGACGCGAAAATTGATAAAAATAGGAACAAAAATGTATTGGCTTGAATTCCCCCGACGGACGTCCAGCTTGAATCCCGTCTTACTCGCACCGTTCAGTCTGACGTCCTTTACCGGGATCTGGGATGTCCGGAAAACCAGTATGGCGCACGGACGCGCGCTGGTAGGCACGTGAATGGACTCGCGCGGGCGGAAAACAGACGCGAAGCGAAAGCAAGCGCGGGCAGGCCATGTGACAATCCAGTTGAATTTTCATACGTGCGAG
Organism: Priocnemis perturbator; assembly: GCA_963942575.1. Lineage (NCBI taxonomy): Eukaryota > Metazoa > Arthropoda > Insecta > Hymenoptera > Pompilidae > Priocnemis > Priocnemis perturbator. The sequence goes on along the minus strand of OZ012645.1, from coordinate 7,389,048 downwards.
CGGGCATTTTCATCGAGTGCACCGTTTATAATCGAGAACGTCCATCACTGACTCGATATGTAGTATGTCGGTACCGGGCAACTTTCCGTTGCGAGAAGGCTACTCCACACGTTAACCGCCGAACTTTCCGATTTTTATGGATTTTGTCCCCTCGTGGGAGTGCGTGTCGTCCGGAAGATGCCGAGGCCAGACTCGATATCCAATTACCATCGTACGCGTCCGATGCGAGCTGCGGGACGTCGACGAAAAAGAGGAGGGAATATTCGACGGTGACTGTCTAGAATTCTGCACCTTTCAAAGGCGGAAACGTTATGCCTGCTTACGACGTTCCCAATTATTCTGCGACAAGAAGGAAATTGCTGGCCGAATGAATGGTACGCGTGGGGAAACAATGCCGGACGAAGGAAGGACTAACTTATCCGGAAATTGTGTCGGGAAGGATATCAATCCAAGTTTTCGCTGTGTCTGTTTCGTTCGATTTCAGCATATGCCGCAACCGAGAGTATAGAATGCAGATGGTCCAGTTGGTTAAGTTACACGAGACTCATCGTATCTGAATATGTTATGTAAGTGGAATTTAGGGTATATAGGAATTACATGCGCGACGCGCACACAATTACGTGTACGCGATACGTTGCCTGAACTGCACATGGGACAACACCTGCCAAGAGTTTTCGTACTAAACTCTGCTATTGTCTCGGCATATCAACAATGCAATGTCATTATAAGTTGTAAAATGTCACGGGGAGACAAAACGCAGCCTACGCGAGATACGTAGTCGCTCTGATGACAGGAGTTGCGAGATCAAAGTAAAGGTAGATGTACTCTTCAGAATTGAGAATCAACTTGTTCAAGCGGCAAGTGCAAATGATGAAATTTGGAATTATGAGAACTATCTGTTGTTTTAAAGGTATGATATTCTGCGTACGACGTCGCATGTGCCTTCATTAATTATATTCTAATCAACATCGGTATACAGAGGAAATTCTGTTGAATTTAATTGGAACGAGAATATATTATTATATCGGAGCGACAATTCTGTAGAAAATTGCGCTTAACCAAACGTGTATCGGAATAACCAACGCTGTCGATATCGGAGTCATCGATCGAGCATAGGTTTTTTCAGAAGAAAAAAGAATGTTTCATATTTTAGCGTGCGTGCTAAAGCAACCGCAGAACTACTTAGTCAGAAAAACGATCGCTTGCAATAATATAATTCGCTGCCGTCCAAACGCGTACAAGGTTTCTTCACTGGAATTTCATTTCGACACGAAAATCATCACGAAATTTTCCGCTGCGCGACTCGCTATTTCGTGAATCAGATTTTCCAGGCACCATTTGAGCCAGCCCTTCCAGATACAAATTATTGCACCCAATTAGCACGCGAGTAAAAGAATAATTTATTATAATCCCGAGTTATTACAAATCATTCCGATGCGGCAGGACGCATCATGAAATTTTATAAAAAAAAACGTCTCTTTGAGCTGCACAGTTGCGCCGCGGCAAAGCTACCGAGTCTGACGAACGCCAATTTGAAACTGAAGCAAACATCGCCGCTGAAGTGATCTTCATGTGAAAATATCGATACCGTCGTAAACGGGAAAAGGCGAGCAATCGCGAACGGGACGAGAGAAAAAGTAATTAAAACTCGTTTCATCGCATCCCGCGTCATTACGAGAATCGAGGGTTCAACGTCGATACTCTCCGCATCGATATCCGAAAGTGTGCTTCGGAGGTCGACGTTACGCAGCGACTGGAGGTATCTAATTAAACGGGCGCATATATATATATATATATACATGTATATCGACGTCGATCGGTCGAACAATACGGAGCGCCGACACAGACGAAAACCGAACTGTGCCTATCGATGCGTATCAGACACAGTAATGAACCCCATGAGAGCCGGTCAACGCGTGACGTGCTCGATGCATGCTGTTCCCGAGATAGTTTCGAGCTCTAGGGCCACTCTAGGACGATGACGTACAATCGGCCGACGCACCTACTCTCCGTTGTCGAGGTAATTGACTAGTGCGGACGACCTACACGGGACATACGGCGCGGAGTATTAAGGCCAAGAAATGCATAAGACGTACTTCATGCCTAACTCGCCTTCGCACGTTCTTCTAGTTTATTCAGTTTCCTGGCTCTCGGGCGTGCCGTTTTCCACCGGCGAATTTCACGCATATGAAATATCTTTCGTTGCAGTTCGTTGCCAGAACTGGATGAATACGTCCTGACACGCGTGAACGAAAGTAACTGTCCCGGAATTCAGGGAAACATGGATACTCAATGCACACAGTGCCTACATGTACCCTGAGTGTGGATCGGAAAAATATAGATGCGGAAGAGTTATTTATACGCGTACACACATTTTCCTGTACAGCTATTGTTAGAGACACGCGGATAAATCAGAGGAAACGTCGACATTACGTACACATCGTGTGCCGAATGTCGAAGATAGTCCTGCCTTTATTAGGGAGTAGCGGAATAAGTTGTAGGTAGTGTTAAACTTAGCACGGTACGTTTGACAGTGAATCTCAGGCACTTCGTTATACACGCGCATAATTACGTCTATGCTAATATATACAGAAATTGGCGCGCTGTGCGAAGAGTTTGAACTAGCCTAATACAGCTCTAAATGTTGGCGCACGTACGTACTATGTTTGCTGAAACACACGTGAGCGTTACCGAATGGTCACGTATACCTGACACATCTAGACGGCCAGTAAAAATGAAGAATAAATTCGAAACGAAGCGGGTGAACGTCCATGGACTTGTTATACCATTACAGATCAATCTTTCGCAGGGTAACAGAATATTAATCGGAACGTTATCGTGATGGACAGTATGTACTTGAGGTCGGTCGAACAAACGTATCAGCCTATAAGAGGCACCTACTACTGGCAATGTAGCGATTACGGGACACCGCGCGATCAAATGTTGCACTCCACTATCATCGATACTTGTTATCGATGCAATGCACCGAACGAGAGTCCATAGCCGCCCGTTTCAGTCTGATTAGCTACTACCCTAATCGGCAATATGTACATATGCATCGGTGGATGCACACACGAAGCGCTCTACTCTACGTTAAGACCTACGTACGTCTGTCGTATCCTGCCCACGACTTTGCCAGGCTCAATCGCGGGTCAATCGCGGTCTATGCACCGTCCGGCAGAAATCAAGCAGATAATGTACGGTTTCTCCGGAACTAACGGATAGAAAAAGGCACACGGCGTTTCGCACGTTGTTCTCTCGCAAGCAGCCTTGTCGCAACTTGCGCGTGTCTCGTTCGGTAAATGAATGGCCGAACGGAGGAGGAGGGTGCGAGCCAACGAGATGTGTATAGCATGCTCGAAGAGCTACGCTTTTTTTGTCGCTGGGCAGGTGTACGACGAACGGATGACGATTAGGCGGTCTAGCGCGACGTAATAAAAGAATGTATGCGGGTGTACTCACGTGAAGAACAGCATTTGCTCAATGGCGCATCTCCATACGTGGCGGCAGTTCGAGCCCGTGGGACACTTAAATCCGACGGTGTGCTTTTTCTGAAAATTGCGGCAGACAACAGTGTTCGAGAACTCGTCTACTCTATATAAACATGTAAGTGTATGTGTATAAGTGCCTGCCACGGCACAATGCTTCTGCAGACTGTAAAGACTATGCACGACTAACGATCAAAAAAGAGCGTGCGCGTTTAATCGCAAACAGCGTCGACTAAAGATGTGGGCCGTCTAATTGTCTCGATGCGTCGTAGCGAGTGGCGAGACGAGAGAGACGAGAGGAAGAAATTTGCACGCGACGGGTCCCCCGCGTACGGCGTACGGCGAATGTTGCTCCGGGGAAAAATAATCCTGAACACCGGCCGGCCGAGCGACGATTATCATTATGACTGACGATCGTGGTATTAGAGTACTGAAGAACAATGCGGTGAATGTTTTACTTGAGATTGAGTAAATATGTGATAGTCCGACGAACAGAGAGGAAGAAAGCAGAAGGGAGAGCAGTTCTAAAAGTGTCCAGCCAGCAGAGGTTAAAAGTCGTTACTACGACGAACGCTCGAATTTCCGCAAATACTCGGCTACTAATTGCGCCTAAGTTTGCGACGTCGTTTCTTATTCAGCCCCGCGTGGACTGCCGCGGCAGCTTAATGCAGTCCGTGTCCTCTTTCGCGGTCACTGAAAATCGTCGGGCCGATATCCTGACGACCGTGGCCACTGCCTATGGTGACGATTCATTTCCGCGTAGGAAATTGAAATCTTCTTTGAGCGGACGAGCTGGTAGCGTTGATATAAAAATGGAAATATCGTTCTCACTGGCACGAGTTGGACGTCGATACGCCTTTGTCACCCGAGCTCTTCCTCTTCGAAGTAAAAACCACTCACCCGAGTCCGTTTCATAGAGAAACGCATTTAACTGGCTACTAGATTATCCGAAAATGATCCATTCCGCGAACGATGGAATCGTCTTCGAAATATGCTGAAGGCGTCGCGAGGCACCTTTCGCGATAGGAAACAACGCGGTGAGACTGAATGAGGCACGGTGATCGTGAAAAATAAAGTAGGTCGACGGCGAAAGAGTTGGGTTTTAATAAAGCACTTAACCGGAGCTTGGGTAAAGCTTATTCCGACGGGATAAACGGGCACATCCGCGCGTGTGCTCTTTAGGCCGCTCGGAATAAGTAGAACGGGGCGGTAAAGCTACTAAAACTGGTGGAATTAAAGGATGGACTGGTGATTCTCTTTTCCCTGCTGACGAGCCCGGCAGGGACACAATAGGCACGACGGAAAGTGACATTTCGGCAATTTCACGCACGTGAACAAAGCAAGCGTTGGTTCCGTGAACGGATGGGTCGGACGTCGGACGCTTTTATTATATAGAGTAGGATTTCGTAATCCGCGGTTTAAATTTCCCGCGGTCAGCCGTGGTCTCACAATTTAAAGGCGCTCTGCCACGAGTATAGGTACGTATAATATGATGACATTTTTTTCGCCCCTCGAGATGGGAGTCGTTCCTTTCCTTAGTGTATCCACGCTTTGCATACATTAGTTACTCTGCCTCGCGATCAGTTAGTTACATAGTAGGACAGACAAGGTAGACGGGTAGAGGATAGGCTCATTATCTCAAGGGATTCGTGTCAAACGTAAAAAAAAAATCGACTGCGCCGAAGATCAAACCAATTCGAGCGCACTCTGAAAAGGGAACAGAAAAAAGATTCAAATTCGGGATAAAAAAAATCACCGTATGTAAAAGTGCAAGCTTCACAGGATTTCCTACTATCCGTTGTTTTCGATACCTACGGAAAGTCTTCAAATAATCAGATTTAATTCGCACCGTGTCGCTGCTTTCAAAATTAGCCCCAGTATCCGCGATTTCGTGAAAGAATAGATGAATGCGATTTATATTAATGTCAGATATAAGACGACAGGCGAAAATTGCGCGAACGACGGGAAAAATCTGAATTTCTAGGCTAGAGGACGAACAGAAAAATTTGCATTACGAAACGGCCGCTGGCCGAGGGCCCCGTCGTTGGAGGAATGAACCCAGGCCACTAATCTACCATGCAGATTATTCGTGGAAAAGCTTTTCTTTCGTCGCGTTGTCTACTTCCCGACCCAGCGGCAGAGGTCACGATTCGATTAATTCTCATTGAGGACGTGCAAACAACGAACAATGCACTTGCTTCGAAAATGTTACTATGACCATTGGCTCTCCTATCGTCAACAAAAGAACCCACAGAACCGCGGTAGCTATAAAAACTTTGTCACGAAACGTGGAACGCATAGAACGAATCAATTCTACTATCACCGCTTGTGCGGTAATTCGAATTAAAAGTTTAAAAATAGACACATAGTGTAAAGGCGTACGGTGACAAGCGCGGGCGGTAGACAGCGGCACGACATCAAGGACATGCTGAGGGTACAAATCATAAGACTCAACAATTGTATATCCATTATATGAACGCCTTCGTGACTGCGTCTGGGGTGTACACTCATACCAAGCATTTCACAACCACCCTTTTACGCCGCAATACAGTCCTTTGTGTCAAAGAGACGTTTAGCAACGCACACGTGTGGATTATTCAGCGAAAACATCCGGACACGTTCGGTTTCCAGTGGATAACGTAACGGTCCGAGGTAAATCCCGATATTCGCGCCCGCCATACCGCATATTCGAGAGATTGGTGCCGATGCAGTCGTTTCGCATTGTCGGGAAGCACCGACGTTAAAAGTGCGCAAATGACTGTAGAAACGCGTATCGATGCGCCATCCAGCCAACGGAGTATCGACGCGCGCCGAATACGCGCCAATATATTTTACCGCCGTTCGCAATTTGTCGAGCAACTTTGAGGCCTGCGATGCACTTCCACTGTAAAGTTCCCGCTACCCAGCACGATGGACAGTTTGCATAACATAGTAGCGTTAGTATCGCGAATCGGAGTATCGTGTAACCGGTCCTCGTCTGAAGATAATATTCCGAAGAGTCATTTTGGTGAACGATAAATTGACGGAGAGCAATGCTTTCCTGAGGAAGGCGACAGACATCGACCGGCAGGATACCAAAGTTTCCGAACGGTCGCAGCGGACACCTTGCACGGTGTACACGCAAACCTGCTGCTGCTCGATTTATTCGCCATCGCTCTTCCACTCTCCTCTCTCTCTCTCTCTCTCTCCCTCGCTTCATCGAGAGACGCATCACGACACTCTAAATCACTGGTCTCTAACGACTGCATGATTATTCACGACGATCCGTGTGTGTACTCTAGAGAATCGGCCCGCCCAAGTTCTCAACCTGGGATCGCAACTAGAAACGTATTCTCGACTACCTACGGCATAGAAACAGCACGTGCAGTATCTACGAAACGACTCACCTTCGTCCTCAGGTCCTGCAGCGGAGTGGACAGTGGAAAATAATGGGATTACTGGTCGCGTAACGATGTCGCGTCAACGTTTAAGCCAACTATATATATATATGTATAGATCGGACTTTCTAAGCCGTCGACGCACAAGGGTGCATTCTCATACTGTTAACGAACAGCAGAACGCTGTCGTGCGTGCTGCAGTGCAACGAGATCGTACGAAGGACTTTCGTTTTCTATAATTACCGGCGTTACGTTTAGCCGGCGCTCCGGGGGCGTATAATTAATTGATTGAGGGATTACGATGTCGGCGGGGGGGCTGCCGAGTGAGCTGGCGGCCAAGTCGAGAATAAGTTCCGCCCGAGAAATTGAGTTTACGCCCGCGAGAGAGCCTCTTTCAACGCGGCTACCTGCCTGCCACCCTCGTTGTTCTATCCGCGTTCAGGCGAAGAGACTAAACTCGCCGGCAACGGTTCTTTCCACTTTCAGATTACGAAACGGCTAAGTTTGATAGCGTAATTTTGTTTGCACGCGACCCTTTTGATTCGCATTGTAAGTCCGTTGCTGCGGTCCGTATACTGACCGACTATCTGGATGCTGATGTAATGACGGCACTCGCTGGTAATGTTGCCGCAACGATTGTTAAACACATCCTTCTAATTAACGGGCGAAAATAGATTTTATCGGAACTCTTGCCTCTCTCGCAAGCTCGAGATTTCGTTGAACTTGCGATACGAGAGCCTTATCTTCGCGGCAATTGTAAAGCATTTCCACGTAGTTACTTGTGGGTGGCAAGAACGAAATGCTTTTGTAGTGGCGTGCTGACTAATGAATTACTGTTAATAGAGAAACCTTTCTGTGTCTCATATTGCCGGCCACCGTCGACGTTGCTCTTAAGTTGAAATAAAGCAAAAGAGCATCGGACCGCCAGTAAGCAATTTGGCGAATCTTAACAAATTCATTTTCACGTTGACCCCAGGATTAATGATCGAGACAAGAACCTCTCGTAACTATCGACTATGCTTGTAACTCGAAATATCTCGTTCCATGAGCATCACTAAAGCTCTCAAGCCACGTTCCTTATAATGGGATTTTGATCGACCTCCTGTGAAATGATGTTACGTTCATTATTCGACACTATGAAACAGTCACCTAACCTTTTATAAAATTAAAATTCCGGTTAATCCCACGCCACCTTCGACGTGTCCTGGACTCTCAGAGGATTACACAAGGCGAGACGGCGTGAACCGCGGAATTCGTAATCCTATAAACCATGGCCAGTTTACCGGGTCGAGGTTAATGTATCGATCATGCCACGGAAATGGTGAAAGCCGTTACTACCGCCATTATCGTTGCGTTTATCGCCGTAATTCTGGTCCATCGTACGATCTCTGCGTTTCGGGGGCAGCGCGGAAGCTCATGCGGAAGACGCTCGTCGCGAGAACTGGGTCAACGATAGCGGATCACATATAATTTCATGAGAAGAGAAGGACTACAACGTTACTTCAAAATCCGGCTTGCCTCCATTTTTCGCGAGAGAAGGCGAGCTAATCCTCGCTACCATTAACCGTCCCACGCTCGGCCTGACTCAGACACCCAGTCTCATTTCGCAGCCGCCGTACAGTTGCACACGGGCCTTTGTAAGTACAGCGGCAAATCATTAAGCTCTTATCGCTAATTACACGCCGCCATAGTGCTGAAAGTAATGTCATGTAAAATGGCGTTCCCTAGGCTTGACGCGCCTCGAAATTCTCCCGTCTGAGCCTTGCACGGTCCGCCGAAACGTACTTTCGTTAAATGCCGCGAGCGACGCTGCTCGCAATGTTCTCACCTCGTTTATTGTAAGGTGCACGATAAACATCTTGCCTTCGTAGTTGATCTTCTGAACCTCCGGCCAGCGGAAATGGTGCGTCTTCCGCGACCCTTGAAACGTCAGGATGCCACAATGGTTGATACCGAGATACAGCTGAGTACCCTTGTGGTCCTGCAATTTGTTCGTACAACGTTAGAAGCTTGGCAAGGAGAAGCCGCGGGACACAGATTTGCGGGGAGCGAAGTGACGTCACAGTCGTACCTCAAACGCAACCTGCGGGGGCAGCTCCGAAAGTTGGAAATTGTATCAGTGACGTTAGACGTTCGAATGGTAATTATGTACTACCTAGCGAATCTTTGTCAAAGTCCTTGCACGCGCGCGCGTATGTAGGCTAATGCCAGAGATACCGTATCGCCAGGCGTTGACTTAATCTACTCGACGACTACGCCGTTGCATGCCCTTTTACGATAAAGTCACTGTACCGGACAAAGTAATCTGCCCTTTCCAGGACCTTTTTTGATTCAACATCCTTTTTCCCGATTTTTTTTTTTTTGGTTTCTTTTTTTGCACGCCCACTTCATATTTCCTCGCAGCAACGTAAAAGCGTAATCTCAGCATACGGACGTATAAACATCGAATCTACTAACACCGCTCTCCGTTTTATCCAGTTGATATTTTTTTAGGATTATAAGAGTGGCCAGACAGTTTTAACGTATCGAAGTAATCGATGCATTCGACCGTGCTCTCTCCCGGCGCAGCTGCTTGCATTACTTCTTTAACACAGAACTACCCTTGGTTAATGGCAAAAACTCTTTCGCCCGGCCCTTTGTCCTGTCTAAGAAGTGGTAATATTCAAAGGGGTTCATTACTCCTCAAATAAGAGAATGAACACATATAAAACAATACGATTCTTTTGGATGTTTGTGTCCGACAATATATTTCATATTATACCGTCAAATTGGATCCGCACACCTGCCTTCCCTAGTCAATGAGACTAAGGTCAGCATTGATTTTGTATGCATTGTGAAATGCTGCACTTAATCATAAAACGTTTAGATATCGTATGAAATTTGTTTGCGGCATGAAAGATAACTCGAAGCATTTTGGTATTGCCTCGTTAACGGCGTAGATATAGCTGCGTCGGAATTCACGATCCATATTTACATGAGATAGAAACGCATTATACTTGTGAGCATATGAATGTTAATTGCTATATTTTCATTGTACCAATGCGTTTGGCAACGGTAAATCGGAAAATTCATAAACCGCCTGCTTTTGGGCTGTGTTTCAAGCAATTAAAACGCATCGTTGGTAATTGTGCTCATAAAGAACCACTGGTTGAAACTGTGAGTATGAAAAACGCATAACATTCTGTAACGTGTTTGACGTCTGATACAGTCAACTTCTCATTAATTACAATTCAACGGGTATTTTGTTGAATTTTTACCGGTGTTTTGGCTAATTGTCGGTTTTACTATAGAGATTCACTCGGTTTCTAACGGTTAATCAAACACTCTGACAAAATATGCCATTAAAAAGGAGCAAGTAGCACTTGAAAGTTCGCGTTAATAAACCGTTGTTTCGGGCTGCGCGCAAATTTCATTATTGAACAGAACGCGGCCTGACGTTTCTGTGAGCTATTCTGAATAATTTAAGCATTTCACTGTACCGCTGCTTGCGAAACGTTTCGCAATATCGAAAAGCGGTGTTTAACGCTTGACTGACGTTGAAGATGAGGATAATTTAAAAATAAGAAAGAATAAATGAGTTTTTGCGCGGCACCTTATATTTCACACGCGTTACGAAGTTGTGGAACGTTTTAAATGGTAGCCTCGGAAATTGAAATGTACTCTTTCCACCGTCTCATTCCCGAGCCTTCGCGACTCTGCAAGAAAGAAACGTTCGACTGACAGTGAATTCTGTCGTGACCGGGGAAACGGAAAGGGGAACGTGCGTGTCTTCATATTGATTTTCTTCGGGTGATTCGTTACACTGAGCACACCAATTGAGAAGATCGTGCGTGCCAGTGCGCAATATGTTATTAGACTGATATCGTTACTTAACGGCCCCTTTCGGCGTTTGCAAGACTTATTCATTACACGCACAGTCGACCCGGTGCTCGACTTGTTACCATTAGCTATCATCCATTTGATCAATAATACGCTTTACATGAACGTACCGTCGCAGACCTGCAAACGTTGCCTCGTTCCAAATAAACTGTCCTTTCCCTCAAAGATCCGAGGCTCTTGCAGAAGCTTAACAGGATTCCTCTCAGACCACTCGCTCTCAGGGTCTGTCCCATAATCGTTTGCTTTATTAATTCAATCGGATCCGATCACATTGATCAACTTTGAGAAGAAGCGTTTTGCGGGACACGGAAACAGAAGACAAGGCCGCTTCATCGATGCATTTCGATACATCGATGAGATCGAGGGTGCTCGAGAAAAACGAGCAAAGGGTGAGGACTTGGGGAGGACAACGTTTCGAAGAGGTAGACGGTACAGGCAACCGAATCCATGAAGCACGCTCGATAGCACTGCAAATATACTTACGACTTTATCTACTGTACGTCGTGTAGCGAGTGAAAGGGTTTGAAGACATACCTCGCAGGTAATACGATATGCCGGGCCAGAGGAACTGTTAAAATCATTACCGCTCCCGGAGACGTATTTCTCTGTTAAGAGCGAGCATTTAAAAGTTTACATCCACGGGGAACGAATCGCGAAGTCGAAGGTAGTTACGATCTCGTCGCGAGTCTTCCGTTAAGAATGTATCGCCGAATTGAAAGACGTCGACGTTCCGAAATTACAAATTAAGTTTCCTTTCAGCGACAGAAGTCATGATTATGCGAACGAAGGAATATACGTCGATTGTAGCTCGAACGACGAGAAAAAGTTTCCTCCCGTGCTTCATGCCAGATACGTTGGTTCGTTAAAAAGTGAATTATTCACGCGTCGCGTCGGTTGAAAAGGGCATCCGGTGCTCCAGTTGTCAGTCACGACGAATCGTCAGCATTGAATCGACCAGACTCTTGAGCGCGTAACTTTACGGGCGCGAAAGCCGGTCCAAATGCACGTTCATCATAATTGAAGCTCAAAGGATTAGAATTGAAACGGTAGCTCCCTCATCATTAAGAAATCTAGCTCGGTCAGTCGTTAGACATGCAGCGTGCACATTTATATCGAAACTTGAACGCCTTCGAGGGTGACTTCGGGAAGTTCTGCCGAAGCTTCGAATGCGTTGAATTCGAGTGCCAGTCGACCGCGAATATCACGAGCAATTGAAAGTGGACGACGGTAGCCGGCAGTGACGAAACTTCGCAAGAGACGAGTTCTACTTCGGTCACTTTCCTCGAGTTTCCGGCGAGAGGGGACCTGTACCTTGTGCCCTGTGCCTGAGGCTAATTACTCTCGTAATCAGTGCGAACTGTGCTTGACGGTTTACCCTCGAGCTGAATTAAAGGCCGGTATGCAAATTGACAATCGCACCGATATATTAACTCGCTCGCGGTTTATGACGCATTGATTCTGACGTTTCGATGCTGAAACGGTCACCTGTAGTTACTGACAAATGATATATCGTGTTGGGCGTGACAGATGTGACGTTGGTCCGGCAATTTACGTGTCTGAAGTGACGATGAGAGGAATTATTACTCGTCACGCCGTTTGAAGATGCTTAGCAAATGGAAGTGTTGCGAAAAGTTAGGGGATCTTGTCGGTCAATGGCCGAAGACTGAGGGCGCATTAGCTGCATCGCTCTTAGAAGTGTCGAGAGAGCCACATTCCTTCGTTGAGATTCAAAGGGCCTCGCGCTGAACGTGTTCTCCGTGAAACGCAATTAGCTCGATATGCTGCATGACACGATAGCGTCAACGATCCAGGCGGACGTGACACGTCATAGAGCGGAACGAGCGAATTTATCACTGTACATCCTGAAGACGCTGACGCCTTCTAATATTCGACACTTCATTTTGCCTACTGCAATTAGTAGCCGAAGAAAATCGTCCCACGAGTACGCAACCTCCCACATCGATCCAATTGTCATTTGCAGCAAATATAGGAGTTGCCATTTTCGTAAACGCTGTTTTCATGTCCCGTCGAAAGCCGACTTTTCTCATAGCCCCAAATAGACCAACATTTACGTCAACGTGCGAATGACGTCTAGAGGTTCCCCTATTCGGTAGAAACGATCGCGTGCTGCCACTTTGCATGATTCTACCCACATGTGCTTCTAGTGATCGTATATCGCGTGCACGTATCGGTTGAATAGCGTCTAATAAGATTATCGTAAGAAGTATGTATTGCCGCGGTAGAAGAATGACGACGGCGAACAGATCGATTGATGGATGACTTATTGTCAGTTGACGCTGCATGAAACACATAATGTTTAATCTGTGCTCAAAGTTGCCGCTGACTCCACGCCTAACTATGTACCATTATATTTTTATCACCGCATCGCATACGCAGCCACGTCAAACATCGTAAACATCCCTGGCACGTTCTATGATCTTCCAAAACTATCAGCCGCGAGTAACATAGCAGTAATAAAATGGTCTCGATCGAATGACTGACTTGAGCAGCGCCCACCGCAAATGACCCGTATCAGCAAATATTTGGTAAAGACGCGCGCACGCGCTACCATGAGGCTGAGAGCACGGTTTGACGGCGTACATCAAGCTTAACTCAGCTTATTAAACGGACTGATACAATTGTCATTGAAAATCAAACCGCGTCGCGCATGATGTTTCGTCACGGAACACAATTAACGTGGCGTGGCGTATCGCGGCTATTGACGGTCAGAGGGTACATACCACAAAGGGGTGTTGCCGAAAAGTTATCGATTGCAGCGACAGAAGGCTATTATTCCACGCAGTGTATCGACCGCACCGTCGACCGGTTCGCGCTAATTAAGTCGGAGGTCCGATAGTCGAGATAATTGATATTGAAAATCATGCGACGGATTATCGTGTTTCGTTGCACGCTTTGAATACTTCGGCAAATACAACGATACGCCTGCCGTAACCCGCGGTTATCAAACTATTTCATGGTGTAATGAGCGTTAATTAAATTTAATTGATCGTTACCGGTGACGAGAAGTACTTTCTCCGATCGCAACTGTTGACACAGCTAGCGCAAGAGCGCGTGCCACAGAAAGTGGAACAGGGGAGGTGAGTAGTGAGATAAACTACAGATCGTCAAACACAGTTGTGCGTACTTCTGATATTGGAAGAATCAAGAGATCGGTGTACTTTCGGATAAAAACCTAGACCTCAAGGAGGCACGAGGGAAGGAAACTTTAGAGGACTTGCTCTGCATGGACAGCATTGCGCTTAATTCACGGCCGCAAAGAGCAATTGGCTCGATACTAGGGAACATCAAGCGCATATTCATAAACGACATTCGATGCCACCGCAGTGTAAAACATCTCTTGCGCAGGTGCAGTAGATAATTTTCAGCGCATACCGCATCATGATGTGTTTTAAACTACGCACTAGAACTAGCTCATCTCAAAATAACAAGGTGCAAACGCAACCGTTCTTGTGGAACTACCCCATATACGTGTGTGAGCAAGATGGGAAGGCAGCGTGACGTCATGCATGAAAATCGTTCGATCCAATATCGGCAGGGAGCAGATTTCCATCTTAAGTTGTACGAGACCGCATGGAATGCAGAGCGGACGATAAATAAAATTAATCGGCGACGGTGCTCATTTCATTAATATGAGATATGACTACCGTGTTTATTTGATTTATATTTGGCACGACTATTCAAAATGCCACATCGTATGTCGCGCAGGGAGTGGTGAGCCGCCGACCATCGGACGGGACGGTTAGACCTGCAGGTCTCGTCGATTGTTATGAGACTCGAGAGTCGACGATATCGTCATTGGAATTTATTTATTGGCGCAATCAGATTTGAATGACTGTTTATCCGTGCATGGATGTAGAGGCAAATTACCCGTTCGGGCTGCGGTATAGGACCCTCGCAAAATCGGCAGCTGATAATTTTCAATCCGTTCTGCTTGAGCTGCATGATTGCCGGGACAATTATACCGATAAATGACAGTAGATGGACAGCGGGGATGGATGGTTGACCAGCTATCAGGACGCCTCGTCAATAGCTTATGAATGACAATCATTATTTCATCCGACTAATTGGAACACACAAGTGGATTATGGCCATCTAAAAATTCCGACGAATGTACTAGGGTAGATCTGGCGACAAGTCATTGCTGATAATGATATACGACTTGCGGGTCAAGTTGAGCGCCAGTGGAAAATCAAAATAGACGATTGCGAAAAGTTACCCGGAGGGCAAACTAACTGGACAGGTTACGAAACACGTCGATGTCTGCGCACTAGGCAGATGTGCGTCGTAAAACGAAGCTCCTACCCTACATTCGAGCAACACGCTTCCCCGAAATACTGGAGAAACGATGTAGCGGTAGCAGTGGTGTGCACGGGAGTAGAAACATATGCGTCCGAAACGCGTACTTTTATCGCGATATTTTCCTAACAAAGACGATCTATCCGAAACCCGCCCAGGCGTCGCGTCGTTTCTACATGTCGTCAGCTAGCGAACGATGGCCTCGTGACTGAACGAACAAAAGTCTCTGAATGACGAAGTCGTGACCGGCAGAACTGGAATCATTGAATAACGAGGTCGTGACTCGACGGACAAACTGGCTCGCCCCAGCGGAGATACTGCACCTAGATGACTCTTTCCAACTTTTCGTTTCATCCTCGCCTCTAGCTCTCGCTAATGTTCCGCGCTCGATTAAATTCGACGCTAAATTGCGCGACCGCCCGCTCTCCGACACACAGCGGAGAAGTTCACTTAAAATCCGCAAAACATATCCGTGAGCCTCCCGCGGGGATGCTTTTCATTTCAGTAGAATTAGAGCTTTTTATATATCAATATCGTCCGCTCGTCTATGCTCCCGCACGGCGACTGCCTGAAGTAAAGACGGAAATATGGCGGAACGATAAACGAAGCTGGATTTTGACAAGCCGATACTTTGGCAAACTATGGATACATCGAAGCCGGTCGGAGTGCCTAACGAGGGCGGACGCGGCGAATTGTTTTACGGCGTGTAACTCGATTTGTACCGAACCGGACCCCGGCGCGGATTTGGAGCCGGCAGCGCAGACGAGATCGACGAGATCCTTTTCGATGTTCGATGGAAGAGCACCACTAGAAATTCGAGCCGTGCGTAACCGGACAAGCGGGTTCCGTTGCATGAGAACTTCGGAATCGAGTGTTTCAACGTTTTGCCGCAATGTGGATTAAGTAAAACATTTGGGAAAGGCGCTTGACAAGCGTCACAACACGTACGACCGCAGAAGCGCGGCGTTGAACCGCGAAGCACGCGTAAATCCTCGCTAATTTGAGCGTGCCACACTCTTCCCTTGTCTCTCTCTTATTCGCGCGTGCCGTTGATCATTTCTAGAGTAGAACGCGCTGCATCCCACGTCGCTATTACGATAGAGAACATTGTGAAACTTGGACGCTAAACGCACGTAACAGTAAACTCGACGAATTATCGCACACGGCCGTGTCCTGCGTATGAAACCAATCGGGACAAAGTTTGGATGATTTTTTCATAAAAGGTATCGAGGCTCTGATCGGTCGATGACGCTAGCGGAACGACTATCCGCTTGTGCCTCTACCTTTTTTGCATATTTAATCTGATCGGAAATTATGTGAAACAGGTGCGGCCTGCGCTACAATCGATTGCCGCCAGTCGGGCAATTAATTTGACGACGATAGGTGTAGCAAAACGTGTACGTCTTAAACGTGTTTTGAAAATCGAAGTGGCAACGGCGTCTCTTCATACAGTCGTCGGCAGATGCATTCTAAACTTATCCGGCATGTGATTATCAATGTCATTCCAAAAAACTGTCAACCTACTCAAAAACGTGCGCAATTGCAAGTTGGAGGTCGACAATTTTAAGTCACCGAAAGGTAGAAGCGGACGTCAATTGATTGGACCTGATTGCAGGACTAACTGAATCTCAATTAGAAAGACGAGCATAATGAGAAGACGACAGAGCTGCGCTAGAATCAACAAAACCACCGACAGTTAAGCCCTCGGAAGCTTTGTCGGCGCAGGATCGTCGGTCCACCGACCTGCCACCTACAGTCTCTACCCTATTTGAATATCAACGACAGCGAGAGAGAGAGAGAGAGGGAAAGCTCCGGCGCTGGAAAGAATGTTAACGACAAACGGCTCACTTTTCGTCTACCATCGGCTGATAAATTCTAGATCGCGATAAACGGCTCCAATACTTTATCGGGCACGCGAAATTCTCTCTCAACCTCCCACGTTTCAATATCTCACTGCGAAAGCATGACACGGGGCCGATGTGGCATAGATTCGGCAATGGCGGGTAAACTTTCAACTCGATTAACGCAGTGAACAAAAAACCGGCCTTCACTAACTCGCCGAGCACTTCGAACGAACGACGGTGGTTACGTAACATCGCGCACGGCCGTGACACGTTTTAACTAGTTACGCAGCCTGCCCTTACACTGTAACACTGTAACCAAACGCTGTTACGTTCCGCCCGATCCGATTCTGCGGCTCTCGAAAATAGGCGAAACTTTTGTGAAATTCAAAGTACGTCAAGTTGGTCGCGGGACGCTTCGTACATTTCCGTTCGGCAGGAGTGGTAATAAAGTTCGGGACCTCGCGTTAGTCGTCTCCTGGGAACCGACTGACGGGCTTCGCCTTTTGAATGCCAATGCGGCCGGGGATCATGAGATCGCGGCACGAAAAGTGGCCGAGCGCTCTCTGTTCGATTCTGAATCTGGCGATCGGTCATAAGCGAGCGCATTAGCATACCGGAAATTGATCGCGTCGTCGCGACCCTCGCTGCCTCTACATTCAATTAGTCATTTTTACGTCGACCCATTGTCCGGCGCCGTGTGCGACGAAGCTTTTGAGCGGGCGCGGGGCGATTCGATTAAAGCGACGCGATAGATAATACAGGTGCAGCCGATCAGGTAATCTGAAAGTCAAATGCGCGGCTACGAAAACGATGCCCGCTCCCCCACCCTCACCTATCGTCCGCGACGCGCTCTGTCGCGGAAGGCACGAAATTGTCGTCGCGTGCCAGGCCGATTGAAAATAGTCTGGGTCGTCGACCCTTTTCGATTCGACAGCCTGACTAAAGGAGCCTAAGGACTAAAGTCTGCGCTCATCGGATTTAAGACTGGAGAAGTAGAAGCATTCGTTGCAGTTACGAAATAAACCGTAAGGCACGTCTCTTGATTTCGAATGCGGCCTGATGTCGAGGAGCTCGCAGATACAAATCGTCTGGAGGCCGACCGAATACGGGCGAGGAATTTTGATGTCGAACCCGTTCCGGCTAAGACGGAGCGTCTCGGCAATTGAATCGGATCGCACTCGATCAGAGTGAGACGTACGGGCTTAGCGCGCTTCGAAAACTTTGCCGCAGTAGAGCCGTCGAACAAGCCTCTGGAAAAACACTGCAGCCGTGCGGCGATTAAAAGAGCGTGGCTTGGCGAGTGGGCGGATTTGTTCTCGCGAAACGAATTACACGATCTTACCGGGCATCGCGCGGGCCCGGAGGAATTAGCGGGGACGGGGAGAATTTTGTCCGGAGCGCAACGGGATTACGGTGGATTCATGCAACATTCAGTGATTCATTGCCACCGTAATTTGACGCGGAGCAACGACCATTTGCATCTCAAATTACGCGCCGCGTTCTGCAATGCGGTGTAACATTATGTTGCGCCGAAAGAAGCATACACTTTCGGCAAAACAAGAAATGCCGCTCGGCACAATCGTTCTTACGATCAAGATCGAAGCATCGCGCGGCAGAAAAGTTGTCGAGAATTTTCGGTTCGACAGAGTAAAACAACGCCAAGCCGGATATGAACTAATGCGAAGCCGGTCAAGAAGCAAGTACTTTAAACGAATCCAATTTAAGCGTTCTTCCCCCCAACAAGCAGACCCTGATAATAGATTTAACGCTCTCCCACAAATTGTCCGTAACGCCATTACTTCGCCTTACTACCCGAATTAATGACAGTAAAGTATTTCTTCGCGCTCAGCCTCCGTTCCCGTCCGCCCAGACGCCAGTATCGTCACGGCTGCTTTTTCAATGAGTCGTTTCGTTGGAACGGATGGCGGACACTCGTTTTTCATCGATTCCCCCGACGACTGTTGCGTTTATCCAGAATTATGCACGCAGCGTAGAAAGTGGAAACACGAGCAGAGCGATAGTACGATCCTCCATTGATAATATGTATCTCGTACGAGCAGTAACATGGATCTCCAACCGCCGCGCCGCACATTCGACGCCCGTTGAAAAATCCGCGCGTCCGCCGCGTCCGGGGACTTGGTCAAAGGGCAGTGCGATCAGACGTGGGCCGGTGTTAACGGGATAAAACGCATCGCCGGAAATAAGGACGAGTACCATTAGCGTCACGAAAGGAAATGGCCACGAGAACTGGACACGAGAAGTGGCCGAGCTGCTGGCTCACGCCATTCAGCCATTAGAACCGTCCAGTTTCTTCGGTAGCATTGTGTGCCACACTGTGTCTTTGCGTACACTCGAGTCAATTCAAACTAAATGCTTTTCCTCAACTCCGTATGACACCGACCGTGTGTCGTACGCAGTTGAGGCGGTAATAGTAATGCAGAGATGGAATAGGATGTAGAGAAAGGCGTGACGGATGTTACTCATAAGTCGTGCAGTATTTTTTTTTATGGAAACGCGTCCCTTTGTTGGCCGAGATTGTAATTATACTGTTCAGTGGCTGAACGCATTAAACACACTGCATTTCCGCGTAAAAGATACCGGTGCCGGCACGGGGAGGGAGCATAATCGTCGTTCATTATAACTGACACTTATACCTCGCTGAATATTAACGAGCAGCGTCGGCCATTGCGTCAGTCGGAGAAAGATACTTTTATAAAAGTTGAACGTTATTTTTGCGTTCAGCGGAAAATAAAGACGCGTCGCGAACGTCATAGCGTGCTTCGTTCTAGTTCCACGGTCACGACTGTCAATGACACGCGGGTAGACTGCTACACATGCTTTAACCTTTCGTAATTCGCCGTTACTGCAGACAACGTTTCGTTTACCAGCGTTATAAAACGTCCACTCTTATCTGCTTAAAAAGCTCTGTATCACAGTAGCACTCTAGGACACTCTCGTCTTCTTATTCTCGCGTTTTCCGCGTTCACATATTTCTCTGCTTTATGATAAAAAGCCATTGTTATAATTCAGTCCACGTCTATCCGCCCGCGCCCGCAATATGCGCCTTCCTCGCTCATTCGCGGAAATACGTAAAAACAGACAGTCGTCAACGAGGACGCATAATGTCATCACTACAATTCTTATCCATATGCACTCGACGGCTCGACCTCGTTTCACGCTTACACGCAAAGGGAAAAAGAACGGCAGAGCTTTATTAAGCGCGATAGCTCGAAATGTTCTTGCAAATTTCACCCACGGTCAAAGTCGGCAAAAAGTATTCCAGGGAAAACTGACGTTGAACAGCAATACTTTCGCGCCTGACGAATCGTGCGCGAAGGTAGTGGACGAGCCGCTGGCTAAGTCCTAGGTCATTGTCGCGTAACGAGAGCTTTTCAGAAGATGATAAAACGCTTCTTTTCTTCCTTGTCGCGAGCAACTTTCTCTTGTGCTACTGTCAGTCGAGCGAAAAAATCGGGCCAAGAAGAGGAACGTACATACTAGCGCGTATCAATGTCATCGCACAGTCTGTCTTTGAGGTACGGCCAAAAATAGTCGTAATAGCGTCGGTGATACGGCCGAAAAAATAAATGTATGAAAACATACTACCTTGACACGAGCGTTAAGGAATAATAATAGCATGATCGTACCTTGACCGGGTGCGGATCCACGGCATAAGTGTCCAGTTGCGAGGCTAACCTAAGGAAATGGGTCTCTGCCTGTTCCGGTGTAAACCCTTTGAGCTGCGTCTGATGAAGCTCCATGGCCTTCTCCTCGATCGTCTCGGTCTGTTGCAGCAGCAGTTTGTGCTCGGAAATATAGTTTCCCTCGTGGATCTCGGGATCATAATCTCCCAGTTCGCCTGCAATTTCAAAATGGCCAACCCCTCATTACGAATCTTGGTACTAAGATTTCGTTGATTTTCGTCAAAGTCAAGCGATAGCGACGTGCGAAAAAGATCATATTAGGGCGTCGCGTCGTTCAGAATTTATGTTGCAACTTTTATGTTGCAAAGACCAAAGTGCGAATCGACGTTGTTACGTCGTTCTGCACGATTCTGTAAATCGCGGGAACTCGAAAGCTGTCGATAACAGCTGGTTCGACGTCCTTGGACGAAGGTTTGCTTCCCGCCGCGAGTTCTCAAACATAATCCAATCATTGGCCTCGATATGGGCCGCCCAACACGCATCGATGCCGCGTGGTCAAAGAGTTCTTTGCGGCCCATTGCATGCTACCAACGGCCGACTGCCGGCAGCAGAGTCACTCGTTGGATTCATTAAGCAGACTGCCAAGAGCATTGTGCCGACGTTGGAACCAAGTGTAGGTACCGATAAAAATATTCAGTCCGATTCAAAATAAAGAGTACATTTTGATCTGTCGAGGTGCACGGCTAGTCGAGCTCTATTAACCCACTGACCGCGAACTTGATTGAATCAGTCTGTGAAGGAGCAACGTCTGTACTACGCTCTCTGTACACTCGTTCTGTTGATGCTTGCTCAAGAGTGGCACGAAAATTTGGCGGAAAACCTTTGACGTCGAGTGCCGGTAGTCTCTATCGAGACGTTCGATTGAGGAACAATGCACGGCGAGCTCTTTGAGACAATGCAGGACGGTCGATGCGCCGCGCGCCCGCGCCGGTGCAATGCACGGCTACCAACGCTCCGATCAACAAGGCGGGCCATCGGAAGAGGCGACGCTGGAAAAAGGTCGCCGATACCGGTTGTCAGTTCCTCTTATATCGTTCGCTCGAGAGTCTTTTGAAGAGCCAGAAACGAGACGTATATTGCCGGCGTCGGAGAGACAGTGATTAACGAGCAACGATCTAATGGAGCTCGAGATGCTCAGGTTCGTAATCGCTGATCACCAACTGACACTGTAATGGAGATCAAGCATACGAAGTTTCCTAATCGGTGATCGACGAAGAACGACGTGAACGATATGACGCTCGTCCATGTATCGTTCAGGGTCTAGGTTCCGCCGTACGTTGGAGCTGCGTGGCTAATTTGACAGCAAATGAGAAGTGTGCATTGATAAGGCTCCATAAGATCAAGTACCGTAACAGGGTTGCCGATCTTCTACAAGCCACTTTGACTCGAACGGAATTAGTTCGCTGGCAGAGCAATTATATAGTAGCGTCGCGTCGGGGTGCATGGTTCGCGGAGATTAATATCGGTCTAAGTAGCGTCCCGTCGAACAAACGTCGAGGAAATCGCGCTGGAATATCGAAAATTGGCAAAAAGCGATCGGTGGAAGACAGATGGTTCTCCCAATCGACAGGCAAGGCACTCGGTGCGCTAGGCAGAGAAGGTGAATGATCTGGAAATCGATGGTCGACGACCGACGATCTAATAAGAGGATGATGGTCTCACGGTCAGGATGGGCGGAGAGTGGCAGACCATCGACAGGATTATTAGGAAGTTCTCGATGATGAGATTTCGAGGCGGGAAGCGTGAGGGAGCAAACTTAACGCGCGAGATAAATATCGCGAAATAGAGAGCGACGCAAGAATAGTCGCCCCGACGACTTCTATTCCTCGTCTCGTGACGTTCTGATTGCACTATTAAACCAGCGGGGCGAGTCAATCAGAGGTGGAATAACGGCGAGCGAGAAGACTGCACGTCTGGGACGTGGCTCTGTATAAGGGAGCGACTGCAAACAATGAGTGCAGCACGTGGTTCCGTGCAAGAGTTTCTTCCCACGACATTTGAACTTTATCAAAGTCCACAACGATTCACGCCGCGACTTGAGACGCGAGGCAACCTAAATCGGAAACTTTCGCGGAACAATCTTCGCCGAGAGTGGCGGTCATTACGCGACGCACGTTATGGTAGTTGCGAATTAGGTCCGATCAGGAGTGATTAACGAGGATATCGGAAAAAATAGGCGACTCACGGGAAATTCGAAAACATTGGAATCTCGGCAAAAATTTGACCGCCCGTGGCCACGGTAAAGGCTCCATGGATTGTCCCGTAATTGATGGTCATCGATCGATGAGGAGAACGGTGATGGACGATGACCGTGATAGCTCGCCGCGTGTCAGCCGGCCAGGAACCGGTGAGTTATGAGATCCGCGAGTCGGATATAAAGGAATGGATCGAGCGGAACAACGCGAAGCTTCGTCGAGGAAAGGGTTACGATCCATTGAGCGGTGAAACGACGCGCAAGGTAAGCGCGACGTTATCTTAGACACTGACAAACACAATTTTTCACATTTCCCCGAAATACCGTATTGGAGCGTTTGCAAGATTCTCCTCCTTGACAGATGACCACCTCGTACATTCCTACAAACCACGGAGTCGAAGATGTAGTGCATACCGTGCCCCAGTGGTAAGTCAGAAGGTACGAACGCGGAACAAAATGACACACAATGTAAGTACGGCGTGTGAGCGGGGGAAGAAAAAAGTGCGAGGGCGGTGAGCGATGAAAAGTATCGAACAACTGTGCCACTTACTCTGGACGATGCACGCCGCCAGCAGCGCCGCCTCGCCGGGACTGCAGTATAATCGTCCGTGAAGAAGGTCCCTCTTGAGCTGCTGGTACACTTGATACTTGGTAATCTCCTCCTTCAGTCGTAGCGGATCCGGCGGGTAGAATTTCACGCGAAAGCTAAACAGAATCGGGTCCATGTCTGGAACACAGTCACGGTGAGACGCGGGACGCGTTTATTAAATGTATCCTTGCCTACGCGAGAACGAAGAGTGCTTTTTTTTTTTTAACTAGCCGCAACACTTTCCCGCCGTCGCGCGTCGAGCGGGGAAAAGCCGTTTGACTTGTCGCACGAGGTCCGCCGATTATGGCGCGACGCTTTGTCGCCTTTCGCGGCTCGCGATGCGCAATTATATCGCGCCGCTGAATAACGTCGCGCGTCGCCTAGATCGTAACGCATAAATGTCGCCGTGTCGGAAATGTGTGAGAGCATATTGCGAGTCGCGCCGCGATAAGCTTCACATCGCCCATCGATGGCACTGTCAATGGCGTCATTCATGGCCATTTGCATTCGTTGTGCGTCGGACTCTCCGCACCGGTTCATTACGGAGCGACAGTTTTGTATAATTAATTGGCTGTCAAAAACACACAGCTGATGAGATAACGAGAGAAAGGGAGAGTGGGGGATTGATTAAACCACCAGTGTCTTCTAGCAGTTTGCGAAGGGCTATAGACATCTCGGAATAAAATAATTGACGAGTCTAATATTAATGGTCGGATAGGGACAGTTTGAGATAGTCTATGAAAGTGGGTTAACAAAATGTGCGGCAAGAGAAGCTTTCTTCGCTGCCGTACAGATTGCCAAGTGCCACATCGGAATACCGTGGATCGACTAACAAGGACAAGGTGGAACCAGCAATGTTACCAAGAATTGATGAAACAAAGTACATGAATTAAATTGACCCAAACTATTCCTACTCTCGTCTTATCTCTCAACATGCATACAGGAAAGAGTAAGAAACTTTCATTTTCCTCCGTCGAACACTGTGCCATCGTATATTCGTGAGATATGAGGGGCAAGAATAGCCGCGTCTACGACCAGGTTTGCCGTTCAGAAGAAATTTTTTCAGCGCACTCGAGCAGTAACTGCACGCTTCAAAGCACGGTAACAATAAAAGAGTTGCAAGACAATTTACTGTAAATCCCCCCGCCGGCAAGGCTACATCAAAGTCTGGATTAAATCGATATCCAGGACGGATTCGAGATTGCGCAACTTTAAATGCAATTAAATCGCATTTAATGCAAGAAATTCTATTAGCACGGACACGGTCTCGAAATCTTTGATTCGACGCTTTCATTGAAACTGCTTGTTGGCATGATCGGTCAGGCTACTTTGATTCGATTCCCGGCTATTTGCAAAATCGTTCGACACCATCGGATACTGTAGACAAAGGTTTGCCAGTGTAACGCGAAATTGTCGAAAAATGATGGTGCAATCAGTGACGCGATGCTTGTGAATTTGATAAAAGTTATATGGCTCGATTCCCACGAGTTTTACTATGACCGAGGGGACGGGTCGTACTCGCGCAGAATGGGCTTTCGGAATTGTTGTGATTATCGTTGCGTGTACGTTGCTCACGTCTCGGAACGGAGAGTAGCGCGGCCCGGTATCGACGGAACCCGACACGGTGCGACAAAATCTCTCCTTTGACACCCTCCCGCCGCGAGCCGGACAGAAAGTGACGAAACACACGGTTCGAATTGATCACCCGGCACGTAGCTGCGCTAGAACAGGCTCGTAATTCACGATAAAGACAGTGGATAAACTACTGTAAAAGAGCGTGTCCCGAGACAACTCCGTTACCGGCCTGACACGTGAAAAGGAACAGACAACTTGGAGGAGCGTAAAGGACCGAAAAGACAAACAGCGGACTGTACAAATCCATACCAGCAATAGCGTTTGATACAGAAAATGAAACATGTAAGGATATTTGGAGAGCTTGAAGAGGAAGGAAAAATGGAGAGAAAGACAGAGAGAATTGTGTAGGACCTCTCGGCAATCCGCTGGCCGCTGGTCCGCCCCGGTAATTTCGCCGTGGCACGCACAAAGATCGGAAGAACTCGCGCGAAGCCATCCTCCATGGGCGCAACGATTCGAGCCGGCCTTTTGCCGAGCTCTCCCAACGATCCCGAGGGCAACCTTTCTCGGAGGATAATCCTATTTTCCCATTGTCGGGCGCTGCGCAAATTTTCTGTGCCGCGCGCCCTGCCGAAGCACGTTTTCCGTTGTCTGCACCACGTCTACCTACATCTACGAGAATAGGACGGCGAGCAGGTCGCAGCGCCTTGAAACTTTCATGTGACATCGACCCAGCGTAATTGGGTATAGAAGGAAAGAGTCATGACGATCGAAGCCTTGGTCACAGCTGTTCGCTGCTACCAGTCTCTCTGTCCAATTCCGTCCTGCGCTCCAATAAAATCCACCTCGCGGATAGAATCTGCCCGTACAATGTTCGGCATGGATGGTGGCAACCCCCACCACCACCCTGCTGACCTCCACCGGATCCAACGTCACGCACGTACCCTCTTTCGTTCTATAGTTACTCATAGGTACGATGTACAGTCCCTTGAACGGATAATTCAATAACGCACACGCTCTACATAGCATGGCCTGACGAGGATCTTTCTAGCTTCTATGGCGCCGCTTCATCATTTTTCTCGGAATCCCTTTGAGTCCCTTGGATCTCTTAAAAGCATCCACGTCGGTGGAGAAGATGCGGCTACGGACACGATTTTCATCCTTGACACGCGAGTAAGACTGCGCGCTACGATTTGTCGACTGCACTTCTTAGAGAAATTACCGGGAGCTGGACGAGCGAGGATCTCGATCCCTTCAAGAGGACGAAACGTTTTGCAGTGTGTAACAACATTTCCGTTGCGTGCGTGTCGAGAATTACGCCCGCGAAGAATGGCCGGCGGTAAATGTCGCGGTGAGAATGAGGGTCGATTGAATAGACGGCGTCATAATTAAATCGACTCGAGCGAACGATCGGTCGCGACAAACTCGTATTTGCGATAGAGTTTCGAGCACGGATTGGCGAGGGTATGTGTGTGTGTGCATGCGCGTAAGCCGAGCTTCTTAGACCAGTAGGAAAGCATCGATTTCTCCATTAATATATTTTATGGCACAGCGTCGTAGTAGAGATATAGGCATTAATTATTCGAACGCTAGCCCGACAGCGACCAATCAATTTTTGCCCGAGCAGGCCGACACATTTGCTTATTATCCGTACATTCGGCGTGGCGAATAAGTTTGAAAAATAGCAGATACGCGCGACGTCCGTGGATAGAGGAAAAGAGCACGCTTCGTATCTGGTCGAACACAAGGCAACGAGCCTCTCTAATCAAATGAAACAACGTACTAACCTTTCACTTGCTTGATCGCCGTTTTCGCTAGGTCCAGCCAGTGCTGCAATGCAAAAGAAAGACAGGTTCAGTCGTTTGATGAAGGACAGGCTAAGCTGATTTATAAAATGTAAAAAGTGACAGTGTCCCGTCACAGTTCACGGGAGATCTTAAGTCCGCCTTAAGGCGGCTTACGAAGTTGGTCACCGTGTATAAAGCGAGCCCGATCAGAAGCTCCCATTCCAGGGCAATACATAAAAGGTAAAACTAGGCGAACTTACGGAATTTAACTTTCTCCCGCTCCCCGAGATTTTATTTATAAACCGATATACCGAGCACCTCCGGCCATTTCAAATTTAGTCGCTAAAAATAGAAACTCGATTTAAACACCGAAAAAAAAAACGAAAAATTAATGGCAGATGTTCGATAATGGAGAACTCTTTCCCATACGCCCGTTCATTTACCCCCCACTGTCATACCATTTTGATCAACCCTATAAAAATGACAAACTTAACGCAAGCAAGTCATACGATGTTTGCTAAAATTTCAGAGGTCGACGATCGCCAATATATGATGAACAGTTTGCCGGGGACAGTTTGTGCGGTGACGGTGAACAGCTTTAAACGTAATTTTAGCAGCCCTGCCTTATTTATTTCGTGACGGCGAGGCCGGCAGGATTCGCGCAAATCTCGCGCCACCCGACAAATAGGAAAACGGGGAACGAGAAAATTTGAAATGCGAAGTCTGGTGTAAAATGAGCTTCCGATACGGAACGGCGAACTGGTCGACTATAGTCGAAGGAAATCAGCGATGTACGCGGTTGGAAGCGCGGGTCAAATTCAAAAGGCTTCGTCGGTAGAATAGTTCTAATGGCCTGCGAGCTGCCTGTTTTCGAGATTCGTTTCGCCGATACTTCATACCTGCAATGTTGGTAACGCTTCGTTATATGATAAAACGTCGAAAAGAGAAAAGAAATATACATGTCGAATAGAGAACTGCCTCCTTTTTCGAAGTCGGCTAAAAACTGATGGAAAGCGGACTTAAAGTGAAATCTAGTTACATCGCGAGACGAGGACCTGGTGCAAATTAATAGCGCGCGATTGAACGTGTCAGAATACGCTAGTGGATAGGGTATCGAATCCTATTTCGAATTAGAAAACATTCTCGATTGCGTCTGCGGATACAAACTTGTACAAAATCTCTGATGCCATGGCAGTGTAAATTCTAATACCCCCGGAGACCTCTGTATTGTGGCGAAGTCAGGTGTCCGTTCATCCGCCTGGACGATCGCTCTGAGAATTCGTCGTGCAAGTTTGGCGAATTAATTTGCGGAAACTAACCTAATAACCTGATTGGCTCAAACTCGCCCAAATGAAAACGCAGACCTGAACCAAAGTCGCGTACATTTAAAAATCACTCGGACAGCTAATTCTGGACTAACCAAAAATCCAAGTACAGCGGATAGCTTTGTCGACATGTACGGTATAGTGAAAACTAACTGTTCCATCGAGGAGATTACGCGTGACGTCGAATCAGAAGCGCGTATCAGAACGAAGGAGCTTTACCGATATAATCGTACTGATGATCTGCGAGATTTGAATCTCGTTAGTGACGTCATTCAGCATTGCGCAAGGTCGAAACACAAACGATCCTGGTCGCCACCGCATGCGGCGTTAATTTGGGAACCCTGTCGTAGCGACGAAACCGCCTCGAGCGTATTCACGCGACAGTGTTCGACGAGAAAGCCTGCAAAATGGATTTGAATTCGCAGTCCCGGCCGCGGTCGCGGCCGCTAAACGAAACCTGGCGGCCCCCGATTGCATAACGGAACAATCGTTCAACGTCTGGGTCGGATGTCAGCTCCTGCACGAAGAACCGTCTTCTTCACTAACGGCTTCCCTTTTCAAACTTCCCGTACACCGCGAGTAGACGAAGACGACCGGATAAATAAAGTCTACGTCACACTGTCGATGGGTTCCACGATTACAAAAGAGAGAAGACATCTAACATCGGGATCCTTCGAGAGTAACGCGTAAAAAGGATCATTGCGGCGAATAATTAAGATGCCATTGTTTCTCGTAAAGTCAAGGTGTCCCGGGGAACATCGTACAAACGAAAGTTTGTTGCGACTTCTCTTCACCAGTATGTACATGAGGGCAGAGACAAAAGTTACCGTTCCAGATGGGAAATTGATGTCACGGAAGAAGTACGCCGAGATGCACCTTATTTATACAGCGACTAAAGAGGCCGCACCGAAGTTCGCGTCAGGTGAAATAAGAAGTCACCAACTTAAAAGTTAGCGCGATCACACGAAAAATTTGGATTCTACTCGATGGAGCATGGCCAATTTGTAAGTGTGCCTGATTAAAGAATCGTGCGGTGGAAATGCAGCGAGCTCGTCAGACGTGTCGCATTGTGGCGGCAAAAACATTTGTCAAACGTCGAAACTGCAACTATTCGTAGTCAGCGATTCATTGGACAAACAGCAAAGCGTTCGTGCCGCAAAACTTTAATCAGGAAGTGTTTCAATGAGCCGCTGTATGCGTGCTGAACAAACGATAAAGCAATCAGGGAGAGGAAATCCGAAATACCGTCCGATGCGACGTGACCAATCGTCCACATCGAAAGTGCACTCACGAGGTATACTCCTGGAGACACCTAGACGATCGTCAAAGGACCACCCACTGAATCTGCCAACCACCGGGGGATTCGCCAATA
The DNA here is from genome assembly GCA_963942575.1 of Priocnemis perturbator. Classification (NCBI taxonomy): domain Eukaryota; kingdom Metazoa; phylum Arthropoda; class Insecta; order Hymenoptera; family Pompilidae; genus Priocnemis; species Priocnemis perturbator. Next base: position 7,359,597 of record OZ012645.1, on the reverse strand, counting down.
AATTCCTGCGCACCGTTTCACGTTAAATTCACCGTGCTTAAATGATGACGTTAAGAACTTCGAGGTAACAATTTCATTTCATATCGAAGCACACGCGTATTCATTTTATTAGGCTATCTGAATGGTATGCAGTCTCCGCGTCATAATACCGAATGCTTAGCAGTGACTAACTGAAACGTTAAAAGTATCACCTCGAGAGTGATTCAGAACCGTGGAAAATGACAAACGGTGATCGAGATATGGTCGAAAAATGCTAAAAATGTTGAGAATATTTCTTTGCCCTGGACCTATACCCTATACATTCAACGTCTTCGATGTATGCTTAAACGCGTACGAAAGATTCTTGATTATCTCGTTGACATAATCACGGTGCAGCGTCTATCCTTGCGGCACATAAAGTTTGACGCAAATAATACGAGCCAATTTGTGCGAGGACAAGTGAGGACGGAAAAAAATGCGGAGTTTCAAAGACAAAGTGGGTCGTAAAATGGGGTCTGAATACAAAGACGCTCGGCGCAATAACTGTAGATAGCTGAGCGAGAAGATACTCGGCTCACCAGGAAGATGGAAATCTTTATCTAGGTGAAAGCGCTCCGTCAATTGTCCTAAACTTGCCTGTCGTTTGCCTTTGTCTCGCGATGTCTCGCCGACGCGACGTGCCAATGTCGATATGAAATTGATAAAAACCTTCGATTGAGAGCACGCGCGCAATTACTGTGCGCTGAGAGTGGATCGTTTTGTCCAACAAATTCCATCACACTTTGAACGGAACTTTCTCGGTAACGATCGATATTTATGGCGACACTGACGATTTAAATGAAAAATATAGTTTGAAGTTGGTATGTAAATTTCGGAACAGCGACGGCGGCGGGCATTGGCAAGCGGGCCAATTTGTGCGAGAACAAGAGGAACAACGATAAGGTACGTACATGGGCGAAATTGTGGAGCAATTCGCGAAATGAACTCGAGACGCGAACTATTTTGCCACTGTAACCCCGTTGCAAGCTGACAGGCCGACTCTCGCATCAAAATTAAATTGTCTGTATCCACAGTCTTCTGTGAACGAACTCTCGCACGATGACATAACTTCCGGCAACGTACTCCCGCCAAAAAACAAGAATAAAAATTGACGTCAAATATAAAACCGGCAACTGTATTTCGTGTTATACATTTTAGACACGCTCACCGTACCGTCAAGAATTCTGTTCAATTTCCATCAGAATGAGCGTGGAAAACGAAAAACGTGGAAGATTCGAAATGCGAAGTCGGTCGTAAAACGTGCCCGGCTATGGATCCAGTACACCTGGATGACCGGGTCAACAAAATTCACCCTACAGATACAGATATAGGAATTTTCATCAACTTTTGCACGGCGAATGCGCCTCATGTTTTTCTAACTCTGACCGACCGATCACGGATTTTCCTCGAACCACTTATTCGGACTATATAGAAACTCAAGGAAGAGATTCTGTTATCTGAGTAATTGAAAGATTGACGAGGACCAAGTTGGGTACATTCAGTAAGTCGGTTCGTATCTAATTTGGTTAGAGACGCATCATCATGTCGACGTTTCGCGGCACTCACAGTGTGTGACGTCACGTGGAATTTTCATACGACGATAGCGTGCAACTGAACGAGACACATAAAGCGACCGCATCAAAGTCTATGCTGTCTATCGTCGGACTAATTACCGCGCGCACGGCTGTGCGACTAAGGCGGCAGGAATTCTAGATCTGAGAACCGTCGTTAAGACGCCTTGTTGCAATAATATAATTAATACTCCAAAGCGTGCGAGGGATTGACATATTTCGTAACATAATGGCGGGGACGCAGTTAATATCCCTCGAGACTTAAGCTGTTATTACGAGGCCGTGTTTGCGGGATTAGTAATGAGAGTTTCGGAACCCATACGAAATCCGGAAAGCACCTTCAATAATGTACGGTGCGATACACAATCCCTCGAGTTCCATCAATCAGGTTGATCCCCACTCGCTAACGATTCTATCGATCAGGATGGCTGATGTTGTAGAAACGGAAATAAATTATCATACCGAGTCAGCCTGTACCGAACAAATCGGATAATGTCTGAGATTATCGTCACCAGCAATGTATAAAACATACTATCGAAAGCCACACTACTGCATCAACCACTTCCATCTAATCCTTTGTCAAGGATCTCCCGATGGCGGCGATTGTTAGAGCGAGGATACTCGAGAATCGAGGGTAGACTGGTTTGTGTTCTTGGAGCTAATACGATGAACACTCTCTGCCATGACGTTCCATCATCGTTCGAAATCCACTTAAAGGCACCCTGTTCCATCAGCAGCCACGCTCAATCATGCTGCGTAACATTGCCACTGTCGGGATAACGACGTCGTTGTTTCGAGTAAAGACGCGCGTTAATGCATCGTGCTGATCGATAATTGATAAATTACCAGTACAGAGGCACGGCTACGTTATAGGCACATTCGCACATCGACGCGGCTCACCTACAGTCTCACGCGCTAACGCAATTTTATCGGCGAAACCGTCCGACGACCAACATATTTTCGCCCGTGAGTACCGGCCGAGTAGACCCGTTGGAAGTTTGCGAATTTTTTCCTCCACGACGTGGCATATGTTTCGTGGCGGGAGGAATTAATCTGCGGCCCGTAAACGGAGCGCATCTCGTGCGCATTCCGGGACTGAGGCCTGAGGCTGAAGCAATTTCCTTTGACCGGCTCAGTATTCTTTCGACTTTTGACTCGAGCATAATGGCCCCCTTCGCGGCCCCGAGTCGCGTGCTCGCACGGTGGGCGCGGCGAATTAATTTTTGAGAAGTCGCCGATGGAAGAACCGTCTGCGGATGTCCGGGCGTGCAATATTGATTTTTCCAGACCTTAAAGGGGGCTCTTGAACTCGCGGAAGTGCGCTTTCCGTGGAAGCACCTACGTACGGAGAGCAGCCTTTGCGTCGGTAAGTTCGTTGAATATATTCGCGACCTCCGGAGTCACGATGCGGGCGCACGAGATCGGCGGAGCGACGAAACTCGCAGCGAGACTCAGGCTGGAAACTTGGCAAATACCGCCGACCCGCCGACCCGCCGACGATTCGTCACTACTAGCTGCGAAGCATCGAAACAGTCTCTTTCGAAACTTTTTACCACCTTCCTCTTCGCCGCCTCTGCTTCTTTCGCGAGCGAGCGCCCGCGGTTTTGCTTCGAATCTCGCGCAATACGTGTCCGATGCTTCGTGAGAAAGTACATCGCCGGCGTTAATGGAGGCCATTTACCGGGATGGAAGCGTAAAAGGAAGATGGTTGACGAGCACATCCAAAATTCATGTTTCATGTATGGCCTTGGTTTTAGTTCGAACATTCGCGGCGGACGAATTATGATAGCCTACGTAAAAAAAGGAACTTACATGTTACTCATCGCGAACATTCCTAATTAAACAGTCATTCAAAATTTGTATTATAAATTAGGCAGCCCAGTGCACGATTATTCTCTTCGCTGCATCAGGAATTCACAATGGGTTTTCCTTAAATAAGTGATAAATGACTGCATTCAAAAGTAAACGTCGAGAGAGATCTTACTATTATACTGGCGCCTTCGGACGCTGTCTCATCTTTTCATTTTATTTTCCCCTAAGAGCGGACTGCTTTACCACCCACCTCGTTTTATTTGAAGCACACTTTCTTCTGATACTTTTTGTCGTCTTTATTTAACTTTTGCCTTTTTAAATGCAATTCTTCCTCGGAGTACATTCGCTCTGAGGAACGGCGTCAAGTCTATATTTATCACGTCAGACGTAATACTTGTTTGCTTTATCAGGAGTGAAGTAAGAGTACAAAGAATAATGTCCAGATGGAATAATCAGGTGCATCCCGAACGAATTTCTCGATCAGATCGTCGCGAGCAATAATGCTTGAAAAAATGAAACGCCACCTGTACCGAACCACGACATAATCGCGTAAAGTCCCACCTACAACCCTAGTATGTTGACCGACTTCGAGGTTCATTCGATAGAAAAAAACGTCCAATGATAAGGAACGAAGGCAGAAATACCGCGAGTAATCCGCTCGCCAAGATAAGCACGCGCTTAAAAGATCCGCGAAAATCGTCTGCCATCCCTGCGAAAGTTTTCCTCGCGCGCGCGCGCGCGCTCTGCGCGAAAGTCCAACGTGCTGAACCTCGTTCGAGCAAGATAATGAGAGTTACAATTAGTGCGCTGTCGCAATTATTCACGGCCTCGACTACTTGTGTCCCCCGTCCGCAGTGGGTGCTCCCCACTCGAGGTGCAAGAATATTCCGTCATCGCCAGTCGGAAGAAAGTCGGTGAAAATCCTTAGTCCGTCAGAAGCGACACTTCGCGGGGCATGTCGGTGAAAGTGGCGCGACTCTGATACCGTGCCATTAAAAAGTGTATGCACGCTTCAAGCGCGGTCATTAAAAGACACAGAGCAATCTATCGACCAAGCGCGTACGTTTTTTTCCAGGCGAACCAGAGCTGCCAAAGAAGTCGGCAATTTGACGAATTTCCATAAAATACCGTCGAGCCATTTTGGCTCTCGGAAAGAAACGCGCGATACAGATGTTATCGGGCACTGAGGATAATTGCACGCTATCTATCATAGGGCCAGTCTTTCGCGGAGAATCTTCCGATGTCACGCGACCCTACAAAAGTGTTCGGCCAGTATTTCTTTTTTTTTCCCCGACGCCGATCGATAAAACGTGATTTTCCGTTACGACGCTGACTCAGCGGAGCCGAAATTATATTCGGAGCACCTTGCCCCAAGCGGTGAACCCGCCGCGCTTGCAGGAAGAAATACTTGGCTTTCGTGGCCGAGTTGCACAATAATTAATTCGGGGCTCCGAAAGCCAGGCTGAAGGAACCTCTTTCTGCCCCGCACCGAGCTGCGCGTGCAACTGCAGTCTAAGGTCGGATTATCGGCCTACGAAATTTCCTGCGAGCACAAAGGTGCCCCGATCCTTCAGCCCCGACATTTTTCTTTCTACCCTAACTGTTGGTACGACTGAGACGTCGAGCGTCGGCTTCCATCGTCTACGAACCGACTTTTAGAACGTGTAATTTGACGAACAGTAGTCGCGAAATGGTGAATAATCATGCGCTGCAATTATACGGAATTAAGCGAAATATACAACGCGCGTCAATTTATCAGCCCGGTTATATTCCGTTGGGATAATTACTTTTCTAGAGACAGCGAAGTACAGCACGTGCGCTCTATCAGTGGCGTGAAAAACGCGATATTATTCGGCGAAAAATCAATGCTCGACAACGAAAATATTTTCGCGCCACGAGAATAAGAGACCAAAATTTGCTGCACCTACCCCTGGCAGAATTATACGTTACCATAGACCGATATTGGAGAATCAGTAATAACGAACACCATTCACTGTTTTCCGCGAGAACTTTGACGTCAATTCGGCATTTCAAAAGCTAACTCTATGTGTAGAGCGCTCGACGTTCGGCGCCAAGAAAGCAATATACGCATCGCACAGAGTGGAAATGACAAAAATTAGTGAGGTTTTTGAGCTTGGCGAAACGCATTTTACGGCTAGCATTATCGCCGTTCTCGTAGACGCCATCGAGGCGAAATAGAAGGATGATTTTCCGTGGCACAGAGAGAAAATGAGACACGGGAAGAAGGAGAGGCCTCGACCCGCGACTTTGCTTGCCGAGTGCTCTCTGGCGAGTTGAGTGCGTGCAGGTTCGCGCTCGGACGACAAACCGCGACCGCCGCGCCGGCAAAAATTCCACCTACCACCACATGTAATCGTGAAAAAAAGCAAAAGCCACACGAATTTCACCCTGTCCCAATGGTCACAGAGCCTGTGTGCCGTATTGTCGATCGTTAGAGGCACTGTTACTCGGTATTCTTGGTTCGTTAATTCGTAAAGACCTTCGCTTAGCGAATCATTCGAAACGGAACAGACTGGTATCTTGAATCATGCACGAATGTTTGCCGGTCGCAGACACTGTGCGCGAGCCTTCCGTCATCGATGAATCGTCGACATTTCAAGGCGCGCCTATTTTTAAGACGACTCCGGAATTACATCGATCACCTAAGAATAACGATTGCGATACAGTTCGCTCCCCACGCAACTTCTTGAAACGCTGCCCTTTAGAGAGCTACATCCCGACGACCTCGAAACTTTAACGTATCTCAAAATCGTCAGATTGCACGGCGTGATGAGGGCGATAACATTTTTATAAAGCCACGCGCGATAATGGCCTCTGGGCCGAGAAGAAAGGAGCCCGTGGCCACGCTGATAAGCCGCCGTCAACTAGCCTGTCCACGAGAATGTCACTTCGCGCTATTAAACCTAACGACACCCAGTGTGCTCGTTGAACTTAAAAAATTGATTATAAAACGGGGTTGCACCCGTTTATAAATAGGGGAAATGTTGACGGGAACTTTGAAGGATTCCTAGTACGAGCGAGCTGCCGCAACATACCGAGTTAACACTTTCTCATTCTCGACGCACGGTGCGAATCGAGAGACATGACACTGTGTCAAAATGAATGACATCACTAAGAAGAAAGGTCTTCTTTACATGAACTTGTCACGACAAAGTGTGTCAGTCAACCAATCGAACGTTTCATTCCCTGCTCCTGAATACGTCCTGTCTTGCTCCCGGCAGTGCGAAACACGGTCCAAGTCGATACCGTCTGGTGGCCACTGCCGAAACAACGCACCCATGAAACATATTAAATCGGGCAGCACCCGACTACCGGTGCGCATATAAATATTCCGGCCAGTGCAGAATCCTGACAGCGCATGCAGGAGGGAGAAAAACGCTGCGGTATCGATCCAAAAGGAAAAAGGCCACGCGAGAGCCCACTCGTTGGGTATATAAATGGGGTTATAAAAAAGGGGAATCAAAGGACGATCGTCTCGCTATAAAAACGTCTCGTCGAAGCACGCAAATATTCGATGGGGATTAAAATCGGCAATCGTATTTCGAATGGACCAAGGACACTACTCACCCTTTGTCTACAGTGATCGACGTAGCGAAGTCCGAAGTAATCCGTTTCCAGAATATTGAGCTGCTTGCACACATATTCGAGTATGTAGCGTCCTTTGTGCTGAGGCTGCAACAGACAGAAAATTACGGTGAGACCGATCGGCGAATACTCATTCCATTCGTCGCGGTCGATTAATGAAATATCAGGGTCGATCTCATAAAAACATGTCTCATTATCCGCGGGCCGTGGGTTTTTCTTGTATCGATGAGAGAAGAAGCGTCGGTAAAGCGGCATGCCAATGATTCAAGCATTAAGACCCTCTATTCAAGTCGCTCCCATCACCGGAGAGCGTTTAACAAAACGAGATAATTGATCTGAAATTGATGGACTGCCAGTGGCATGCCGAGGGAGGGATGCTAACATGTTGCATAAAATTCGATGCAAATTCGTTTTCGCGAATCGCTACTTTTGTCGTGACCGAATTTGCCACCGTGGATACAATGGAATCGTTTGCAGTTATGGGCTGCACTTGAGACATTCCGTTAACCGGGTGAAATGCCTTTGTCTCGCAGTGCCTTGTCGAAGGGTATATGATGCAATCCATTGTAAAGATAAACCGGGAAATAGAACAGAACACGCAGCGTAATCGCCTATTGGGAACAGAGTGACGTATCCCGATTAATACTCTTCCATCTATACCTTTCGCTCGAAACACAGTGAACGTAATAAGTCAATGAATAAATAGACGCAAACAAGGGGACAAAATATTCGCCAGAACACTGTCTAGTCTGAATGTTCCAATCGACAAGGTAGCGACAGTGGTGCAACGAGTGTATCTGGGTCAAACGTATTTCATTCATTTCGAAGGTCCACACACGCCCTAAGTAAAAAGATGAGTCCTCATTCTTCGGCAGATACCATTCCTTCTTATTTCACCGTTCAATTTGCCGTGCGCCCCTTGAACTTTAATCCGTTCCGGCGAGCAAACGAACGAAGAGTACGCGTACGGTGCGCTGATTTACGAGGCGACGACGAGGCAGTGTTTGAGAGCAACACGCGCGCACAACTCGCTTTTACCTCCACGTCACGTATAAAATGCGAAAAAGCAGCCAGCCGGTGTGCAGTTTGTTCCATTATCTCGGCAACCGCTGCTCTCCTCGAGCTCGGACGCGTACGCGGTGCGGCGTGCGAGCTAAAGTGCGCGACAGATACAAGGTGCTGAAGAGAGCAGAAAAAACGAAACGGACGAGCGATACGTCGCAGCTCATCATCGGTAAACGATCGTCCCAGTGCCAGTCTCAGCCGCGTGTATATAGAGCGTGCGACGTGTGCCAAAAGTATCTCGCCGCCAAAGTATATAAACCCGGAAAAGTAACAGACTAGCCGGCGACAACTTTTGTAAACGTCGCGAATGAATGGAGGATAAAAGCGGAGCGGGGCAGTTCCGCGACGTGAATTGCCAAGCGCGCGGCAACAGCCAGCGACCGATTCAATTATCCGCGCCAGGCCGTTCGCGCTCCATTTTTATTCCAACCAATCGCGGCCTTGTTTTTCTATTCTCGTCCAGGAGTCGCGCGACAATAAGCGGTGCCGCGAAACAGACGGAAGCGCGATAAGAGACAACGGACTTCCGGCTACGTGGAAGCCTGGCACTTATATTCTCCGTGTTTTGCTCCACTCACTCTCTCTCTCTCTCTCTCTTTGTTCTTTCCATAACGCCCATGCCTTCAACCTATCTCCGCGTCTATCTCTAGGAGCGAACTCCTCGACCCGCCAGCGTCTACCCGAGTACTTTTATAACGGAAAAGTTCTCTAGGATCGGAGAACGGTCAGCCATAAATCAGCGTTCGATACGCCCCGGCAATGCTTCTAGTCCGCGAGGATCTCGCAGTTCTCGCACGGCTGAAAACAGTCTGCGTCGCCATAACGTCATCGCCAAGAGAGCAAGGCGCCGCGCTCGATGGAATCACGGAGATGAACTTTACGCCGGGCACACCGATATACGTGCCTGAGTGCATACCAATATCTATATTCCGTGCATATAAGCCGCCTTTCCACCCACGCATATGACTCTCGGTAAGCTAAACATGGAGATGTCCAATAAAAGCGGATAATGCATTTGCACACCGACAAATCGCATTTCTCGCATCGGTGAGACGCAGTGAGCGTCGAGAGGAAAGAAAGACGCATGTCGCGTCCTTGTATCGTGTTCCAGGAAAGAACAATGACGCCGTCATACGTAAAGCAGAAATGGCCGTGACTGGCATTGGACCAACTACGGCAGTGTGCCATCGGTCGAATAGGCTGCCGAACAATTGCCAGTCTGCCGATTGCATCTTCGCAACCCCACGAACCTTTTTCCGAGTCGACCCCCTTGTACTTCATCGTACATCTTTCATCCGCACTCGCGAGGCAGGGTAGGCGGACTTTAATTTCCGATTAAAATTGTACTCTCCGTCAATGTTTAAACGTATGCCATAAATATACACTCGCATGCCTTCCGTGCGCCCGGGACCGCCTTCGAGCAGCGGCAATTGCGTTTGTGGACCCGCTTCCACCCGGCATTTGCAAGCACACAAATGGAGCTTGCGCGCAGTTTATGGACATTGCATGGGGATCGATGCGGATTGAAAGTAAACAGCGTACAATTCGTCTTTTTGCCCCCCTCGCCGAAGCAGAATCTGAACGGGGGCAGAAAGATATTCAGTAGTGTAAACAGACTACGGAAAATCGTGATCTTGCATAATAGAATGGATCCAAGCCGCTGTTTCTTTCCCTTGCATAATTTATACGCGAAACGTGGCCTGTCCGTGACGGTCCGTCACAATGCGCCAACCACTCAATTAAGGGCGGAAAAGTCACACATCGTCATACGACGGTCAGGTCGACGTTGCTTCGCTAACGCGAACATCGAAAGTGGTCGTGCCGCGTACATAGGACAGTAACCGGAAGTGTACCTTTATTTAAGCAGAAACCTGATACTCCTTGCACCAGGCTCAGCGTCGACTTATAATCGGTTGGGGCACGCGAACCTGTGGCATGCGGACATATTTATTAACACCGCAGCGTTATCCGCCACGTGTATAATGGTCGAAGAAACTCGCATGATTATGCATTCTGCCGCACTTGTTATTGCTGGCAGCGGTTATGTAAGCACAGATGCCTCGATGCCTCGGCCATGACCCCGAGGCTAACGACGTATTGGTCGAAAAAAAAAAATCACTGTCATTGCGGACCATGATTGCCGGATAATTGCCGGCTGGACACGTCAAATCGATCAAGCTGGGAAGCCAGACGGAATGTTCAAGTAGACACGCGCACTGCTTAACGTTACACATCGCTTCCGACATCGTGGCTGATTGATAACATTCACTTAAATTTTTCCTTCTGACCGATATCTGTCGACCTTCGGCCCTAAGTGGATCGAGACGGTAGCAGTTCGTCGTACAACGGTCATCGACGGCGTGAAAGCTTTTCGTCGCTAACGATCAAGTTCAATTTTTTGAGAAACAGAGCACATGCGAAGAGGGCATTTTGTGTCTCCGTAAGAATAGAGTTCGCGAGCGACGTGAAATACATTTCTTCTCCTTAGAACGGTGGCGCTTGGTCGATAGGATTTCCATTTCTTCATCCGGCGCCTTCGTGTCCCCCTTTTTCCTCTTGCCGCTTATCCACGGTAGCTCGGCACTCTGATCAAATACCCCGACCCCTGGCCCACGCACCAGATCCACACCACCCGTCCAATGATGCACACGACTTTTGTCTTTGCGATCTTCCCGTCTCCGCCCGCCATACCCCCCATTCTTCCAACGTAAACCTCGCGCGACATACGAAACAGCTAAGAAGTTTCCACCAGTTTTAATCCTGCGTGCACGACGGTGAGCTAATGAAATCACAACAGAACTCTATCTGCATAATAAAATGACAATAAAGAGGAAAGGCGCGTGGACAAAGTTAACGACGTCACCCGGCGCCTATATGAATATAAAGACCGCGTATTGCCGCAATTCATTTCCGGGTGGAAAAGGATTTAGCATCGACTGACGCGACGATTGGGACTGATCGAACAGGCTGTGGCCGATGTGCCTACGCATATTCGCCATAATTGCGTCGTACTGAAATTTGCATAATTTCTGAGTCGTTGCCGAGCGATGAAAAAGTCAATCCACCGGTTTGCCTTCTGGCGCAATTTCCGACGAGTCGAATACGCGAAAATGGCCGTCCGAAGTCAGGCGACAATCACAACTTCGACGTAAGAACCAATCCCGGCCTACCTATCCCCTATGACGCGTCTACATCGTCGGAAATTGAACGCCACGCATATTGAAGTCGCTCGTCGATGCTGATCGTCCGCAAAAGTCAGCCAACGAATGTCCGCCCAGCGACGCCGAGGCTGACGCCGACGCCCGAGGAAACTATGAAATACCGCGAGATGTTTAACGGAAAAGTGGGTCAAAATTGTAGGCAACATACTTGGCCGCACGAGCGAGCGCGAGCGGTGCCATTTTAAATGACGCGAGCTTACCTTCCTCGAGAAGCATGTACCTACGAAAAAGCATTGCGCTCAAAAGTCACGTGCTGCAGAGAGAGCCGGAGAGGAATTACGCATTTGCGATATTAACGCTGCTCTCCGACGATATCGTCTCCATAAATCGTCGCCGCTTCCTTCCTATTGTCTGCGATAAAAGGACTCTATCTGCAGGACCGCTCCGAGGGCAGTTCGAGCGTCATGCGGCGCAGGACAATTCTCGGGGAAAAAGCCGGAACGACGTAAACGCGGTCAGAAAAATAAATCCTTTATCCGCGCCAGTGCCGTACGTGCTTCGTCGACGGATCAACGGCTAAATTGTCTTCTGAAATTCATAAGTCACCCCCGGGTGTGGCTCTCCCGACGATTTGATCGCGCCACGCCGCTCAAACCGCACAGCTTAATATTCCCTTTCCGTCCCAATTGCCTGTCGCGACTACTTCTCGTTACATCCCGCGCAATTTCTATTCCCAGTATCACCCAAGAGACCTCCCCGCCCGTTCTGGAATTGGTTGTCGCTTGAGATCGCCAACCCCGCGGCTCGTTACTCCATGGCGAATCTCAACTCGCCGATGCCGAACCAGCTCGGCCGACCCGAATGAAAACTTTCCCACGCCTCGCAAAAGCGACGCTCGAGGTAAGAAAAGTTCCGATCGCTCGCCTGCCCGGCTCCGTGACGTATCGCGAGCGGTGAAAGAACATTCGAGAGGAAGGAATCGCGCTTCCGCGCGAGACAGAATGTTGGAGTGCCGAAACGGCCGCGATGAAAAATACAAGCACGACGCGCGACACGAGGTCTGCGCGGGACGAAGTTAATCGATCGCGGAAGTCAAGTTTCGTCGAGCAACAGAGCCCGAATGGCCGACTTTGCTGGTGGGGAAGAAGAGAGACGGCTAATAACGGAGGGGTAGGTCGTACGCGCACAGCGCTGGGAATTCCCTGAAGGAAGCACGAAGGAAGGGACGAGAGAAGATCCGAGGAAGGGCGAGGAGGACGGTATAGTTTGTATCCTGCCGTCATCCTCCTTGCAGCCGGCTACGTGTTTGCGCGACATTCATGTGGGCGGCCACGTACCTGTGTGCGCGTCGTCTTTACACGCCGCACGGTGTTCCATAAAGCATCGTGAAACAAGAGAGCCGATGTATCACCATCACGTATTAATGCGGAGAAACCCGAGTTCCCTGCCAGTAAGTCACTCCTGGCAGGTCGCGGGCGAAACGTCGTGCAAAGTCGTCTCCCGCTCTCGCGGACGGCTCGCCCGCCGACTGACCCTGTAGCCCTGTACCACTATGCATATGCATAGGCAGCGATTAGAGGCGCGCGACTTTATGCGAGGCCGTTTTTATTCGGCCCTTGACATCCTCGGCATGAATAGTCGGCGACCAGCGCTGCGCGCGAGGCTCCTCTAGGAAGGAATGGAAATCTTCGGTATAGATAGCCTGCGTTTCTCATTCGAGATTCATAGAAGCGTCAGGGCACGCGGAATCAGTCGGAGTCGTCTGGCGAGACTCATTTTTACGCGACCGCAGCGGTGCTGCTGAATTAAATAGAGGTTATGGGTGCTATCGATTCTTCTCAGTAATTCGTTCAGCTTTTATTCCCCATTTTTCTAACGATATTCCAAATAGTTTCAGAGATACGGTTTCAAAATGGATGGGCAAAAAAGATGATGTATACTTTTTGGAATAGGAGAAACGTAAAAGTCGATCTACCACCTTGCTCTTTCGAAATATGAAAAAGTCTCTGAGGAAGTTTGAGAATATTCTAACTGCAGCGATAAATTGGCAATAGTTTACGAGTTCCGAGAGAAAATAAGTGGAAAATGTGCATAGCACTATCGAAATTTATTCCGTCTGCCGCACATTACTGTCATGGATGTATGGGAAACTGATAATATCGACTACGTATGACTGATGCGGCAATCAATGTGCTGATACAGAGAAATTGAGGTTCCCTGACAGCTAAATGTCCTGCCAGGTTTGCGACGATCGTGGTGCAAACTCATATACCTCGCGGCCGATGACCTAGTGACCCTGCATCATTATAGATCGTTTCGAGATACGAATGCGTTTTTATTCATCCCTTCGAGGAGACACATACATTTGTATTTGCACATACTCTCCTGTTGTGGAGGATCGCCGACAGAAGGACAAATTGACAATTGTAGCTGGCACAATTACACATTTTAAAGCGGAGACTACTTGATCAGATGCACGTTTAACAAGTAGAGCAACGAGTCACGTATAATTTTTATACCCCCCATAAGGGAAGAGCCCCCCCCCCCCCCCCTCACAGACATCATGCATCGGACGGATAGCTCTGTGAAATCCGGCACTAGAACGTCGGGGAACCTGACGAATCGATGCACACCATTCCCGGCAGCACCACCGCATATTGCTTTCGGCGTAACGTCCGCGACAGAACCTGAAGCAGAATCAATCTCGAAATCAAATCCGTCGTCTCGTCTGCAGAGCTAGCTAATTTTCCGTGCCGCGCCTTGTCGAAAATTGGAGCACTCCGAGCGTCGGGAAATATTAACCGGTGGAGGCGGATGCATGATCTTTGCATACTTTCGAGGAGCTTTTCATTAGCTCGGCAGATGAATGAATATAATCCTCAAACTGGTGGCGAAGTGACCCTCTGGTCAAGGACGACCCGCCGACGTCCTTAGTAGAAATGGACCGGCGAATTAATTAACCCTCCACTTCGGATGCGCCTGGTTCAGGTGAAGAGGGAGAATAATGAGAAACGGAGAAAAGCTGCTCAACTCCATTCAGGATTTCCCACGGACGACCTACGCATAATGCGACCAGACAATCCTAGTCTCGCGATCGGACCGTAAAAGCTCGTTCTCGTCGATGCGTCCGCAGGACCCCGTAAGACCCAATTCGCTGACTCCTGCCGACGCGACGTTTGTTCAGTGATGTGTAAATCAGATTACGTTCTGCCGGCAGAACGAACACTGTGAACGCGCGTTTTCGCTTCGGTTATGAATCGCACCTGGCGAACTGTGCATTAACTGGGAATTCCAATGAAAGTCGAATACACGTCCGTACTAACTCCGTACTCACTATCGCTCTCTGCTCGTCATCGTGTTCAACCTAACTAACCCAAACCTACCGAAGGTAAAGTTGCGCGCGCTTATTGCATCAAAATTTTGAAAACAATGTCGCATGACGTCTATGCCAAATGGAACACTTTGCTCTGCTCACTCCACGAGATACTGTTACACCGAGTAATCCTTCCAAGAAACATGCTTACTCGCACGGAACGGACGCTTCCCTCGGACACACCTCGAATTTCTTACTTTTCAGCCGTGATACACGTCCCGACAATTGCGCTCGACGAGCGAAACGCGATTACGCCGCGTTGCATTCAAAGCGAGGAATCGAGCGAGGCAAAAATTCGAGAGAAATGAACGGGCAGGAAGTAAGAATAAGAGCAAGAAGAATGAGCGTCGCGATTGAATGCGACAACGACAATGTCGGGAGTATAAAATCAGCGCACTGCCTTTCCTCTGACTCGAGACTTTGAGGCAATTTCGGTGCTGCGAGCGATGCATACATCATTGATCGAGAACTTTAATATTCCTTCGCGAAGAGTATGCGATACGCGGGAGCGGATGAGATCAACGGTACTACTAATAAGATTATTATGACTGCGGATAGATCGAGAATCCTACGAAGTTCAAACCTCCACGATGCTCATTATATTTTCAACAGACACGAAATTTGACCGATCATTGCGTGGTTAATTTATGTGAGCAATTAACGTGGCTCTTCTAGGCTAGCCGCTTCTATTTAAAACAATTTTTTTTTTCACTGCAACTGTTCAGTGTTAGTTTAGTGAAGCTTTTACGCTGATTTCGCCGGTACTTTTCACAGCGGAGAGCGCGAGATTGAGGAAGCACCGTTTCCCTGCACCGCGTCAAGCCGGTAAACTAGACCTGGCGGAACTGGGCCTCGCCCCACTTTTCTCCCCTCTTCGTCATAAAAAAACACACGTTGCAGCCAGCGCGATGCCAGTCATTTTTCAAGGGACCGTCAGAGAGGGTGAAAGAGTGGACTCGGTTATACGAATGAAGTTTACGCTTTCTCGAACCGGTATGTGATGTGTCGTACATAGACGGTGACGATACGTGCACGATGTTCTATACATGTACATTACGTCTGTGTTACCAATAGATCACGTTGCATTTTGAACTTGCATATTTTTCCCCAAACAAACGAATACGACGTTCGACAGTCCTGTCGAATATTCGAATCCAGGGCAATCTTGTTTCAACACGCGAGGGCACCCACGCATTCTAGATCTACTCGAATAGTATTAACTTCTTTCGGTTAGTTGCGTCACGGGAAGA
The DNA here is from genome assembly GCA_963942575.1 of Priocnemis perturbator. Taxonomy (NCBI): domain Eukaryota; kingdom Metazoa; phylum Arthropoda; class Insecta; order Hymenoptera; family Pompilidae; genus Priocnemis; species Priocnemis perturbator. The sequence continues at coordinate 7,343,741 of OZ012645.1, read as the reverse complement.
TATTATGTACCAATAGCTGGCTTCGAAAAGGTTACCGAGTTTAATGCAATAGCCCAACGCCTGTGCAAAACGTCTTACAATTAATCCTTTCTTATTACTAATTATAAGCACTTAACGCCCACCACTAAAGCCGCGTCCTACTACCCGGCACAGATCGAAATTCCCGTGTGGTTCCGCGCGACCAAAAAGAAAACACAACAAACAAATAACGCAGTCGAATTTTTCCCGGCGCACACTGCAGCTCTCGGTACGACAATTTTATTTTCAATTAGTTTCTCGAACCAGAAGACGTCCGCGAAAAGTTAATCAGGCGTCGATAGAAGACGCCCTTTTCCCAGGCCGTCCGTCTCTTCCTCCGGCCGTTCGCGGCATTCGAAACGAACCGAGTGGGTCGCATGATTTAACGAGAGTGAAACGCTCGAGGCCGCCTTTCCGGCGAGACAAAGACCGCGGCTACGAGACGGAGTGCCCCCTTGAAATTCACAAAGGACCCGCGAACGCGAGTGTGATACGGCGTAACGGGAGGAAAAAAGAGCGTCACTCGACCGCGCCGCTCAAACGAGTCTCGCCAGCCGACGACGACGTTACAACGACGTTACAGCGACGCCACAGCGCCGCGCTCTCGCTGTCTGTCCTCCTTTCTTTCCCATTGATTTCATTACGAGCAGCTCCGACGACCCCTTTCGCGGTTAAACTGGTTACCGAACACCTTGCATAAGAAATGCACGAGCCGAGACGCGCTCAAGCCACGAGAGGCAAGGAAATTTCGAAGGGACTCTCCCCCGCCCGCGTTTACTCGAGACGGCCAAAAGATTCGCGACGGATAAAAACCCCTCTTTTCTCCGCGGGACAATAACGGTGCCGCGATAGAGGGAATGTTGCTCGACGATTAAGAGAAGTGCTTCTTCGCGGGTGCTGGCGCGCCTCCCGTCACGAGTCGGAATGAGGATAAAACTCAGACGGGGTATAAAAAGAAGAAGAAAAAAAAGTGAAAGGCAGTAATAGATGCGGCTGCGAGGATGTCAATCGTAAAGATATAGTTTCGTCGAGACCCGTAATTCAATTTCGCCGCGGGATTCCGCTCGGGAGCGTAGTTCATTTTTGAAATGCCTCACGTTTATGTGTATCGCGTGTGTGCATACAGATCTTGACACATCCGTCACATGTATCGCGTCCCGTATCCTCCCGCTAAATCCAGGGCCACCGGCCACGCATGCAGTAGGAACTGGGGGAAGCAGCCGTCTCGTAAAGCGCAAAATTTTTGCGTCGTCCTCACGAAAGCCGCGGTAGGAGTGACATTACGTTACGCCGCGTTGCGAGTTCTACTTCTTTTCGCACCAAATTACGGCGCCCTTAAAGCTTTTTGACATTTAACGTTTCCTATTACCCCGATCGCTTAACCTGACCGGGATAAATCTCGCTATAAACCTTCACCTTTTTGGCGCGCTTCCACCATACGTCACGTCATCCGGACGCACTCGACCATTTTTTTCCTCTCTACATTCTTTTATCCGGACCATTCCGAAAGTACACGTAAATGGCCTGAACGTAACAAACAGAGATAGTCCCGTGGCACGTCGATATTACTCTCTTAGGTGCAATATCCGGCGCCGATAGTCTCTCTTCGACCAGCCACGTCTGTACCCACTTCGCGTCTCTCTCTCTCTCTCTCTCTCTCTCTCTCAGGCTTACTCCACTGCGCTCGTCTTACAATAGGTATGAACATTATAAATGTAGACGGCACATTGTAGGCTGTGAGGCACGTAGGCTCGGCAGTCTATGCATTCTAGGACCTATAAAGTTTCGATCAACGATATCCACAAGCATTGTAAGGCGGGCTCTAAGGAAACGGCCGACGTGCAGTGGGTTATGCCGATGGGCGCAGTGGAAAAGGCCAGTCATGGTCGGCCTGTCACCGTCCAAGCTGAACGTCGCCGTCGTGCAGCAAATGTTTATGCCGCTCCGCACGTGCGCGACTTCTGTGCGCACCCTTAAACCGGCGTGAAATAAAATAGCCTTTTAGCCTGCTTCTTCGGCCGCCGACGTTCTGTGAATGTCGCAAAGTAGCGTGTAACGTCGGCGAAGTATCTTCGCGACCGTAAATACCCATGAAACCGCAAATTGCAGTAGACTTACATGTGCTTATCTAATTACGGACGATCGCGCCGAGTGTCAGGTGTATCCTTGTCACCCTCTTACAAAACTACCCAAACATTTCGCCAAGCACAGTGCGGTTTTTAGTAGAAGCGGAACCGTCATCATCGTTGGCCACGATTTCGCGCGCACGAAAACACTTAAACGTGAATGGAGCAAGTAAACATTAACAATACCCTCTGCGGCAGCAAATTTGTATTCCAACGGTTGCCCATAATTTCATCGAAAACACGAACAATGGCGGTTCAACAGTCTGGTCGATTATTACCGTAAATCCGCTTAAAAGAGAAACGACGAGCTCTTTTCAGACTCATCCGATCGTCACTGGCTTGAATTAAATGTCACGTTTTATGTCGCTTTGTTCGCATTATCATATCGTATGGCTTAGCGAGGGCTTCGGTCTCGCTCTCCTGCACTTTTCCAATTTGTAACTATCGGAACGAGGACAAACCTCATCAATGTGCGAGACTTGACGCGGGGCTGCCGCGAAAGCTCTCTCCCGTCGTCTCTATAACGAGCTCTGTCTGCCGAGCGCTTTATTGGCCTTCAACGAGCGCCGGATTCTGTTCCGCCAATGCTTGATATGTCGAAGCGTCGAACACTGTCTGGACCAACTTTAGACCCGGCAACGAGTTTTCATCCTTAGTCCCTTCGCTACTTCCGCTTCGAAAAATCTGCCAGCAGTTCAATGATTTCAACCTATTCGCCCACTCGCGCCTGCCCACAGTGGATGATTGAAACGCGAACAAGATACTTTCGCAATATTCATAAGTCCATGGGAAGCAATTCAACGCTTGCAAATAAAGAGAAACAACTTGACGCGTATGGAAAATGCTCTACGGGTCGGGAACAATAATGTATGCGCGATCCTGTCTTCTAATAAGGAGAACGTCTCACTTCCAAACCGAACTTTGGGTCTTATTTATTCATAACATTGATTAAAGGTGAAAAGTATCACCTCGAGAATGACTTAAAGTCTTGAAAAATGACAAAAAAACTTATTTTGAGATAGCTTATCGGTCTTGGTCTCACGTGAAAGAGCGTCGAAAAATCTTCAAAAAAGTCCAATACCATTTATAGTCCAGGTTTCATATTTTTAATATGAGATATCGAAAAATTGAACAGGTATACCCCCCAAGTACTCATAGACATTTCGCACATATTCGATCAGGATTCGATTACACTAAGTAAACTTTGCATGTGATCATTTTCGCTTCAATACCAACAACTACTTCGCAACTACCTGAAATAGGATATCCAGTTTTATAAGAATTACTGGGTTGCAATAAAATGAGAATAAGGGATCTAAATTGATTCATACTCATAAGTACATATTAGAGCTTCCATCACTAACTGTTACACGACAAAAGAATTGCAAACGTTCCCTACCGGCATTATGCGTTCGTATAGATAGTTGACGAGAGTTAACAGAGTTGGCTGCAACCGATTGCACCGTCGAATCTAATCCTTACCTGCGGTCTTTCTCAATGTGCAGAGAACCACTTTGTAAAATTATTGCTACTGGATAAATACAGAGTACAAGTATATAATGGGTCTTGACAGAAGCTAAGCTAGAACAGAAATCGTGCTTCCATAGGTCATCTGCATAGCAATGTACTGTCGTTTCTTATCAAACTAATAAAACCTCTTGAACGCTACACGGAAGAATGGTCAAAGGCCACTTTCAAGAGTTTCACAACCGTCAATTTTCAAGTTAACATAGTGTGTACGACCGTACGCAAAATACGTAGCTGAAACATTACGCGCTAGCCTTGCTCGCCCTTTAACGATCGGCAAATGAAAACACCTGGCCGCCCGTGGTATTTAATTATTTAATTACGTTGCCCAGTCGCCAGACTTCTCGTGTGTAGGTACGTTCGAGCAGTCACCAGCGACACGTATCAGTCACCCAGTTCTTGCTCAGTACGAAAATCGATTTTTTTGCCAACGGTACGCCGAGCGCAAAACGTGTATTTGAATTTTAAAGCGCAGCCTATCGTGGGTCATTTCAAGTCGAACGTTTCGGAGACTGTCGGGCGTTCGATCGATTGAGGAACAACGCTCAACAGAAGCGCAACCAGGAAATGAAAGAGGAAGGGCAAATTCGAACCAGCATTGACCCGTCCTAAGCCGGACCATCATTCCTAGAGTGTTCGGTGTGATTGAGGAACGAACAACACACAACCTACGTGTTTGTTGCACTATGAAGCTTTGCATCAGCAAGTGGAGAAGATCGTGATAACAAGTGAAGAATTTTCAGACCGTTTTGCGCAAATTCAGCGGCATTAGCTCGGGACATGTAACGTGTTTAAGGATGCGGACGTAATCAGAATATGTGGTACAATTTTTACACACTGCAGAATCTCTCTGGATTACATTTTTTAACTAAACTGCACATTTTCTACTGCCTTCGTTTAGCAAACCTTTGTGCGATGTAATAATTATGGAGTAATAACAGAAAATAACGTCGTGTTGCTGAGAAACACACTTTTAGGTCATTTAGGTGGTTTACCAATACATCAAAACGTACACCACAATATATACATTATAACGAGTTCCCTGCTAATTGGTGAACATTAATTCGTCTCCGTTTCCGGTGAATTTGTCAAAGAAAGAAACTTCATTTCGCATAAATGTGACGTTATTCTTATCTGCTGCTGACTCCTTCTCGCGACGATAAACGGTAGTTGCCGGAATAATTGACTGATTGCATAAACTTGAATAACGTATCGCGTGTATACCTGAAAAATATGGCAATCGTATAATAGGCGCAAACAGTGGTTTTCATCGCGCATACGTTTATGACCCTATGATGCAATCCGCGCGCAATGTTGGAGAAGGATGGGGCAAAGGATGAAAGTGAAACAAAGTGAACAAAACAGTCTAACTGCCTTAAATATAACCGCACGGAATCCTCGTCGTAGACGGAATGTCAATGAAGCGAACGAAATCTGAACCGATCAAAAAGATGGAAAACAATCAATTTCAGTGACAGTATCAGATGATATGCCTAATGCCGCAAAGTGGGAGCGACCCTTCTCATGAAATGCGTCGCATAACATGTACACCGATAATAAATATATATATATACGTGTGTGTGTGTATGTGTGTGTCAGAGCAGATCCCTTTCTTGTTCTTAGAAAGCAAAGGCGTCGCGAATGGTCTGCGAAACGCTCGTAAAAACCGTACAGGGCTAAGCAAAAAAGCTTGTAGTATCAGTATCAACACGCAAGCGACAACAAGACCATCGGTCGATTCGCGCAACCCTCGTTCGTGTAACTGGTGAAAATCATTGAACATTCTAATATTAAGCTAATGTAATATGCTAGCTTGCCAGTACACGACTTGTCAACGGCACGTGGCGTTCTATCACGACAGTGGTTGTTCCTATTAATACTTCACTCCCGCACGAAACACATTTTCTGATTCACGCACGTGTGCGCGAGATATAAAATACACACGGACGCGTGCGCACCCGTGTGCCAGAGCCACTCGATCGAAACGCCGATTCTCCCACAACTTCTTTTTCCGTATTCCGACGGATCCCCCGGGGACCGCCGGGCTTCCGATCGAGGAAATTATATAACGCCGGGCGAACGTAACGTAAAAACGGGCGAGTCGATGTTGCCGTCGTAATCTAACAGTACGCCAGTAGTCCGCTGCTAGAAGAGGACGTCGTGAAAATTGTCGGAGAACAAGGTTCGCGAGACTCTTTTCTCGGTTGCCCCGTCATCATCCCGACAGAACGGGTTCAGACAGAAATGAATGACATCGTCTAATGCCTCCCAACTCTCTCGCCAGCATTCCAACTGTAATGACATTTATTTATTCCCTCGCCTAGATGAAATTATATTAACGACCGGGTTGCGATGGGCGAGCGTGAAAAAGAAGCAAGACCCTTGGCGAAAGACGATTATGGGAAGACGTGGCCAGCGTGTGGCACTCCAATTCTCACGCACTCCTTGTAACGAGTGCTGACCAACACGCGATACCGAATGAAAACGTTTATCTCCGCCCGGCATGATTCCGACTCGCCCTCTCATCAAGCGTGTGTGCATGTGAGAACGCGGAATCGAGAGAAATGAGTGCTGCGGTGCACTTAAGCGCGGTGCAACATTACTGTCAGGATTGCGAGGATTGTGCCCATGCTTGAGGACACCTCCACAATCCGCTCACCGTGGAGTTTACCTTTGCGATAGGACTTGTCGCGCGTGTGAATCACAAGGACGTTGCCACGGGAGAAATGTCAATGTCGCGCAACGATCGTGTCGGGTTGTGGCAGAGGAGGGGATAGAGAGAGAGAGAGAGAGAGAGAGAAAGTGCGATCGGCGCGTTTTTGACAGTTGGGAAAGCTGAGCGCCGGTCGTTTTCTGGAATCGATCCAAACGACGGTGGTTCCGCGCGAGCAGGGCACGATATGCCTGTAAGCAAACGTCAAAGAGCACACCCCCGCGATCGTGGCACACGCAGTCACGGTTAAGGTCCGTTCGTGGCCCACTGAACTTGTTTTTGTTCGCGATACATTTCCTAGCGCACGGGGTTGCACGCCGAGCGTACAGGTGACCCTCTCGAAAGTAGGGGACAAAACGGAGCTCTTACTAGGGTAGAGGAAATATTGGAGTACGAAAGAAAACGCGCGAGGGGCTCCGGTTCGATGCGCATCTCTCGCACTCTCTCTCTCCCCCTCTCTCTCTCTCACTCTCTCTCTCTCTCTCTCTCTCTCTTTCTCTCTTTTTCACCCAGCGACCGCTATAAATTACACGTACATGAGGGGTACCAATGCATATGCGCCCTATACAGTGTGTACGTGCACGTTTCCGCACACGAACGGTGCGGCGCGTGTCAGAGTCTGAACTGTCAAAAAGCGGCCTGTCAATCTCTCACCTGAAAGTCGCAGTGGATAATTTCGGCGTCGTCCAAAAGTCGAATAGTGGCGCGATGCACCACCGTAACGTCGCTCTTGCTGCCGAACTTCAACATTTCTGCCCTCAAGTCGCCACCCGAATTATCCCCCCGGCCCTCATCGTCCCTTATCCCACAGCACCACACACTGCCCGCTGCTTACCCTCGATTACGCGGCGTCGTCGTTATACGCGACGTGAACGGTCGCCGGCACGCGACTCTCAACGCGATTTTTCAACGAGCTTACACGGCGCACCACGGCACGGTACAGTGAACGACGACACATCACCGTAGCAGAACACGAAGCTCTCTGTCAACCGGTCCCGTCCACTGTTACGACGCGTACGACGCTGCCACGTCTGCGCCAAAGCCGCATCGAATTCGCGACGTTGCCGCGGACCCGCGGACGACAAATTCATATAACGCGTCGGCGCGAAAATAATTGCCTCGCGATTCAGCGTTCGGCGCGAATTTCAAACCAATCCGCGGAAATCTGACAATGAGCCGTGCCAGGGATTTGCGTGCGTCAGCGGATCGTTTACGTTTGTGCGGAAAATAGAAAATCGACGTAGTGTTTAGGTTATTTTATGACTGACAGTTAGTTACATTGTGCAGTTAATTAAAGTGCGTCCATTAAAAACATTACCAAACCTAACCACTTTCTGAACGATCGACAACGATCTTACCAGACGGTGCCGCAATTAAACAAACAAATGACAGTCCGCAAAAAGTCATTATAAAAGTACATATCCTATTAAAATATTTTCACTCACCCGTGCGGCAACAGCTACATGTCCGACGCCACACCGAAACGCGGTCGGTCGACAGGATAGGCAAGTACGCAGCACCACGCAGCACCAAGCAGCAATAAATAATTCCCCATGAGTAAAGTAGACTCGTTCCATTATCAGAAGAGCAGACGCCACACTTCTACCGTGCGCAGATTCGACAGAAATTGAGAAGCAACTTACCCGCGCGCACACACGATTGCTCGAGCGTTGGTGACAAGATGGCGACTGGCGAGTTTAGCATTTGTTCCGGGAGATGGCGGTGTTCTCGATATTTCGAAAGGGAAGGACGTAAGTCGGGAGTGGGGGCTGAACCGGGGGCATTGAACAAAGGTTGGCTGCGTTGGGCGGCCAGCCGGCGGCGCATTCACGATTCAAACATGGCAGCGGCTACAAGCGTTGTCGTCCTCGACAGGGGCAACAATACCACCTGCACGATTAATTTACACGGTGTGTGTGCGCGCGCGTACAGAGATAACCTGCGATTGTTGACGACGGTGTCGATACAACGAGCGAAACCAGACCCGAGCGAGCACGAGCGAATGAAATCGACGCGTACAACCCTCTGGGGGTGAAAGAGAGCAGAGGCCTAAAAGTCCGCCGGGCAACCGCTGAACGCTTAGTTGCTGTCACTCGAGAACGGAGAACCGGCCGATACCGGCAAGACTGATCGTGAGAGTTCTGCCAGCAGCAAGCATCGACACGCACGCGTCATTCACGTACGCCCCTCGTACACGCTGCTCCCTCGGGTCTGGCTCGTGAATTTCATATCCGAGGATAGAAAGGAGAGGCCGAAGTGTGTGCGCATCGCTCGTATCGAGCTTAACCTTTTGCCGAGTTTTTTGTGCGCTCCCCGTCCGTTCGTTCCGCGGGTTCACGTGCTTCTTTCGCTCCGGCGCGAGACCGAGGTCAAGCTCGATTGGCTCGATCACGTTACGCGCCGCTATCTCTCTCTCTCTCGCTTCCCATGCCCGCCTGCCTCCTGCACTCTCGTCGCGCACGCTTTTTAAAACGGAGCTTAGGCCAAAGGCGCGCGCGCTTTGTCGTCCCAAGTTCGAAAGTTCGCCGATGCCACTGGCATTTCGTGGTTGATTTGAAACGCGGCGGAGGCGCGCAAAATCTCGCCTACGAACGAGGAACGCGCGGAACGCTTTCTCGGCAGGAGAATTTCTCAACGAAACTTTTCCATTTTCCAGGAGCCACCGTGGTGTCCTGGCGAGTGAACAATCAGGAACAGCTGTTCGTCAGGTAAGTCCCACATTTCTGTCCATCCTTCGACTTGACGCGTGACAGGGCTTATCCTCGTGGAGTCTCGTTTTTGTTTATTCCGAGCCGCGCGCGCGTGTGTGTGCATGCGGTCGCCCGCCGAAAGGAAGGAACGGCGACACATATGCGCTGGGAGCGCGCGCGCGCCCCTGTGCGTGTGTCATTGCACACGTGTTCCACAAGACGTTTTCTCACGGCTGTTCAGAGCACCGCGCGCGCCAATTCCACATTGAGAACAGATATGTACTCGGTCTCGGTAGTCGTACATCCGTAACCGATGGACAATCGTACGATTGCACTTAACCTGATGCATCTACGTCAGTGCTCTTGTAGTGCATAGTCGGCACTGTAAAATTTGCTAAACTTTCAAGTAGAGAGTGAAGAATTGACTTTGTAATACTTTGCATCGTTGAGCATTACCCTTACGATTAAGCAGTGTTCCGTCACGATCCACTGATTATCGTTTGGTCATTTCGGCAATTGGTCATCGTAAACCGCGATCGGTGGATGTAAAAGTCGGTCGAAGGTCTGCTCCTTGCAGCTCCCGCAAGGGAAAAAACGCAAAGTATACCGGTATACGCGCTCACCTCGAGATAATGCACCTGTTTTTGCGACGATAAGCTCCACTGAACAAACGCAGTGTCGCGCTGTAATTAATAAAACGACCGTTCGCTTTCGCCGCCGCTGGTGACGCATTTCTATCGGAGAATAGCTCTGATGCGTCCTACACCAACTATTTCTCGATTTCCAGGCAATTACGTTATCTTTGACGACCGCGGCTCGACGCTGCGGCGATATACAAAATATTTCGCGAATTGGCTTATCGTGACCGGTGTTGAATTTAATCAAAGCACATTAACCAATTTGTTATCGTCATTTAATCCGCTCCCACTTCAAAGCGCATTGATCGAAGACGCTCCGTGTCGTTTTAGCAATAACACATTACTTCGTCCCCTCTAACAACTCCGATTTATTCGTAATATCGTTCGACGCGGTCACAACCGATAGACTCGTGAGTGCCCACCGTCGCCTCTGCGTTCCCAGCACGAAGCAGCATCGAGTTTTACCAATATAATCGGCGCGTCTCGCTTGATTGCTCTATGTCCTACCAGCGAGATGGCGCAACGATTTTCGAGCCAGTCAATCGGATCACGTGCATTATTCGAAATCGCGTGGAACGCTGTCGTGGAAATAAGAAGAAAGTCTCGGCATGCGTGCACACCTGCCGAGAGCGAGTAGTCGCGGGTAAAAGCGCGCGTTGCCCGTCCCGTGACGATCGCTTTAAAGCGGAGCGGCGGCGGTCCGAGAGAGAGGCAGACGGTGAAAAAACTGACTGAACGAAGGCAAGGGCGCTCTGGACCAGTACATACCTTGTATACGCGAGGTTCAGGGCCTCTCGCCAGTTGCCAGTCATTGGTCCTTCCATCTGTAAAGTCGCTGTCAGAACCCTCGGCACGATCGAATACTCACTCCCACGGCTCGAGAATCATTTTCCCCCGTCGCGTCGTCGGCGGAACTCGACGGATTGAGCGTAAAAAGTACGGTTATCGAGCGCGTATTATTCCGTATTAGGGCGAGCCGCGGGCAAAAAGAGTCCCGGCCGCAGAAAGTCCTCGACGTTGAAAAAACGGGGGAACGGTATAGTTGGGCATCATCCTCGGCGCGCTTCTTCTTCCTCGGGATTCGAACGTTTATCGCGAAACTTCCGTACCAGGAGGCTGGCTCCGACAAACACGCTCGTAATTTACTCCAATTCCCCTCGAAAGGGTTATAAAAGTTACGTCGGCATGTCCGGCCTCGTCGCGCGCGATACAGATCTCGTGATCTGGTGTGCGGCGCGCCGAGAAGTACGCCGTTGAAACGTATCCAGTTCGCGACATAAAGCTACGGCGTGCGTGAATAGTCGGACTCGTTCCAATGAAATGGTCGCGCTGTGTGACGGTCAGTATCGGACGCTTTATATCGAGTCCGTCGCAACGATCGCGATTTCACGACGCAAACAATACCGTTTTGCCGTTAAACGATCACTCGAGAATGATATGGCAACCTGTCCGTCGGCAGACAAGTCTTCGCTCACGCCCGATTTATCGACGCCGTGCGCGGCGAAAACGCAAGATGCCTGCGGTATTTTTACGTTTTCGCATGCTATCTCCGCCGCGCCATGAGCCGTTGTATAATCAGTCGAGCGGAGATAGGAATTATTCAATCGTTACACTCGTGGCATCGTCGTACATTATCTCTTTGGAGATGTCAGGTAACGACTCGGCGACTCTTTACCCTGAAGGACTTTCTGTGTCACAATGCTCGTCATTCGGCTTACCTCTACTGCACGGTGAGACCTCGAACAAGACCGGTTCAATAATTCAATAGCTTCATCCGCCACTATCCTCTTTTTCGGCACCCAAAATTCGCGGTCACACTTTTGCGTCTCATTGTTTCGCGATGATGATCGGCAGAATTGGCTGATTATCCCTGGCCGGCAGTCGGAAAAAGTGTTGGCACAACATGTAGCGAGCTGGAGGCTGAGGGCGTCTTCCGAATTTCAAGTACATACTACCCGCGTATCGTCTGTAAAGCGATCACGTGTAGCGCAGCGCAGATGCCTCTGGTTTCTTGCACCGCCGCGTGACGGGTTCGCGTCGAACATCTGTGGACGGGAAACCGAAAAGCAGAAACTAAAAACCGAGAGAGAAATTACGGTGTGTGGTCGAGAGTCGTGGGGCCGGAGTTCGACCGATGCAATAAAGTAATCAGCTGGGATTACCGTTCCGGGTATTTTACCCCGCCACGTTGCGGTGGAGGAATGAAAAAGGAATGGAGCGGCGAAGATACGCGGGGAGAGAGCGTCGGTGAAGGGAGGAAACGGGGCAGAAAAAGTTCGTTGGATCCCTCTCTCTCTCCCACTCTCTCTCTCTCTCTCTCTCCCGTCGTCGGATACGGCGACAAAGTGCAACCTTCAAGACTGCCCTGTAGATTCGTTCCGAAAATCATGTAGGGACATTACGAGGCGTGCAACCCTTTTCAGCGGAACGAAGACAGTAGGGTGACCTAACTGTTCCCCGCATCGGGCCGGAAGAAAAGTGGGAGATAGAGGCAGCAGGCTGGCAACGGGGTGAGAGAGAGAAAGAGAGAGGGGCATGGTGGGCGAACGTGCAAGCCAACAAATGAGTGAAAGACATTGAGAGACGAAGGGAAGAAGAGAACCGCAGGCCCGAAGAGAGAGAGAGAGGAAAGTTAGTAAAAGGGGTACGGGCCACAAATGCACGATTCATCTTGACGTAGGGGAGGAACGATGATTAAGGGTCCCTCGTCTATCCTCACCACGCCTAAAGAGGATGCACGTACGGCAAACACGCACGAAGCGCGCAGGGAAAGCGTCGTTAATGGCTGCCGGGCAGGGCTCGACCATGAAATTTCATCTCGACTTCGGATTAGAGGTTTCGTTCGGTTAGCAGGCGCTTGCAGGCCCTGAACTCTGTCTTCATGTGTTCGTCTCGCTTGCCTGACGCGATGTTTAGTGGCCCCGGCCCGAAGACAATTCGAACGACCGAAAGAATCGACCCAAATGCATCTTGAAGCAGGACACAGTGTTGAAGCCTCTTCTAACGTTACGCGCATGCTTATTTATGACAATTGCGAGAAAAATTCATCACAGAATATGTACATTGTTTTGAGCACGCTGGTGTGTCGCGTTACATCACGAAACTCGGGTCGCCTACATTTACCCTAATGTTGCCGCGAGAGAAACACACCGAGTGCAACGCAAACCAAGCCCCACGCGCACAAATTATTCCTCTCGTTGGGCCGAACTTAAAAACATTCGTTTCCACGCGTTGCCCGGGTCGCTGACAAATTGAAAATTAATGAGTGCGCGCAATCGATTTTCGTCCGACCATTGTCACGCCCAGAAGGACAGATAGACTGTCGCAGTTTTGCTTAAAGTTAAATAGGATACGGAAAAACAGAGAAAGTCAGTTGGGACGGTACACGAGGGACCGTCTGCATCCCTCGTGCATTTGACACCCCATACATCTTGCTCGTTGGGGTTTCGCTAGTACCGAACACGTGGCGAATAAAGTAAATGACTATTTTCGAGGCTGGTCGAACGTCCATCGACTATTTCACAAACCATCCTTACCGAATTATTGTCAACTAATGTTAGGTATTAACCAATCCCCCGTGTCAACTTCCTGCGATTGCTTCTTTTGAACCTTTGAAAATTCTTTCTTCTGGTAATCTTCGTATTGATTATATCTAACAGTTTCTTCTCGTATCTCTTGAAATAGGAACGTATTTCATGTATTCGCGTAACTGAACACATTAAATACCGCATTCCTATCTGTGTGCACCATTCTGGAGAAAGAGCTTCGCGGTAAGGGCGACGTGTGACGAAGACAGAGTTTAGACAGTTTGCCGAAAGCCGTGGACGACGGAAAAAGTACAATAGATGGGCAAACAGGGAAGGGCGGAGGAGGGAGAGAGAAAAGGGGGAAGGGGGGGGGAGAGAGAGTGAGAGAGAGCACTAATGATGCGGCGCCAGCCGTCGTCTCGGCTTTTTGCTACTCGAAGCGTAGATTTGCACGAGAGTACGTCGAAACGGAAATGCACAGACGTACGCTTAAACCGTAGAAAACGTTAATACCCACTCAGGACCTCGCTGCGAAAGCAACTTACACCCATGCATTGACGAATATACTCGTCGAAAATGTCAAAAAGAAAAATATCATCATCCCAACCTAAGTTCAAAGAGAAGTGAGCGTAAATGATCTCCGCGTAATGATGACCAGGTTGTTAATTTCATGAAGCTGAAGACGCAACTTTCGGCCAGGAATCTGAAATTTCGAATTCCGGAATATGGATTAGACTGGTTGGCGTGATAAAAAGTATATAAACTCACTAAAATATTCTGGATTGACTACCCCCCGATACGATGGTCACTACGTAATGCTTCGATCCGTACAGTACAAGTAACAGCAAACTTACGAAAAATGTAACAAGATTCAAACGAGTACGTGAAGTGGCTTCTATCGCCCTATCGACACTGGCTTAATTGTCACATAAGTGTTTTCGCAACAAGCCGGCAAATCAAACATCGATAGCGATCAGACGGCGCATTATTTCCTCACCCTCGTCGATAGTGCGTGCGATCGGGATAAAGCGAAATAGAAAGAGATCCCCGTGAAAGACACAACGGGGCATCCTTTAGCGGGAAACAGCTTGTTTGGTCCAGATGCTGGGATCAGGCTACCTGCGGGTGATAACCCGAAACGATCGGCGCGCATGGTTACGACCTTGCGTTATTGTCGCCCATGTATAGTTGAAACTTTTATCCCTCCCTCGGCAAGCAGGCTCCGAGGGCACGTTTACGAGTCAGATAGGGCTCTGTCGCTTCGCGCGATTCTCTTCGTATGTGTACCTTACCGCTGACCGCTTATCTGTCCTATAAAAAGCACCATTTCGACGTGAAACATCAGTCGGGCGCCGATGCTCTCGCTATGATATTTCTCCAAGGAGTATATCGGTCCTTATAACCGACACCGTGACCGTATCATCATCGTTGATCGAGGATCATATTGTTTGGAGATGGCCTTAAATTAATTGAGCTCGCTCTCCGCTTTCGAATGTAAAACCCAAAAACGACCGTTACCACGTGTTACGAACAATTTTGCAGGACGCAGGGAGTGACAATATAAGATCATCGTGTCGTACGAGTGTCTAGTGTTTCTATGCATTTGACAGTGGCCCGAGCGATTCGGTGCTCCCCTTAAAACGATCGGACTTGTATCTGACGAATGCGGGAGACGTGGCGGGGCAATAAAGAACGGCAATTCGAGCGACGAAGGAGCAATGACTCGCGAAGCAATCTCTCGAAGCTGGGACGAAATCGCGATCGCATCCCGATCGCGGATCGGGTGTCTGGATCTTGGGCGATGAAAAAGACGAGGGCGGCTTCGGTCCCTCCATTTCTCCCCCTATCTCTCCCCCCCCCCCACACTCTCTTGCGAGCCTCACCAAGTCGACTGGCGACGAATTAAGAAGCGGATAGGAGTCATGGCTACTCTACTCGCATGGGACACGCGGGATCTTGAACCGGCGGGCAATGCGCGTTCCACGGTGTGCTCTACAGAGGGAAAATAATGCGGTGGAGCCTTCGGAGCAGAATCCAGTTGAATGGGAATGCTGTAGAATGCCGGCAAAAACCACAGGCACCGGGATCATTAGTCTACGGTCGAGCCTATAACCCATTGCGGCCTTATACAGGGTGGAGAGAAACTCGGGCAGCGTCGAGCATCCGTGGGGCAATGAATCTCCGAAGGTGCTCGAAATTCTGCCGTGCAACAACTCTACGCTTCGCAACAGTTTCATCGCCGTTCGTCGGGACTCACGGCTAAGTTTCGCGTATCGAGTGTTCCCGAAAAGTATTGTTACGTGAAATCTCGGTGGCCGACGGAGGTAATTGAATATAGTCATCGATTAAGCGGCTCAAACGTTGTACGAGGTCCAAGCCCAGTGAGCAGTTCGTCTAACTTTTGCAGCGTGACATTCGATGACGTAACGAGAACAGTGTAACCCCAGCAAAACTTTTCACGCCCGTGTACCTGCGCGCCTTTCCCAGCGGTGCGGTGGGAAATGAGATATTCCGAACCTTTTCGATTTCTTAATCCGCATTACGGTTCCGTAAACTGACTTCCGATCAGATCGTAAAATATCTCCGCGTCTGCTCCTCACGGCAGCGAAGGGGATTCGATCTCGCGAAGGGATAAGGAGGATTCCCCCAGAAAGTAATCCGAATACAAATAGCCCAGTTCCAGTTGAGTTCCCATCGCCCTGCGAAGGAAGGGAACGAGACGAGGGTTAACTCTTTTCCTCTTCCTTTCACCCTCGACAAATTTTTCGCCCTCAATCGATGCGTCGAAAGGAGATATATCATCGTGAAGATTTCCATCTATAAAAGAATTTGATATCTCATAATTAATTGCACTCTCGTTAGATGTGCTTTCGATAGGCACAATTGAATGCCGCTTGTAGTTCTGCAAGGGCTGTCTCAATATCCTCATTTCATGTTTCGTTGCCGAGTAAGAATTAATGTCGACAGATTAATTAGTCGCTCCTGTACCGGCGTACCGGTCTGTCAGAGGATTACCTTGATCAATAGTGCTCCATTATGCTGAGATAAGCCTTTTCTTCTCTGCATATCGTTAACGCACGCCTCGCTTTAGGCGTAACAACTCTAAAGGTTCATACACCTGACATAAATTATTGTCAGGAGAGCGGTGCCATCATTACTCACGATTAAAAGCGCACAAACGAACATTTCGCTTTTGCCGAACGTACGATACTCCGATGCGCTTCCCAGTTTTTGTCCTGCATCGGCTGTTTTTCAGCTCTCTTTTCGTCCAACCCCCCGCCCCGTCCAGTAAATCTCAAATTACCGGTAAAGCATCGCGGCGTACTCACATTGGAACGCATCGAATCCGATTCGGCTACGTATCGCGTTCCGTACGATTCACGTACGATTCACTCCGCGAAGCATTCGGATATTCGAATGGGACAAGACAACGGATCTCTTGAGCACTCGAGAGATTCAAGTAATATCGGCGGCCCTAGACGGATACAATCCGGACGAGCCTGAGCAGCAATTGCGAAGGGTACTTTAAACGCGCTTATTGCCAGGCCGCGATAACGAGCTGATTTGGCGGCTCTTCTACAAGTCGCACGCCGGTGCATAAGTCGTCGTAAGTGGACGAGTGGGCCGCGAATGAGCGAATTCTTCTCTAGTGATGCCGTCACGACGTTTCTCCGCCATTATCGCCCGGATTTCGAATCTCGTTAAGAGATGCGGCCGTACATCGAACTGACGCCAGTTACATATCTCTGCATCCGGATGCTTTATCGAATATGATTGAAGCATGAGCGACGACATCTGTTTAACTCTGTCGGTGCATTCGTTGAATTACACGAAATTGTGTTCGGTCTCTGAGACTTTTTCTGCGGAGCACGGATGCCTCGCGGCGTCACAAGCTCTGCCAAAGAGAATTGGAATATAAAGTGAGCTACGCGCGGTCCCTTGTTTTCTCGCGCACCCCGTAAGTGGCCCCCAATTAAAACAGGCATGCATTACCACGTATGTAAATTGTCGACGGAAGAATGAAGGCTCCGCGCACAATTCACGACGTCGTTTGTCAGAGATTTTAAAGGCGCTAAAGGCACGCGCGATTGAAGCGTTAAATTGGATAATTGTCACTTTGATTTGACCGTCCTATTATCGTGCCCCTTTTTAGAGCATCGGTTAAAAAGCGTCACGGATGCCATATCCAATTCCCTGATTTGTCGTGTCTCATCAAGCGCGAGTTAGAGGGCCGTAGATAAATAACTTTTCGCCAACGCCGAATAATTTTCTGTCCGGAAAGTCGTCTTAATTCATTTTCGCTTTCTTCCTGCTTTCCAACAAACTATTTGTCCGCGTCATTCGCTGGCATATTTATGATCGCTCAGTCATGGGGGTAAATTATAAGAGTAGCTCTACTTTTTATTGCTAATAAATCCTGGTTTCTCGGGTTGGGGTCGTCCGTACACTTGAATAGAGATTCGCAAATCTGCGCTGGTATTGAACCGTGAATAATTTCGACAGAGCTTTAATTACACCGATGTTTAGTAGAGATGCAAATAGAAATTTACGAACATTCCTTAATTCATAACAAACCGGACTGTCGATGCGTAAATGCCTTGAATATGTATCGGATACGGAGTATGAGTACGAAGATATCTACTGTGCGTTGACACGTTTTACCCCCCCCCCCCCCCCCCCCCCCCAACCTAATTTGATCTACCTCAGCGTATCGTCATAAACTCTGCGTTTGCATGTCCTCACGGCAGATTTACGAGCGCGGCTCGTAATTATAAATTATAACGGTTATTTGACTTTTTATTGCGCATATATCACCGCTTGTTTGGATCGGCTCGTTTCGCTTGAAAATTCGTTTAACCTTATCGGGACAACACGAACCCCGGAATTGGAGAGGCACAAGTAAGAGTGCCGCAAATATCCAATATGTCTTCTAGGGACAATCCTTACGACACACTAAACATTAAGCGGACATACAGTGGTCTATCTCGAGCGCAAATTACCCTCTATCAAATGATACGTTGCGTGTACGATTATGAAGAGAAGAAAAGGTCGGAGTCCTTCATCTATTTTCGGCTACACCACGTTGGGGACGGATTTAGCCAAACTCCTCCGATAACTTGTGGCTCACGTACGTTCTCATTTTAAAAAGAATGTTTAATTGACCAGGAAAGATTCATACGCTAGCAGATGAAAAACGCGATTAGTATGATTATGAAATGAAAGTGAAGAAATTGGCCGATACCGACGGTGCAACTTTCATCGACGATTTATGCAAGCGCCGCAGTTACGCTGCCAGAACGTCGCCGAAGCGAAAATGTCCTCTCGAGGAACAAGCAGCAACGAAGCGGCAAGAGCAATTCCACTTTTTAGCGGGTCGCCCATTGTGCATTCCCGTTCGTCAAGATCGGCTGATTTCGATACACGAGAGGAAGAAGAGAGAGAGAGAGAGAGAGAGAAAGAGAGAGAGACTGTGTGGCACAGCCATAGCAGGACGAAACAGCTCTCTGACTCTCTATCTCTCTGTTTCTCTGGCGGAGGGCGAGATGCGGCTGCAAACGCGTCCGACCTAGTATAAATCGGTTTGCTTCTTGCTGGCCTTAGTTAAACAAAGTTCTACGGAGACGGGAGGTGTGCACCGGACAAAAGGGAGCGGGAGTGGTACGGGCTGAGCGGTGGGGGGTGGAAGAGGGTTGTGAACCCCGCGCTGATGCTTGCTTGCCTGCTTGCCTGTTCGCTACCATCGCTATAGTCACTGGCCCCGCTCATGCTGCTGGAACCGGGGAAAACACAAAAACCCCTGGCTTCGACGGAGCTTGAAGCAGGCACCTTCAACGCATATACCGGGTGTCCTTACCCGGACCCATCCTCCGATCCACGTTCTCCCATCCGAGCGCGCACCGATTCACGTTCACCGCGAAGGGAAGTTCAACCGCTCGTCATCGTCCGTGTCCATGGAGAACAGAATGAAAGTGGATAGAATGTCTCGATATTACCCCGCGCTTTGGGCTTATTGTTAGTCGAATGCCTTTTCTATCGCACCTTCCGTGGTACTTATATGTATGTATACCGATCGGTATAATCTAATTGAAACCGCTGTCCTAACATGATTAGTTTAAATTGCTGAGGTATACAATTAATGTGATGAAGGATACGTCGTGTCGGTGATTATTGATCGTCCGCAAGTTCAGCCTCCGTATGAGTTAATGTGCAAGTCTTCATCAACGACCGTTGGCGAAATGCAGCTCTTTCTTGCTAGCCGATAAGAAAGTCCGTCGGGAGTATTCTAGCCGGAGAACAAAAGCTGAAAGCGGTTAAAGTAATATTCCATACAAGCAAGTAATGATCCCCTTAAGCAGGACTTTTACCGCGAGAATGCACCGCGATTTTCCACGACGAATCTTCGCAGGCGAATTTTCAAGCTGAAAAGGACACGAGTCGCACTCGTGCGACGCCAATTATTATCGCGACTGCTGGATGTAACGCATTGTGGGGTCACGTACGTTTATCGACGGAAGAGTGCACCTAGTCCGCGCGTCAAACGATGCATTTAAATGCATGGACGCGTGCAGAATGCCGTACGCTCGTTCGAGGACGAAGGATAAAAGGCTCTTTATCAATGTACGAACTAGAGCACGCATATCCTGCGACATTAGAGATGCGGAGTGCGAGCCAATGCAACTAGTTTCTGTGTATCATCGATAATTACCGCATCTCGGCCGCGAGGCCCCAATGTCGGAAAACCGCTGTTACGAGCTCTGCTTTGCCCCAGATAACGAGAAGATAAATACCGTGCGATTATATGCTCCCGTCGAGCCTCTTCACCGCTCTCTGTCGCTCCGTCTTAAACATCGGATACCTTACCAAGAAGACATTACTGCGTTCGAAGAAACGGATCGCCACGACTTTATCCAGCCCGGCTGCACTTGCACTTGGACTCTCGCGCTGGCCGGCAGTCTCTCTCCGTCAATGAACCGCCGCCGTCGCCGCGCGCATAGTCAGCCGCGCGCATAGTTAGCCGCGCTCGAAAGAACTCGACCGCCCGACTCGCCGCGCACCCTCGATAGAGTTCGATTATTACTCGTAAGCAGTTGGCACTGCAATTACATTACGGAATTATTGCCATGGCCGAGTACCTTTGGCATTCGATTAACAGACGCTCCGCACGACTATTATGCCCATAAACGTCTTCGTAAAAGGTTCCTGGACGAGATTCGTTAGTCTTCTGTGTTGAATTTAAGAGAAAAGTCTATCGGGACCAATTAATCCGATGACTGTCGCTCTGCAAATCTAACTGGCTCGCTGACGAGTAGACCGAGCAACTCATTTCTTATTCGTCCTTCCTACGTCGAATGTACCCCGCAATGTCCACCTATATTTCATGACCCGGCATATTGTTCGCGGGGACTGATGAGGCGGACGTTCTCGAAACGGCACGGGAAGAATTTACGTCGTCCGTGGTCCGGCGCGCAATCGAAATCGTCAAGCTGCTGGCGGTGGCCAGTTTTTCGTGATAATTCTCGACGGCTGGCTCTGAAACGAATGCACGTCAGAATTTCGCTGACCGATCGTAAATCGCAGCCGTAGCAGATGGCCGGGAGACTGCGCGAGCCTTGCGTCTCTCTCTCTCTCTCTCTCTCTCTCTCTCCCTTCCTCTCGTCAGCGGCGGGCAACGTTAATGCACTTATAATGCGTGGCATCCGCTTCTCGCATTTTACTGCATCTTTGCTTGGGATTTGTGAGCGTTGCCGGGCATCGAGTTACACCGGCCGATGGCCACGCGCTGTACTCCCTCGAAGGCGAACTCGAGAAGGAATTCGGTTCTTAGTTGAGGCAAACTGCTGTCATTCGCTGCCTGGCCAACGCTTGGATTCCGGTCCCGTTATTATCGCTCCGCACTTTTTAGACATTTCAATGTCGCGCGCCTCGCCGTGGAGTTTGCACCGGCCAACAATTTCCATCCGATATTTGTACAAAGTTAAAGCGTTGAACGGCCGATAAATGACGCACGAGCACGGGGGCCATTTTTATAGCGCCACGCCAGGAATCGGCAGACGTCGCCGTATTCTGAGCATCGGGTAGGTGGAATTTTTCATTCCGCCGTGCATTGTCCAAACATGATTGCACGATCGCGACGGCGAGAGTAATTCCGTATCATTCGTTCCACCTCTAGTTCCACGTCTTTGACAGGGCGACGGAGCGGGGCACCTGCGTTGCCAAGCAATTTTCTACGCTCTCAAAAGTGCACAGTCATACTGTATTTATAATCCCGTCGATTCACGCACTTTGTATCGCTCCTTCGGTTAATTGGTTCCGACGTGGTGCTGTGTGCGTGCTCTCGCACACGCCAACCGCAAAGATTGTCAAGGATTCGAAGGACATGTATCGCCGAGCAAATCGGTGCATCGCTAATGAAACTGACACACACGCATATCGTCAGACGGAGAACAGAGCGATTAAAATGAACGCGTGCGTGCTCGATTCAGATGTCGGTTAGCTGCGGATTGGTTACGTTAATGAAATGTAACTTCTCCGCTACCTGCCGGCTCCGTAAGAATTCTACTATCCACAATTATCGGCTCCTTCGATCGCTCGAAGTTTACGTCTATTTGCATCCGGCGCACACTCACCTTGAAAAGCATAATTTGCAGAGCTTTACATAAGTCCGAGTTACTCGTCGGGACGCATACGTAAAGGACTGGGAAGGGGACGACGAATAATTGAATGGGTGCAAGCAATGACGAGCCAGTGTCAAGTATACAAACGCAAAGTCCATGAATATCGTAAATGACATTCGACTCATCACTTGATGCGTGTCCATTTGGCCGATCTGCTGGACGTTGTATTGGACGAGATATCGGACGATCGCTGTCGGCGAGCCGTAAACGTTCCTCGAACGGAGAAAGTGCAACGACTTGATTTATAGCGAGCGCCCGATATAAGGCTCCTCTATCTTCCAGGCTCCGATGATTTATCGTCGGGCTCGAGTGTATGACCGAGTCGATAGATCGCTCGACAGCGAATTCGTTAGAGCGGAGATCCTCCCGGAGACAATTTTTCGCAAGGTGACAGTCCGCTGCTTGCGCATTGACATAGTTATATTACATTGATTCACGATCCGTTACGCATGTATCTACAACAAACGCTTCGATAAGTCGACTATTTGCTCTTTCCGTGTGTCGGGTCAAATGTTTCGTCAGTCACTAATTTGCATCATTCAGCGATACAGTGCACATACTGGATATGCGTTATATAATCGCGAGTCTTACATTAACGTCATCCAGTTTACTTGATCAGTTAAATTATATCCCTCGCGTAAAGACAAGTAACGTCCCAATCAATGTAACTTGGCAATACAACTCGACACACTCGTGTTTAAATAATTGTTTTACCGGTTATAATCACTTTTATATACCTGAAATGTGACGTAAGGATATAAGAGCCTTACACAAGACTCACGAAGACTCTATACGTTATGAACCAGAATATTCCGCTACGCTAATGACATAACCGTCCACAACGAAATTTCGCTAATCTTGGACGAAAGGAACGGAACGATCGTTGCGCAAGACGAGTTTTGGCTCTCTTCAGTTTGACACGTAATACTCTACCTGCCGTACCTTCTTGATCGATTAGTGGTGTGTGTCAATCATCCTCCAAGGTTTTGTGCCGGTCACCCACGTTGGACCGCACGATTCGATTCGGTCAACAAAGTTCGACAGGGTTTGAGAAATCGGCTTAAGCAAGTGTTACGTGGAAATCGCGTAAACCGCTCAAGAATTTTGATCGATCAACAGAGAGCCAGGGCCTAAAGAATTAGCACCGTAAACCGTGCAAAAATATTTCAACAGGACCCAATTTCACTCGTGCCTGAGGACGCTTCAAGTACTTTTATTCGAGCAGAAGGTACACCGGCCTGGAGCATTTAGGCACAACCGTAAGACCAGTTATTATTATCGTCAACGTTGCTACTATTTTCTTGAGCGTAAATCCGATTATGGCCGGCCGAAGGGCGGGCGACGTTTCGGCATCGAAGGGAGTGGAACCCTCGTATACATTTCTGGATAAGACTGAGCGGAAAGCTTAACGATGTAATTATTGCTGCAAGTGACGATATCGATGAAGCGGGAAGGATGAAAAAATAGGGGATAAAAACACGAAGAGAACAAATTTGAAGAAAAGTCAAATCCAATGCGGGTACTCCCCTGCCTTCCATTGCAAATTTTGCCTAGTTTATTAACTCTGCTTTGACCACCAATTGCTTACCTCTTACTCTAAACATCACGAAAGCAAGTAAAGATTCGGTCACCGCTCGCTACATTTTTCTACCAAACAAGAAATATCTCTCGAACCATGCGTCAATTTGCCCCGTTAACTAGGTAATGGATTTATCTCCTGTCCGGCAACGAGAATGGAAGCGCCCAGCGACGAGTCTACGAAGTAGGAAAAGGGCTGGAATCGCAGCAACGGTAAAACAATTTATATTGAACTTTTCCCGTGTCAAAGAGCCTGAAAGTCGGCGCCTGAAAAGAAGAGGCCAACCATTCGAGCCGCGTCGCTTCAACGGAGAATACTTAATGAAAACCGTACAAACGCTCCCCGCAATTCGCAACGGTCACAACGGTTATACGTTCAATTATACCAGATGATAATTGAATTTCCTGAAACATTCCCGTCGCCGAAAGTGTGATTGCAAAACCCGTGACATACGGCGCTCTGCGCAAAGAATGTTCACCTTCACCGTTCCTCGAAGCGAATACGTACCCGAAGCAAACTCTCGCAGTAATTCCGTCCGAAGATATTCGCAAGAGCGAGCGTTTACAGAGAGACAGAGAGAGAGAGAGAGAAAGAGAAGTCGAAAACCTTCTGCTTCCGCGTGCCCGCACGCTTGACACGAACAATCGAGCTCGCGAAACGACGCTGCGAAAAGGGGGTAAAGGAAATATAAGCGCAACGAGTGTATCGTTCGATTTACTCGGAAGGAGAATATTCCGGAGAACCGGGCGTGACCGCATCGCGAATTGGGTGCTGCTCTCCAACAGCAGCACCGGCACCGGCACCAGCAGCAGCAGCAGCAGCAGCAGAAACGGGGGGATACCAGCAGCTAGAAACGACGAGGAGGAGAGGTTGGAAACTGTGATGCCCGCAAAAAGCACGGCAGACAGCGCCGATCGTTTTTGCCTGGCGTCAGCCGCGTTCCTACCGCCGCGTCGTACTTCGTGGTGGTACATCGCTCTCCTCCGCTCTCCTCTCCTCTCTCTTCCCTTCTCTTCCCGACTCTCTCCTACGCTCCGCCAGTATATACGCCTTCTCCCTCTCACTTGACAGCCCTCTCGTTACTGCCTCTCTCTCCTTCTCTCCCCCGATCTGCCCTGTCTTTCCTCCCTTCGTCCTCTTGGTCCGTTTGTCTCTGTCTCCCTTCGTCTCGCTCCCGCCAGCTCTTATCCGTGTCTCCTCTCCCCCTCGCGCTCGCGGTCTCTCTTTCTTCTTCGCGTGCTCCATTCGCCTCGGGATCGTGCAAACGGATGGGATTACCTCCACCTTCCTCGGTTTACGCACCCGGGAAAATAGATTACATCGTTCGCTATGAGAATACGCCGGCGTCCTTTGCGACAGATCGGGGACGTATCTTACGGGGCGAGATCGGCGAACTTTTCACGCTTTCAGCGTGCTTCAGCTTCTTCAGCCGGTCGCAGTCGAGAGGGCTCTTAGGATTATGAAACGCGCGTTTTGGGACGGGGGAAGTCGTTGAACGAATGGCGCCTTTGAGCGGGCGTATTCTTGTGGCGAAGTGAGCGAGTACGCACGTCTCTGTTCGAGTCTGGTAATAATGTAAGCGAATTAGCGAACTCGACCGGTGCCCCGTGAAGGGAGTGACTCGCGTGAGAAAAGAGGAACGAAGATCGAAAAGCGCTAGGATTGATCTCGTTCGCGACGATTGGGGTAGCATAGATTTTGCTGTCAATGTAAGCTGCAGGTGTTGAGGAGAGCCGAAAGAGTGTGGTGTCGTTACAACAACGCGCTCGCCCTCTCGTACGGTGTTGTTCCTCGCGTCGGTTTACAGTGGCAAAGCGTCCGAACAAACCAGCGGGATCCTTCGTTCGCTCGCTCTTTTCGGATGAAACGCGCGCAAGCCGTAACTCCTACGATGTATCGCATAATTCTCTGGTGCTCTTCCCGCGGCGTACGCGACACGATTCCACGGCAAATATTAATTCACATGCAATAATTCACTCGAGAGTAATGCATTGCTCCTACCCCATTTATGGTGTGTCGCTTAACGTTGGTGGCTGCAATTTTTTCGCACGTATAGTACTTAAGACATTTTCTGGGCGCATAATAATTTCGGCTTATCGGAGGAAGCAGGACGTTGAAAGAGCCGCGGTATGGATCACGCTGACATCTTTCGTCGCGCTACGTTTCACAAGGATTTCGATTTCGCGCGTTCTCTTCACAGCCTTGGACCGTCGAGCGTATCCTCATGCTCCTTCTTAAGGACATCTCTGTGGCCCCTGACAGGCTTGACTAATGGTCGTCCTGCATCCGCCCTCGGGCTTTATAGTTCTCTCCTCGACACGCACACAGGTTCCGTCGCACACGAGCTCGCCCTCGAGTTCATACACGTTCGTCAACGGTCCACACGTGAGAAGAGACGGACGCACACACCCAATGCCAGACCTTATCTTCTCTTCTCTAGCAGTTTTCGTTACTAACGAAAGGACAAACGAGTTTTCTGAACGTGGCTCCGCTTCTGCCAGCGTTCGCTCATTACAAAGGGCCTTTGCCGTTTCTCTTTCTCAGTTCCGCGAACGTCGACGACGAAAAGGTGCAACTTTCGAATTTAAGCCGTGTCCGAGTTTGGAGCTTTTTGTGTCCTCTGTTTCAGCAGTAGTATATTTGTATCGGTACGACGACCGGCACTCTCAAGTGCAATCTTAATCATTTTCCTCGCTCATCTTCATCCCATTTCGGCGGGCAAGTATTTATAGCAATTACCACGATTACGTCGCCACTCGAAACCGTGAGATTAAAGCGGCGAGTGTGTGTGTGTGTGTATGTGTGTAGTCGCGCTGGTTCTTTTCTCTCGTCGGCAGGGCGATAAACTCGATTCGACCGGCCTTGAAATTTCACTCTCATTTTCGGCGTAAGAGAGTCAGTCGCTCGATCGTCGGTGGGGGTCCCTCGGTGCAAATTCGCTCTCCTACCGTTCGAGAAGAAGCTGGTCAGTCGAGAGAGCACAACCGAGCCGCTGTTTATCGACCTGACTATTATCTCCGTTCGCTCGCGAAGCGCATAAACTCGGCCGATGAACCGGCTTTCTGTTCTCGGCTCGCGCAACAGAACGAGCGCAGCCGCCGATGTCGAGGAATCACTTTCGGCGTCTCGAACTTCGGACTCACCCCTCCGGAAATAAATCACACACGACCAACTACTGGCGTATCCGTGTGGAAACTCTCTGTCCGAACACTTAACGCATTGTAAAGTTTGTTGCGTGATTTATTAGTGACACTCGACAGCCTTTTAGTTCGTAGCTTATAGCACATGTATCTTGAATGTAGTCTCAGAATATACAAGATAGTGCAACGAACGGTCGAGTAAATTCGGACGTAATTCATGCGTAACACAGAGGGCTCACTCTTTACGAGACAGACCCGAGAGTCGAGAGTACCAGTTTTCTTTCGTGGATGACAATCGATCGCTGATCGAAACTTTTCTCAGCGCCTTTAATCGGCGCGACCGTAAAATTCCGTACGGCCCTCGTAAATTAGTTGGAACAAGCCGGCGCGGCAGAGCGGTCCGCCGTTGGAACATTTAGACGCGCGTATACAAGAACGAGGAATGTAGCGGGTGACGGGGAAAGAAAAGATACCGCAGGCGTAAAAGATAGACCCTGCCTCCGGTATAATGTGATCCATCGCCCGTGAAATAGTAGATCGGCTCGCATGCACGAATACACAGGAGTCTTTCTCGATTTGTGAATTTCAGATCATGACTAGTCGCTTGAGAACTTGACAGTTTCGAACAGCTCCGTTACTCCATTAGAATACGCGACCGATACATAAACGTGTGAGACGTAGCTTTAATTAATGTGACATGCACGGTGAAAATAATCGAGGTTAATGCGAGCTTACTGTATCGAGGAAATTACTTCCATCACGGAATTTCCTATGTACATATCGTTATAACCTATTTCCTCTTCAGTTAAGATTAACTCAAGATGTCGATGAAGAAGTACCATTAGCGCGGTAGCCCGAAGGCATGGGAATCACATTGACATTCATTTTCCGTCGGAATTTACACAGAGACTAGTTTCTGGTGCGCGAAGGATGTCTGCGAAAGATGTGGTTTCATATGCTAATGACGTATCAATGCACATATTAACTCTCAATTGGATCTTGCCATGTATATTGTAACGGAAACGTTACGTCAGACAATAACGCACAACGTCAGCACCTTTCTACTAATGACAACTATATCTGTTCCAGTAAGCAGGCTGTGTTCGATGGAAAAAAGGCTATCAGAGGAGGCATACCATTTGTCTTCCGTAAGTAGAAACCGCGTGAATACTCACAACTGAAAATTGTCCGCCAGCCTACGCATCGTACGTTCCGAAACAAATGATTCGCTTTCGTAATTCCAGCGCAATTCGGACCATGGACATTCGGTCCTCCGCATGGTTTCGCCAGAATCATTCGCTGGAACGTGGAGAAGTCGCCGCATCCGATTCCCGGCAACGACATCGAGGCAATTTTCTCGATAATGGACAGCGAATTCACTCGTTCGATGTGGAACTATCCGTTCAGGTTAACGTACAGGGTAATTCTGCGCGAGAAGGAGCTGCACTTTAACATAGGCGTCTACAATCCTAGCAAGGATCATACGTTTAGCTTTAACCTGCTGCTGCACACTTACTTCAAAGTGCCTGACGTGAGAAGGTGCCAGATCACGGGGCTACATGGATGCACGTACATCGACAAGGTGCGTCCGACGTTGAGGGTAGTTGGGTAACGATAGGAACACGTGCATTGGCTCTTGAGCGTCAAAAGAATCTTTCGATCAAAGCAAATGTCCTACATACCCTCACAGGCCAGAGATAACCAAATCTTCCAAGAAGATCGCGACGTGGTGGGTGTCTACGACTGGACCGACCGAATTTATCAGAACACGCAGCCGGAGCACATCATCACGAACGTCGTCTCCGGTCGGAAAATGCGCATCCAGAAGTACAACTTCCCCGATACGGTCGTCTGGAATCCGTGGCAGGAGAAGGCGCGCGACATCCCGGATTTCGGGGACGACGAATTCCCGAACATGATATGCGTCGAGAGCGGACACGTCAGTAGTCCCGTCATACTTCTACCAGGGACGGCTTTCGAGGCCAGTCAGGTATTGCAGGTAAGACGTAAGACGCACGTTCCAATTACGACGCGTATTGCGACGATTGAGCATTTCTCGAGTAATCATGGTTGTGTCGCGAGTTCTATGTGTTTTTGCCCCCGCGACGTATCATTTCGAGATTTCTTGCCCGCGTCGACGCACACGTGATAAGGCAGTGCTTAAAAAGTCTACTGCTGTGTATCGCTCGCTGTTCGACAGAACACACAAAGCTCCGCGGACGGGAGTGTTTTCTTGGCTGGTCGTTCCTCGCTGAATGCGCACACGTTAATTGGCCTTACTCTCCCTACAATTACGCGTCGGGGAAGAAAAAAATTGCATCTCGATCTCCGTTATCGCGACATCTGTCGTGGGAAGAAAAACTCGATAGCGCGCGAGCCATTAATGAGGCTGGCAACTGTCCACCTTCAACGGCGAGCGTTATCGGAGGAACGGGGAATGGTCGAATATCGCGGCTGAATTGGAATCCAGTGCGCTGAATCGAGTTTTATGAAGAACCGCACGCACCTCTCGTTTCTTCTGCCCCTCATTCATTAGGCCCGTTTATTCGTAGAGCTCTTACAAGAGGTATCATTTCTTACCTTGCTTACTGCCTTTCAGTATCGCGCGTCACGTCACAATCACGCTCATCAATCGTACGTTTCATTCCGATGACATACGTCAATGTGCACCTTCAATCTCGTGTAGGGTTAAAAGAATGATGGTGAACCGAGTATTAATCTATCGAAGTCACTAAATTCTACTTGTAAGTCTATCTCCACGCCATAGGTAGTCATTTTCATTCACATTGATTACTCGGCAAGGAAATTTATATCTGCAGTAATGCCGTTCATAATCTCCGACCAAGTGAGAGCTGAATACCGAACCACTAAGGAGGCTGCCAACGGTGATACGCTGAGCGTTTATGATCGTATATTAAGCGCAAATTATGTCGCTCAATGGGCTGCAGAGTAAAGATTTTTTTCGTCGCCTACCTCTTCTCATCGTGTTCGGTTATCACTTACCATTGAAATCTGTCACCGTTTAAACGCTCACCTTTCCTTTAGCGCGCGCGCGTGTGTGTTTGCACGCGATTCGTTGCTTCAACGGGAATCTCTAAATTTTATGTTGCTACGGTCAAAGCGACTTTTTCACCGCTCGCCCCGTGTGCCGACATTATAGTGCTTCGCGAAGCGCACGGGCCAATAAAAAGAGTCGACGGTAGATACACGCCGGCTAACCCGATTTTTACGGCCGAGTCTACCCCTGGCGCGGTTCCGTTTTTCCCACTGACAGGATCAATCGGTTTATCCAATCTACCCCGTTTCCCCTGTTCCGAGTCTTCTTTTTTAATACGTTTACACGGAACATTTTACGCAACTTCCGTTCTCTTCGTCCCATCCCGCCTGCTCGTTCTCCCACTCCGCCTCCTTCCCTGCAATCAAAATTCCACGCGTCCTTTGACTGTATCCGCGATATAATCATGCATCCTTCGCGCAATTATACCGGAAGCAGCGTTCAATATCCGTTGCTGCTTATTTTCGGAAACGCACCAGTGATGAAAGTACACTGAACCGCTCGAAGGGTGATGCAAAGAGCTTGACGCCGTGCGCTATAGCGGCGAAGCGCGGTAGGTACTCTTACGCATTCAGATCCGAAACGAAAGATTGCGACCAGCCATTATCCGACGATACATCGTTTTGATGTCGTTGGCTGGGCTCTGGGCTTCGCTGTGCGCCTCGTGCTCGTTAAACTTCAGCTCGTTAGGCGGCTTAAGCCGGCGCACATGGATCGCTAATTAGCCGCTCGCTCGCGAAGGCTAGCCAGTAATTATTTGCGCATCTATACAATTATTATATCGATCGCCGTCGCGGCTGACTTCTGAGAGCGTCCGCGGGCGACGAGGAAACTTTGATCGGCAACTATAATCCATCTATGGCGAAGCATGCTCCAAATTTGCCGCACCTTCAAAATCCGAAACTTTGACGGTCGAAAATTAATGGACCGCCCGTGACTGTACCCGGGGAGCTGTCATAAATAATGGTTATTAGACGGATTTCTTTCCTGGTACGGCCGATGCCAAGTGTGCACCTAGCGCGTCAAGGCGCGCATCAACGTTCAACTTCATTTACTGCGTTGCTTGCGGTTTTATCGCCTCGCTCTATGCGAGCCAGTCTCTCGCGCGCCGCTCGCAATAATTCGTACGTAATCGCGCGTGCGCGCTCGCGCCATTTATCCCATCGATCGCCACTGGCGGGAAAAATTTATTTGCATTCTCATTAGCGGGGAAGAAAAATTGATCCGCCCGCGCTCGCCGTGACGGCCTGACGAAGTTTGAAATTCGCCGCGGCCGCGGCCGCGCG
This sequence comes from Priocnemis perturbator, assembly GCA_963942575.1. NCBI lineage: Eukaryota > Metazoa > Arthropoda > Insecta > Hymenoptera > Pompilidae > Priocnemis > Priocnemis perturbator. The sequence goes on along the minus strand of OZ012645.1, from coordinate 7,312,767 downwards.
CACGAGAGAGTTCGCACAGCGATAATTATGCGCTTCGGCTTTATTTCCTTCTCCTTTTTTCGTCCCCTACCCCCCTCCCTCCCTTCCCCTACTGCCCAGCCCCTCCTCCCTTACCCCGACTGCTCGCGTACTTTTCGCGACCGAGTTACGAAAACATGAATATTCCTTGCTGGATTAATACCGAGCTGGCTACGAACTCGTTCGCCCTCATCTCTGGCCGGCTCTCTTCTTCGTTCCTCCTCGGCCATTTCTATCTTGCGCGCGTGCACGAACGTAACGGCTTCGATCGATGGCGCCGACGTTAATGCGCTCGGAGGTGCGAAGGGAGTTTTATATATTCGTTATATTCGCTTCGACGAGCTCGGCCGTCGTCGCCGCGGTGCAACTTTTTGCACGGTTCCGGTTCTAACGGATTTCTCGTCCTCTCTCTCTCTTTCTCTATTTTCTTTTTTTATCTTCCCAACGACGAGACTACGTACGTTTTTAACGAGACAAGGAATCGCTCCTGTCGCGACGCTTTTTATTCCGTCAGTTCCGTTCCTAACGGATCCTACCGTCACTTCGTCGCAACGCGCAAGAAGGGGATCGCGAGCTCTCCCCGTTGGGAGGTCTCGTCGTCGTTTTACGCTTTTTGCCCTTTTCGATCGGTCATCGACGGAGCGCATTTCCGCGGTAGAAAAAAAAGAATCGTGTTGCGCGAGAATTTCCAGAGAATGAATCGCGGAACTTTTCATTTTTTAACCCCGTGTCGTTAATATTCGAAAAGCGCCGGTACACTGCAACGCTCAGCGACACGTGCATTTATTAAAGCATGCTCCCCAAATATTATGTATAATTATATCTAGGACCGAAGAGTACGAGCAATTGAATTATTGAGTAACGTTTCCGTTGGATGCGCAAATTATTATGCTGATTAGGAGTGTTCATATTTCAGACACGTTTCCGCCTGTTCCGCGGTGGAGCCAATCATTTAGGATTATTCTAATGAAGCATTTTCGTTTCTTTGCGGCACGAATATCGCTGTTCAGCTCACGTGAGTTAAATAATAATTGAGACAACACGTCCGGGGCAGTCGACGCGAGAAACCTAGTCTGTCTTTCCGTTCTGTAACGCAAAGTAATTAAACGCAGTCACGTTCAATTACGTACACCTGCTCCTCTCTTACGTTTACAGTACGAATACTAAAACATTTTTTCCTCTCGACCGTGATCTGTTACTGGCAAGGGTTCACTCCATTTATATCGTTGCGCCTCAATCCGTCGATACGGATGTCTCTCTTGCCAGATCGACTACTTAATACCTACATCGAAATCGACGGGCAATACTTTTCGTACATTGCTGCGGAAAATTTACCGTTCTTAGACATGAAAAAAACACGAAAAAAACCCTAAATTCGCAATAGTTTAGGAGATCTGGCCACAAATAGGTGGAAAATGAAGAAAAAATCTCTGCGTATAGTAGCGGATTTTAAGACTACGGAATCGTAAGTCGAACCTTGCCCTAGAAGAATCCCACGAGCTATTTGCCCGGGTCATTTTTCAGTGTCGAGGAAACTCAAAGACATCCTCGATCACATTGGGCCAATGTTTGGACTGGTCTTTCTCTCCCACTCGCCATCTGCGTATAGGGTTTCGAGGGTGCAGCGTGCAGCACGATTCAGGAGCCGACACAAGGCAAACTAGAAACTTTTAACGAGATTCGACGAGGTCACCGTCGAAATGAAGAAGACAAGAGACCGGAAAGGAAAACACAAGGAACATCTGCGCGCGATACACTCGAGCCTACTACTTTAAGCTTCCTGCCCGGCCTCGAGTTCCTTTTACCCTTGAACCTCGTTTACTTCTGCGCATTGTCGTTTCTCTCGGCGGATTTACCTTGAGCCCCAAATTGAAGCGAGTCCTCCCCCAATGCCCACCAGAAGCACCGTACATTAAATCGGCACACAGCGCTTTACTCCTCCGACCGCATTCTATCGATCTCATTGTAAAAGGCTGAATTCAAAGCGCTATCGGGCAGTGTACATATTTATAGGAACCTTCAGGGTTTGAACGAAATCTTATTACGGTCGCAAATGAAGATTTGCTTGTTACTTAACTGAAAAAACATGTCTCACTGTTTCAGGTAATGTGAGTAGAGGGTGGTCCGACTTCGCACGTGAACTCTGGCGGCGGTGCCGGTGGGCCACTACTTCCGGTTGCCTCGGCACCCGCCAACAATCCGGTTTGGCCGACCGGTTGGCTCTACATGCCACCACCTCCGCCGCCCCCACCACCGCCTCCACCACCACCTCCGCCACCACCTGCCACCGTTCATCCCTCACATTCGCATCATACCCACTGTGTTGCTGACAACTGCACGATATGCTCCCTCAATCTCTAGACTCAGTCGGTCAGAGTTTGGACTTGACAGGATATACGTGCCGCAAGGAACGAATCCGAAACACGTCGCTGTTTCTTATTACTTTCATCCTCCTTCTCGTTACCTCGATCTTCGCATACCTTGAGTGGGTAAGGATTGAAGCATGGAGCACAAACGTTTCGTGTGTTTACTCGTTCTGCTACTGCACACTTCGTAAACTCGTTTACGAGAAACATTTGCGTTTGAATCGTGAATGCGACGTGTCGGAATCGTTCAAGGGCTGGATTTTGATTAATTACGAAGTGATATGGTGTAGCGGTAGGTTCGACTATAGGGTCAACGAACGTCACCGATCATTCACGTCTCTTACACCGACTCGCACGACTTGCGCGTTTCATTCGTACATTCCACGTGCCAAAACGTTGTATGCAAGTTCTACTTTGTTTTTGTTCTTCTTTCGATTAATCGAAACCTATTTTTCGCTTGCGCTTAATCTTGCTACCCGCCAAACGAATGGAAGCCAAGCTTCTAAGCGAGCTACGATCAAATACTCGCCACAAAGTTTCAGCATTAGTTGCAAATCGTGCACCGTCTTATTGAAACGGTATTATCGTTGCTGGACGATGCACAATAATGCCAATATTCTCGTGGAGGCGATAGTATCGATTGGTAACATTTTTAGCAAGCGCCGACTCTAATTGGAAACAACGATTTTATTGCATTTGAATTAGGGAAGAAGTACTCGATAATACAGGTGACTTACTAAGGTTCACTGCCGACATCAATTTTGCACCTGGAGGTCAGTTTGCCCACTGAAATTGTCTTGAAACAAGTAAACGACTGCGTCCAAACAGCCGTCGATTTGGGTTGTTTAAAATATCGATTTGCAATGTGCAGTTCATCTTCGAACAATACAGATATGGTGCTAATATTATGATTATAATATTATATCGATAGATAGCGACAGTAGATAAGGAACGGTAGCGGTCAGCATTTTTCACTTATGCTAAAAACTTCGAGGTGTTCTTCCTGCCAATTCTTCGAGTGCCGTTGCAATCCTTTACATTCCCACGTGCAAACAAAAATGAGACATCATCGAAATAGATTTAAGCAAATATTTATGCCCTAACATACCGATTACGATATTTAGTATAAAAATTATATGTGTGTACGAGACATTTGTAAAGACATTATTATCTCACTGGCGTTAATATTCACTAATTATTACATTTATGATAACGAATAACGAGGTTAGAAAATATTTACAAACTGCCGCCCAGTCTTTACTATTCAAATCATTGTTAATAGTTATAATGTATCGGAATACAATTTGCTAATGTATCTTTTTTACATAGGTATCGAATCTATTTACGACGCGCCGTCTATTATGTTTTGTTTCAAGTTCGCGTATTTTACATAGGCAAATGAGTTTGTTGGTGCTCAATTAAAATCTCGAATTGATTATGAAGTTAACGTGGTTTTGTTTGTCACTTAGAATGAGAAGAGTAAACGAACGTTGACAACTAGACTTTCGTTATGCTTGAACCCGAATCGATTAACACGTAAAATAATACATTAAGTGAACGCTCAATACAAAGTACGATTCCATCTACGTTAAGACTCTTATAAGTATTCTTCTTCCGTGCGACGGTTTAGATACTCCTGCTCATAAGTATAATAGAGTTCCGAGATACAGTCTCAGTTAATATTGCTACCACTATGACGATCGAAGATATTCGAATAAATTAAATATAAATTAAAATGTTTTTAGTTGAAAAAACTACTATTAAGGGTTTCGGTCTTTAGAGGCTAGACAATACTTTCGTCATTGAATATAATGTACATTTTGTTTTTCCTTTCCCATGTTAGTATTAAGGCTTGGTCTCTAACCATAGCACTTATTAAATCGTACAGTACAACATTCGACTTCCAATTGATTCGATGTTAATGTTCAAAATATTTGTAATTAATACGAAATCTCAGTCGCCATTAAGAAGTGTCAAAAAATGTACTCGATTTGGGAAAGTGCAATAAAAACATGGGAAATAATCACGCAGTGTATCTTTATTGACAAGCACGTGGTTTTAATTGATTCGAGATGTACGAGATACTAATATTCTTAACAAACAATATTATCACTAGTAGTTAACTAATTTCCGTTAGGATAATAGGATTCATTTATACGTATATACTAACAATACTCAACACTAATCTGACAAACTACAATATTCAATGCAGATACACACCTCAGGGTATGAAAAACATTGGGGTAATAGTAAAATTCGAACAATTTATTATAAGTTGAACAAAACGACAAAAGTACATATCTTTTTTGTTCGTCATTTGTCGCTCAATTCAATTAAATTACACGACATATTAAATAACTCAAAATTTGAATTTACATATTAAAAATTATTACTATGAATACCATTGTATTTAATCAATGTCCTTAACTCTATATGAACCAGTCAAACGTGATTTTTCTTTGACCATTTAGGTGTAGGTAACGACAGTTTTATACACATTGACTATTACTGTTTTTCGTTTATGAGCAATATGTAAATAACAAGATCATTGTTGCTATTTTCTGCAATACTGTCATACTGCTGCATACAGCTGATAACAGAAAAATTCTATATGATCAAAAACATGATGAACCTTTCCTGCATTCTCGATAAGCATAACTTTGGTGCCTTGTGAGTATTAATTTGAAAAACATAGTCATCAAGGTTGATACCGGCGTTAGTATCGAGGTTTATTACACTTTGTCCAAAGAGTTATGTTGCACCCTGTCTAGATTTCTCTCCATCATGTTGCTTCTTCAGTTGCTTCTCTCTCATCCTTTCTGCATCACTATAATGTTAATGCACAAACAGCATTTTATCACTTATTACTATGTTCTTATTCCTCTATTTTTTCATATGTCTCGACAGAGCTCATTTTACTGACAAGCTAGCTATATGTTAATGACACTTACCGTGCCTTGCGCTGCTCCAAAGAAAGACCCTTGTTACTGTCTTGCTCCGAAGCAGCTTTTTTCACTGTTTTTTTCATATTCTTGGCACGTGCTAATTCACGTTGATTTCCACCTAAATGAAATGCAATAATAAACTGGTTACTTCCTAACTAGTGTAGAAGTTATACTGACATAATAAGAACTACAAGGCACATGTGAAATTCAAATTCCAATTATCAAAATCCTATTTGTATACAGAAGCATGCAAATAAAGATAAACAATAATTTTGTTTAGTTCACGAATATCTCTGCTGTCTGTCTCACGCTTATCTCCTTTATTTCTATGTCCTACAGAGAACAAATAGAACACTATATAAGATGAAATTGCGATGTCGCGGACGCATAGATCAACGACGTTCCAAAAATTTTCAAAAATTACAACTATATCCGTATGCTCAAGCAAACATAAACATCTTTCGAATGCGCCTATTCGAAGCGACCCTTAGTTTGAATTAATCTCGCCTCTTAAAACATCAAATCAGCAACTTTCCTTCGGTAATCGTTATACGTGTAGAAGAAAAAAAACAAGGTGTTACAAAACAGAGCAGTGTCGTGTGCTTACATGGACAGACAGGAGGCACACGGCAGAGACGAAACTTTCGGTCGACAAGGCAATCTTCAATTCTCAGAAGCGCATTCGAAGGACGTCGAAAGTGTTTCGCTAAATGGCACGACTTTCTGCTGTCCGGGTGTCGGGTTAGGGATGAAATTTCTTTCTGAATCTACCGACGTCGCTGACAATGCCAGCGAGGAAATGTACGTGTGTTCATTTTTCCGCGGCGTAGCGCAAATGCTCGTAACTTCGACAGATAATAACGGTAACGTCGAAAGACTTACGGGTCATTTTTACAGTTCTTGATCTCCGATAAGCAAGTACTTTGAAATTTTACCAGAAAATTAGTGCGAACCGCACGGCCGTGTACGCTCTTCGTCTCCACGACTATGGACTATATAATTTCTAAACCAAAATAAATGGTTCTGCGTCATCCCCATCGACGTATAGCACTCAACCGCGCACACACTCAACGTCTTATTCGTCGCTCAATAATATCCGTGCCTGGGCGAGTAGAGGACGGAAAGAAGTAGGGTCTCATATCTCTCCTTATTCTGATTGGCTAACAGCGACGATCTTAGCGCCAACTTACGGAATCATTGTAAAAATGGTCGGTGCCGTCGTTTTCAGAAAGAGTTCTCCGCCAAGTAGCCCGCGGTTATCACCGATTCGACTCATCTTGAGTCTTAATCGTTTGACGATCTTTTGATAGTGATTGTTGGTCTAAAATAAACGTTTCATAGTAATGCGTTTAATTGTAATCGAAAAAACAAATTTATATCGAAACTTTTTTCTGTAGCAAATTGGATTTGATTACGTTTGGATTCATACGCCGTCTACACCGCATGTTGGCACTGTTGGCAAGCGTACCAAAGTGCCCGGTGTATACATGGCGTGGTGTATGGTGTATGTAATTAATAATGAAATCCACTGCGGACTAACTTTACCAAATTTTCCCCCAGACACTCGTTTGCTTGAATTAGACGTAAACTAATTACTATCAAACGTTTATTCTGAACCATCAAACGACCATCATTTGAAACAAGCCGAATCAGTGATGACCGCTGGCTAACTTGATCTTGATGACGGTTTACGAAGCTTGAATTGTGTTTCAGCCTTTCGTATCAAAAGGACCGTCGTCTCATGCGAACGGGCCATGTAGTAATGTGGTATTGGCTTAACATAAATTTAACATGGCGCCTCTGATGCGAGCAACTTAGCAGTGTGGAAGTTGACGCGACAAAAGTGAACAAAGTGCGAGATAAGTTGGCAGGGTAGTATAATAGGGATCACATTACTCTGGCTTTCGACGTCACAGAATTACATTCATTCGAACAAACGGTGCCCCGTAACCAGAATCGTACAATCTATTTTAGATCTAGACTTACTTTTCCATCGTAGAACTCCGTATCGAAATCGCTAATAAGGGAAAAAAATCGGTAATTTGTCGAGCGTGATTAATCACTTAATCAGCGTTAAGATGTCGAAACTGTAATGCATATTTTCGATCATTGCGACTAGTTCGAGATAATTCTCGTGACGTTAGGGTAAGTTTAAGAATGGCCAGCAATGTAACAGAGGAGTGTAAGAATGCGGAGCTGCTGCAAGAAAAGGAGGAAGGCGAGATTTCGCTGGAGGACGTAAGCTCGTCGGAGGAAGGACATGTAAACAATTATGCATATAACCCTCGAAATCCACAATGTCCAAGCTGCATATCATTGCAACACTGCGGCAGGTGGTGCACTTCTTCGTCAAGAATGTGTCATCGCAGAGGCCAGAGCAGAAGAGGTATATTTATTTGCAGCCTTATATATTTGTCATCTTATTCCATTCCTTCCCTAACAATTACATAGGACTAATTATTTTTTATTGAAGAAGAAGAAATTAAAGTAACTGATAAAGTTTAGTCAAAGAAATTATAGTCTAATGCAATCAATTTTTATGTTGTCTTGTTTAAAATATACTTTACTATTAATATGACGTACCCGATAAATATTATGAAAAGAACGCATGCATATACAACAGTTAAATTTTGTTATTTTGTAGCATTTATTGAAAGCATTGTTATAACGTTTCTTGAATGAAGAAGCTTTTCACATAGAGATCTATCGTCAATATCTTTGTTGAATTTTATTCATACAAATATCTTTTCGCGTATATTGTGTTTCAAGGGCACAGAATAATAAAAAATTTTAGGTATATTAAAATGTCTCCCCTCAATTGCTAATGCTACTCTAATCAAGTAGAAATTCACCTCATTTCACAAGATGCAGTCCAAGGAAAGGAGAACTGGCATCATATCAAAGATTCAGCCTGCACAGGGACAAAGCATACTACTTCCACCCTTCAAGAAAAAAATGATGATCTTGTGCCTATTTCAAGCGACAGTGACATGGAAATCATTGGACTTGTAGATAACTCCAGGCACATAGTATTGCACTCAACAACAAAGTCAAGATCAAAAGGAAAGAGGAAAAAAAAAAGGACTCACTCGGCTGCACTACAACTAGAAGACTTAGTTTCTCCATCAGTTGTTGACTCAACCATAGTAGACTGTATGCCTCCCATACCACGTGATGCTCTTGATATAAAAGAAAGTCACTTGCCGAGATCTCATCACAGAGATACCAGTCCAAACCGTAGAAACAGGTCAAGGGTACTTACAAGATCACCGCCAAGACGGCATAGGTCTCCTACACGAGGACGCTCTTCTTTTAAGAGATCTCGTACACCAATGGGTCATGCTAGGTCACCTGTAGTGAAACGATCTCCAAGACGAGTTAGATCTCCTAGAAGATCTCCATATCGTTCACCGGTAAGGACAGCACCTAGGAAAGTATTGGAAACTGACCAGTCACCGTCCCATACCTATGTTGACAAGTACGGAAATGTTACCAAACTGTTGAAGAGGGTGAAGCACTTAGACTCTATAGGAGTTCACTCTTTGCAAACGACCATTAATAGAAACAAAGAGAATGCATCGTCTTTGAAAGAAAAATTGTTCAACATGATGAAAGAATTGTCTGATAGTAACGGTAATGTTACAACTTATACTAAACAAAATTCCAGTTCGCAAATGAAAAGAACGGATGACGTTGACGACGAAGAGGATTTGGCGTTATTAAGACAGCAAGCACTAGAAACAAAGCAGAAAAAATCTTCCAAACTTGCTGAACCTCGAAAAAATAAAAGTGAAAAGAAGGCAACTAAAAATGATGATGACCAGGATGATGAAGATATGATGAGGTTGCGCATAATTGCATTACGCTCGGCGGTATTAAAGAAGCATCAAAATAGGGTACGAAAGGGTATGAAAACGGGAATGAATAGAAAACCTTCAGCATCCCGCAGTGAAAGCCCATTCAGCCAAAGTTTTCTGGATAGTATACCCATACCCGATGAAGAACATGGAAGTTGTTCCTCTCCGTCGTACAGCCCATGTTCGAATGGGAACAACGGCACGGAAGACCTGGAAAAATTACCGTACTCTCCTACGGATAAAATTACATCAAGCATACCTATAGACACTGAATTGCTAGGCATCCAATCATCGGATGTATCATTTATACCGTTTACCGACGTCAATGCTACTTTAGCTTTTGGTAATGCACACATGCAGGTCAAACAAGACTCCTCTCAGTCAGGTGATCCTGGAATACAATTATGCACAGAAACACTGTCAGCCAATATTCCCTATTCTCCTTCAGATCCTGTAGAAACCTCCAATTATACAGAAATGAGGAAAGTACAGACATTAATATCTGTTCCACTGATTCCTAATATCTCTTCTAATCTACCATTGATTCCACAAGATTGTAAAAGCACATCTACAAGTTCAGATATCAATTCAACTCCAGACGTACCTTATTCTCCAACCGATACTCCACTCTTTGATCCTGATCTCTCCCAAACTGTCTCACGATTAAAAAACACTTGTACTTTTGCTGGCACGAATGAGTCTCAAAGATTGTTGGACTCCACATATGTCAATGATTCATGTGATGACGTTGGACAACAGAACAATACATTTGTGCATTTACAACTGAAACAATTGAAGGAGAGTGATAATGTACAAGGGGCTAGTAGTACTAATGAGACAGATTCTACGTCTCTCGCTCCATGCGTAGGTTCTGCTCCAGCCTCTTCGAATGCATCCACTTCACCAAACAGCTCAATGGTAACGATTGACGATCTTACGGAAACAGATGCAGATACAACTCCCCCTGTTTCCGGTACGAAAAATTTATCGATCATACCATCCATACCGGAATACCTGTCTTCTGAGATTGCAAACATGGCAAAGGAGCCGTTTTACATGCAAGCTGTGCCAGATGTGACCAAAGATTCGAATAGAATACCAACTCTGATTACCAGAACACTCGTTCCAGTGCCAATTTTAAAATCAAATAAGCAATTACAACAACCTCTGCCAGCGAGGAAGCAGGAAAATCATGTAGAACCGGCTTTCAAGAGTGCACAAATGCAGCCAGTTACAGTTGACCCAACCCTTAATCTCAATAAATCGAGTACCCTATTCAAGCCCATAAAACTGATACCGGTTGCTAAGAAAACTCAGGCTGTACTGCCTATGCCAATGGCATTCAACAATTGCCTGAATGATGATCAAGAGAGCGATGCGTGTGAAAATCAAAACACTTCATTGATGGGAACTAGAAGTCGTAGTCCGCCGACGTTGCGAAGTAATAATACAATTCCTCAATATAAAAGAAAGAAACGTTCGAAGAAAAGCACAAAGTGGAAAAATGCGAATGCGCTGGTAATTATAAATAAAAATAATCAGCCAACGGGTAAAATTGACAATTTAGAAACTAAGGCAACTCCATGTACTTCGAATTTAGAGAATCTTTCACAATCTATGAATGTTGCTTCACTGAATGACGCATTAAAGAATGATGAGAAATTACAAGTTAAATCGTCGGAGAAAAGAGAAACGAGAGATAAAGCTGTGACCGAAAGAAAAGCGCTAAATGATGTGCATAATAATAATAATAATAATAATAATAATACAAAAACTGAAAGGAATGATACTGTGGTTTTAACTGTAAAAACTACGAAAGGTACTGCGCAGGATGCAGACCAAACAAAAGAAACTGAAAAGAGAAGACAGAGTGTAGACGAAGATGAAGAATCGTTAAGAGCAATTCTGCTTGCTTCCTTAGCTAAACGTTCGAAGCCGTTAGATGTTGCGAATAACACCGCAACACTTGGAACGAAAAAACCTGCGATTATTGAAAGTAAAACTGCTGCACCGCCTAAACTACCGACAAAACCGGTAACAACGAGAATTGGCACTATTACGACAACCAGTGCAGAAGTAACACTGTCTCATTTAAGAGAATCGTTAAATGTAAATACTTCTGGATTAGAGAAAACTCTCTCATCCAATACTGCTTTGACCAGCGGACTGGTCACGTCATTTCAAACGAGAAAACGACATCTTCCAATTGTGAAAGGCCCATCAAGAAAAATTACGCGAAAAGTTTCGATTCCTGCAAGTACAAAAGTAGTCAATAATGCGAAGAAATATCAAAACACGATAGTTCAAAGAAGGTTGAACCAGCAAAAGGTCGCGAGTCGTTATAATATTCACAAAATAACCGAGAATGGCCGTATGTGTAATACGACGAATAATGAAAAAAAGTGGACGGCACCCTCGAAAAGTTTAATAGTACCGGAAACGCAGCGTATTGTGATCAATTTAGAATCGGATACAGAAAGCGATTCTGAATCGGAGAAGAGGAAGAGCGAGACTCCCTTGACGTCAAATTCTGCTAGCCCGACAAACCGTCCACCTTTAATGATACCTACGACAGAGTTTGAAAAGAGCGTTGACCAATTTTTGCGGGAAGCAAGGAAGAAGCAAGAGTCCGTCGCGGCAAAACCATCGGCAATGCCGAATGTCGCGTTAGCGTCGCAGTGTCTTACAAAGAAGAGTATTAGTCCAATAATGTCAATAGAGAGCAAGGATCCGAGTCTTCGTACCCCATTGGTAAATTCAAATTTACCGCTTCGAAGTTTTTTATACAATGCGCTTTTATAACTTTTTAACCGTTTTTCAGGCTGTTCGTCATTTACCCGCATCGCAACAGGAGGAGTACCGCCGTTTGAAGCAGCAAATCTTAGAGCACGAAAAACTTAAGCTACGACGGACAGCGGAAAACACTTTGGCAAAGCAGAAAATCCAAACGACCGCTGCCACGTCAGTGCCCAACCAAACTGGAACTTCGAGCACAGAAACACAGTTAAATTCAACTAAATCTCTTAAAGACATTAATTTAACCACTATTAAATCAATCCATACATCAACGCCAAAGCCTGTCAATGCTGAAAAAATAGCTGACAAAGTAGTTGACGCTCGCGAGCCGAAGACCAAGCAAATCAGTCCGGCGTACGTTGAATCTAACGAGACGAAAAAGACAATGACGAATCTTAGTGTACGAATTTCAAACGAAACCGTATATTTTTCTAATACTGCGCACGCAAGAACTCCCACAACGTCGACGAATAGGAGGACAGTGCCCCAGAGAATACTTTCCAATAGTACTGTGCCGTTAGACGAAGCTAATAGGTCAAGTGCTGGCTTAAAAATTTTAACTAAAGACGAATTAAATCGTAAATTTGTCCAGGTTCACATTGACCAAGATAGCAAAAGACGGGTGGTAACCATAAATGACAGTGTCATGCCTAGCAGGAAAACCCAAGAAAATAAGATTTCTGAGAATGATACCAATACTGACATTATTACTCATGGTGCAGGCATAAATAATGTTGCTCGAGTACAGGGTAGTGAAACTATCCCTGATGACGAAGCAGGAGATAAAGTAGATGCGATGATTGATTCAGACGCGTCAACCCAACTGTTATCACCGGTGTCTCAGAGCATAAGAAGCGTTGACACTCTCGACACTACTGGATCTACATTAACGCTCTCTCAATATGAAGCGGCGAAAGACGAGTGTTTGCATGAGGCCAACAATGACGATAACTGTGATTTTACTTCTGACATGATACTGAGCAATAGACATAGCATAATGAATAATTGGGAAACGATACGTCAAGATACTAAAACTGAACTGAACATTCTCATCAATCTACCTGAAGAGGAGCAGAAACATCAACTGACGAATACGGAAAAAAAGTTGGTAAAGAAACGGTAAGCATCTGTAACTGCGCTGAAATGTTGAAATGTCATTGGTAAAATTTGGATGGCCTTCTGCATACAGGTATACCATTCTTAACGATCTTGCGAAAATGGTAGGAACTCTTCAACAGTGGGACATGGAAAGAGACTTCCAGACATGTCTCGTTGCGGAGGTAAAGAAATTACGGGAGCAATTGAAGGTTGCGGAGAAGAAACTACAGGAACAGCGTAATCTCATTAAAAACATGGGTCCAAAAGTAATGACCGCCCACAAAAAGATAAACGATGGTCGACGGGAATGCTGCAAGCTCTTGAAAATCTGTTCCGTTTTGGGAACTAAAGTAGAAGGAGAAGGCTACACGTACGTGCCTTATGCCATTTGTTACATGTACATTAGATTGCTTACGTTCCACCCTTATTCTTCACAAATTTATGGATAATACCATAGTTGATGGTTTTCTTCTGTACTTTGCTATTATTCTCAGACACATATTAACTTTTCGATGTCATTACACGCATGGCATCATTTATTTACTACCATCTAAATCTTAAAAGATATCATGACATTTGTGATTGCCATGCTCAAACATAACCGTATTCGGTGAACGACATGATAGTCAGCCACTTTTCAGGGTACCGGATGCTGGTGCACAACTCTTGATTGACGGATTGAAAGATGTAGCTAATCATACCCGGCAGCTTTCGAAGAAGAAAGTACCTTCTCTTGATTTACCCGATATCTGCATACGTCCGTCTTCCGCAGAATGTCTGCCTTCGCAAACAGTAAGAACGGAAGCTATACAGACTGACGAATCTCTGATACAGACCGATGATAACAGTACGACTTCCACTGTAACAAAAGAAAACGAATGTGAAGACTGTTCGTCCTTAACTGTAGATATAGCTAACACTCTGCAATTGTCTGCAACGACAGATGACGAGACTCCAGTAGAATCAAACAGAAAACGAGACAAGCAATCAGATTCTTCTAGAAAGTCAGATATTGATGAACATAATGAGACTGCTACAGACGCGACGCCACAGTTAAGTGACACAAATGCTACAAAATGTGGAGATCGTGACGATCACACACTTTGCCGAGAAAAACAAGAAAGTGTCAAAAACAGTGTACCAGCGGCTGACTCATCACCTGAGGACTGTACGAAGCAAGATGTGGAACGTCAACCAAAGAAGATTATTGAACCTTATGTTTCGATATTAAAGCATTTAGAAGTGCCAAGGTGGGTGTTGCACTTTGGATGTGACAAATCTTGTTTAATTAACGCCACGGACAATGAGCGTTTACGACATCGTGGTAAAAAAATGTTTTGAGGATGTTTTTGTGCTTTGTTTCATTCTTAACTAGGAATATGAACCCGAACGGTGTCCTGTGTCCATACGAACTGATGGGAACTTGCAACGACGCGGATTGTCAGTTTATTCATCAATCAAAGCACGTCCAGTAGCGTTTTTAGTTACTGACGCGTGATCGGCGAACATTATATACGTAAGGTGGTTCTAATCTTTAATTAAGGGCTCTTCATATTACTTTTACTGCGTTATTAACATACCGAGAAAGCTCGTAGAGAGAAATGCTACATTGAGATGAAAATTTGAATTGGATCTATGCTTATAATAACGTTACATACTTCAACACTGAGAATGTTAATTTCATATGACAATTTGGGTGAAAAACGTGTACCACCGAAAGAACTGTGAAAACCCTCACTTTTGCATCCAACCAAATCTCTTCACTTTCTACATTGCAGGAAGTTCTATGGGATGGTTTAGAAGAGGATCAATCGTCTATTGGCAAGCAGAGGCAACACGTGAAGATGGTAAGTTGTCTTCAACATGCCAGGAGTTTGTGCACAATTTAGAATTGCAAATTTTTTATTGTAAGAAACACATATTAATTAAGAACAAGAGATTTATCATTCTGCTATTCCGAGTCTCTATTCTATTGAAAGTTTAAAGGGAAATTCCTCCAAGTGTCTATTTTTTACGAATGTAAAAAGTGTCATGTAAGTTGCAAAAGCAGTCGGTGTGGTTAAATTGCGAAGAAGACAGAAGAATTTCTTGACCGATCACACAAATATTGAGAAGATGGCCCAATAGTGGACCAACACTGAGCGTTGCAACAAATATTCTTTTCGTACTTCAAGTACGTTACCTCGTAATAATAAAAGTCTTGTACCTGTATAATAAAAATTGAATATTTTTTCCTACTCGTAGTATGATTCTTTTATGTTCCCAGTTCACATCCTCACGTATTCTCAGTGTGCAAAGAAAACCTTACTTGTCGTATCCCATAAAAAGTTAAGCGTAACGCGATATTTGAAAAGTCCATGTTTATTGATAAGGAAACAAATGTTGGGCTTCAAACGCCATACTTTGAACCGGGAAATGAACCTTGTGACCTCGCTCTGTGCCAAGCAAACCGTCCTTCTGTCCTAAGCTGATCCCATTTCTCAACCCAGTCAATCGGACATATCGTTGAAAACACCTCTTTGAACCAATCGCACGCCTGATGACCTTCGCTCAAAATTTCTTGACATCTGTAGAAGTCCGTGTACATCACGTAACAGCGTAGTGTTTGATTTTGTTGCTGAAACCTTTGAGTGCGATAAGATTAATACAAATGTGTCAATTAAGTGAAATAATATGATTTCTTACATACCGTGGATCCACACCGATAGCGTATCCGGATACTACCTCAGCTTTCTTCACTTCTTCTTTTTTAAGGCACGGATCATCCTCATCTACGGTTATCGTAATTTGCTTTTTCGCCGGTTTTGTCTGTTCATTCGTCTGGGCAGATTCTTCATTCAACTCTGACATTGTCTCAGCCGAACTGCTTGAATCAGTTTATTAAGTATATTTCTAACATTTCATCATCATCCTCATTACGATTTGCATACTTATAATATTTGTCTTCCGTCTGAGTATAACGGTTGATTTTGTTAGTTGCATTTTTTTCAACATCATCGTTTCCACGGATTTTCTTTGTTCTTCATTTACCTAAGCAAACAAAAATACAGCATTGTATGTCTAGAAAGTTAATCTAGGTACATTTTTCAAACAACTGTCATGTTAAAAAGAAGTGATAGCGAGAAATTGTTATAGATAAGCCTATACCGTTAAGAAACAAACTAGTTCGATGTTTGTTTGAGATAATTGTTAGTAAACATGAAGAAGTCATATACATACTATACTATTCATACTTTAGTACTACCAAATGTTAATGTGCTATCATTAATCGCATTATTTTATTCAAACGCAATGCGATCGCAATAATGCGTTCGTGCCTCTGAATATTTTCATATGACGAAAAAGCAATGAAAGTTACAGATAACTTACACAAACGCATGGCACTTTTCTGATAACGATAAAGCGTCCCTGTTGAACGTAAGTTTATAATCATTATACTATGCGTATGTTATGTTATCGGCAGTGTATAAATTCTCCTGCATGCCCCAAATTTGCCCGCCATTAAGCATTATCATGACATCTAGCGGCATTATGATAAGCTCCGAAGGCAGCCCACCCACCTTTTACGCCAACTGTATCGTATATGTGCTCAGAGAAGAGACACGCGACACGCGTCATATACGGCACTCGAATGCAATTGATCGCGGTTCGCGGAATATGAATAAAACCCGGACGGAAATGGAATTGTAACAAAATGTATAGAGTGATAACACAGGGACAGTTCATACATTTTTCTCCCCGTTAATATCATTCAATTCCACAGTCTCAGGATGATACTACTTGACGACTTATTATATTTCGGCGCCGTACTTGCCGTAGTTTTGACACTTTTGGTGCGTACGTACACTATTATTCCATATGCATGTATTACGAAATTTCAACGATACCGTCACATAAATTTGATGGAATATTATTAAGGTGCAATCGCAAACATTATATATTTAAGTGTAATTATAACATCACTATTTTCTGCACGGGATGGTGAATTTGTCATATCCTCTTCATCCTTTTCAGCTTTGTATAATATTGCATTGGGCGACTCAACCCTATCCGAAAATTTGGCGTCACGAAAAAGAGAAATACTTTTTCAATGCTAAAACGAAAGAGAAAGAAAAATTTCCTTCTTTGTATGACAAATGGAGTACACATTTAAGTGTAATTATACCTGCCTACAATGAGGAGAAAAGATGTAAGAGCCATGATGGGAGCGATCAATGTATAAGAAGATAATTGATTTATTATTCAACAGTGCCACCAATGCTGGATGAATGTCTTCAATACTTGGAACAACGTAAACCATTAGGGTTTACATATGAGGTAATAGTAGTTAGCGATGGCAGTAAAGACAGAACTGTAGAGGTTGCACAAGAATATGCCAGAAAGTATGACAGTGTCAAGGTATTGGAACTTGTCAAAAACAGAGGAAAAGGTGGTGCTGTAAGGCTGGTTAGTACAGCCTGTATTTTTTTGACATATATGTAATTCAAAAAGCGAAAGGCCAAAATGACCTACTCAACACACTGCAGAATATTCTCAGGCAAAATGCAAGACAATCTACCCATGACGTAACAAGTACTATGTAAATTAACTGAGTAATACTTTCCCATATTTAGGGCATGTTGAGCTCAAGAGGAAGTGCAATATTGTTCGCAGACGCAGATGGTGCTACTAAATTCGGAGATTTAGAGAAGTTAAACGATAGCTTAGCACAAATGTTAGGGTGTAAGTCCTGCATATTCTGAGTAACGAAATTCGACGATAATCACTGAGGCTGTGCGTTTTGTTCACGTAACTCTTCTCGTAGTTAACTACGTGACTAGCCCCGAGAAAACGGCAGAATCGAACGCTGTAGTGTGCGGATCTAGAGCACATCTCGAAGAAACAGAGACTGCCAAGCGATCCTTCTTCCGATTGATCCTGATGCACGGATTCCATTTTTTAGTGTGGTTCTTCTGCGTAAGGGACATCAGAGACACTCAATGTGGCTTCAAACTCTTAACGCGAAAATCTGCGCGCGTTATATTTCAAGCTCTGCACGTGGAGCGATGGGCCTTCGATGTAGAAATGCTTTACATCGCGCAAACGTCGCGTATTCCTGTAACCGAGATAGCCGTCAATTGGACTGAAATCGACGGGTCGAAAGTGGAACCTTTCTGGAGTTGGCTGCAAATGGGTACAGACTTGTTGCTCATTTGGCTCAGATATAGAATCGGAGCGTGGAAGATCAACAAGGAGAAGGTAGCTTAAGGGCGTCGCGCAAAAAAAAAAGTCAATCGCAGTGATGTATAAAAAGCATTTAGGAGCTTCTAATTTACATTTTTAAATATCGCTATATGAGCGACGTGTTCCTTCAGCTACTGGATATACCGAGTTATCGATCATATTACTATCACTGCAGTCGATTATATGGTTTCCTAGGATACAGGAAAGATTGCTATTTTTTTATATAGCTAAGCTGCTGTACACAGTGCATTTCACAATTTGTATACATTTGCTCATACAAAAGAGGATCATTCGCCGACTGTATGCATCTAATAAAAGAATTTAATATTTTCTTTCTGCAGTATTGTCTCAGTGCATTTTAGTTTGCCCTGAGACCGCTTTCATATAGGATAAGGCGTGTATGTTTGAATTCTGACATTTTTGACGTGTACCATCTTTGAGTCATATTCATATGTCATATAGCTATAAGCAAAAAGGTCATCCAATCATTTCCACCGGCCACAGTTGCGTAACGTGTCATCATCTTTCCCCATTGGACGGCTCTCTTGTCCAACAGTGCACACCCGTTGTAACGCAGTATACTCAGAGCGACGTTCAGGAGAAATTTAAGGTTCGGTTGAGCGTAGAAGGTGAATCTAATCGCCGCAGCTAAGGGAAGAAGTCAGATTAACCAAACCGTATACGATCTCTATATACATCGTATTCTTTTGTTGTCAAGCGAAAAGTAATTGTTCAAATGTCTTTTACGTCCCCGATGCCGAGCCGTGAGTTCCTATGGGACGTATTTCAAAGGTATGTTTGGTCAACGGTTCTGTCATGTAATAATACCTTGTGTACTGCAATAATCGTGATTTCATTGTTGAAATTTTGTCTATATGTCGTATCAATGATATATGCTGATTTGTATAAAACATTCCCATTATCTTACGTATCTCATACACACACACACACACACACACGCGTGCGTATTCACGAATTATTTTATTATCTAAGTCGGTGACAAGCTTATTGCTGCACCTGGGTGACAAGCTTATTGCCACAGTTCTATGGCAAGCCTGTTGTCGTAGAGTACATTTTATCTTGGCCAATTTTCATGCATCAAAAGCATTACTTATATTAAGGTAGAATACATGTGGTTGACAACACTTCTACACACGCTATCATAAGGCTTGCTGCAATGTTGTTTTAAAGTCTGTCAATTTAAATAAAAAGTTCTTTGTACCCCTAAGAGTCGACAAGGATCACTCTGGATCGATTACTGCTGATGAATTGCAACAGGCACTTTCAAATGGAACATGGACCCCGTTTAATCCTGAAACAGTCCGACTTATGATCGGTAAGAAATTCATTACATTCCCAAATGACCATGCAAATTTGTAAAAGCACGTTTCGTTACTTAGCAGACGCTTATCTTACCTTCGTAATTTGCACTGATTCAAGGTTTTTGTTTCCTACTGTATATCCTTAGAATAGTGCCATAACAATGCAATTAGATTGAACCAAAATCTGCATGGTCTTTTGTCTGTAATTGAGATTTGTTTCTTCATTCTGTTGCTGCAGGTTTGTTTGACATTGACAAAGATGGTAAAAAATCTTCAGGTATGTTTGATAAAAGTCAGAAAGGAACAGTTAGCTTTGAGGAGTTTGGTGCACTATGGAAGTACGTTACTGACTGGCAAAATTGTTTCCGATCATTTGATCGTGATAACAGTGGCAATATTGATCGTAATGAGCTTAAAACAGCTCTCGTCAATTTTGGATATCGACTATCAGATGAGACAATCGATACTCTCATAAGAAAGTACGATCGTGCTGGACGTGGAACTATATATTTTGATGATTTCATTCAGTGTTGTGTAGTATTATATGTAAGTATGAACAATATGCAGAACATATTATGATTAGAAGATAATGCACTTTAGTATAATGGTTTTATTTTTCATTACAGACTCTAACTTCTGCATTCAGACAGTTGGACACAGACTTGGATGGATTTATTACTATTCATTATGAACAATTCTTAGGCATGGTTTTTAATCTAAAAGTTTAAAATCCCATTGCTTTGTGCCAAGCATATCCTTGCCAGTGATGGCAATGTCTCGCTAATTACATCAGTGTATTATGCACTTCATTATGCCAAATAATGGAAAGATACTGTCCTATTATATTAAGATAATGATAATGTTTACTTGGAAGCAGTGCTCCGTTAGTACTTCCATGTTAATTTTATCAACATATATGTAGATGCATGCACGTGTGTGTGTGTCTGCACACATGTAGTATGTCGCGAATTGCAGAAAAATGTTTCAGTCTATAATTTTATTTGAAAAACAAGGGTTCTGCAAACGCCTAAGAACATTTCCAACGGAAGTTCAGAACTTAACGAAAAGGCGATTCTGAAATACTTTTTATTACACAATGTGAACAAATATGCTACGTTTGCGTAGGTATCTGCGTCTCCCTTTCCGCGTGATCGTATAATTCAATTTGATTTGTAAATATTCGACATTTACATTGTTCATGTAAGTCAAAATTTTAATCAAAACTAATTGGTCGTTTCTACAACTCAACGTTAAATTTAATTTGAGGCGCAAAGTATAATCATGATCGCATTTGTATTTCACAGTTTGTTTATATACTCTTTCCATTATGCACTAGGTTTATATTTCCATATTTTTCTATTACAACTGATGTAGCAATCGTTTTAAAGATTAATACAAAATATATTTATTTTATAAATATATATACTTGTAATTCATTCTGTCTTCTATAAGGGTCAATTAATAAAATACCATGCATTTCACATAGAAGCCATACATACGAAATGTAGAAAAACAGTACATCGTCTGCACTCAATAAAATCCCGAAATACTGTTATAATAATTTATTTTGCAAGTCCTGGCATGTTCAATGTTGTGAATTGATTCATTTCAAATGCATGTAATTTACAGCTGCAGTAACATTTAGCACTACTTTCAAGAAGTTTTACATATTTTCCTATGACGCATTATATTAGAATTTTCAGTTTAATAGAAAAGAGTTACCTAGATGGCGACACAATCGTACTTTTAGTCGTATCTTCGCGTGGTTCGCAGAAATTAACCTAGAGCGATGACAGATGAGTAAAGAGCTAAATATGCATTGTATCCCGAAAATGCAATGGATTTGGAGGTAAACCTGTGCAAATCTCTGCCGCCACTGGTCGAAGGCAAGGTTCACGGTTATCTGCAGCTCGCCATTGACGAAATTATTTGGTCAAAAAAAAGTCCGGGGGAAGTTACAGCTTTGGCATCTTGGTGGGGCGAACTAGACAGTGCACAATTCAGGTGATTTGCTTGTATGGTTTTTTAAATTAAAAATAGCTTTTGTTTTTTGCGTTTCTTCTGTACAGAACACGCGAAAACAACGACGTAAACAATGTCTAACCACTTGGTGACTGTTTGTTCGATGTTTTGACACGTAAATCGATAGACATCTATATCTCTATTTTATGAATGCTTGCTGTCTGAACAGCAAGATTTTGTATGAATTTGGTACGAATATTCGTATGAAATTTATTGAGTTTACGTAAATTGTTTCTGTTGTTCGAGATTAGTCTTACATTCATCAGTTAAGTAATCTGTCAAGTTTGATGTATTCATTGAGTTAGTTAAAAAAATTAAAAGATACATGCAATGTATAAAATATGATCCAGCAAGTATTGGGGTCCAATTGTAATTTATTGTTTTGCTTGTTTTAGACCAACAGATATCATAAGCGGAGTTTCAAGAACAGAACAGGAAACAACAGAAACGTACGCAATTAGAACAAATATAACTCTTTTCAAGGAATATATAAAAAACTGTGAAACAATTGAATTAATAATTCTTAATGAGAAAACACACAAAGTTATAGGAACAAGTCAAGTTATACAGTTACTAGACATTTTTGAATTCAAGCCATACATTAGATATTTACCCATATACAACGTCAATGGTGTTAGAATAGGAGAGATACATGTTGTAATAAAATTACAAAATATTACAAAACCATCCATTATGCAGTTAAAAGCATCTAAGCATCAGAGAAATGAAGTTACGGATAAAAATGCATCTGCCGATAATAATTATAAACCGCATTACAAAGAGAAATCCACAGAACATTCTGACAAATTGATTGAATCTGAAATGAAAGATATTTACAAATCTATTTTAAAGAGTAAGCGAGCAGAAGTACAAAATCCTATAAAGAAATTCAACATGGAGGTAACAGATAATCTTGTTGCTCAAGTTGTGGCAAGGGCTCAGAGACTGAGAGGTGCTATATTAAAAGAAGCGTGCAATGAAGATTCCTTAGCTCTGAGCGACGCTTCAATGAATGATCATTTTTATCCAGAGAACCCTGCAGAAAATGAGGCAAAACTATACGAATACATTTTAGGAAAAGAAATGAGTTCGTTAGATGAACGAAGAGCATTGAATACCTTAAGATCGATATCACCGAGTCCAAGTTTAATTGACCTTGCATCAGAAACTATTACTGCCAGCAGATCCAATCACTCACAGCACTTACCCAGTCAAGAGTCTGTTACTAAAACAAATAACACATTGGAAGAAATTTCCCCCAAAGAATCTGCATATAGCAAGCCAAAAGGTTTTTTGTACACTGTACACAAATTTGATATTGCCTGGTATTGAAGTATCTTTTTATACTTACATGCGTTTTTGTGTCATGTTTCAGAACTGTCTCCGTTGGATCATGTAGATAGCATTAGAATTTATATTGAATCATTATCTTTGAGTCCTGCTGGTTATCGCCGAGTCAAATCTTCCTCCGTGTCCCGTATGTAAATGTTATACTTAGTAGATTTGTATTTATCCCGACCATACAACCTATGCTTGTATTTTAGGAAATGATGGTATGCCAGTGTCAGTAACATACTTTGTACAATATGATGCAACATTTGGAAATGTTAAGCAGCCATATAAAAAATATCCGAAGGACAACAAACAAGTGCGAATGTGTTCTAAGAAACAGGATGGACAAGGTAAATTTCTGGAATGTTTAAAAAACGTCAGAATAAAATTCGTATTATTCGTACATTTGATTGTTCAACAATTCTACACGAAAGTGTCACAATGAGTTAATAATTTAATTTACTTTTAGTAATTTCTTTCAACCATGAGGGTACATACGGCATACCAAATTTTAATGTAAACGTAGATGTACCACTGCAGTTTAAAATATTTATTCGACATCTCAATCAGAAAACTCCAACCGAGCTAGGTATTGGCTGCATGTATGTCAGTGATATAGCGAGAACGGAAAGCTTAAGTACTGCTCAACGTTTGGCCATTGTTAACAAGGGAATTAAAATAGGCGAACTGAAAGTTATTGCAGAATTGGGTTGTGACTTTGTTCACTTTGGCAAACAATATGTCGGTACGTGTATTGAATGTTTCAATAATCTGTGCACGTATTTATAACCGTAACATCGTCTGCTAGATGCTATAATGTCGGCGAAAGAGAATATTCCTGTTATGGATGGAGAAGTATTGAACCCCGGTTCGAACAAATATAGAAGTGCAACTGGAACTCAATCAAAAACGAGCAGCAAAATGTCATCTGTATCCGCTAAGCGGATAGAATGTTTGGCTAGTACTAATAACACAGACGTTCTTGGTACCACAAATAAAATGGAATCCAATGAGCAAAACCTAGATGAAAA
Source organism: Priocnemis perturbator (assembly GCA_963942575.1). Classification (NCBI taxonomy): domain Eukaryota; kingdom Metazoa; phylum Arthropoda; class Insecta; order Hymenoptera; family Pompilidae; genus Priocnemis; species Priocnemis perturbator. The sequence continues at coordinate 7,288,757 of OZ012645.1, read as the reverse complement.
AAAAATGGACATAAAAAATCCGGATGATAACAATAAAAACAAAGTAAACCATGTTTGTACATTGTACATAATAGAACAGTACTTTATCGCGTACTCTCAGTGATTCCAGGGCTCTAAGTTTTACTTGTCTTTTATAGGTCTTGTTACACGGATTGATACATGTAGCCGAAGGGAAAGATTTGCCGGAGTTAAATACGTACTTGATATGCAGAGCATTTTGGAAAGAAGATAAAGCAACTAGTCAAATCTGTACTAATACAAATAATCCTCTTTATCATTTCTGTCAAGTACGCTAATATGTTTTATTCATTTTATTACTCCACTATTTAATATTGTATTAGTAAATCATTAAATCCGTTACAGCTAGTACCTCTAATACACGGTACGGATTTGTTGGAGCGGATTAAAGATAACTTCGTAATTATCGAAGTTCACAGTAAAAGTAATACTGGCGTGGACAACCTGTTGGGCATAGTTAAATTGCCTGTACATCAGTTGTATATCGCATATAGAGATCCAATAGTTTTGCCATATTTGATGCAATCAAAAGTACACCTCTATGTTATTCTCTTAATTTTCACTAAAAATGCCACACTTTCCACATCATGTCACACTCAACTATTTCATTTCAGTATCCTGTAATTAGCGTAGATGGATGGGTGCCTATCGTCAATCCAATGACTGGTCAGTCATCTGGCCAAATATTAGCATTAGTGGCGCTTGGCACTGCAGAACAAATTGCTCTTCTGGAAATGTCCAGAGGAATCAGAAACATGGGTACGGTGCCTCAAATGATGTGTAACTACTCGCGCGGGTGCGCAGAGCACACAAATTACATGCACAACGCAGAACAAACGGAGAGCTGTAGTAATGTGGAAATGCAACGTAACGCACCTCCCAATTCTTTGGATGACCATTTTGAGCCTTCTGTTTATACTACGGCCGAGAAAACTTTAAATTCCGTACATTTTAAAAGTCAAGAGATTCAGACGGATATTTCTGCTCTCAAAGAAACATTATTAAATCGTGCTTCCGGCGAAGCGGGGAAGGAAGATGTAGCACACTCAGAGCGGTTGGTTTTAAATGCATTGGTCGATCGCTTAGCGCGTGCATTGAATATACCTAAATCAAATGCCAATCAGTCTGCACAAACTGAAGCTGAGTCGATAGGAAAAGTGCAAACTATATCCGAAGATCAGCTCTGTTTGAATTCATTGAATAATAATTGTCCGTCAGACGACAGCAGAAGCGGAAGTCCCAGGAATCATTTTCAGTTTCCCACGGATACCTACAGAAGTGTTGGTGTAGGTGCAGAATTCGACGAAGAAATTGATCAAAGGCCAACGACCGTGTATACCAACACGGATTTTGACTTTCCAATCATGACGGAGGCTGAAGATAGAGCAGAAATAGATTCTAATAGCGAAGATTTTTTCTTCAGAGCTGTCGTTGAAATCGAATGCGCCTTACATTTACCGAAAGTTGAACAGGCTAATGAATTCGTCGAACCTAGTACTTATGTTACTTTTCAGAAAAACAAGCGCGATTGCAAGACTGAATTGCAATCTTATATGGTAACTAACGTGCAACTCCGTAGTTGCGATCCTAAATGGGAATGGAGGTGCGATGCAAAATTCCCTATTGACTTACTTGTACATGTAAGCGAAAACTTATACTTATAACATCGAATTATCTGTGCAAGCGACTTTATGTGCATCTTCTACTACAGGATGAGAAGAGATTGATCTTGAAGATTTGGCGCCTAGCGGATCCAGACACAAGCACGCAGATTGACTTGGAAAAAGATATTGTTATTGGATTTTCAGCGATCGATCTTTCAGTTTTGACTGCCGGATTTCCATCAGTATCGGGATGGTTCCACATAATGGATTTTGCCGGAAAGTGCAATGGCCAAATTAAAGTAAGTTTGCTGTAACATCAAGGTTATTACGGTATTTACTGTATGTGTTGTATTTAAACTATTTTCTATGTATCGATTTTAGGTAACGATAACGCCTGTTGATAATCTTTCGTCATTTGGCAAGTCAGTTTCGGCAACAAATTTACCCCAAACACCAATTTATAGCGCACCGCAACCTATTTGGTCCCCAGAGTATTCTCCTCGCATCAGTGATATAGAGACAAGTAACGTATATAACACTATGATGCATCATAATGTAGAGAAGCATGTAATGAAAGAACGTCCTGCTAATTGTGGGTTCATGGATGCGCACGCCTTGGATGATACGTCTATGTCGTTTTTATCCCTTTCATTAAAGTAAGTACCAAAGCACAGTATAATAAAATGGTGTGTATAACATGTACGGTACAAGCAACTTTTTTCAGGCAAAAATTAACGGAATTAGATGAAATTACAAAACGGCTACAGTCACGTTTGCGTGACGTCACGAACACTGCATTCGATGACGACTTTGAAGTTGACTTTGACTTAAACGAACCGAACAGTGACAATGAACACAACGACAATAAGAATTCAGACATATTATCCTCTGCAATAAATGAGCCGTCTGTAAATGCGACATGGCGTGAGTCAGTAGCTAATCATAGAGTTTTTCATAATCACAATACTGTCGACAGTGGAAACCAGACCTCATCATCTATAAATGACATCTGCACTTTATTAGTAGAAACCGCAAATAGCGAGGACAGAGTGGTAAACTATGAAACACGCGATACTGGTTATAGCACAGGTTCCAACATTCACTCCAATCGTAATTTGGTAAACAGTGATTACCAGATGCAGTATCAAGACAGATATTCGATTCGGAACGATAGTTCGTCAGTCAATAGCATGGACTACCCAGTGCGAGGCACGAAAACGCATATAAACCATCTGCTCGATAAACTGTCTTTACAACTTCCGACGACATCGTTTTCATGTGACCACACGCCAATGAAGAGGAATGTCTTTGACTTACTCTCGAATGTACAACAAAACAATAATTTACATAACATTAATAGAACTAATGGTGAAAACAGTACTTTACACGTTCGTACGAATAATCCAGACGACGAACCTGTTACACGCAGTCACATAACAAATCAGACAAATTCAGAAAAAAGTAATAGTGACAGTAAGAACGTATCCGAATCTGTACAGAAGCCCCGATCGTGCGATAGAATATCGTCGGTAATACGAGCGGAATTAATAGCCGAGGAGACGAATGATACCGAATGTGACGAATTAACCACATACCTTATAACTTCTAACGTACGACACATGGATCTCGACAATGTGTTTAATCCACTTCTGTATCAGCATATAATGCCAGATACGCAAGCTTCCAATACAGTCTCGCCGGAAGAGGAAGCTGTCAAACAATTAGACACTAGATACGCAAAGAGTTTCAGTGCCACTTTAAATCACGGTTTGTCCAGGATTGAAAACTTGGCCGACAGTAGCAATCTGCCGGCGATGAACAATAATTTCCGAAGTGCAAAACGACGGAATACAATAGAATCTCCGGAGAGCACAGAACTCTTCCGTTTAACGCCAGCTGGTGTTTCGCAGGATGTTGACGGAAAGATCGACTTAAGGGTGTCACATAAATCCAGTAACAACGATCTAATGGCGAGTAATAGTACGGAGTCGACGACGACGATTTCGATGGAGAAGTCGTCGGAGAGACAAACTGAAATGGAATTGGATCGAGACAGTTACTCCTCATCGTCGGAAACCTCGGTTTCAGCTGTTTCGCGGCAGGCGCCGGACGGCGGCAATCCAGTAGAGGAAATCGCGCAACCGTCGACGGTGAATCAACACGAAGATTCACAGGACTCATCGTCAAGCAGTTAGAAGTTCTCGAATTTTTTATAAAACTTATTTAAACGGTCGCAATATTGCCATAATCACTATTTTCAATATATTATTATAGGTATACGATTTATTTACTACGCGGATTTATTTTTACAGAATCTTAAGCACTAGCAGAAGGGTTTGCTTTCACTCAGACCGGAATTTTCATTGAAAAGCTTTAACACGATCACAGTGCAAAACTCTCTAATTACCGGTAAACACTAGTTATACCATTTATGCAGCTGTTTTTATAATCAGAATTCTACGCGACAGTAATTTCATACTTTTACAAATTTCAATTATTTTTCATTGCCCTTTGAAATTTTTATAATCATTTTTGCTTAGAAATTGTGATATTAAATGCATGAAGATTTAGCTGCATACGCGGAAATGTTTTCTGACTCGGTTAAAATGAAATTGGAAAAAATTGTTGAACCTAAACAGGACAATAGACTTTCATTTAATGTTATGCATGTAGACGTTAAACAAATCAGTTTCCTTTTCATTTTAATGTCAATACGATATACTAGTACTATGATTACATAAAAAGTTAAGAACATGTCCAAATATATCTAAACCGTTTTTTAATGCTTGCAACATGCGCGCGACTTAGGTGCTAACACAGTGCGGCATTACTGAGTCAGAAAAGTTTCTTTTTCTGGTGACTGATTACCATGTATACGTAATGATAATATCAGAAAAAAAATAGGTGTTATCGATATTATTCTCTTATCGGAGTTACTTAAACTATCATATAGTCTGGAGTATTTACTGCATATGTAATCATATGTCAATATTTTTATATAATGTTTCTGTAAATATTACCAACGGATATAGATCTATGATGATGCATTGTATAAATGTTGATTTAAATCTAAATAAATCAAATCTACTTAGGAAATATTTGAATGTGACTTTAAGAATGACAAGCCGACCGCATATCTACATACTGATGAAATTGACAGTGTAAATTTTACATATAACACGTTCTGCTTTAGAGAACAAGATTCAATTGTTAGTTAGGGGAATAAAGCGCTGGTCCAATTTAGTCTTTCATATAGGTGGCAAGGTATGCTTCTCTACGCATCCATTGTGCTACCTTGGCAGGATGCATCAACCATGTTTTTGCATTAGTCCCTTCATGAGCATGAAAATCTGAGCAGTCTCTTACTTTCTGCAAAAACACTACCCTTGCAATATCCGTTTTTCTTTAAAGTTAAAGCTAACATCCTGAGAATCTTACTTGAAAGTGTGTTGTCACAGTTGTCTTGTAACCTGGCCTTTCCTGGCGTTTCTTGTCCATACATGGCCTGCATAGGAAGACTTTGTCATTGTAGTGCCAATAATCTCCATTAGGCTTGCCTCCACACATTTTGCAGATGTCATCATTGCAACTGCAGCATTTCAATCCGACTCCAAGTTTCATTTTAACTCTACCACCAAAACTATGTTCAAATTGTAAACTCTGTTTTCCTTTGTCAACATACATGCCTGGTCTGGAAGACAATAACATATATTTTGTGGAATTGTTTATTATTAATTAATTTTGACCAAAGGTGATACAATTTTATTTATTACATTACCCTGGATTTTTATTAGCAATAAGTATCTTCCTTTTACTGGTGCTAGCAAAAGGATACTTCAATTGTTTTGTTTTTGCAGGGAACATCAATATACTATAATCTGCTGGAGACGGAGTATCTTCACTATGTGAAATCTTAATTCCATACCTGGCAATGCCACTATAACCTTTTCTGCTAATGCTTCGTGAGCAGGGCTAAATGTTAATATGTTATTTGACTTGTCTATTCATACATTTCATGGTTTTACCTTTGTTTTAATCGCTTCGAATGAAGCCAAGACGTTATACGAAGTAGGTGCTACATCTGGATTATCTTCCAATGTGTAGTGTTTCATGAAAGGGCTCATACCCTTCTTTGATGTGTCACGTGGACAAATTGAACCAAAACATATTTTTTGTTTCTCCTGCTTCTTCACAATATATTCAAAACCTGTGTTACAATAATGTTACAAGATAGGAGCATGATTTTTCAGGTACATCAGATTTTAGGTTTACTGTTACTACTTTCGTGCGCACGTACGTACCCATAGTTCTGATTATGTAAAATTTTACTGGGAACGACTGAAATATATAAATATATGACAAACAGTCGCTCCAAGACGCATGTTTCCAGGTGTCGAGTAATTGAAGAACAGTAAAGTCGATCTGTTTCAATGTTACACTATATACGCTCAATTGCTATGGTAACTTGGCCTAATCGTGGGTCATTCTCTCACTGCCTATTACAAGATTTTTATTCCTCTTTTCATAAACAGGCTAGCGACAAATAATCAAAAATGCACGAGAAATTTCGGAGAACCTTCTCAAATGCCACGCTCGCCGAATCCGTACAGAGTCTCACAGCGATTGGTCACGTGGAGGATAAAAATCCTGGTGAATCCACCAATCGCGCGTCGGACATCGTTCGGAAGTACTTTAAATACGCCTCAACACTTGCACCGAAGAGCCGTACTAATTAGCACGCCGCATCGAAGAAATTGCATCGATACCGTGTACAATCAGTATCCGATCGTTACATCACGCATGCATACGCTGTCGGGGGACCGTTCGCACATAATCATCCACATTCCCATTTAATCGAGATTGTCCGTCGTTTCGGCGCAGCGCCCTCGTTGAATACTCCGAAGGCGCGCGCGCCTTCCATTGCGCCTGCTGCCTCGCGCTGTTCTGCTCAAAAGTCGTTCTGTGGCAGAGTTGAATGCCGGCCACTTCCTCGAATTATTCCGCGGTACTCGAGCCCGCGTAATCCCCGACAGCGATCTCTAATTCTCGGCTGTGCGAGCGTCAGCCCGGGAGCGACGACGGACGGACGATTATTGCCGGGACCGGAAGTCGGCGAGTGAGTCGAATCGAGGCACGTAGTAGTGTGGCTTCGGCAGGTCGATGGTGTTGTCCGTACCGACGGTCCGTCCGTAGCCGTCTACGCTTCGCGATGCGTCCACCGATGTGTGTTTCTGCACATGGCCGTGCCGCCCAGCGGGCCTCCACACTGTTCCGCGCCTTCTCGCACTTTATCACCGGTAAACCGTCCGTTTCGCGTCGCTTTTCGCGCCCACGCGAACGCGGAGCGCGCGTTCTGTGCACGGAACGACGCGAAACGTGATTTTCGCCCCGCTGCAACACCATTTGGGCCGGGTTTCGTCGGGAAAGTGAGGCGCCAGGGGTACATTGTTTCCCTCTCTCACTGTTTCACACTATTTAGACCCGCGAGCGACGTCGGCCCGTCAACGTGTGCTCCTCTCGCCGAATTTCTCCCTCCGGTCCTCCGGATCATCCGTCTCGACCGGTTCCTCGAATCCGATGATAAGAGGACGCGAGGACGCGCCGAATATCTCGCGACGTCGCATCTTTTCGAGGCTTCCGGGGAGGGTGTCGTGATCGCGTGCGCGGTAATAATGCAGTCAAGGACACGGTGACAAACAAATCGCGGGTCCGTGTATCATATAGAGCGTTGCTTCCGTCGGCTCGTCCGACACTACGACAAATTTATCGTCGCTGCGGTTCCATTCAGAGAGATTGAGCGCAAATTGACGTCGCTTTATTTGCCAACGACATCAGTTTGGCCCACCTCTAGGCGTGCACACTTTTTTCCGCGGTCCCGTGCGTTCGCCTCGCTCGCGTGCTTCTGCAATTTATACAGTCTGATTGATTACAATGTATCACTGAGCGTAGTAACTGCTGTTAGTTTGAAGTTAATATCGGACATCGTTTAATTGCCCGAAATCGATGCCTTCTCGCATACTTTCGTAACGTCTCATTGACTACGCGACCATTCAAATTTTCTATTTCACATTGGCAACTATGTACATCTATGTGAGATAGATTGCTTGCTAATAGGGGGGACCCCATTTGATTGCCCGACAAGTAATAGGGTATTGTTTCGGTGAAGGATAATAAGCTTCATTTTGCTCTACATAATCCTTCTAGACTTACATAAGTACTGCATTATGTTAAACTTTTAACTGATAAGATTACTCCTTTTGTCATTCATCTGTCAACACTTGTATTTTACAGTATTATGTAATTAAGCTTTTTTTTTTGTTCAAAGACAATGTACATTAACAATATTTAGACGGTATGTTATATACTAGTATGTTTTTTTTTCAGGATTGTGTCCATTACTTATAGAGAAGTTGTATCATATATCACATCCGCCATGACAACATCCTCAGAAGATGTTCTGATGCAAGTAGGGCAGGTCCGTTACAAAAAAGGGGATGGCACTTTGTACGTCATGAATGAGCGCATAGCGTGGATGTTAGACAACAGGGATACCGTATCTGTCAGCCATAAATATGCTGACATTAAATGTAAGATCTTAAGCAGTTCTGTAACTGTTAAACCAAGAGTTAATAAAGCAAATATTCACAAACTTATATTGCTGTAAATCGTGTGTACATATCACTGATACAATTCATTGAGATATATTCAATTTTCTCCTGGACAAATCTATAAATCTTTTTCTCTAGTCAAATTACCAACTTTAACATTTATGTTTGTTATGAGTGTGAGAGCTTTGTATTAATATTTAATTCTATTTTATGAGACGTGACATTAAATGGCTTTAAGGTTGGACCAGATCTCTGTGTCGTGCGATCCAAATATTGCTTTATTAATTTGTGTTTTGTACAGATGTTTAATAATACGTCTTACTATCACGATAACTGCAAGGTGCGTTGATATTCACTGGACACTGCTTTTTCTAGTGCAAAAAATTTCACCTGAGGGAAAATCAAAAATACAGCTGCAAGTTGTTCTGCATGATGGTTCCTCCTCTACATTTCATTTTGTAAATAGAAATGGCCAAGAAGCACAGGTCAAAGACCGTGATGATGTCAAAGAATTACTGCAACAGCTCTTGCCTAAATTTAAAAGAAAAGTGAACAAGGAGTTAGAAGAGAAAAATAGGTAAGTTTCGGCTAGCTACAGTTTTCAAAATTTTGCATTGAATTACACACTGTATACTCTTGTGCAGGATGCTACAAGAGAACCCAGTACTGCTGCAACTATATCGTGATCTTGTTATCACTCAAGTTATTTCGTCTGAAGAATTTTGGTCGCAACACGCTGCAGAGTATACTCTAGCCAAGAAGAGTCAGCGTCAAGAAATCGGCGTTAATAGTGCTTTTCTAGTAGGGAGCTTAATTTACACTTACTCTTTGCCGACTTCGAATAGATAAGAATTACTACAATTTTCTCCTTGCAGGCCGACATTAAACCGCAAACCGATGGCTGCAATGGGCTAAAATATAATTTAACCGTCGACGTAATAGAATGTATATTTAAGACTTATCCAGCGGTTAAAAGAAAGCATCAAGAAAACGTGCCTCACAAAATGTTGGAATCTGACTTTTGGACAAAGTTCTTTCAATCTCATTATTTTCACCGTGACCGTATCAATACCGGGACCAAGGATCTATTTACCGAATGTGCCAAAATAGACGATCAGGAGCTTAAGAAGGATATACAGACTGGAATAAACGATCCTTTGGTGGATATAACTTCGTTTGAGGATCAATCGTTGGACGAGAATTATGGATGTGGGTCGAGCAAAGCAGACAAGGCGTCGGGGAATATAGTGCATCAGAGTATGATCAAGAGATTTAATCAACATAGCATTATGGTCCTGAAAGCTAGCACTGCCAAACAACCCGTACAGCTTAATCAGCCACAACTAAATGGATCAACGCCATCGGCAAGCAGAACTCCAGTACCTAATCAGTCAGACGACCGACCAAAGAGTAAAAAAGTAAACAGTCTCATCTATTTGTTTGCCTCGGTGCTATCTTCTGACTTGAGTACTATAACTGCCTTGTTCGCTGTTACAGCTTAGAATACAGGAGAAATTAGTTTATGACGACCTCGACGGCAGCTGTGAGACGACAACGAACAACAGCGCGCCATTAAACCTCACGCACATAGATAGATATTTACACGGTCCTGTGCCAGGTTACGGAAATATGCAACCAACGTCTGAGGAGCTTGTTGTAACGTTGAACCAATTGAAGAAGGAGGCTTCTGGTTGGGTTTCTGTTAGTAGTATACCGAGACAACCGGCAACTTTGTTAGTCAGTCCAGCTGCCGCAGTGTCAGCTTTAGGTGAACTAACGCCTGGCGGAGCGCTAATGAAAGGTTTTCGGGAAGAAAGTCTGGGACGTAAGTAGTTATATTTAAAAGAGAAACCTAAATGTTCGGATGCACAAAATTGGGCCTGCCGACTGAGAGTACATTCAACGCTTCAGAATTAATACCAAAGGATTTGGAGAAAGAATTGCGTAATGTATATGTCTGCACGTGCGAGCTTCTAAGGCATTTCTGGCGAAGTTTTCCACCTACGACGCCGCAGCTCGAGGAGAAAGCAGTCAGAATGCACGACGCTCTGCATAGATTTCACTCGGCTAAACTTAAACCGTTCGAGGTAAGCACAAAAGCAAAAACGATATACTGTGTATGACCTTATGATTTTTCATCGCGTTGCATCGATTCACTATACGTCACTAATGACATGTTTCAGGATCGCGTTCAGAGGGAATTCTCCGCCGTTAGTCAACACTTAACGAGTCATTTAAATCAGCTATTAACTACAGCGTATAGAAAATTCGCAGTTTGGCAACAGCGAAAGATGCAAATGAGGTAGCCGTTCGTTAATGTGTTTTAAGAACTCAAAAAGCAACGTGAATAAAAAGAGAGCAATACTGATCATCCTACGTATATTTGCGTTTTGTAATGTTACCGTAATTAGGTTTTAATATGGGTGGATTTCATGAAAACCAAAGCTAAGTCGGGTAATGCATGTCCTGTGCTGCCACGTATTCATTGTTTATTTATTATTATTTGAGCAAGTTTATAGTTTCGTTAATGATAACGTTTTCCCTTACTCCAATCTAATCGCTACCTACCACGCTAAACCATTACTATTTTCGTAACGCGTAGTTTGTAGCTAATTTATTTACTACGTATAGTCTTCTATCGATATATACTTTGCAAAACGTAACACGCATTAAATTTAACATTTCGATCGGTTTCATGGATCTAGTAACTGTATCTATAAGGTCTGCGCAAATGTATGTACATGGAACGTCTCGACTTGTAAAATGCAACCATTTAGTCAAATAAGCATAAGGGGACATCCAAGTATTGTATGATATCAAAGTAGCTGTGATACCGCCACTGTACAAACAGTTGATTACAACATTTGGAATTTCTCGAAAATTTCGTAATGTGTCGCTGCAGTCAATCTTTATATATAACAGCTGCACAGAATCATTTTGCTTCTCTACCAAAACGTGTGTGTATTTGATTAGCGTGTAATTATGAAATTTGATATGCTGTATACGTGGCACTGTTCTGTTCACAAACGGAGGAATAGAGAACTTCCTTCAACGAATCGTCACTAATGTGTCATAATCAAATTTACACAATCCTTTTTGTATTGACCCTTGGTTTTTACAAGTGCAGTGGTATCAGTATACTTCATTGGATATCTGCGATATACTCAACTAAGTGTCTTAATTGTTGAATCCTATTTTTTTCTTATATCACGAAATGAGGCAGTTTATAATAAGCGCGGTTCGATAAATTGCCTGCCCACTTTCTCTATTAAGTAGCAATAATCTGGGAGTCATTACGATAGATGTCTTCAATCCGTAGCAAAATTATACTCGTGAGTTACACTCCTACAATTATCACGATTATTATTATTACTACGATAATGATTATAAATATATTCTTACATTATCATTATAATAAATGTTATTATTGTGAAAATGCGTTGTCTCTGGAGCAATTCCCGAACACTTACGTATTTTTTCGTGTAGAACGTGAAAAAAATTCCTCAAATCGCTGTTCACGGAGTATTCGCTTATTCCAGTGAGCGTATATACGCTTGTTAACGCGACGAACGGTTTTAAACTTACATCGACGATCAACAGGTTGCAGGTGGAAACTATATAGGCGCCATACCGGTTGTATACCATGGGATGGGTATATTATACGACGTCTTCCGTCCGTTGCGCGTTTGTCTATTCCATGCCGAACCGGCTAAAAAAGTTCAACATTACCATAGCAAAAGGGCGACAAGAAAAATTCGGCGAGCATGAAATCCATTCAAAACGATCCCTTCTTCGCATTGCGATCGCATGAGCGCCGGCGAAACGATTAACGAACAAGCGATTGCGAAAAAAAGATTTGAAAGAATGTATTCCGATGGAGAGAGAATTCAAATAGCGCCGCTTACGAAGGGTCCCGCGGGGGCGGAGGAGGATGCTTCTTTCCATAGCTCGCAATCGATAGATGGCGCCGCTCTATTGTTGACTCGAATCAAAATGGCGGCCTATAATAGGCACTCCGGGGCAACATTGTTCGGTTCCCCGCGATAAATGACCCCGTGCGAAGTCGTCTCGCCGCGGTGTGTGTGCGAGCACCGGGTCTAGGGTATACCCGGAATGTGCACTATCCTTCGGATGGTCGAATCATGTGAGCACAGTCACGGTGCCAGGCGATCGTACGTCGTGCGTTGGCCAAGTTTGCGTGGCCATATTTACTGTGTTATTCGACGAGACGTCGTATCTCGTCGTAGGCCGGCGAACGTAGTCGGGTGCCAGGACATATGGCTGTTCGCCGTTCGAGGTGAGACCGTCGGCTCGACGTACGCCGTTCGCAGAGAATGTTGCGATCCTCTCGCGCCCGACAGAGGTCCGCTGCTGCGATACGAAGCACCTGAGGAGCGCTCCTCTATCACGACGGGAGGATACGAACAGACGCCTCGATGGACACTCGCCGATTATTCGCCCGGATACGCGTGCACCTGTGATCGGAACTTTCTCATCGGGACGGTCAACTCGACGTGCAGGAAAAAGCACAAGGGACCTTGCCGTCGTTTCAACGCCACCCGCGCTGGTAGTAAGCACGGCGTTGTTGTTGTCGTTCGTCCCGGATCCTGCGAGACATGTAAGGCAGCCCACCTCGTCCGTGTGTTAAATCGCAACCTGCCCTCCTTTGTGTGCACGCGACTGTCACTGTCATTCGAATCGCTTAATTTACAGTACCGCTCGTAATTCTCCACTGATATATTCTGCAAAAGAGACTGTCATTCTTTTGCTGCTCCGTTTGTCGGGCCGTTCTGAACAGCGGTGCCGAGGGTCTTTTGCGGAAGTGCGATAACGTCGAGTAATCGGATAATAATAATGACGGTAGCGTTTTTATGCTAAAATGTGTAATTTCACTCATCAATGCGCTTGCTGCTAAATGCAGTTGGTCTTGGGATATTTTGTTTTGCTAGAGCATGTATGAGGCAGTTTGTAGAACAACATTGAATTTCAGCTAGGAATAGAATAGCCGCAAGCAGATATAATGAAGAATTTGTGTAAAACAAATGTGCTCAATATTTATTTGATAAAACATGTGTAAACTGTTTATTCTTTTTGTCAGCGTGCTTAAGTTATGTGTACTGCACCGTATTCACTGATTACCTACTGTCAAAGTATAATCAAAGGTATCCATGAAAATGTACAAGGATATTTTATTTTCTAGGGCAGAATGGGGCATCTTTTTCATTGGATTATTATTAGTATCAGCTGGAGAAAACTTTTGTGACTATACGAACGCTGAGGAAAGTTTCAGTGCGTGTTATCATATATGTGAGAAGAGAACGGACAAAATAATGTTTTGATAAAAGAAGTATGTTATGTACGGCTTTTGGTACATTTCTGACATTTTTACATTAAAAAGCCTGCTGTGGGTGGTCCAAGCAGGCTAGGCACTCTTGTGCCAAGCTTGGGTAATGGATCCCGTTGGTCCGTGGTACGCATCGTATAATCGCCTTGCTGCTGGCAGTGCGGCTAGTACATTTCAAACAGCACCACCAAGCACAAGCAGTGACTTTGTGACTCATCATTTGACTACAGCCGCAACACAAGCAGTTCCATCGACAACGACTTCTCAATTACTTCTACAAGCAGCTCATACAACAGCAACTCTGGCGGGTCAACCGTCTCCATTCAACCCAGGGGGGTTTTTGTCACCACCCCCTGTGGGCTACGATGTCTTTTCACCTTTGTTTCATCATCCCAATCCTAAGCAAGCGCACTATGTCACGCAGCACAGACAAGCTCTTGCTCAAGCACAAGCAGTGGCAGTGACCAAGCAGAGTGCCACTACCGAGTCTGACATCTCTGCGTTGAGGGAGAATTATAGCACTGCCCACCAAGCTACGTTTTTCGAACATCAACCACCTGCATCCTCACCGACAACGTCGACTCTGGCTTGGACGCATCAGACTAATGCACAACTCCCCAGTCCGTTTGGCATCTTGCCACATGAAAGTGTCGTCCCATCCTCGCCAGGACCGCCTTCTACGAAACCGCCTGGCGGTTCATACGAGAATACTTTCAACCCCCACTTTCCTGCAACGCAAAGTTTGAATAACATAAACTCACAGTTACCGACTGCTCCATCCGTATCTACGACAGAATTTAAAACGACCACTTATCCGGACACGAAGAAGGCTGTAAACGTGAGGCCTCAGTCGCCGAACGTTAGTGTAAAGTCAGTTGCGTCAACGTCACCGGCTAGCAATAGCCAAACGTTCTTTCAACAAGTGCCCACTACCTTTAGTTCAGAAACGTTAACAAACAATTACGCGCCCGGAAATGGAAACCAATCTTCCAACGGAAAGGTGCAACCCACTCTTCAACATCAACAGTCGTGTATCGTGTCGACGCCGAGCAATGCATCAGTTAAAGAGTACAGAATCCCTCAGCCACCGACCCGATCAGCAGCAGCAACGACGATATTTTTAAACACGACAGTGAGACCCGCAACTTCGCAAGTACAGGACAAACAGGTGGCGCGAAGTTTCGCTTCTCCTCCTAACAAAGCGGCCGGTTCACCCCAGCAACAAGGTATTCAGACGAAAGCACAAACTAAGATATATCCCGAATTGAGCAGCCACGGGGAACACAGAAGGAATGAACAGACGGGACACGACAACAGTCAGTCGTCGCCGATTAGTTTTTCCATTATGGATTCTCGTAATCTGAACTACGCTACCAATAACACGACTAATTGCAATACGAATACCGGCAAACTTGGGAATAATCAGAGAGCACCGTCGAATAGCAATTTGCAATCCCATCCTCAACCACAGCAACAGCAACAGCAACAGCAGCAGCAGCAACAACAATTTCACGTTATAAATCAACAGCAGCAACAACAACAGCAACAAACAACATCATATAGGCACTACTTAACAGGATCTGCAAATGATTCAGAATACCATCATTCTGGTAGATCTAAATCAACGGCCTCCACAGACTCTGCGTATTCTTCGAATACCTCCACACAAAATGGGCCTGACTGCAGTGTCGTTGTGCCCAGAAGGCCGAGTCCTTTGCAAGCGCATTCTCAAGCGAGCCCGCTAGGACACGTGCCGAGTCCTGCGTATCCTATGTACAATAGTCCAATGGCAACTATTTCATCGCCGTCGCCGCTGCAACAACATACGGAAAATAATGGGAACCAATGTGCGAGCGTGCCGCCGTACAAAGCCGCCGTACAACAGCAAGTTACACCACCCTCGCCACTCGATGTCACGGTACCACGTCCATCGTCACAGGGTCAGGTCGCATATTCATCCGTCATTACCAGGGCACTGGGTACGGCGGAAAATAACAAGGCGACCTACACTACCGACACGAAAACGTACGAGAGACAGCAGCAGGATTTTTCCCAAACGCAAAAACAACAGGTCTGTTGGGAGAACGATACTCGGCAGCCTGGAAACGGAAACAGAAAGTTTTCGGTGGCCGTGTATACGAGCGGCAATCCTGATATAAATGCGCAAACTATTCCTATCCAACAGCAGGTTCAGCGCGTGCTGAACGTTTCGGAAAGACAGCAGCCTTACTTTGACTCGAATCAGGTGACTCTGCAAGACTTGAGCAGTTGTCGAGGCGATCCAATGAGTATTGTGAAGAATCTACAAACACTACAGCAAGGTTCGTGCCAGGTGCAACAACAAACGCCGTCGGCCAATTCGGCCGAGCAACAGAAGCAGGTGGAGGATAGACGTAAAGTGGATACGGCCAATAAAAAGAGGAAAAGTATAGAGAAAGGTGGACACAGTTCTTCCATAAACGAAATTACCGGAACCGCGGCCATGACCGAATACCTGAGCAGAATACCACCGCCGGCGCACCATAATACAGCGAATCAGCAGCAACAGAATGGTTATTTCGACTTCGAACGATGGAACCTACCGCCTCCACCGTCGAAAATGTTTCCCACCGCGTCCGGTGCGTTCAACTCCCAGTCGTCACTGCATCATTCTAGCAACTTCGTGGGCACACCGGCGCATCAGCATCAGTCATTGATGGTCCCGCACCATCATGCACCGCCGCCGATTCCCTACTTTCCTGCGTTTCACATACCGCCGGGACATCATCCGCACCATCCGCACGAATTTCAGTCCTCTGTCGAAATAACGCCGATCGGCTTCGGCGAGAACAACGCAAATCAAACCTCTAGCTATAGTCAAGAAGTGCGCGACGATCAGCCGAAAGTAATTGTTCCTAATATAGAAGAAGAGCTGGGCTTTCTTCAGCAGAATCCGCAACCCGTGCAGGCGCTGAATCCACTGAATAAGGAGATAAAGCGCCCAGGGAAAGATCCGAGTTCCGGATTCATGACGAGCTATTTGAAATTCTTGCAAGGCGAAAGAGAACCTTCGCCACCGCCAGCGATACGGGGCGGCAGGAAGGCGTCGTGGAACAGGTCGAAACCGTACATACCTCCGGAACCGAGTAAACCAGCCGAAAGTAGTATGAATGGTGAAACTGTAAAACCAGCTGAAAAGCCGCCGCCGCCGCCGCCGAAGGAGACGCCGCAAATCGATTACGCTAACGATCCTAGGTACTTCCCTCTGCCGAAGGAGAGGAAAAAGCCGAACTTCGATTCGAGTGACGACGGATTCACGAGTGACGACGATTTTCCCTTCCCTCCGAAGAAGACGGAGAAGAAAACGCAAGGCAATAATGCTACGTCGAACGCCGACACTGTCACCGCGAAACCCGAGGGAAAGCCTAGAAAGGGTAGACCGATTAAGCCCGGTGGTCCGACAGATAGGAAACGAAAAGCTGCGCTCGCTGCGGCTGCGGAAGCTGCCGTGGCAGCACACCACGGAAAAGGATCAAAGAAAACTGAAGAAGGTAATGCGACGCTTCTTTTCAGCTTGCACGATCATTCCGCACCGCTATAACCAGTGTATGTTCCAGCAGTCGATCCGCTGCTCTTACCGCCCAGACGGGAAACATCTAGGAGAAAAGCTAAGGAGAAAACGTCGGTCAAACAATTTTTGGATAAGCAACAGGGTATAGATTACTTTGACAATGACGAGGAACAAGGTGACTCTGATTCGGATCCCGCTTGGACACCGGCCGTGAAATTAGTCGGCGATGAGGAGGAGAAGAGGAAAAAGAGGGGTAGACCGGTGATCACGAAGAAGAGTAAGAAAGTTATAGAAGAAGACGGATATTCGTCGGGTGAAGTTGTGCCGAAGAAGACCGTCAGAAAGAAACACGAGATGCCTTCTAAAAATTCTAACTCCTCTAATAAGCTGTCGTGCAAGATCGACGAGAAGCTTTTAGCGTCTGTCAGCGACGAAGATATCGATATTTCTCCGTTCAAGGTACTTCATATACACTTCTTAGAATCGCTTTGATATTATAAATACAGCATAGCGTGACGTTGCAATTAAAACAATATATTAACTGTCGTTGCACGCAGCATACGAAGGACAATACGGAGGAAACGGTAATTTACACTCTAAAGAATAATAAATTTACAAAAGAGTCTAGAAAAAATCGCAATGCATATATGTATATCTAAATGTGCACGTTTATCGAGCAATGCAATAATAATATTTGGATATTCATTTCATGCAGTCTGGTGAGTTTGTCGTGATGAAGGCAGACTTAGATGAAGAGTACCCTGCCCTTTGGAGAATAGACGGCAAAACATTGCTTCAGAAGTATGAGCCATTTAAATCCAACGGAAAGACACTGTACAGGAACATATCTACCGTAAGTTACGGAATTAATTGAGCAGAAAACCAGTGCTTCTTTGGATTAACGCTTTCTCACACATGAATATCGTTATTTCCAGTACTCTGGTTGGGCACCACAAAATCGTCATATATATCAGCAAGTGCCGGTGAAGTTCTGGCAACAAGGCAAATTAGAAACTGTCGTAGAATTTTTGAGAGATGAAATGATTATTGACGATAGGTGAGTGTAGCCATTTTTCGTTTGATATTACCATTACTTACACGTTCAATGTATAATAATAACTTATGCTCATTCCCGTTTTAGCGAATTTATTGACAAGTCCATGAAGGAAACAGAAAAATATCAAGATAACTTTGAAGTGTACATACAAACGTTGATCTCACAAGCTCTGGATTCTAACTTTCTTACAGAAATATTTCAAGAGCAAGGTAATGCTGTTATCAAAACAATCATATAATGATCACATCGCTATGATTTTGCTGCCTGACAATTACAAATTGGGTCTTTCTTTCCGACAGATGATTATTTCCTCTCAAATGTAAAGACGGTCGACGAGGTGACGGAGGAGCGAAAGCGTCGGTTACTGTCAACGACAAAGTGGCGTCCAAACGTGGTCACAGCAATATCAACCTGGCCGTGTCTCAACGTTCTGAAAGATTTACCTCCGTTAGAATATAAAGGAAAATCTTGTGCTGGCTGCCAACAATCAAAGATTCATGCACGTGTCTTGCTGTACGGTCAACCATATAATGGTACGACGTTGGAAGGTTCACCGCCTGATCCAAGGATGCCTCAGGAGAAGGTCTGATTCGAGTCCCTTATGCGCAGCAACCCGTGTAACGTTTTCTTATGTAATGGGTTGCATTGTTATTCTATTCCTAACACATCGTATGATAATTTTCAGGATTTTTTATTGTGCCGTATTTGCCAAGCGAAGGTAGCGTTGTACAACAAAGTGGCACATCAAAAATATTTGATGTTTTTAGAATGTGCGAGAAGAGTAGCAGATAAAAGGGTCGCCGACCCGCATAAAGATACAACAATAATATTAAACGAATTATTAGCGGATGAAGCTTGGCTGAATCAAGTAAGGGTCAAAATTGATGTACTCCTCGTACACATTCTTATATTGGAAAGTATTAACTTACTTTAAATGTAATATTTTACAGTTGTTTAAGGAGGTGAGAAGTATCTGGGCAGAAATAGACAGTATCGAGCAGCAAACTAAAACAAAGATGAACTCGTCGTCTACATTGTTGTCCACAGTGAGTCATGTGGAAGGGACAAGTACATGTGTCTCGAATACACATCCCACTGCAGAGTCTGCTAAAACTTCCGATTCACAGGTGCCTACACAGAACACTGGTAACAATACGCAAACAGTGTCTTGCAATGTGCAGATGAGCAGTGTACCGTCTTAGTGGTGCTATGACAATTGGTCCCGTTTTTTAAATAACGCTCCAAGACCATGGTGGGTCCAGTGATATACCCATGTTATGAATATATATATATATATATATATACATATACATATGTATACATACATCAAGCCAAACTATTGGATATTGCAATCTGTGAACAGTGAATCATACGAGTGTAACGTATACGTATTTCAAGAGCGAAGATTGGATTAGAAGTGTAAAGGAGGGAACAGTAGTTGTAACGATAAGTTGTATACAATGTTAAGGTAAGTACAGAAAGAAACTACACGCGCACGCACCGAATATAATGTAACATATTCACCGTTAATATAAGTATTAGATTTGAGCCCAAATTTTTGCCATTATAATAGCATAATAGTGAAATACTGATATCGGTGTGAATATAGACACTTAGTTGGTAGTGTTTGTATGGTGATATAGCATTGAGGTCTGATACAGTGAGATCTGAAAGGCACGAGCAACTGAACGACTTCAGTGTGCTCGAATAATAAGGTGATATGACAAAAAGACGTCGCGGGATTCTGCGACATAGTTGCGTACATCTGAATTAAGCTGACGAAGGTCTTACTCTCTGTGGTAAACAGGAAACCATCATGCAATTCGTTCCTCTAGGCATAGCTCCAAAAGTCAGTGTATATTTTACGTTTCAAGCAGGCTATTCATTCTTTTTAGATAATGACGGATCAAACAGGAAATATTATGTTACAGTTATGTTGTACATACACAGATTATACACTACTATGAAGAAAACATGTTAACGTATCGAAAAGTGTCCAGAAGTGTTCCAACTTTACAGCGTTTCAATATGGCAAAGTGACCCTAATGAGTTATGCTTGTTTGACATTTATGTATCCGCTCTTACATAACACAATCTTACGTTCGAAGGCATTATATATGTACAGACACGTGTAAATTTTATATAACTCGCAATAGGATTAATAACAAATCGCTATTCATTATATAGATTTTATTGATTTTGCCATGTTTTAAACTCAGTCAACTATTTTAGTCTTCATACTTCTTCCAATGAAATATATTAGTATTTAAGTTTGTGATTCTTCCATCCTCATATAAATCCATTGTGATTTCGAATGCTGTTTGCAGATAGTTCTCATACCACACAAGCAGTCGTAACAAAATTTTATTTCTATCAGACCCCCTCTGCTTTTACTGTCTAGAATGATCGCACACTATGTGACATTTTGCAATATATGCATATAGCATATGGCATACGAGTCGGTGTTGCATGAAAAACAATCGGACGTATTTTTCATGAAATTCCAACTATATCCTTAGCTTCAATGGCCTTCTGTGTCATAACATGCGAAGTGACACTTTGCGCTAATATCCATACTGAATGCCTATATTGAGTTATCTTCCTTAATAGCCTACCTACAAAATGACTAATTGTAAGAATACGAATGTACAGATTGAGAAATTATTTGACCAGAACTGATTTTTGGGCGAAATTGAAAGTAGGTATTTCATATACTAAACATTTTATTGCTCTTTTACACACTTGTTTGTATTTTTAAAAAAAAGTGTAATATGTAAATATCGCCAATTGGAAAACGCAGTTTCGAAAAAGAGAAAGAGAGTATCAAAAAAAGTGAAAACCTACATTAATCTCATTGGTGAAGGGATAAGCCCAGTCATTTATGACGTAACGACAATTGTCTGCATATCTCTAACGAAAAAGTAAATTACCAGTGAGACTTTAAGGATTATAATAATTTTTTTTTCTCTTTTGTTTTTACTTTTAAACGACGTAAGACAAAAACATTAGAATTTTGTTACGTTCTATATTAAGAACGCTTTTACAGATACTTTCCAGTAGGTAATAGCGATGTAGTGATAGCGATGTTCACTAACAGTTTACTGTACATTAAAAGAACTATTACGCAGTTTAGGCGAACCATTACTATTATCATTACGATTATTAATACTATTATTAATATTATTATCATTATTGCAATTATTATCGTGATTGTTTAAGCCTTAAAATCGTTTTTAAGTTTTCGACCTATTTCCAGAATTTGTTAGGAAGAAGATATTCTCTAAACACAAGAGTGGGTGATATGCGTGTGTGGCGCGAATGTATTTTTCGATGACGATGTATCAAATTATATTTGTAAATTGTAAAAATACTACCTAGTAAGGAGTGGCGAGAGACAGGCCCATTCCGCGAAAACCAACCACCAAGCTTTAGACATCTTTCATATGTTTAACGACGAATCGAAATTGACCTTGATTAGGGGTTGCCACGGGAACAGTTCAGTTTTGTGTTATAAATTATCGGTGACGCTATTGAACATTGCAATCTAAAATGCGGGCATTTGAACACCTGACGCAGTAACAATAAAGAAGAAAATAAATATGCAGCTATAAAAGATTTTTCTTTTTCAGCAGTAATGTGCCATGCAATAGTTCATATCGTGGAGAGTCAGTACTGAACGCGACAATTCTATTTCGCTGTGCATCGATTGCACCGGCGTGGGTGGTCATCCGTTCGTGAAACTCGAGACGTATTCCGTATCGAAGATAAAATGTATACTGTTTACCGTGAATCGAACTACCGCGTACAGTGCTGGCTCATTTATACAGCAGGTATTCTCAAACATTATATGAATCGAAACTATAAATATTATTGTTATATTGTATTTCTTTAAAGTGGAAAAATGCGATGAGCATATACGTTCATTTGTTCGATTGTAAATTCTTATCGCTTCCTCTCGGTTGTAAGATCGTATGTAAGGGACACTTTAACCTTAGGAAGAAGTTGCAGTATTTTCTGTTATCGCAATTGAAAGAAAGATATGATCAAAATATAAATATTATATTATAGTGGAATATTACTCGCGTAATTTATGTTTTTATCAATCATTTTTCAATAAAACTCGAAAAACTTATGTCTGCTATCTGTTGCGTATGTGTGTGTGTGTGTGTGCGCGCGTCCGTACGCGTCCCTATCAATCTGTATTCACATCATTCAAAGTTTCCCTGTTCGACTTTACAGCAAACACTGCTTGACGCTTCAAAGGCTCCATTAATCTTATACTCGATAATATGCAACAAATATGCCCCCGTTATTAAATCGTTACATATATAGAGAAATAACTCCGCGCATTAACTATTTATAGAATCTGTCGGGCATCGCAAAACTGATTAACGCTTTCTTCGCGAGCCAATAGAGTATTTCATTCGGTAAGGGGAAGCGTCAGATTTATCCGAAGTACACAGGGGAATCTCTAACATTCGTTTCGTTTGCCGGAAAGCGTTAAATAATTCTAATATCGGCGCGACACACTGACGAGAGCGTAGGTTACGCGCGTAAAAGTTGAAAAGCTTGAAAAGTCGGACGCAGCAGCAGTGACCTGCTTTATTGCCGAGGGATGAAGCCGCAGCGCATCAGACGGTAAGGAGGGAAGATATTCTCTCCCATGGTACAACGAGGCGCACCTATTACGTAGGATGGTCGGACGCCGATTCTAGCGCGCATGTGCCGTGCCACAATCGGCCCCCTCGACCCGCGATTTGGTCACCATTCCAATTTCCAGTTCGCGTTTGTTGCCCGTGAAGGATGCCTTCTGCCAACCGTAAACTAGAGAAACAGGCCTCTACGGAGACCGTGGAACCGGTACGCCAAGCGATTATTGTTATCGAGCACAAGATACGGAATCTCGAAAAGCGTAAGGTGAGTACCCGGCGACGATGTGCCGGCAACGAATGCCGAGAAACGTATCTGTCAATCGGTGGCTTCCACCGTGTGGGATCCGCCATGATCCCGATGCGCCATGTGCTCACACTCGGGTTATCCGTTGATACTCGATGAGTACGCCGAAATGCCCCAAACCGCTCGGCCCGTCCGATTGTCCGCGTTCGGCACGGCCGCGGCACGAATTTGCTAGCAGGCCTCGCTTCTCGGCAAGCTCGAACGCGCGAATTTTGCCTGTCGCCAACCTCGTGTCATGGCGGTATTCCTCTGGATGCATATGAAACGCTTGCCTCTTTGACACAACGTTGTCGAAATGAGGAGAGCGGCGCGGCTGAAGTTGCCGCCGGTGTACGCCGTTATTTCCGACTTTTGCGATGGCAACGGATTTCATTGAGCATGATCGGCGTCGAGAGAGAGAGAGGGAGAGAAAGCGCAGGGTACACACGGCGTATGTGAGTGAGTGTGCCCTGTTTTTCCGCATTTGTCTCTCGTGCTTCAGGCTCTCGCGCAACCACGAAACTCTCGCTGATCGACGGACGTTTCGAGAAAATTTCGCGTTATCGGTGAATCTCTCGCGACTCTTGCCACAGATTTCGCGGGGACGTTTCATAAGTAATTATTATGTGTAACATGAATATTCTTTTGGAATGTGTGTCTTTTGCCTACATTCCATGCTTTCTCTAGCGTACACTAGTAATCTGTACGATTATAATGTATATGCACTGTTGTGACTGATGCGTGGAAGAGGTTTTGAACGCAATCTAACGGTGGCAAGTTGGCATTTTTTAGTATAATCTGCTGTTTGGATTAATACCTATCATTATTTTGTTGTGCAGGGAAAACTAGAAGCTTATAGAGACTTACAAAAAAATGGAAGAGAACTAAATGCGGATCAGAAGACTGCAGTGGATAAGTACAAGGAAGTATTACAGACCTTGGATATTACTCGGGAATTGTATAAACAAATTGTTGGCATTGCTAATGATGCGGTCAAGCAACAAAAAAGATTGGCACGAAAAGAGGCTGTTGAGAGGATGCAGCAGGACACTGCAAAGGTATTGTTTGAATGTTTTTCAGGAACTGCCTCATTTTTGCTTTATACCATACGAATGTGTTAGTAACGAATCATATGGAACTTAGGTACGAGAGGTATTGCTTATTCAAGATGTCTTGATAAACATGGGTTTGGAATCGGCTAGAGAGGACTTTCTTGCTGGAACTAACGGTGCTGTAAAACTGTCCGAAGATGATATTAAATATTTAGACGATCTACACAATGAACTTAACACAAAACACCATGCGGAAGAAGGTGAACCAACATTTCTCCAACAAGTCCAGAAGGTTGCTGAGCATTTTGTAGCGATTATCGATGGCAAACAGCGGGACGTCGTTGGCACGACCTATAACCGATTAAAAGAGATCATCAATTCGATTAACCAGAGTGGATATTTTGACCAAGTTCATAAAGTTGAAGCTGCAACCGAAGAAGTATGTCAGAACTCATATATATATTTGGGTGGTTGAAGGAGAGAGAGAGAGAGAGAGAGATATGTTGTTCAACTGCATACCTTCCCTTGTTCTTGTTACACAGGCTACTGAGACTGCAGTGGAAACACAGCATACGGAAACTCCTGTACAAGAACAAGTTACCGAAGAATATAACAGCGGCGACAGGCACATTCCACCGGCGTCTATATTACCTATTACTAACTTTCCAGTTCAAGTGACCCCTCTTCCCGTTGTTTCCGTTGCCGCTCCAGTTTCTGGTCCCATCCCCGTCGTTCCTCAGCCGATTCCGCCTCATCCGGCCGCACCGGTTGAAACGTCTTACTACACGAACGCGACCGGTTTCGTCCCGCAGCCACAACCACAGCAGCAACAACAGCAATCGCAACAATCGCAGCAACAACCGCCGCAGGCGTCGAGAATTAACGATGTCATTGGGACGCCGAACTTCTTCTTTTTGCAAGAGTCAGAACTCGATTCGCCCGACGTTACATCGCAGACGCCCATTGTGTCACACATTCCTCCTGCAGTGAACGCACCCATTCCCTCTCAAACATTTACAAATCAGAACTTTACCAATGCAGCCGTCGTGCCTCAGCAGGTAATATATCAGCACCAACCACCGCAGGACATGTCCCACATTCCCGGATTTGCTAATCCCAATCCACCTCCGCCGATACCAATGCCGCCATCTCATCAACAGCCAAACATACAATATAGTCCCCAGCATCCTACTGGCTTCCAGCAACAACCGCAACAACAGCAACAGCCGACGCAGCAAATACCGCAGCAGACGCAAGGCCAGAATTTCGATCAGACACCTCAACTTCAAGACAGCCAACAACTACCTGTAGACGTAAGAGAACGACATTTCTTTTAATACGTTGACTGGCGCGCAATGTTCGGAAATGCTGCGCCAGAGATTACAGTACATTGGTTGAAACGTAGTTTTTTGTTCGGCCCATCGTCAAAAATGTTTGTTTTAAATCGTCTACCGCTGTTTGTTACATGAAAAAGTACACATTCAATATTCTACCACCGACTGTTTAGAAACGGGTCCTACGCGACTCAATTCCGATCATCGATATTAGTCTGACGTGATATTGAAAAAGTTATAAGTTCAACAGTTCTGAACTTTAATATCCACGATTCGTGAAACGTGTCCTGAAAGCTTCGCACGAATCTGAACAAACGTTTCTGCGCAGGAAAAACCTGATGAAAATCAGGATTCAGTGCCACTACAAGAACCCGAACTAGAACAACAGAGCGAGCCCGTCGACTGGTCACAGATGACGGAGGCTGGCGACTGGAACCAAGCCGATGTCCCACAGCAATCTCCACAAGATACGCAACAGCATCCACAACGGCAGGCATCTCAGCAGGCCTGGGGTGACCAGCAGCGTGGAGGGTACAGGGGAAGAGGTGGGAGAAGAGGCAATTCAAATGGTTACAACGGAAGGGGTAGGGGTGGCGGTTACCAACAAAATGGACGCGGTGGGCAAGGTACGAATTTATCTGTAGAAAACATCCTAAGACCTTACAGCACTATGTTTCTTTACCCATGCATTGTGACCAAATCGTAGTCTGTATTCTGCATTGTTTAATTTTTCATTTCTTTGTTAATGATTGATAACTTTTCTGTAGGAACATACTACCGCAATGACAGCAATTATCAGAACGGTTATCAGCAACGCTCCTGGGGAAATAACGAAGGCAACGGTGGATACAACACTGGTTTCAAAAGAGGCGGTGGTGGTGCACGAGGTGGACCACGTGGCGACAGGGGTGGTCGTGGGCAGTTTCGCGGTCAGAGGGGAGGAAATCGTGGGGGCTATGCACCACGCGGCAAGCCTCAAACACAACAGTAATAAGTACGCGATAACGTTTACTGCACATTGAAAACGTTATAATAATGCTCTACGATTATAATTCAATTGTCTATTTACGAAAAAACCTAAGTCCAAGCAATGTCTCTGGAAGCAGTATGAAGAAGGAGAAAGAGGAAGAGAGACTTCGTATAATAGATTGTATGCAGTGGTGTTTCACGCTCAAGTATCGTAACACACATTATAGGAAACTTTGATATTTGACGGTTGCAATGATATATATACATACATATATATTATTTGTAATGTACAAAGAAGCTTTGTAGTAAGGTTTTCAACATTTGTTGTATTACTACATATATCGCGTTTGACAAGGGAAAAATACATTGATATTATATAATTTTTGATAAGTCGTACTATCGCATCTTGTTATTTTTTCAGTAGAGAAACTAAATGCCTTAGGTACACGGAAGTACAGGCTGTGGCTTAGGATGTTTCTTAAATAAGACGTTGAATTCACTTGAAACTTTGCATTTGAATTTGGTATCTGCGATTGTCAGGCGAAAAGAAAGAAAAATCCTATTAATATAAATGAAAAGATGATGCAGAGGTAACATTGTGATATAAAGGGAAGATATCAACCAAATTCAGAAGTGTAAAACCCACCATGCAAGTATTATTGTGTTGTGACAGAAGGCAGTTTTCACAGGGCAACAACAGCTGATCAACAAAGATTAGAAAAATAATTTTATTATAAAAAAATACAAAAAAAAAATGAGAACTCATATTAAGCATTTCACACAAAACTCACGAGAACGTATTTAATGAATAAACATTTGAAGGTGGTTATGAGAGTAGGGCGATATGCACAACCATCTCTTTTTGTCTTGCGGTGCGATGGTTCCAAAGAATTTTATAAGATACCAGAAAAGAACGAGAGAGGATATGGCAATGCCTTCCAGCCGTTTATCTTCTTGACATCATCGTACGCCGCCCCTTGGTTTATCAGATCCCGAAGCATTTAGGAAACCAAAGTTATCGAAATCTAAGGTGTTGGAAGAACATCACGATACGCGAACTTCTTTGATAGATACGCCTCATGAATCGTGTCGCTCCCTCTTCCGTTTTTCTGTATGTTTCCAACAAATTCTTCGTGGTCAATTCCACACAGCTGACGAAGTGAAAGAGATCGGGGTGCGGAGGTAGAGAGGAAAAGAGGAGAGAGTGAAAGATAAATTTACGAATCAACACTACCTGGATTTTTTTTATTGAAAACAAAAGTGAAGGATTATTTTTAAAAAAAGGGAGGAAAGAAGAGATAGTGCGGAGCTTTAGCATGTAAGTTGAGTCGAATGTACAATTATTAAAGTAGAGAGGAGTCAGATATGGTGTGCCACCAACAAGCCACGTTCACACCTTTCCTGAATATATGATATGAAAAAGTACCGTATTGTATTTAGTTTGTACATTTGTGTTTAATCCACCCCCCCCCCCCCCCCCCCCCCCAAACACAGTTACTTTCAACTATCCTATGAATACCTATGTATCTTCCAAATAAAGATGTATTTCAAACCCTGCTAACTAGCCTGTCTATCGCACTGTATAAGAATCTTGTTTCACTTTTAAGCTTGTTCTCAGATACAAAAAAAAATCGAATAAAGCATCCAATTAATTGCAAACTGCGTGTCGCTGTCGATTTATTTTCTTGTACAAACTATAGAATAATTTTGTTAGACGATGATTACATGTTGCAGCTTTTGAATTTTACGCAGCAGCTATTAATGTGTCGCCATTTCCGGTGGTGTATATTGGTGTATATCACGTTGTTTTGATCGAAGTAGTACTTACGAACTGGTTTCGAATTAAGGCCGACAATACGTTAATGTAAAGATTTTCAGAATTGAGAGAATTGTTTTCTGGAATCTTTACATATAAACTTTACCTTGCTTGTATTTATGCACGTTCTATAAAGTTACAACTTGAACGCAATATAGTCCGAAAATTAAAGTACCGCAAAGTAAAAAGGATTTGCCTTATAGTTTCAACGGTAAGTGTACGAATGTTTTTTGTGTAGTTGCAACTTTCCTTTGCGCACCTATTGCACATTGAATGAAAATTGATGCATCGTTAGTATACTCTTAATGTCACATCGCAAATATTATATACATGATAACCTTACATTACGTCCTTAAATTTAAGGTTAAACGATACATACCAATGCAACAACTGTATAAAATTTGTGCAAGTTCAAAATTTCATTAAAGGCACATAATAATTCATAAGGTCAATCTGACAGAAATCATGTTAAAGTAAATATTCCCCTATATCTAATGATAAGTTAAAGCAATTATAATTACAGTCATGGTGGACACTGAGTGTGATCCAACAATTGAGAAACACTTTAAAGGACACAAAGATACAATTACAGCTTTGTGCTTTCACCCCAACACGACCCAACTCGTATCCAGTAGTTTAGATAAAACATTAATGGTATGGAACTTAACACAGTCTGTGAGAGCTTGTAGATTTCTAGCCCATAAAAATGCAGTGTTGGATGTATGTTACGCTCCATCTGGAGAAGTCATTGCGAGTGCATCACAAGATTGGACTGTTAGAGTATGGGTACCTAAAGTCACAGGGGAGTCTTTAGATTTTAAAGCACATTCTGGGTCTGTAAGATCAATACAGTTCAGCCCAGATGGGGAAAAAGTATGAAACTTTACGAACAATATTTAGTGCTAAGTTGCATGTAAGAAAAATGTAACTGCTTCAGTGATTTTTAGATTCTTACTGCCTCAGATGATAAAAGTATCAAATTATGGATGGTATGTCAAAGACGATTTTTAATGTCATTTGCTGGTCACACAAGTTGGGTTCGTTGCGCTAGATTCTCTCCAGATGGTAGACTTATTATATCTTGTAGTGATGATAAAACTGTAAGATTATGGGATGTAACAAGTGGAAAATGTGTGAAGACTTACAAAGAAACCAAAGGTGTGATATCTGATGTTCTGTTATTTGAAACCAGTTTAAGTTTCTGATAATTTGTTTCTTCATAGATTCTGCAGTATATGTGGAATTTCATCCAAGCGGAGCAGCAATTGGCACAGCAAATACGAGTGGTTGTGTCAAAGTGTATGATCTCAGAACAGCCTCTCTACATCAACATTACAGTGCCCACAAAGGTCCTGTAAACATGGCAAAGTTCCATCCTAATGGAAATTTCATGCTAACTGCTTCAGAAGATAATACAATGAAAGTAATGAATGTCCTATCACGTTTACAATGTAACACATAGTACGTCTTCTCTGACATCGTCGATTATTCTTGAAGGTTCTGGATCTTCTAGAAGGACGCCCAATTTACACTTTGAAGGGACACACTCGTGGCGTAGTGTCAATAACATTTTCGCAAAACGGAAATTTCTTCGCGTCAGGAGGCGCGGATCGTCAACTTCTAATGTGGAAGTCAAACTTCGATAACGACGACAATCCGCGATATGTGAGCAGTACCATATCATCCGCGGATAAGTCGAAAACGTCACACAGAAAATCCTACAAAGCACACGACGTTTTCAAAAAAGACGATCAAATGGACGAGGAGGATAATGTATTATCAAAATTTAATTATAGCGTTCTAAATCATTTTTTTCGTATAATTTTACCAATACGTATAATTGCCTCTATTGTGCAGAAAGTAAGTAGTTTAATGTCTACTTTAATTCTGTTTAGTTGTCAGCGGAATTATTGCAAAATATGAACATGATTTCGAAGGATCAACTCAAAGAGTCCACTGCTTCTGAAGACACAAAAGTTAAAATAAATAACGTGGAAAATCAAAGGCACACCAAAGTACCATTGACTACTTATTCTTCAGCCTTTGAGCATAAAACATGTCCAGAAGTACTGTCTACTAGTCAATCTAAGATAGTGGAAGTGCTTGGCGATCAAGTGGAGTCATTGCAGGATGCAGTCAATCTTCTGGAGCAACGTTTGACAGTGTTAGAAGACAGATTAAAACAAGTGGTGTAAGATGCCGCTAACATTCATTCATTGAGATTGTATTTTTAAAATTTGTGTTAAGAATTACATCAAGATCATTAGGCTAAATTAGCATTTTAAATTTACGCTTAATTACATACATAAAAATTTATATTTTTATATATATATATATATATGTATGAAATATGTACTCTGTACTTCATAATTAAGATTTTCTTGGCAAAATATAAAGCAAAAATTTATATTTGTCAGAAGAGACCTGACACTGCCTGTATAGTTTGTTTGTGGAATTTATTGTTTCGCTATGAACTGACATGCTTTACCAGTTTTCTTAAGAGCCTGCAGCACCTCATCTGATGAAAGGGTTGTTGTCACTAGTACTTGCTTTTTTTCCAGATTGATCTGGACATTGTTCACACCTGAAAATAATTGAACAATCAATATGCTATTACATTATTGTAACAGAAGTGCAAATAATGGGTGAAAAGCAGAGTATTTTCATATGACAAATACAGAAACCTTACCTTTTTTTTTGTTAAGAACATTTTGTACAGCAGTAACACATCCATCACATGTCATCTCAACGCTGAATTCGTACACCTATGAGTAATGTTCGTTATGCGAGGATACATTTTATGAATCACAATCAGTTCATTACCACCGAATCATTGAAAAAGTACAACAGATATCACATGTTACCTGCGATGCCATGGTGTTCAATCAGTATAACCAATAACTGACGTGGCAAGCGGAATGATTAATGAACGACAAAACTTCACAAAACTCTGACTACATGTAAGCACCCCACTATCTGTACGAGAGCACGATCGGGGATCTTATCTTGGAGTATCAATGGTCATGAACACTTATCAAAAACCATTCAACACCCACTTTACGGGTATATCGACAGACCGGTTATTGCTGGTTATATATTATGCGTACTACCAGCATGTATACCAATGCTGCATCAATGTACAAGCAAAAAAAATGACGGCTGAAACAACAATTCTATTTATTTACGGTTACTATGGTTAGATCTTGTGTTTATAAACTAATAGAATAAGGCAAGAATAAGGCAAGAAATAGGCAAGAATACATCGCTGCCTATATTAAACTTTATCCACGTAGATTGAATTCAACTGCGATACGATATTTTGGTATCTTATCACGAATCAAGAGGAAGAAAAGAATGTGGGAAATCAATTTTCTTGGCTTTCGTAAATATAAGTTAGCATATACATGAATATTATAAATTGGGTATGTTAACATTTACTGAATTCCCAGTCGGTAAAACATATTTTATTCTTGCTTTACTTTTTAATAAATGTAAACTTTATTACATTAATTTGTATGTAGCAGGTTTCATGGGTAGCTGAAATATATCTGGCATGTGATCAGTGTAAGGTTTATAGAATTATGTTTAAAATAGAACTGATTTTATGATATAGACAATTACCGATATGTTTGCGGAATAATCAATTACTTGTGCATGGACCACTTGTTCAAGAGTGGCAAATTACGTACGGGCAGTGGAGTTTCAAATGGTGAGCGTTATACGAAATACTATACAGGTACAAAAGTTATATGTAAAGCGTCTGCTACATGGTCATATTTATTTCGAACGTCGTTTATGATACTATATAGCTCAAGTGGCCATTTTAAAAGTATTTCCATTTTTATTTCATATGATTTATTGTACAAGACTGACATACGTACAAAACAGTAACGCGGCATCGTAAGAATATCGAATATTTGATTAAAATGACTTGTTGCACTCAGCTTAAACGTACCGAATCAGCTCACACTTATGTAGTCGTATACAAATCGCGTTTCGAGGCATTGGCATATCAACACGTCCCGCAGTATATTTAACATAGACAACAGGAAATAGTTGCATTAGCTCCATCATAAATTCAATAGTTTATTTACAAGTATTCCATTGTAACCGATACTGCACATTTTCCTTTGTCGCTTACAGTCTAGCTTTACACATTCAGTCATATTCGTCGGTATCATCATTATTAGTTCGACACAATTATTAGGTTATTACATTACATATTCATATAATTCAATCTTGCGCATTCTGTGCAATCGCCGCACCGTTAAATTCGCATTGGGGATATATGAAATGATACTTACTGTACTTTAAAACACCGCTATATTTTGTTTCTTTCATAATTGGATTTAACGACGCATTCGAATCATTTGTTATTTCCGCAGGACTGACATGTTTATATGGTAAACATTAAAACGATTTATGTTTATGGGTAGTTTTTTTTGTCGCTTCTCAATTATGGTGTGCCACTGGGTCCATTTTCGAGTTCCTATGAAGCACTGGGACTAGTTTTGACGAAGCTGAAACATGCTTTTTTTTCTCGGGTGAATCGTAACTATAATGTAACAAAATAAAAGCACCGATATTAGATCTCAACTTTGGCGTATCCGTATCTTTCGGGCAATCCTTTACAAGGAGCCGAACGGTCGAGGATACGTAATATAATGCATATATATAATGCATGGCAGTACACAATTTTCAGTCAACAATCACCGCTTCCAAATATATATTTATATATATATTCATATATATACACACATTCATACATGTCCTTTTTAAGTGTAACGTTAGCTAAGTACATGCACCCTAAGTGACTTAAGCGATAGAATGGGCATTAATCCCATGCATGTGACACTATTAGCTTCTCTCAAATAGGGCGAAAAGATAAATTAACCCGCGTCTGCTCGAGTTTTGACAGAACAGATAGGGTTTGAGAAAAAACAATACTTAACGTTCGATTTACACGTGTCGATGTAAAAACGTAAAATTCACAATAACATATGACAAGTTGTGCTGATACGCTATCAAAGCTCCCCCCCCCCCCCCCCCCCTTGTGCAGTCATGCGCCTCGAAGATTCGTATTTCGTTAGCACGTTTCCAAAACTTGATCCCATACACGAAGGTGATCTTCGTATATTTGAATAGAAACTTCTCGCAAATATGCCCTTTCGACAAACAAGGGGTAAAACTCTAAAATAGATGATTCAGAATGAACGATTCGACGGTTGGAAGCGAATGATTTAGAAAAAATGCATTGTTTGTACAGCAGCAAGATGAAACGATTTTTCTCCAAAATTATTTTTTTTACACAGGACGCAACTCCCCTCCCTGCCGGGATATGGTATTCAGTCTGGCGGACTGACTGGATAGTAGCCTGGCGGTATGGTATTGCGAATCCATCGTCAAAGAAAACTGTACGTGTTTTGAACTGCCCTGGCAGTGGTAGATGTCGAGCCTTGTTGCTCCGCAATGTTATTTTGTTGTTCCAGTCTTTCCAATGAGTCGAAGCGCATTCTTATTGAACCGCCGTACGTCTGCACCTATTTCATTAACGGATTAATGGTTTTCTGTGAAATTGTTACAAAGTCCTTTAATGGAAGTGCTTCTTAAAGTTTCTGAGTTTTCGTTGCGACGAAATGAAACGTAAAAGCGTTGGAGGTTGGGATTAAAGTAACGTGAACAAAAAGACTGTGAATAAAGAGAATTCTCGTGTCATTGTATAGTTTTAAATGACTTTGCACATGTGTTGTTCTTTGATCATGTATGTGAAATGAAACGTGACTGGCGAATGGTGCAAGAATGTCCAGAAATTTTAAGAATACTTCGTAATAGAAGCGAGCTCCTTGCCCCACTGTCATACTCTTTCAATGTTATGCACTTTTGCCGCGTAGTAATTGAATTTGGTTTTATGGCTTTTGCTGATGTCGAATAACGATTGTGTGTCAACAAAATCTTGAAGCAGATTTATTTTACTTTTTATCCTGAAAATGTGTGCCAAGAGCACACGTGGTCTTATGCAAACGAAAGCGCGTTTCGATCGATATATATTCGACAAATGAATTCATCTCTAAAGAACATATGGTGACTAAGCAGTTAACTCAATTCCTTTAATATGTCCTAATGGGACCGAAATTGAAGCAACAAAAGAACAAATATAAAGTAGTATTGCCGCAAGATATTTTCAGACTAGCGCTTTTATCATTCAATGAATTATAAAGTGGTAGTTTCACTGAATTCATTCTCAACGAATTTAAGCTGATTTTGTACAATTATCATCAAACGAATGCTATTCTCGGGCAAAAATCGTACTTGCTAGGACGGTTACGACTGCGGTGCCACGTTTTGAACGTTTGTAGAGAAATTCGAGACCTGCAACAGCCCTCTCAGCGAATTCCAGATAGTTTATCCAAATTCCAAATTTAACGGGGCCATCGCGCACTCTCGCGGCATCAATGCCAATATCAAATTATTCATCATCATCATCATCATCATCATCATTATCATTATCATTATTATCATCATCATCATCATCATCATCATCATCATCATCATTATCATCATCATCATCATCATCATCATCATCGTCGTCGTCATCGTCGTCGTCATCGTCGTCATCGTCTATCGTCGACCGGGACGAAAAACGGACGCATCGTTTTTAGGCTGGTTATCTACTCACTGTCTGTAGATCAGACTTCAGACTGTGGGTGTCGGCCACTCGCGCTCACTCAACAGGAGTTAGACTTCCACTGCTGACTCTTACTTCTCTGGGCTCCGGGGCTGCTGGAGGTCTCCTCTCTTGTGATTGCTGCAAGTTTACCCCTGCCGCATTATGATGCATCGACCTAGTGGCGGGGTTCGCCACTACGAATTCCGTTAAAGTAACGTCCGCGGTCCCGCCCGACTCGAGGGGAATGGCATTCTGTCGGAAGTGTTCAAGCATGTCGTATATCGCGGGAAAACATAAATGCTGAACACGACAATGGCCCTGATCGTTCAGTGTCATCCGTAGGTGCTGAAAACAGCCGAGAATGAGAAGAAGTATGAATACTATCTGATTGCCTGGTTAGTGGTACGTGGCAAGTTACGTGATACCTTTGCTCTCCCTTGGAAGTTAAACGTCAAGACGAACTCTCCTTTCCGCGTTTCACTTTGTCGAACGAGGAATACGCCATGACCGTTAGCAGCACTGTGCAATACGAGCTGTGCGGCGTCGGACCGAGGTAGAGTGCCGTGAAACCAAGGGTACTCCCGTAAACTGCTCGACAGATCCAAGTCGCCGTCGTTCGTTGCCACTGGAAACAGATCTGTCTCTTTCCTATGCTCGAAAACGCACGAAATCTGTATTCGCTTACGTTGGATCTTAAGGTATTAACGGGTAACTAAGTTCGCAGAAAGTCTGTGAACGAAGTTAAATCGTATTCCTTACTTTGTTCGATTTCCTGTTGAGAAGAGCATAATTCCAAATTGCTACTGCTTCGCATGCGCAATCTGGGGGGTAATTCAGGTGGATTACCCTGTGTCTCGTCACCGTGTTCACCGTGTGTACCGGACCGAGTGCTTTTGCTCGCAGAGTTTGCTCTCAGTCTGTCACCGTCGCTAGTCATACCTAGCGAACCGTGTCCTATCGAATCGCCGATAGAGTCAGCTGGTCCAGAGCCAGGTGTAATGTAGTTCTGATGTACTGTGCGCATGCAGTATTTAATAGTTGCCAACCATGACCTCATGTCGTTCGAATCGTGAGCTTCTATGACGAACTCCATGTTTTGAGTTTTTAGGACAAACGTATTTTCATGGTCCGGCATTTCGAGTGCCGTAGTTTCTCTGGCTTCCGTTATCGCCGAACAAAATACCCCGCTACGAGGCTTTACAGCCTTTGGCGGGGAGTAAAATTCTAACATATACCCGCCAATAGCTTTAATCAGTGCTAGTCTGGATTTTTCCCACTTCTGAGTTCCATCAATATTCTCGCCCATTAAAGAATTAACAACGCCTTCCTTCCGACACTCCACCACAATCTTTGACAATTTAGCCTTAGAATGTTTATCTCTGCGATGATCGCTTTGAGATAACTCAACTTCATCGCTTTGTTGCTTGTGGAAAAAACCTTTTCCCTTTTTAAGCCCCTTGAAAGACAGTCTGCGGAAGAAAGGTTTATGAACAGGTTTTGGCGACACAGCCTCTCCATCATGCTCAGAGTAGTCGCTAAACTCTTCATGGGACGATGTCCGTATTGGGGCATTGTTGTTTTGATTTGTAGTGTTAATATCTCTTTCATTGGATGGAGCGTGCCTAGCATCATACAATGACGGCGATCTGCAAATCATAGTAATTGAAAAAGATCTTCCAGTGAAGTATACCTTAGCTTTAGATTTAATTAGCACTCAGATTTTTGCTCTATAATAAATTGTAAGAAAATTATGTTACAAGCTCTAACTCTATACATAAGCAAAATAACTTGCAGTACCTAACAGAAATTTACAGACTCAAAAGACATGAATCCAAATCAAAAGTTTACTTGATAAATAAGATTCAATACAAACATAATACAAATTAAGCTGCTCAAGAATTGGGAACAATTAAAGTCAACAAGAAATCATTGCCACTTTGATTAAAAGAATAATTCACAGCGGCTCTAATAATGTTTCGTAGAACTTAACAGCTTTCGATACAAACGAGCAACATCAACAAACATACTTCAACCCAGCATAACACTACAATACACTATTCTGGAAAGCAATTTCCCTCAACACCCTCTGCTGTTGACTGCAGGCACAGGCAAGGTAGATAGACAGATCTTAACGTACGCTACCACCACAATACTTTCATGGCAAACACTCCATGAAATAGGAAAGCAATTGTCTCATAACAGACCTCACTGTGCGGCGCAGGTACTCGCTCTCAAAGTGTTCGCAGAAGCTCTCAACGAATCTCCGAAGAAAGTCGCGATGCGATAGATTCGTCCTCGCGCTCTCCGGCAGGTTGAGACTGACGTAGGTGCAGAACGCCTTGGCGAAGTCGGACGCCGAGGCGCGGGCGTGTCGTTCGCAGAACTCGATCCAGCCGGATGCGGAGGCGTCGGGCGTCGCGGCGATTGCCGGCGCCGTATTGGTCGTCGCCGTCGCCGCTGCCGGTTGCCCAGTTGTCGTGATCGTCGTCGCTGCCGATGTCGTTGACGTTGTCGTAACCGTAGTTACAGTGTAAACACTCATTACCGGCTCGGGCCAGGCGAAAGGGGCAAACTAGCAGCAACTAGCAGCCCCGACGCACTTATACGCTGCCAATGTGCTGAGTATACGTCGCGCGTTATACGTAGTCCCTTCACAGTCCAACTCCGAGAAATGGGGAGACGATGTTCTCAGGATAGACGGCCACCCGCGGCCACGCGTACGCGATAGTGGGAGAGGTGAGGATGCAGCTTCGGCAAGCCTTGTGTGAAGCCGACCTGCGGTATACACGTCGCACCTTATATTTAGTCCTTTCGCAGTCAGCAGTCAGCTGAGACAGCCCGATAAAGAATATTCTGAAAATGTAAACTTGTGCACACACTTGCGAAAGCCGTGAAAGGGGCGGGGGGGGGGGGGGGGGGAGAACCAGCTTCGGCAACCCTTATACAACGTCGTCGTGCGTAATAGTACTTTTGCAGTCAGCTGAGACACGCGGGAAGTGAATACTTTGAAAACGTAACCGCGTGCACGCACTAATGAGAGCGGTCAAAAACCAGCTTCAGCAACCCTTGTACTCTGTCAACGTGCGGAGTATACGTCGCGCGCTGCGATCCTTCCACCGTCCCGAGTTATTGTTAGAAAGAGAGAGAGAGAGCGAGCGAGAGAGAGACAGAGTCACGGAGATGTTAGAATAGGCGCCGTGTATGCACTCATGAGAAGGAGGTGAAGAACCAGCCCCTTGGACACCCTTGCACTCCGGCCAGCATGCGGGAACTATACACGTCGTGCGCTACAGTCAGTTGTGGTCCTTTTACAGTCTCCTCAAAGCTTCGAGAGATCAGGAGGAAGATATTATCAGGATATCGGTGCGTGCACACTCCGGATAGGCAGCCTGTGCAACACGCACGATTTTTCGTACAATTTTACGTACGCGCGCGCGCACGCGTCTGTACCATACACCCAGGGAGGTACGTCGTAGCAGACACCACCCGGTGAAAGGTAATCAGACGATATTTTGCTGCAGCGAAAAGATGAGTGCTACGGCCGCGGCTATTCCGACGATCGGGTGGTCGAGCATATAAACGCTTCTTCCTGTCTTCCACGTGTGTCTCCTCCAGCCGATATTCCACGGATGCAACAGTCACCCTCGTCACTCGTTGGCCCGACAAATTCTCACGCTGCCTAATAGTCGATAGCGATCAGCATTCAGCATTGATCTCGTCAGATTGCAGGGTGCATAAACATGTGTCGGGTGATTTCGATTCCTTTTGTCATCCCGTTCAACGCGGTCGGTCGGTACATTCACGCGGTTGCCATATCTCGGCCGTCGGGACTCACGCGACGATGCACTCGGCTCGCGAAAATATTTACCGACATTATGAAATATGAAACCGTTGGAAAGCACTAGCGCGCTCTGTCTCGTGATGTTGCGCTCTCGGCGAACGACGAGCAGGGGGGATTTGTTCGGAAATCTCATGAGTCCTGCGCACTGGGGTGGCGACTTTTCCCGCAGGCTATTCTCACCGGCTGATTGGGACCCGTCGATCCGTTGATACTGTTGAGAAATTGCATTGGCTAGGGGCGCACGCAATCTTACCCCATTGGTCACCATGCGTCCCTGTCGTACATTGAAGATGACGTTTACCGGGTTTCTTGGTACGCCAATATATGTAAGTGTCCCGGTGATTATGAAAGTGGTCTAACAATATAAGTAAGAAATCGGGATAAAATTGAGTTTTGTCACATTTCCTGTAATGTAGCTGGATACTGTGAGCAACAAATGAAAATTTAGAGATCATTTAGCGATACAGATGAGTTTGATGAAGCTACAACACTTTAAGACCTTTGTTTTTGCGGAAGGATCGAGGATTTAATGAATGAAAGCTTCTTCACCTTCGGCATCGCGGTATCGATGATTTGCTGCGTTGTTAACTGTCGCCGCCTTATAGGTCGCCGCATTACCCTCTACAATTTGGCGAGTGAGTAGGTGAGGATCAATGGTCTCCAATGACGTCAGAGAGCACACACGCTAGTACGCTACACGGCTACACGCAGACGCAGAGTGAGGTGATCTCAGATAATGTAGATTGATTCATCTTTTCACCGGTATTTCGTGGGGCCTGGCGGCCTGGGGGGACAGGATGGACTAGTATGTATCTTTATATATACATATATATATATATATATATATATAGATGTGTGTACACTGCTGTACACACCATCTGTTTTTATTGCCGCTGCATGTTATGATTTTTTACTGTTACTCCGTTATGTGGTAGGAAGCATTTGAGCAATAGCTGTACTATTGAAGTCAGTAAAGTACGTTTCAATAACAGAATATTCAGTGGTGACAATGACGTACTTAAACTCGTGGGAGGAATTTGAAAAGGTAGCAGAGAGGTTATATCTTCAGGATCCAATGAAAGTAAGCTTATATTTGTAATGTTGCTGATCGTTATAGAAAATGTTGTCTCCTCGCAGAGTGA
This sequence comes from Priocnemis perturbator, assembly GCA_963942575.1. NCBI lineage: Eukaryota > Metazoa > Arthropoda > Insecta > Hymenoptera > Pompilidae > Priocnemis > Priocnemis perturbator. Next base: position 7,248,820 of record OZ012645.1, on the reverse strand, counting down.
ACAGCTTTTAGCAATGGTGGGTTAATGAAAATTCATAAATAAAGTATGTGCATACAACACATAGGTTATGGAGCACATGGTACATGTCATGTCATGTCATCAAAACTGTTCAAAGAGACGTGTATGGCTTTATCTTTTAGAGAAGAATATGGCTGTTATTTCTTACATATGATATTGTAACTGTTAAACAGAAGTATTCCAATACTTTATAATTCTTTTACAATATCTGTTTTTATCCATTTTTCTTGTATTTTATGCTATGAGTTAAAATATTATCTTCTTCAATAAGGGATAGTACAGCCAATAAGTTTGAAACACATATTGTAAGTATAACTTAATCTTTCTCTGTTTTAGGCTCGATATACAATGAAATATTGTCATAACAAAGGTGTTTTGTGTCTCAAACTTACAGACAATCGCACAGTAAGTTCAACAGTGATACTTTATCAAATAGATCAACTTCTTGTAACTTTCCTCTGTAATATATCTTCCATGTTTATTTACAGTGCTTACAGTATAAGACAGAGATTGCACAGGATTTAAAGAAGATGGAGAAGTTCATAGGAAACCTTATGAGGCATATGGCATCAAAGGATAGTTAAAGAATGACAAATTGTATATAACATCATACATATTTTTTAAATAAGAAGTAAAATAATATGGTCTGGCTTCGGAAAAGGTTGATGTTTTGTTTGATTTAGTGGCTGATAGGAGTTATCAGATTAAAACATAATTTCATTGAGGTATAAAAACTTTCTTAAATATACAGTATGTGCATAAGGACTTGTTACATTTTCATTTTAAAGCTTCACTTTTACTTCAGGTAGTTCCTCTGTCTCCTTGTTAACGTTCTGTAACAATTTGAAGATTAAAATAAATCATCATGCACAATTGTAGCAAATTTGTAACAAGAAATATGTGAAACTTACACATAAAAAATTAAATTGGACTATGCACACTTTATAAAACCGCAAACTACTTTTCTCTTGTTTTATTTCATACGTGTGCCTACTACTTAGTCATATACAGTGCACAATAAGTTAGATATTATTAAAGCATGATAAATTGTATTTAACTAAGGCTTTCGTTAGAGAAAAGCGCTAAGCAATAATGACAAGCACTTACGATATAATGGGCTGAAGAACAGCATCCAGAGTAGTGTCAACGGGAGGGTAGGTTTCTTGATTTGAAGACAGTTCATAGCGCACCTCGCCCCCTAATTGCAATTGCGGCTATACCAAACAAAACTAATTTTACTAATCTACCACTCGAAACAATTCGCTATATATGCCGCTACGCTGTAATTCGAATATCTTATTCAACTATGCAGGGTTGTTCTTAAAATGTGGGACCCTCTTTAACCATCGACAGAGGACACAAAAACAATGAAGAAAGTCTGTGTGAATACATATACATAACTCATTCAACTTTCTTTCCGAGTTAGAGCCATTTTTGTATTCGAACGACTTACAAACTGTTCACCTTTATAGAAATTGACCGAAAATTATCACCTTGCACCTAAATGTAATTGCTCCATCGTAGAGTGTCTCATTCTATCATTTATTGGGGGCATTTGTCGGGTCTGGTAGGTTTAATGTGTTGACTGTGTATTTCAACAGTGTCAATGGCCCCCGCAATAAAAATCTACTAGAGTTTAGTATGCAGGTGGTAAGGGAGCAAGCAATAAGTCTTGAACGAGTTATCCATGATTTACGAAATTATTAATTCAGAGAATAACTAGGTAACTGGTCAACATATGACGTAGTATCGTCATGGATGGACCACTTGCGACGTTCAAGATCAAACGGAACCTCTTACAGTCCATTTAAATAATTATTTAAGAAATATTCGCTTTCTTATAATATATATTGAAACTTTCAAATGGGTATAACTCGGAAACAAGATGAAATAGGATACTTGTCGAGATTCATTTTTTTTGTCCTTTTTCTACTCCCTATTCACCACTGAATACAATTAAATAATTTCTAGAAGTGTCTAAGAAGCCTAAACCATGTTTATTTGTGAGAACCCCTTAAGTGATTCTAAGTATTTTAAGTGTCCATTAATTAAGAAGTTATGTACCAATTCAATGTCATATAGAAATTATTTGTCTCATGTAAAAGCATTCAAGCTTAAACTACATTAAGCACAGAGTGCTACCCATCGGCACTTGTAGAGTACGATAAATACAGTCGCAGTCTGTGCGGTTTTGCATATACACCCAACGGAAAAGCGTGCTGAAAATGTCTATAAAACTGTATACCATAAGATATGTACGTATGTATGTGACGTTATTAATGAATCGCATACTATTACAGGTATCGCGCAAGAATCAATGGGTTGAACTCAAAATTTGTGTACACCAAGACGATCCAATGTAAATGGATTGTTGACTGAAGAAGCGTGTAAAGTGTGAAAATACGTACTGCACGAGCAGGTTTAGTGCTGTCCGCGGAGCTTGAACAGCAACTGGAAAATTCCTGGGCCGTGCTCTCGCCAAGCCCACTGTCCACATTATTGCCTATCAATATTCTGTTGTTACCAGTACAATAAAAGTCCTTCCTCATGTTACACTCGTTCCTAGTGCCGGGCAGATATTTTGCCTCAATGCGACCGCATCTCGCAGACAGAAAATTATACGATCCGTCACGACTATGGTGAGTTCTTCGGTCTCTTTTGCCAACGGATCCGATCATTCTGAAAGTGAATCTTTGACAATGTCGTGTGCGTTCCGTCGAATTGTTTGGAAGTAAGAACCGCCTCGTGTTAAGGCGTAGTTTTAATTTGGCGTGTGTTTTCGGACATGGTTAATAACTTTACGTACCAGAAATACCAATTCTATTTTTGGACGATGCGAGACGTCCCCTTTCATAAGAAAGATAGTGAAACTGACAACGTCGAACTGACATATTTTATTTTTTAATTTGATTGCCGGCTTGCACTTTCCTTGCAAGAAATATAAACTTGTGACTGGCCGCGACAATTTCTGATCTTGTTCAGTCAATGTCTTAACAATTGAGTAATTTCTGTAGTTTTTTTACAATAATCGGGATATATATCTTGCAAAAAAATTAAACATACAAGACTTGGACAATTCTATAATCGTCTCCTTTGGCATGACATCTGGTCAATTAAGAAACATCCGCGCAATAGCAAAAGCATCAGTGGGTGCCAGCCAAGGAGAATCAAATAAAACAGGTGCGACAAGCTGTTAATCATCTCACATGATTTATTAAGGATTTTGTCATGCTTCAAAAAAATAAATAATAGAGGGCATGCTTAAAAATAGATAATGTACATGCTCACAAAAATAAATTAAAAAAAAACACATGCAGACGAGTATTTTCAGGGGTGGGGTATAGGGGCGTAAGGAGATGCTCGATCGTATCTAAACAATGACTACGGATCCTGTCTCATCCTCCAATTGCGGAGGATGGCTGTGGAGGCTGCAGGCTGTCTTGAGATCATCGTACCTAGGAAGGGACGACGTATCGGCGTCATTTAATCGAGGATTACTAGATTGTAGAGAACACTGCTGTACAGATTGCGATTGAACTACCGTATAGGGTATTTCTCGTCGCTGCTGCTCACTCATCCCGGCTGTGTCGATTAGGCCAAACTCCAAATGTCTAAAAAATATACCGTTATATTCAGTTTCAAAACATGAATTAAAGATTGTACTTGCTTGCATGTGCAGATAAGTTTTCTTTGGTTTCTTTATAATTGAAGAAGATAAAACGTTTGCAACTTGAAGAGACGCAAATTAAAGGGAAACGAAATATTATTGATGCCTCCAATGTAAATATGAAAAATTCCGTTGGTACGTATATGGTGTAAATATTTTTGAGAAACTCGACTCGGTGAAACATAAAGACATCAAATATTAACTAACGCTTAATTGGGTGAAAAATCACGATACATACTTTCTCAGTTCATCTGGCAATGGCTGTTTTTGGGACGGACTTCGGTGTCTGCTCCTGTGTCTTCTTCTGGGCTCGGTGTGGCTAACCTAAGCAATGATAACAATTAATGGTGTGTTTTCTAAAAATTAATCTGGTACAAATAACATATCTACGCTTACAACAGCTCTTTGCACTCCTTCACCCTTTCGTTTTTGGGCTTCTTTCCATTGTGGTTCGGAGTCCACCAGTTCGTGTCTTGAAAGGAAAACAATAACGATTAATAAAAGAATAGTATTAAATATTGTTTGCAATTTGTATCATAGTACATCCTTTTACTTTAATGATTCGAATTTTTTCTGAGCACAATCACTACAAAAATTATCTAAAGTTTTCAAGAACACCTTCCTCAGGATCAGAACGTCTGATTGATACTATATAGTACCAATTACAGGCCTGCACTTCGAAGCTTCAAATAATATTTTCCTTTTATTTATCAATAATTTCATAAAATATTTCCAGTAGTATATTTTAGACACGCATCATTTTATTTTCACCTATCATTTTTGCCAGTGTGTTCTATTTATGTGCAGCTATTTGTTATTTAACTATAATTTGTGTTTTTTCTTTTTGTTTATTATTTTCTTCGATCGATTTTCTGGTCAATCATTTGATTATTGGTTATTCACTTACGATTGCATGTATCCACGTTTAATTACTTATTCTTAATACCCATGAGAAGAACATGGGAGTAGTCAGTAATATTGTTACTGCTGTTGTGTAGCGTTGTCCATATATAAACACGATCCAGACATTTCCCATGGTCCTATCGTCATTAAAGTAATTATCGCCTGATGCATTTTATGTATTATGCCGTGAGAGTATACGAAGGAAGGGGATCTTTTTCCTGCCTTCTGAGCGGTCGATGACCTTTACGCTTTGAAACGCGTTACTAGCAGCAGCAAATTCATTTCCACGTGCAATATCGTTCTTCATACGAATTAATTCATGATGTACCGAAGAAGAACGAAGGTATGCACACACACAGCGAATACATACCAAGTTGTTTGACAAATTTAGTCGAGCTATATTTGCAAACCGAATATTCGCTCAAAACATTGATAGGTGAATATACCAGTATATTGATTTGAAGAATGTTTTATAAAATACTTTTTTAACTACGTTCCAAACATTAAGAATAGCTTTACTTATCGCAAATGATGTAATGCTTTTTATTAAATAATTGTCTATCATACTTTTCAGTTACCATTCGTACCTAGACGATCGAGAGCTTCTATGTTTTCTGCGATGTTTTCGATGACCAGACCTTGTGTCCGAACCCCTCGAAAGTTCCGATTCACAATCAGAATGGCGACTATGTCGTCGATGACTGTGACTGTGACTTCGACGACGATGGCCGCCTCTGCTATGGCTGTCACCAGAACTTTGGCTCTCCACAGAGCTGCTCCTGCGCTGGAGTCTGCTTAAGAGCTGAAATTACAGCGAAAATTCTATCTGTTTAAAGCAGTCTATACAAAGAATAAACTCTATTAACAATAAAAGAAAATTTAACAATTTCAGTCTGTTTTCTAATATCTATTCTATAAAATAACTAAAAATACCCGAAAACTTCTAGTCATCGGCAATCAGAATTATCATCTATTACAACAAAATATACGTCAGAATAACTTACAGCCGGTGCTGTTCCTGCGGACCGAACCGATCGAGGACTTGAGGACGTATACAATCCACGAGGTTGACTTTGCGTCCATGGTGCACTCCTAGTACTTCTCGGACTAGAAGTATTCAGTTGTCTTACATTTGGTGCATTCACATTACACATGGTATTCACTGTCACAGGATTGTTGCTGTTACACGGCGTATTGGAAGCGGCAACACTAACTGGAGTCTCTATGAAAGGCCCAACCATTTCTTGACCTTCCACAACTCGTCTTTGGGCTCTTCTACTGGGCGTACGCTGAAAAATTGGCGGTGGATTTCTTCTAACGGCCGTATGCTTTTCTGTTCCAGTTGGAGGGCTGTAAGACCGGAACCGAGAATATGGACTCAGTGGGGGTGGACCTGTTGCCATTAGACGGAAAAATGCTTGATGCTCGTGACAACACTTCCACAAATGGCGACAAGCACCTTTCGACGGCGTTTCGAATCCGTGAGTCCGTTCTTCAGAGTTTTTCTCGCTCACTCTCAGCATAAAGTAACGACCCTGAAAAATGTAATAAACCTTATTTAGACGCGATCATAACAAATTTTCCTTCCTTTATAAACACATGATTCCGCGACAATTTAATTTGTAGTCAATACAGCAATTTTCTTTCGAATAACAAAACCCCATTATCGGTAAGTATTTTTTACACTTATTATTAATAGACATATACCCAATATGTTCGTAGATGTACTACCACTCACCTTGTAATAGATCTTATTTATTCGCGGCCAATAGTAATTTCCAACTTTGGTCTTGTTGCGTAAAAGAATAATTCCACTAGGCGTCAAGCCCAAGAAGTACTCGACACTGTCCTCACCCTACGGAACCCGAAACGATTAAAATTTTCCTGGCATGCTTTTTCGCAACCTCGCCTGACCAATGATCATCAGTAAACGATAACGCGGAATACTCACTAAAACTGGATGCAAATCGACTCCGTACATTTCTAGCCACTTTACTTTATCCAAATAATTCAATTCGGCCGCCGATGGTAATTGTCCTCTGGAAAGAATCGATATTCATCAACCCCCGATTGCATTCATTCAATTATGCAGATTATATTCGTTATCATAGTACAAATAAAAAGGATTCTCTTCTTCACGAAATGCAGTCTTTCGAATTTATTGAGCTGAGTTTACAGGGTGCTGCCGTAAAAATTATCTTTTATGCATGCTCCATTTCGGTATGATTTATTATAATATACCATTAACCTATACAACAAATTCAAGGAACGAAGAACCCAAACTCAACAAAGATAAAAGTAAGAGTCAGATACATGTGAGTCTAATCAGTGCTTGGGTTGCACAACCGTTCCAAGCATAAACGTATTATATGCAAACTTTGCTTTCAACTTGCTACATAGCCGGATTCGAAGTTGTACTACTTAGATGCTGTTCCCTTACACGAGAGTCTTGTGCAGTTCCACTATCCGGTTTTCCAGCTCTGTAGTTTGGTTGGCAAGGAACCGAAATTCAGTGACGTATCCGAGCGAATGCCGCCTGGGATCATAATCGCCGAGTTCCGCTGGAAACGATCGTATTATTACTGCCGATTACTAGACTGTTGCCCACAGATCCGCGCTTCATCATGCTTGCGCAGCCATTCTACCCTAAGAAATTGTTGAGAGGGGTGCGTGCATTCGTCATTTATTATTTGCATGTTATTACGCTAATCGGTACATGGCGCTTCATTACCGCACCAGCGTACGCACTTCAGAAGGCGAAACCGGATGTACCTTGAGCGCCGTGATCGTCACTACAAGGATGACACAGAGAAAAAAGCTTTCATCCTGCAATTTTCCCGTGCGTCATCATACTTGTGCGTCTCTGCGAGTTTAGTTACCCACGGTCACGGGGTAGTTGACTTCTCTCTGAATACATTTATTCCGTGAAGTGTACGTCTACAGGCGCGGTGAAGCGACAATTAGGCTACTAGGCAACTTCGATAGCATTTATTTAGGTAAGGAGCACTGTGTACTTAGTTACGTACACGCAAAATTGTTTCTCAATTTTCAGTGGTCTGAAATGCATTCAGCAAAACTGGTTCAACAGTCCTTCTCCGTTCTATGTATGTGCAATGACGCTATTCCTATTTCAATGTGTATGAGATCAAGTTCATGTTGAAAACGTGATGTGATCTGTTATCGTAACGACCGGTGTTATGACACTGAAACACTAGTCGGACGAAAAATGATTTATGCAATCTTCTTAATAAATAAAGGCCATTGTACGGAATGTGTTTGGAATTTTACGTATTTGGTTACACAACCATATGCTGCGGTCCATTTTCCAAAATTCGATTTATCAATGTAAACTAACATTTTAGCACATGGGAAAGATGTAATCTAAACACTGTCAATACTGCACAGCGCTCGAATAATATTTCTTTTTTTTCGGAGATTTCATCATTGCTAAACGGCGGAGCTTTTTCACCAACGTTTATTTTCATTTTGTAAGGTGAAGCGTACAGGCAGTTCTCTTTACTCGCACTTCTACTCTTGCTTTCTCTATCATTTTCTTGCTTGTTCAACATAAACGTGAGCCTTTGCGAAGAAAAGGCATTCATTTCCTCCCTTTTGATCTGCGCGGGAACGCAAACAAAATGCGTATCTCGTTTCCTTTCGCTATTTGCACGTCTCTTTGCATCTGCCAACACGATAACTAACATATCGCAGACCATTTCTCTACCCCTGCCTTTAGTTTCTCTCTGCTTTTATCTCCTCTCGTCTCTCGCCGATTCGAAAACCAGTCTTGTAATTAGTCGTCTCTCATCGTGCGTTTTAAGGTGGACCGCATACCGTGGAATTATTTGCTCATTCAATTTGATATCCGATGCAATTTCTGAATTTTTGGTTGTTAAAACTATTACATTAGATAATTTTACGCTCACTCATCCTAATACAAAGTCATTGAAGTGCACGAATATAACCCATTGGATATGTTACAGTATATCCTGTTTTATGATGCATGAACATTCATTATTTAATTCATCCCAAATGTCAATGAATTTAGTCAACATTTGATTAGAGAGATTCTGTTGCTGGATTGGAAAGCGCAATAGACAAGGATTCTCTTTCATCACTCCAGATGACTCAGTTTTGTAATGGTAAAAATATACGTCTATTACGAGCACGATTTTATACAAGTTCCAACTTACATTGAACGACGTAGGCCCCCAATTCTGCGGCTAAATCGAAGGAAACTGGTAACCTTCCCTGAAGAATGTCTTGCTTTACTTGCAGAAAGAATTGATACCTGAAATCCAAACAGTTCATTTTTATGTATCGTGTAGATGAAAAAGCGATAAAAGTGTAACAAACACATATGTAATATCTGCAATAAACAAACATTAACACAACATCTACTCTACGAATGTCAGAGCTATCAACATCAAAGAATAAAATACAACATAAACCACAACCAAGGACAACATTCAATCACTGTCGGTAACGACTATCCAGTCGATGAGACATTGAATAACAGCGCGAGAAGAGAAATTGCACTGTGTTTTATGTGTATATACACAGTTATTTCTATTATAGCCAGGTAACACAGAAAGCAGCCCTTTAATATTAAACCTGGAAAACTGACCTTCCATAAACGCAGCTAATGATAAACAACGTGTGCAAAACGTTTGTTTCTAAAAATATTGTTAGGTATTAATTTGATGTATTTATAATAGTTACAAATAACGCGATGTGCTAATTTAATAAAAAAATACAACGTATTCATAGTACGATACTCGTAGACGACGCGGAATCTAAGAGCATAATTCGTGAGGTTGAATGCTAAGAATTTAAAGAATGCAGAGAGCCTTGTAACGGCGATGTTTCACGGTCCTGAACGTACCACCGAATGTTCTCTATCATTTTCATTTTTGGTAAGATAATTGGTGCGCGGACCTTAATTGCTAGGGTCCGTAATCTTTGCTCGTTGCCGAAGGGCAACTGCAGGCTAATCTATGGCCCGAGAGTCTGAATTTACTTGTTAGAAAAGAGCGCGAGCAAAGGAGGCCCTCCGTTTCGATTATAGGGGAAACAAAGCCGATATTCTCCTCTGGCGGGCCACGCCGCCGCCGCCGCCGCCGACGTATATTGAGTAGTCCATGTTCTGCGAGTGATGTTGCCTCAGGACAACAAATTCTAGATTCGGTATATTTCAGTCTGTGTCAATTTTCACGAAACATACTCGTAAATGCTTCCGCTGTTCTTTTAAGTACACATTCGATGTAAATGTATACATCACGCTGAAGACACGCAGACAATTCCGTAATTGTAGATACCTACTGATGAATATATACATGTATGGAAGGATTTAGGTAAACTCTGAAATATGGGCCGGGTTCTGGATTATGCGAACGTTTGGTCATTGTTTTTTTGCACGTGCTATAGTATGTACGCATTTATTTGCCGTGGGAAAGGGAGAAAAAGAACACGAAGAATAACGATTTACACTGTAACGGCAGCGTAATTCTTAATAGTAGTCTTTGATCGAAAGTAGACGCCAATATTTGTAATTCTTACCGATGTACTTTTATCAATTATTGAATAGACATAGATTACATGCAGTTAAAAACGTCTACTCCTTATTTACTTATTACACAAAAATTCAATATTATATGAAATAAACAAGGATCGACATGTATTCCGCGAAAGTAAGTAGGAATATAATTGACGTACAGACTCTTATAACTTATTTATTCTGTAACTAAACCCTACGTGCATTCTTGCGTTGAAATTTGAACTGCATTGTAGTATGCGCCACAAGTTCATCTGTCGCTTGTACGCATCGTAAAGGAACAAAGCATTAGCATATAGATTGGGTCCGAACTATTTCTCCGTTTCCTTGTCGACTCTTTGCGAACCAGACTATATATTCGATTATTAATGTAATTTACACATATTTCCTACACATACAACAGTTGTTTGTTTTTGAATAAATTTTATGAAAAACTATGAATGTACATGAGCAGCCAAAGACAATGAACTATTGTAGTACGAACATTAATATGATTCTCCGTTGCAAGAAGTGCAATTGAATACGGGTATACGATAGCAATTAATAGGAAGTACTGTGAATAGGAAGAACATTTCTCAGATTAAAGTTGGACGAGTAACCATTATATTTTTCCTGCAACTAATGTTCTGGGATGATTATTATACATCCTCAGTTCCTTCATTTCATCTAAAAGACTTCTATCATACCAACCGAAGGGAAAAGTGACTTTTATATTTGCTTTGGGTAACTATCTAAACTGCTCCTGTATAATACGTAACAAAAAAAATTAAACATTGTGCTTCATAAGGAAAGCCAGATTGTTCTTGATAGTAATGACAATGTGAATCCGAAACTGACTTACCTCGTAATTTCTTCTGTTAATTTACACGGATCCGCGGCATAGAACTTCACGCCAAAGTAGAGCGTATGAACGTCTGCCGCTGGATCGTTTTTCGGAATTTTTAACTGCTTGCTGATCTTCTTGCTCGGATCCAGCCATTGCTGTAAGTGCAAGAAATGCGAATAACGCGGGAAACTGCTTACAACTGCGAGCATTAATTAGTTTCTACCTCCCCTCTGTTAATCCGTTCGGATGAAAGGACGAGTCCTGTTGGAGTTCAAATGTATCGGAATGCGACGGAAGGCGAGAAACATTCTATATCTGTATTGGCATAACCGGAAATTGCAACAGTTTCCTATTTCTCCTTGATAATAATCTCCATCCCTTTCAAATTACGCGAGACGGCATCATGAAGCTGAGTCAACGGTATGGACATTCGAAATCCACATAATACTAAGCAACAAAATTCCCTTCCACTCGATTCAATTTAAATGATTGGATCTCTCGTCCTTCATCGGAATTTTGAATCTTTCATTAATACTCTGTGTTATTAATATTTTTACACACTGCTTCTTTTCAAACGTGCGTAAATTTATTTTACCGTTTGATTTTCGTGGTCGAGATAACGTAATCCAAAGTAAGCAGTTTCTACCACGTTCAGATGCCGAAATACTCTCTCCAGCAACTCTTGCCCCAGGTTCGAACTCTACAACATAAAAAATCGAGCAAAGTATAAGGCAGGTTGGATAAATAAACAACTGTTAATACTTTATACAAAGCAATTGCATATAACAATTTTTCATTATTATTTTGAAGAGCGACTGCTTGACGAGCGAACTTTTTCGAGTATGTAACAGTTTTAAGGGTACCGTACATATGTGATGTATTATACCGGGCATTTCGTATTGCTGCATGAGAAAATAAGTAAAAGTGTAAAATAAGATTTCATCATATGCCTGGTTAAGCGAAACGGGCGTTAATTGTTTTTATTAATTTTAAATAAATTTCGGCAATGGTAGACAAATAAAAATAATGTAAAAATCATATAGAATGCACGCATCATAAATTCTACAAAAATAAACAAATAGTCATGTTGGGATGGGACCAGCCAAGCGTACCAATATAAAATGAAAAATTCATGTGCTTCAATGACCATATTTCTCATATATCTACACAGATGTTTGTACACATACTCGTAATTCCTGTTTTTACATATATACGTGTACAGACTGACTCAAACCCAGCCACGCGCCTATGGTACGCTCGTAGGCGCCATTGATATTATTTAAAGCTGCGTGACACGTTCTCATTCTATAACGGTTCTCGCGGCCGCAACAGATATGTATCTCTTTTCCACGTAAACGCGGCTTAACGTGCGGTCATTACCGCCCGGAAACTCGTGCTTGTATCCACGTGTAACGCTCATTAATATTAATAAATAAATGTCGCTGGGAACATAAGGAATTTCTTACGTATGTACGATCGGTAATAGCACGGAAGGTTAGGTGGTTCGTAATCTGCAGATGGATGCGATTTAATGCTTTCTGGAAGTTATTTGTGATCGACATATTATCATACGTTCTCGAAATAATGATCTCTGCAAAGAATAAAAAATAAAATTATATAGAGTTATAGAAACGTTTGTCCGGGTATGAGTTGCTCGAATGAGACGAGGTTCGATCTTGCATAACTTAATTTCGCTTTTATACCCGTGAAATCTGAAGAGAAAAGGGGAAGGGTTAATGGGGAAGACAGAGAGAAAGGAGGGGCAAGTGGTGGAGGAGAGGGTGCGGGTGAATGGTCGTAATCTTGGATTACATTGGAATTTTCTTGTCTTTCCAAATCAAACAATAAGCAGAAGGGCAGTAACTCCACGTGGAAGCTACAAGCCTCAAAGAGAGATTTCATTCGTATTAACATTAGACATAAAAAAGGGGAATTGCAACAAACAGCAGGGGATAATGTTGCAATACAGTAACGTATTTTAGAAAAAGAAAGAAATATCTATATTTTTGTACAAAACAGAGTTGTTGTTGGAACGGTAATTTCAGTATGGCGTATAGTGATATCAAGTTTACTGTAGATCATTTACGAGAAAACGAAAGATCAATGGAATGGACGTTCCAGGTTTCTGACTCTCCTTCTTTCCTTTATCTTTCCTCTACCTCTTCCTTCTTCGCCAGAGGAGTTTATCCGGCTTCCAGGGCGCATTGTTTTCGCCTTTTTTGTACTCTTTCCACAGTTCCCCTCTCGGAGTATTCACGGTTTTCTTTTACGTGTATGCCGTGTGTGCATTGCATATTGCCACTGGTGTATACAGTTGTACGAGTATGTACATACAGTGCATTTCACAGGAGCTCATCGGCAACCTGAAGTAGTAATGAATGTATCTCTATACAGTCTTACTCTATAATGACAAATGTTTGTCAAAATATGTGTACATTAAATTTTACCAATATTCGTCTGTAATAAATATAAAAGACGTTTAAAAAGTTATGTCAATATAATACACCGACGTAATGTTTCAACATCGAATTTGGTCGTCTTACGTGTGAGCGCAAAATACATTTGTTACACACACATGCGCGCGCGCGCACCACAGAAATACACAAACTGGCAGTACATTGTATATAGCTATCTACATACATATAACAGAAGGAGGGCTATGCCCTGCTGCTCCCACCTTGACGCTCGATGTCGTGGAATAGGTCTCGATAAAGACAGTGTGAGAAGAGGATATAAGGAGGGGGCGGGTGGATACACTGAATCCTTTTTCTACCTTTTCTTTACATAATGCATCCTCAAACGCATATACTCCCCCGGCTACCACTACTCTCTATACTTATAGCACGCGCGCACAAGAATTTACTTGAGCATTTGAGTGTGACCGTGCAGGTATTTGTATGTTGACATTGATGCCTGTGTGTCGAGACACTTATCTTGACTATCTCTGTGTCTCTTCTCCCCCTCCATTCTTCGCTCGCTCTCTTTCCCATTACCTCGCTTTCTCGCTCTGCCTCCCCTGCCATACCCCTTCTTCCGCGCATCTATTTCTTATGTGGTCGTTTCCCCTTCGTTTCTTTCGTCTTTCGTTTTATCCTTGTCGTTCTCGACGTTGTACGCCCGCAAACGTGACGGAGGCGTGTCACATCGGAATACAAAAGGTATAATACCCACATACCGATGCCGCTAACTCATACCTACCGGGGAATACCAATTTTCGAAGTCAAGTTATCCGAAGGATTCTCGAACGAGAAAGGTAGGAAGAGAGTGGAGAGATGGGACGGGATAATTTCGAGTTGTGGTTTAAGGAAAGAAGTAATGCAGCAAAATGTACGAGGTTTGATAAAAAAATATATCCGGGCCGGGTGCATACCTCAATATGTAACATATGAAGGTCGTGGCGACTACTAGGTCCTTCGGCTAGGTTTGGTCACTATTTTGAAGAGTTTGATGTTATTATATTTTAAAATACAGATTTAACATTAATTTTGCTAAGTCCAGAATAATGGAGAATGTAGCCACGACAAGATTGTTTATACTTTTCTTAGGTAGAACAAGTATGTCTTATGTAACAATCAATGTAATTTTTCAACTCGTCACTTCATATAAAACAGCATATTCACGTGAACTTAAATGAAAGAAGAAGAAGAACAGTTAACGGATAAACAAATGTATTGTGATATCTTTTAGTAGGATATTATTTGACTGTTTCGATAGCTCATTAATCCTTCTTACGCGTACAATATTTCCTTACCCTGCGTTTCTGCTGTCGTTCTTTTTAAGTTCATACCTAAGAACCTTGTACCTGAAGCGTGCCAGTAAGAATAGCCGATGTTGAACGACAGTCACAAGGCCGCTTGCAAAACGTAACGGCAGACGCGAATATAGTATGCGCTTGATTTTCACCGTGGAAGGTGACTGTGAGCGAAGGATGATCCGTGCGTTGCAAAGAAAAAGAGGCGAACGACGAACAAGCACGGAATATTATTTCTGCGAAATCTGCGCTATCATATGTATTACCCAGCGGCGCGGATTCTTATTTGCCCGAGGCTTTCAGTGAAAAATGCACAGCGTGGCTTAAGATACCATCTCGTCGGGTGACTTGTATCCCTTCTCTACCGTTTTCCTTTCGTTTGTTCCTCATTCGCTCTCTGTCCCATCATACCTAATTCTTTTCAAAATTCCTTTTGCCTCTACCGTTCTCCTTTCCGCAGTATTCTTTCACGCCCTAGTGATTCGATTTTAATGTTTTATCTCCGCAAGTTGTGCAGTTAGATACGCCTGGTACAATCTTCAAAAATGTGTTTTCACATTCGTAAGCTAGGGAACCGGCATAAAAGCAAAAAAAATTGGACGGTAGCGTAGCGTATAAAGAAAGACTAAATGTGCAAAGGGTAGGGACAGAACCACCGGCACGAATGTTAGGTAGGATAGGGAGAAATAATGTAAGAAAAAATATACGACACAAGTTGCAGTGCATTAATGCGGAAATATTAAAATACAGAATACACTGTAAATGATATATACTAGATATGCTGCACTAATGGGCGTGAAAAAAGATAATGCGTGAACATTTACAGACTGAACATGATAACGCCGTAATGGATAATTTAGAAAATGGGCATGCAACTATGTTAATTTGTTATTTTTTTCCCAGGTTCCACAGTGAACACATCTTTATGGACAGTAGCGCGCACGTTCTAAACCAGTGCAGTCCACGAGAGGGGCCCCTTACGCCGCTATTTCCACCTCCACTAGATAGAAATGGTTCTGTCCTTTATGTTTCATCGCGTTTTTTTGTTTATGCCGATCATATGACCACGGTGCGTCGTCCGTTTCCAGGGCAACGTTAATTTGGTGGGGGGGCCTATAGAGCACTGGGAGCGCTCCCTGGACAGCACTGTTCTAAACAATAGAACAAGCTAGGAATGACATCGCACGAAGAAGGCAACTAAAGGTGCTCCTACATCTGAGCACGAACGCGCACGAGGCAGCCTGAGCATGACGTCATCACAGGCGCGTGAGCAAGCCGAGGCGAACTGATTCAATGGTTTCACGTTGTACTCATCGATGAATCGGTTCGCCGCCGTACGAGAAAAAATTCAGTGTGTTGGAGATTTATTCTAATGTTGGAGAATCGGTGTAGCTTGCTCGGGCCGATCCGAGACTGTCGGATCGGGCAGTGAGCATATGTGGCCGATCCGCGACTGTCTGAGCGCGTGAACGAGAAATCACACAACAATAACAACGATGTGTACATGGTCAAAAACACAGTCACAGTCACAGTCAATGAAACCAGCGTATAAAAATCAGTCAAAAGTCGGAAAAAAGTTGGAAAAAAGGTGGAAAAATGTCGGAAAAATATCGGAAAAAAGTCGGAAAAAAGTCAGAAAAAAGTTGGAAAAATATCCGACATTTTTTCCGATATTTTTCTGACTTTTTTCCGACTTTTTTCCGATATTTTTCCGACATTTTTCCACCTTTTTTCCAACTTTTTTCCGACTTTTGACTGACTTTTATACGCTGGTTTCATTGACTGTGACTGTGACTGTGTTTTTGACCATGTACACATCGTTGTTATTGTTGTGTGATTTCTCGTTCACGCGCTCAGACAGTCGCGGATCGGCCACATATGCTCACTGCCCGATCCGACAGTCTCGGATCGGCCCGAGCAAGCTACACCGATTCTCCAACATTAGAATAAATCTCCAACACACTGAATTTTTTCTCGTACGGCGGCGAACCGATTCATCGATGAGTACAACGTGAAACCATTGAATCAGTTCGCCTCGGCTTGCTCACGCGCCTGTGATGACGTCATGCTCAGGCTGCCTCGTGCGCGTTCGTGCTCAGATGTAGGAGCACCTTTAAGACTGTTTTCCGTTCCGTACACATTCGTGACGCGCCAAAAGGAATAGAAGAGAAAGAGGAAGGAAGTTTGAACGAGCGAGTTCCTCCCGATGGAGTGCGCAGAGAGGATGGCAACGGATAGTAATAAACGCACAGAGTGATTGAGAATAGCGACAGTAAGAGGGGAAAAAAGGAACCGCGAAGAAAAAGAAGAGTGGAGAGTTGAAGAATCCTTCTTCTTGGCCTGAGGGTCGCCGGTTCGGTATAGGTCCAGGAGGTAGGTAATCATCCTTAGGTTGCGTGCTTCGAACGATCCTCTCCCTTTCGCGCTACCTTCTTTCTCTCGCCCATACTCTGTAGCTCCGATGATTTCTTTCATTTTTTATACATGTGGTGCAGGCAAACCGTTTATTTAGGTATTTCTCTCTCTCTATCTCTCTCTCCCTCTCTTTGCCGTACCCTGTCTCCCCTCACTTTCTTTCTTTCTTTCTTCCTTGTACGGTTCTCTTTCCGCTGTTTTCAGCCCTCGGCTAGAGTTTGTCGTGGGAATCGGAACACCATGTAACAGACAGATTCTCTGGAGTGAGCCGCGGGGCTCGGAGCGCAGTGGAGAAGAGAGGAGAGCAAGGGGATGAGACCAATCGGACGCCCGCTTCGCGGTATGTTCTGACCGAGAGTCAGCCACAAAGCGACGCCGCGGGGTCGGAAGGCCCCCACGATAGTAATGGTTGTTGCTTGCGCCCGCTGATTATGGGCGGTTGCTTGTAGCGGTGGCAAATAAGGCCCCTCCGGGCAAAATGGGGGTTGAGAAAGAATTTACAGGCAGGACGATACCTTTTCGAGACAATTACAAGTTTCGGCAGCGAATTTCTGCTTCGTCAGAATTGGTGCAGCGCAAAAATGTTACGAAGGGAGTAGAAGGTCGTCGCACAACTGGACTGATATCGTGTATTGTATTATTCCTAAAGAATTTGGTCTCGGGGTGGGTAAAACAGCGATGTCTTCTGATAAGAGGCCTATGTGCGACAGTAATGCACTTATCCGAGAATCGTAAAGGAATACATTCAATTCTATCGTCTTGAATCCCAATCGTTCCATTTCAACCAAATTAACGCTAACAAGTTTATGTTACCAGGACCAAGTTTCAATCAACTCGTCAATTGCCTATGAATCAAGCATGCTTGCGCATCGGTATTTACTAGTTAATATACTTCTACACAGACTTACAGTCATACCGTGTTAAATGATCACAAAATCAGCTATTTGTTAGGAATTTCACAGTTGTATAGATGATTATTACCATAATTACGTGAGTGTACGACCCCTTATGATCAAAGTAATCAATTAGACTCGCAACACAGTATAAGATTTGTGAATTAGGCCTTCCATTTAATACTTATAATTACCATCCAATTACCTCGCAACCAGCTCCGTCTGGCTCTTTCTATCAGACACATTGGAAAAACACGAGCATACGATTCGTATCTGCTGATAATGACATGTAATTTAATCCGCATCATTTACGAAAAGATTGGGACGTCACGTGTGATGATTTTGACACACTGAAAGTGAATCTAGTTTTGTACACCACTGACAGTTTTCGATAAACAGAGTTTTGTCAAAATTGTCGTTGTGACAATATCCCGTTTGTATTAATGTTCTATTTAATTCGATGGCTTAAAGTATCGTGAGACTTATAAGTCCATACAATAATGAGAAAAGATAAGATAAGATGCTGCATGTGTAAGCAATGAACTTTGCCGTAATACTGCCTGCCATACTTATGTTGGGAACTATTTAACGGTGGGAGGTTATTTGCATTTTATCTAACACAACCTTTCAAGCTGGTGCATTGCCATCCATTCAGGTACACGCTGTTTCCAGTTTTTGCGTAGAACGGCAAAATATTTAATTAGACGCACGAACAATGAAACATCTGCATTATAGAATCGGAAACCCGTATTCTTCTCTTAGCAACAGACAAAGTCAATTGCTCAATTACAAAGTGGATATTACAAGTTTACAGGCATTCATTCTAATCTGTCACAAATTTGAAACAACACAACATGATCGTGCATTATTCTAACGTCCTGAAAAGTTATTTGCATCTGTAAATACGAAATTATCTTGGTAAACTTGTTTAATTCCTCTCGGGGTTCTCATTGTGGGACCACAGTCATAATTACTGGCACATGTAAATTACGTGATCTCATTTTTATGAAAAATCGTTCATTAGTAGAGCCATACAGTTAACTACGGCATCCTAAAATAGCCACAATACACGCGTGTAAAAGGTAGACGCTGCTCTCCTTCCGAAGAGAAGGGCAATTAAAAAGATGTTCGTTAGGTGACGGGCCTTTATAAAATTATAGTGTGCACGAATAGTTATTATCGAATAGACAAGAACGTCTTCCATCACCGGTAATAACTGTGAATCCTCGCGCGGCCCTATAGAATTGCACTGATGTAGATTCATAGAAAAATCCAGACTCAAATTTATGATTGTCACTAAGTTACAATTTGATAGTAATGTTGTTGAAAAAATATGCTGGTGTCCGTTTCTTAAGGTTTGATCTGGAAGTGAGACATTCTACTTGCAAGGGGAAGAAATGACATTGATCCAAAAATTCGACAATCTCGGACCTCGAAAATTGCAATCAGACATCTTTTCTTGTTTATAGATCCAAATTATCGTTGCAGTTAATTGTTTTTTTACGAATCTTACCAATACATCTTGAAGCAGCTCGTGCTCGTCGAGCAGAATCACTTTGCAATGGAGCAGACGTGGCCTACGGCTTCCGGTGGGCCTGAGACCCGGACAGAGCCACTCCACCACCATGGCAACTTCCTTTCGTTTGCGTTTCTCGACTCCTTCCTCCGATCACTCGTTCATTCGTATACCGTTACCTCCGTTCATCCTGAAATCAGAAAAAAAAATGGTAATCTAGGAGGTTCATCGCCAGCAAATAAATTTAACAAATAATCGTTTCAGATAATATTTCAGCTCGTTATGTTTAACTCGGTTATTTGGAGATTAAAATCAGTGGATTATTTGTTTGTTTCAAATTTTGGCAATGAAATAATTGTTTAGATAATTTCAATTGATAAGAATGATTAAACGACAAAAAAGGGGCCTCTATAAGGTCACAAGAGTAATCACAACTGTCGTTTTTGCGTCGAGCACAACGATCTAGTGTATGAAGAGATTTAAGGTCCTTCAGATTGATCAAATCACTTTTCAAGATCGGACTGATTTTCAACTGATAAATGAGGTACGGCAACGAGTGCATCGATACCAATCTCCGCGACGGAAGTGTTAATGATCTTGACATACCTTGAAATTCCATATGTCTTACATTATTGTACTCGCGCCAAGATTTGCTACCATATAACGAAGAAGAATGTAACTAGCTAATTTGTTTAAAACAAAACAAGGTAACGTAGCAAACAGTTACTGCATCACCCGTACAATCGACGGACACAATTACTTGTCGAGAAGTGAAAATGAAAGACTAGATTGGCGAATTTCGCATTTATGTTATTTAGTAGAGTGTTTCATATATTAAACTGGTAAATATATGATAAAAATGTTTCTTATATTTGTACGATTTTTGTGTGGCAGATAATGTGTGCAAAATAACAAGTGTCCACACGTTTAGAAAGAGTTGCATAACTCAAAGGTTATTTAATCTAATCCCAATTTGCCTGCATAAGTCATCAGTCGTATTCATAAACATAAATGATTGTATCGGCTCAGGTTATTTTGTCTAACGGTGAATCCTCAAAAAACTGGCAATGTAATAAATATAACTGAAGTTATTAATATGAAAAAATCAGAAGACTTAATTTTTTATGTTTGAATTATTTTATCCCCTATTTTAAATTATGTATTTGGGAAGAACTAGTATGTAGAATAAAATGGACAATTTGACGAAAAGAAAGGCTTTCTGTCAAAACGGTTTATCGGTAAGACAGCACACACGACGATTAATACCACAGAATTAAACAATAAAATGTATCATAATTGCATTGTATCAGCAACGATATCATTAGATTAGTCTTTGAAATACACGCGTGCGGAGTGTGTAACGAAACTCTACTACCGGCACTGTGAAAACGGTAAATGAGAAAAAAGGGATAAAAGAAATGAAAAAGGAAGAGACGGAGAAAGAAAGAGAGAAAGTGCCATTGAACCTTCAACGCGTTTCGCGCTCGCGCAACCATTGGGGAAAACAGGTTTTGAATCCAGTGAATCCCTGAATCTGTCGCCCAGGATATCAGAGAGCGACAGAGCCTAGCAAATTACAAGGACGGCTAACCCAGATTGCAGAATTAATTGCATGGAGATCGGTCCGTATCGATCAAAGTTGCAGTCTACTGATTCGGTCAAAATATGCAAAGGCTGACTTTCTTAGATTCCACATTTTTGCTTTCAGTTCCACCAGGCAAGTAAACAAGCACGGAGCGTAAACGGTGATACGTGAAAGTAAAGAACGGTAACGACGCAAGACAGACATGACGAAATAATTGTCAAATTCTAAATGTGGATTTCATAAGGCAATGGTGGTTACGAGAAATTCTAATTGACGATTATGCTATGCGATCAGCTCAAATGAATGAAAACAATTCTGGTGGCAAGAAATTGTTCCGTTTAATTGAGCACCACTCATTACATCGGACACGTTTTCCATTGCCGGTAGATTATTGTTAGGGTGGTTAGAATAAAGGTAGAGAAAAATGATAGAGGGGACGGTGTGCGATGTGTAATAGTGTGTGTATTTTTACGGTGTGCTTATCTGAAATAAATACTTTACACATTATGACATATTCAACGTTTTATGCACAATTTTCATTTAAAAAAAAGTTATTGCCCGACCCAGTTGCCCAATTACCCTGTATAAAAGATAACAGCATAAACAAGCAACAAAAATGCACCTGATTCTATCTAAAGATATGAACGATTAAATTCGGCAAAAAAATAATTTATGTGTGTAATATACTTTACGAATGCAGCAAGTAATTGCTTATTATGGAAACGAGTGTCAACACCGGAAACGACCGTTTTCGCGAATATGGCACCGTTACTATTACCGAATAATTGAAGGAGCAACAAAATTCTAAAATTAGCAGTAAAATACTAATTAGGGAATAATAACATTAAAGAAATGGGAAACGAGAAAGGGTATTAAAAGGTAATAAAAAATTAACCGGTTTCGGTGTATTTTATATCGTCGAACACTGGGACACATTGAATTCTTAACAAGTTATTAAACAAAAGTAAAAAGACAATACAGTAAGTCTCATAAATTGTATATAAAATTCTCCGTTGCTTGTTACGACGAAAGGATGCAAAATAATAAATAATAAATATGTATGTGCTTGCAGTTTCTTCCGACACGAACGATTGCACGTACCGATAACGTCAGAAGAAAACAATAATCTATGGGATAGTGCAAAATGTTAATATAAGAAAATTGCAAACCGAAGGCGCACGTGCAAAAGTATCTAAAAATCGAACTATGAGATCATATTCGCAATTAGATTAAGACGTACAAATCTTCATATATGAATAAGAGCCGGGGAAAAAACGACGGGTACAACAGCAGAGTCGTGTCTTATAAATTTTTCGCGGGAAAAGAATAACTACATACAGCATTCACTGTCATTGAGGGAGACAAAGGAGGGATACGTTTTGCTCCAAAGCACCAACAATACGAAGATAGTTGCAGACATTAAATAATTACCTAAACTAATTATTAGAAAGTAATGACAGAAACAGAGAGAAACGGTTGACAATGCTCGCAAAAACTATTCTTACAACAAACATCTGTAAGGGCTTTTTTGTGGCCCTTATTAAAACACAGATTCATCAAACAATTTCTCATCATACCGTATACGAGCTTGAACGTATAATACTGAAATATACTTTCTTATCACTAGAATTACTTACATCGTTACGCACCTCAATTACAGATGTTAAACAGCCGATCGGAAGCATGATGTTGTCTCACGGTAGAGCGTAGTTAAAACTCATTAGAGAAAAAGTCATCACAGTTTCCGCGGACGGTCCAGGGTGAGATCTTCAGTACCTTACTCGACTCGTCCAGTTGTTCGATTTCCAGAAACGTGCGCGAACACGAAGAACTTTTGACAATGCCGATCGGCGGCGATTACTACTGAAGCTACCTTCGCGAACGAGCAAACGAGGACGTCTGCCTCGCTTCCGCTTCAGTCAGCGCACTCGCGCGCGCAACAGCACACGACCTCGTGTGTCGAGTACAACCAACATGTCAGAGGGCGCGAGCAAAGTTTGAGTGAGCCTTGTCGTGGGCGGGCGTCATACAGCGGTAAAAAAGGGGAAGTCGGTAAATTCAATGACCCGACGACGAAACACCTCGCGACTTCTTCTCATATAATTCACAATGGGGGATAAAAAGAGCGTGGAGGCAAAGGAAGAGGAGAAGGAGAAGAAAGCGCACAAGTAGATCACAACACTTGCTTCACTCGTATCAGACTGAACTGAGTAAAGCGAGGGATTCAGATATGCCTTTACCTTGTCCGCCTTCCTTTCCTTTCCTTTCCTTTGCCTTTCCTTCACAGTCCATCCCTTCTCCATCTGCTCCTTCTGCTCCTTCTGCTCCTTTCTCTCTTCCTCACGCTTTCGCTTCTTCCTTCCCTCTTACCTTTTCCCGTTGCCTGTCTTTCTCCTTCTTACGTAGCCCAACGCTTTAAGTTGTTCACTCTGTTAATCGTGATAGCGTCACGCAACAACGTACACCTTCCGAACCCATGAAGGGGAACGTATAACGCGGAGCAGCCTTACACACCAATTCCTCCGGAGCTTCTCTCCAAATTCTTCGTAAAATACGACCTTCCTCTAGCCCGGTTCATTTTGGTATGATGCATCACTCATAAATCTGGCTGTATAATCATTAATTTTCGAAGTACAGAATAATGTGTGCGATGCGTCAATACCGTCTGCGCATTCTTGCATAATAAATGTTAGTATTTATCATGAATTTGCATGCGCATCGTATTAGTAACCTGCTTTACAGTGAAATACACCAATCGGTTGTGTCTTTCGTAGTGGACATCTATATATCTATCATTTTTAGTATGTTTTATTGAGCTCCTTTATAAAGGCATAGTTATGAGAAAAAAAAACAATAAGTAAGTGAGCCGGACCATGATACAATTCTCCAAATAAACATTGCTGTTCAATGTTAGGTTTTATTGTTGTGCACTGGCTCTTGAATTATCGAAAGATACGGCACCGAGATGTATTGGTACGATACTGCATATGAGCGCAACATAGCAAAGCGTCTGCCACTCTGCCCCTCTCTTAACCGCTACTCACCTTCCTGCGCTAAAGATCTCGGTCTCGTACCAGACACGCTTCTAATATTTTGATTTGTACGGGAGGAAAAGCGTCATTGTAAAAAGCCCCTATCGCCCACGGTTCGGAATTTTTACGCACAATCATGAAAATAATTTATAAAGTCTCTACACGAGCTCTCCGTTTATGCATGATAATAACTGTTATTTGTTTCTCGTGTTCACAAGATTGTTATAGGAATGAACATATAAGCTATGTTACACTGATTCGATAGAGTGGTTTTCATATTACAGCTACGGTACTATTTGAATATCTGACACGGGGACATATAGATTTCTAACAACAGTTATACAAATTTTATTTATTGAAGCTCTTTTGACCAGCCCTGTGATATGTTAAAATTGCAATATTCCTTTTAACGCCAGATTCCGGATCAAATTTTTTTACACGTTAGACTGAATACAGTGCTATTGTACTTATTTTACATATTTTTGCTACATTTACACTTACTAGAAACATATTATTAGCCTACCTGTTTCACAAGGAATATTTTTGTTGGGAAACATTTTGTTTCATCTCTTAAAAAAATGTTTGATTTGTTAATAAAAAAAAACGGTGAACACAAACGATTAATATGAACTATAACTGACAAAGAGGCGATACAGGGGCCGAGAATGGTAGAAATGATACAAGTGTCGTTGTGAGTAACAAAGAAATACCTTCAAACTTTCCACTGATCTTCATTCAATTCGCATATTCGACTATTTGCATGAAATTGCCGCTATTGATCTTGAATCCTTAACCAAATTCTACATTGCCTAGCTGGCGAGAAGCAACGGTCCTTGTGGCGCCCTCTATGCTTAAGTCAAATAAGCCAATACCTGACATCATGTTTGCTGATAAAAGTGACTAGAATAAAGATGCACGTGTAACTTTAATCTACTTATGGATCATATATTTCATTGTTTCGATCAAAATCTAATAAAATATAGATGCAGCAACATTATCGAGCAACATATTTCTATAATACGTAAACCACCGCGTAAACTAGAGACTTCGTTACCCTTGCACGGTACAAAATGTTATCCTTGGAAGGGGTATCCTGTCCGTCTAGTAATTTGGTAGTGAATGTTGCCAGGCGTGCTCAACTGGCCTTGTGTATGTTGCGAAGGTTATTACGTGGTTCCTGGTGGCATGTTTTCATAATTTCTGTGCTGTCAACGAGTGAATTTTTAGCACAATACGCTTTACATGTGACGTTTAAGAATCCCGGTTCGATACATTTTAACACGTACGCTGAATAAGACCTGTCGACGTGTAAAATGGCGTGGTTTGGCGAGGGACTCTCCAGTTTGTCAAATTTGAAGGGACAAATTACGAACTTCACCAAAGACGTGCTTTCCGAGGGCATCGTCGAAGAAATCGGTACATATACACCTTTCGTTCTACCTCACTGCATGCTTTCAAGTTAATCGAAATGAGGTGTCAGACGTGTCAGTATATATGATTACTAACGACTGTCAAAATAAAAATCTGTTTTACCGACTAAGCTGGAACACGATATAAAAGCGGGAAATTAGAACTAGCCAAATGAGTAACCGATAATATTAAAACAATGAAGTGTGATTGTTTTCATTGACTTTATTTTCAGACGAACGGTCCAGAAACTTAAATGAGGCGAACGAAAGATGTGTTCAACTAGAGGAATTAATTACTACTAAGGATGCAGAAGTAAGTATGAGTATAAATCTTTGATGGGCTATTAGCTGCTTTGTTACCGTTCTTTTGCGAATAACGCATAATAGCCAAAATGTAAACGGTTAAATTATTATATTAAGAAAGTTTTCCAATACATACTTTGTGCTTTAAATGGGTATGGTGTCTTTATATACAATACATGCAGATGTCAAGCAAGTTGATAAGAAGGGTTACATTGTGATTAGAAACGATTGCAACAGATGTTGCTTTCCCTAATAACCGTGACTGAGTGTAAAGCAAACACATTTGCTATATCTATCTGAACAGTAGATTCAAATCAACTGTTATAGTAAAGGATAGTTGAGTGCTACAATCTTGAGCGGAAAGTTGAATGAGTATTTAGAATTTGGCAAATGTGAAGTTTTGTCAGCATTGTGTACTATCGTCAAAATAATACGTTATAAACATTCTGCATCCTTCATTCTTTTATTGAAATTTTATAGCAGTTACATATTGCACAATTTCATATCATGCTACATTGGCATAGTAATATAGCAATATAATAGTTGTATTCTATATATATACGAATCGGTATCATCAAACTTAAAACTCAAGTGTAAATTAATTTTAAGATCACCCTTGATATTAATAATATCTGAAGTAGCAATTATGTGCAATGTACATGCTATACATGTATATTTAGGATATTCCTCCGAGTCTAACTGTAACCATTTATTTCATTTTTCTTAGCGTTAAAACTTTACATTCTATGAAATAAGCATAGTAACGGCGCAACCTTCGAGTTTGCAATTGTTCCAGCGCATAAAAATAGTTAGAGGGAGGTCATTGAAGTCCGCAGGTATATACACCGTTCCGGTTTGTTATCGCGAACAATTTGTGCAGAAACGTAAGAGGCCTGAATACGCGCACCACGCAAATACAATCGTTCGTGCTTTTGCAGTAAGCCTTCGAGGTACCGTGAACACTCCTGTTGTTCGGCTGGCCGATAGATAGCGATATCAAAGGCTTTGGTCTCTATTTGACAATGGCCTTGCGCACCTTCTGCGTCCCTTAGAAACACGTGCGGCTTTCAAATTAACCGAACTAATGTACCAATAGTTCCATTCCTTGTCAATAAAAATGAACGTTATTTTCATGAAAATCGCACATAGTATGTAAATGAGAGTACTGCGCTGTTTTGTTCAATTATTCAATTTCCGGCTTCCAACAGTTCCAAACATGTTTAAAGAAACGAGCTTATTAGAATTATGCTAGTGTGTCGATTTTTCGAGTAAACTGCGACCGACGTTAAATTTTAACTAAAGCGCTGAATCATTTTCTCGTCTGCTTAATGTTTCATTTACTTTCTACATCTAGGGATGTAATTTCACCACGGATTTCATGTGTGGGCGACAAAAAAAAAGAATTTTGCCTATCCGTAAATTTCATTACCCGTAAAATGTATCGTGTGCCGTTGGACTTAAGGTACACGTATTTGTCGCTTTACACTCGGAAATTCACCACGGCACCTTTTATCGATGAATTGCAGTATGTACAAGGTTTGCTAAGAGGGGACCGGCGACGCAGGGGAGGGGGCAGTCGGTGTGGTGGAGGTATGGTCGGGTCGTCAACTTAGGGCGACCAGGGGTAGGGAAGAGAGCGATGGGTGGTTATCGCAACGCAAACCTGAGATAAGAAAAGCAAACAGAAACATGCATTGCTCTTGGCTCTCCGTGCCTACACGACGCACCACCGGACTTCCTGCTGGTTACGAATATTTGAGTCGGCAATTACCATGCGCGAATCTCGCGAATTCACAGTCTTTGTTTCTGTATCATGCCCCACTCCATATATACAGGGCGAAACAATAGGTCAATGATGTCAAATAAAATTGTTTTATACATGCTGTGCTTTCAGAAAAAATTCACTGTAAAGCCTCACATATTCCGTTTACGTTATCTTATATTTAATGTGTAAATGATACAAAACAATTAAATTAAAACAATCTTTGACATCATCTGCGAGAACAAAAGCTCAATAGGATCCTAACGTTACTTATGGTAGTGTAGTACTCAGTCAGCAGATGTTCTGTTCATTCTGCAAGTATCTCGACAAATGTTTGCTGTGGATTAATAGCTCATCCATTCATTATAAGGATTACAATATTCTGGTTACTGATATGATCAAACATTTTGTTTGTGCGTAGATCTCCCTTTTACGCCGGCAGAACTGTGAGCTGCAGAAGACAGTTGTTGAATTAAATGCGAAGCCAAAGGACTCGGTAAGTCGTGAAACTGTACTAATTTATATTATAACGTTCTTGCGCTTTGTGATGTGTTTGAATGATCGAATATGTGACATTTTCGGGCTAATATGATAGATATAATAATATAATATGTTTGAAACTTATGGAACAATATTTTTACAGTGATTAATTGCCCCGCTTTGTGAGTATATATTATATACTTAATTATGCTTGAATGCAACTATCTGGTTTACTAATATGTACTCGTTAAAAAAATAGCAGGAGAATATTACAAAATTGGATAACAACGTGTCTGTGTAATTTCTGCAATAATGTTTTGATTTTATGAATTTTTAATGAACATCATCATATCGCAAAAATTACGCACGTACATCGTTAATACACAAAATATGCACTCCAAATATTGTCTGTTACAGTGTGTTTTTAACAATGAATATAATTAAAAAACAACCTAGTTGTTGTCGACCGACGAAATGATCCGACGCTTCACCTAAGGTTTTACCGTATTGTCCAAATAAGACACTTTTGATACTCTTAATTTCGAATTACTGAATAGCGGTAGTAATTCTGCGTAATGTCTTTTAAATGCCTTTTAAATTGCTTACACACCATATTCAAGAATGGTTACGTCAAATGTAAGCGATTCGAACAGTTACGACCGATACGGCACTCCTGAAAAATAATTCACTCAGTTTTGGTAGAGGCTACAGTTTTAAAATTTCGCATTGTATAGTCAATTTCTTAAATCAATTCATTCACCACAAAATTTGCAATAGATAGAAATTCCATGAGTATTTGGTTTCTATACCAAATATAAAAATAATACCTGCAATTTCAGCTCTTCCATCACCGCTTAGATATATAATTGCAGTTTAATATTTCTATTCAATTTTGTTCATTCAGATTACTTTTGTTAATTCTAATACTGATCTATATATTCCGAAAAGTCGGGAAAAAGTCAAAATTTAATTTTTTACAAAGTTGTCATCAGGTTGTATCGCATTGTTCTTCCTTCAAGAAAAGTAAGAAATAAGATATTGCTTCTCTCACTCGCCTCATGTTCACATCATCATTACATATTTGACCAAGTATGCATCTGTTCTATTTCTTCTCTTTAGAAAAGTAATTATGATACGCATAACTTATTCGATGTAAGCGTACTATTTAATAACAAGTCCTAAATTTTAATTTTTCACTTACTTCGGTTGCCAAACTGCGAGGGGATAAAAAACGCTTGTTTGCGAATGATAATACGTTCGAAAAAGAACACGTTAGAAAGATTCGAAGGTTTGTGCAGGCAGGAGGTGCAGACCCTAGAAATGTCAGATAAGACGATAAAGATAGCCTTACACTCTATTCCATATCTTGGACTAACAAAGGATCGGTCGTACCCATTTCATTAACCGCTTTTTACTTCCGACGGACCTTTCAAAAAATGGACAGCGAAAAATAGCCTACCTCGTCACTATTTCGGGTCTCTTGAACGATACCCTGCAATCTTTCGTTCAAATTTGCATTAAAAAATAACCAATACTCTGACTCAACGCGTTTTTAATGAACATTTTTATAAATTTTTCAGAACCCAAAATCTATGATAAAAACATTGTTAAAGTAGGATATTTATGCAATAGAATGTTGTCATGCGATTCGCATTAACAAAATATATCATTATGTGAGTGATGAAATTAATACAAATATCGTTTCGACAGTAATCTTCATTCTATAACTAGATTTAGAACTGTGAAAATGGCGTTTCGGTATAAAATATTTGTGCTTTCATGCTCGGTTTCGACGCTGAATACGGTTAATTCACCACCACTCCTTTAGTTCGGTTTTTAATAACTAATAAGGTGCGAATTGCGTGAAATATCTTCGGCTTTTTAAAAGAAGGTACAAAGAAAAGCATAACGGCTGACCGAGAGCAATTTCGCATTCCAAATTGTTGTATTTGTTGTTTATTCATTATCGGCACTCTAACCTTGGTCGCGATAAAACCGGTGCTTTTTTTTTTTTTTTAAATTGGCGTTAGAACCGAGTCGTTAACAAGCACATAAAAACCATATGCAAAGAAGAGAAGTAAATCGATTCCCGTGTAACAGCTGCTGTTTCATTCGACAGTTTTACTCGCCGCGATAACTCGTGCAAACTCGATAGGTTGAAAAGTCGATGATGCTGCTTGTCAACCCCATAGGAAGAGATAGTGGCTATGACTACCCTTATGTAATAGCTATAAATGCAAGTGGATCGAACGACAGACGCGCTCATGTGTTTCTACCGTACCCCTCGGATCATCCAATTAAAGGTTTAAGAAAAAAAAGACGAACGCCTGGATTTAGACCCTTTACATAAGCTGATCGAATATTATTATTTCAAAAGCAGACATCGTCTTCGCCGCGGAACACATTGTTCGATTCAGGTGAGTACGGAATACCATTCTAATTTTTCGTCGCCACGTTTTTCGACGTCACCCCATGAATGGCATGTTTTTGTGCCCAACTTTCCCCGTAGACGGACAAAAAGTAATGTGACAATAGATATGCTAATATTTCAAGTGTCGAAAACTTGTAAGACTCATTAGATCAGACGGTTGTGAGAGTGATATGCACAGAAGCGTAGGAAGCCTGTGCGGATACGCGGATAAGGTAAACTATGGATACAACAATGCGGCCTGTATCATTAATAGTGCAAACCAACATTTTCACGCTGTCGTAAGACCTTTTTTTTCACGGTATTGAAAAGCGTGCGGGAGAAGTAGGAGAAGTGGGAGGAGTGGGAGGAGTGATGCACCACTAGGGCGAAAGAAAAGAAAGAAAACGAGGTTCGAGGGAGGGACAATCCGGCGATTAGCATAATGTAGCCAGTAAACGTACCTCTTCCCGGTCCCGTTTCCTTCAGCTGTGCCCGCAGCACCGGTTGACATGGGGGCCGATAAAATTGTGTCTTAGGCCGTTAACAGCTTACGCGTCGCACATTTGTACATTCGAAATATATCCGAGGCGAACGGAAAAGGCGACAGCGCTGGCTAGCCTAATTACATTATTCATGATTCGATGCTCGCAGTGTGCTCGTTGTCTAGACAGACCACCGGTGTACTTTGTTCACACGAATTCTTTTTTATTCCTCCCGATTCTTACGGAAAAAAGTTTCTGCCACGGCGACCAGCGCCAGTGTCATTTAAAGCACTCTATGTTCTTTAAATAACCAACGTACCTTAGGGTTTCGTTTTCATATGGTTACCATACGTTACACACTTATGTCATGAGAGGTGGCCAGGAATTTCTGCGTTCCGTATTGTCCTGCGATCAACCTGCTCGTCTTCAAAGAATACAACTGTGGAAATGTGCCGATTACGCAAAATATAGTATATTATTCACGTAAGGAAACTCTTGCTGCATACCACTCGTACTGACTAAAGTATTTAATTTGAGTGTATTTGGACATTCATAATGTCTGCCGAGTGCACGGGGAATGCACTTTCTGCTACCAAACGTACTGACAGTTTACGTATATTATATACATGTGTGATTACGAAACTTCACGATTGCTGATTTGCTATTTCTACACATATGATTGTTCTAGCAGTAACGGCATTTGGACATATACAATTAGACGTGTATACTTCTAATAACTGTGCCCACTTTCTCGGTTTTTTTTTTATCCATCATGTACTATGGCTACACGCAGCGATTGCCGTCACAATCTTGAGCATTTTAAAGTAATCGGGACATAGAGCTTTTTAATTATCGCGCATTATTAAAATTCAGTATGACCTTCACGAATATATACATTTAACAACTTCATTCCTTGTACAATGCGAAAGATATTAATGGGTACGTAGAAACGCATAATTATATGTAGCATTAATACGAGCACGTTTGAAGTTTAACAATTTTCGTCCACCATGGGCCAATGTGAGAAGATGCTGATACTGTATATATAATTCAACTATTCGTTTCTCCGTCTGTCCTATGCAAGAGCGAATGGATAGGCCTCAACGCGTGTGTGTGTTAGTGCGTAGGAACTTGGACTCTTCGCGCGTGTCCTCCAATTACCCCTCCTCCACCATTCCTCTTGCCAGTAACTCCGCTAGGTGGTAGAAGGAGGTGGAGGTGGAGTTGCCAACGTACAGTCGTTCCACGGCGGTTGTACAGGAAACGTGTCTCCAATTTTGCCTTCCTTTTTTTTTTAACGTGTTTCTACATCGTTAGGATTGTCTCACGAGCATCGGAAGAGGAAATATCAGCGGTCAATGATATCACGTAAGAATTCGTTTGAACTATACATGTATATTATGTATATACTTTAATGGAAAAGAATTGCTATTGCATTTTTACCCCGTATTCGTGCTTTGGTTTGCTTTTTTGGTCGCGGGACTGAAGTGGTGACCTAAACATTCACGTTGCACTTACATTTTATCATCTTTTCGTATCGTGTTGCACGTATAAATTTACCCGTGAAATGTGAAAATGTTATGTGAGCATTTGCAAATGTAACGTCACGGTAATACCGTTGTTGTTTTGGTAGTCGCGCAGTGAAAACATCTTCGAATTTGTAGAAAAACTTGCGCCTTTGTGTCGATCGATTAGACGCTTAGAGCTTTAATCAAATTTTGCGTCCACTGGATAATTTCAACAAAGTTTTCTTCGAAATCAATAGTGTATCGATTATCGTATACTCGTCGAAGTATATCAAACATTTCGACGAAATTGTAAATTTCGATGTAAATCGGCGTAATGTGATACGTGCACGTGTGCATTGTTACCTATCATCATTGCAAAACGAACTAAATATGTTGTACAACTGTCATTGAAACGCGGTTTCGTTAATGTGATCGCTTGAAAAATACGACTGCCTACGTTGTGAACTATTTTTTATACTATAAGTTTTTGGGCATCATCTCACAGAACTGTTGACTAGGCACGTTGGCAGACACTTTTAACGTCTGTATGCAAGACTCGGGTTCCAACAAATCTCCACGTGGTTCCAATTTCGTCGAAGATTATTTTACAATCTTTATCTATGGCTTAAAACTGATTAATAACATACGACGCGGGTACAATGAATGACGAAAGCTGTATGTGTGCAATGAAGATTGAAAAAATAAATACGCTTAGACAAGTTATGTTCCGCTTTCAAGATAGGAACTACGTGCTTTGGTTAAGTAAACATCCCGTACGGTTGAATATTGTCAACCACTTTACAGGGGTCATTAAAAATATAGTATCATTTCACAGTATCCGAAATTCAAAGAGATTACGACGAGATCAATTTATTAGAATGCAAAACGGATAAACGTGTACATTATCGACATATAATGGACGAAGAACATACCTTTGCATAACTGCTTACAATTAGCTAACAAAATCGACGATTACATTCGCACTCAAAGACAGTTAATAGCGGAATGTTTTACGGGACATATTTTATATAAAAATATTGACTAGTGCTTCTCTGTAAGATTTTGGCTAAAGATTAACCGAGACGTTCTCTAAAGGTAACATTTTCATTTGTATCCTTAACTTCAAGTTAAACATGACAACTGCTGGAAAAAGAGAGCGTGCAACAGGTAGTGCATTAGTTTAAATGTAAAGTACTCGCGACTTATCGGCACGTAATGTGTGAAGGACGGACTTACCTATGGTTATTTAAATAATACGTGGCACTATTATGCGCACTTAGACGCGGGCGCATGCCTCCCAATAAGTGAGTCAGTATGTTTTATTGTAAATGATGGTCCTATCTTATGATGGGGAGGTATGGAGTACACATTTTCTGCAAACACTACGCGTTTTACATTTCCTAGTTACTACCATCTTGGTAAACAAAACCAAAATGGAGACTATCATCATCAAGATTTTGAGCATAAAGAGAAAAGTATTAGTTCAAAAGTAAGCTGGTTTTGTTAACCGCATAGAAGGAGTGTTCCTTCTTTCTTCTGATCGTCCTGACATGCCGGTGTTCAGTTGATCACTTTCTGCTGCGCACGTGCATGAGGCAAATGTCTCTGGAATAACATTTTATCTCTGCATAAATATACAATACAGTGAGCGGTCTTTTGTGTTTGCCACTCTTCAAATATTTTTCAATTTTTTTTCGACGGTGTCCTGTAAGATTGATACAATTTAAAATATATGATTATAGCCGGCTTGAAGAACTAATAATAATTGTAGACAGCGTAAATAACAACGGAACAGATTAATCGATTTAAATCATTTGATCGTAATCACGGACGTACCCAGAAAAACCGACTATACTTAATAAATAGAAGCAAGTAATTTTCATGAGGCAAACATGACGATTTTTGCAATTCTCCTTATTAGATCTTGTTTAGACAAATATTATTAAAATAATCGCTTTATCGTCGCATAGTAATTCAGACCATAAAAGGCATAAGATGCGAATATGGTTTAAATTACGAGAAAAAAAACTGTTAATTGTAATCCGTGATGTCGTGCAGGATATGCATTCGCATTTGAAGACACGTCTCCGACACCAGATAATTAAAACAATCCTTGTACTTTAACCTTAGTAACAGTGGTTCTCAGTTTGTCGCAATTGCATGAAGAAACACCTGCATGGATTGGCCTCATTGCTTATTTTCCTTATAATCCGGCGATATACGGACTTTTGTTCTAAAAATACGACTTGAAACGTTATACAGTTTTTATTAGTTATGAAAACAAATTATACTTAGACTGTAAATGGTTCTGATAAATCTCAATGCAAAATGATGCACGGAGGTGCAATCGTGATCAAGGTCTAACCGTGGCAAATGAGATTATACAACTTGCGTGTGTGAGTGTGTGTGTATGTCACGTGAGAGCCGCACAGATTCTTGGTGCAATTTCGACTTTACAGTGAGTACGGTGATACAAAATCTGGCTGAGATTTGTTTCTTTATAAACAAATTAATAAGATAAAACTGAAGAGCAATTGAAAAAAATGCTTGTGCAAAATTAATGCTCCATGTATGTTACTCACATTGCACGCAATATCTGTTTGCATTAATTTAAACAATATCTTGCGTGTGCAAATATTGCGCACCTCATTATCAATTAGTTCAACGTTTACGCATTTTCTAAGACATTTCACAGCTAATCTATGCAATAACATATAAATTAGGCACCCAAAACTGTAAAATATCTGATAACTCGCTAATAACTCGCAGTTGAAATAATACATTGAAAAAAGAAAAAAAAATTGTCGAAAATAGTAATAATTGCTTACACGATCATCGAACTATTAATTGCTTTTTCACTTTCAAATCCTAACGCACATTGCTCCAAATTGTTTTCATTGTAACTAACAATAAACAGCGAGCTGAAGATTTGCGGAAAGCACTTTTTCTACGCTCCTTAGAATTCAAGAGGCCGCGTAACACGTAGGCGTACCTTTCCTTTACGTAAGTCTTCATAATGTGCAGTGCGCTCGCTCGTGTATCGGGAAGGCGGCGACAGAACTAGCAAGAAAATGCGATCGGTCAGCGAATAGAAAAAAAGCTGAGTCGATGCAGGTTCCATAAATTTCTCGAAATGCCGCCACCACCAATAATGAGAGTGAATAATGTTTCTGAACGAGGGCTAATAAGTTCAGACGCTGCGATCAAATATGCTTCCACGCTTTACTCAAATTTTTACTCAGTATCTATGTTACTCCATTTTGTTGAATTTTGAACGTCGCTTATCGACGGCTATTTTTGGTTGACGAGAAATGAATATTAGACCGATAAAGTAGAATCTTTAATACCTCCAATGTATGTCGTTTTTGACGACTACGTTCACGTTTT
Source organism: Priocnemis perturbator (assembly GCA_963942575.1). Classification (NCBI taxonomy): domain Eukaryota; kingdom Metazoa; phylum Arthropoda; class Insecta; order Hymenoptera; family Pompilidae; genus Priocnemis; species Priocnemis perturbator. The sequence continues at coordinate 7,212,919 of OZ012645.1, read as the reverse complement.
TATTGTTCTTCTTTACTACATGCCGGTTATGTGTCACGTATGTTAAACTTATATGAACATTACATGTTGGCACAGTTAATGGTATAAAGATAGAAATTTTTCTAAATGTTCACTATAATTTGCGAAATCGTGGATTTGATACAAGTGAACCATAGGGATGTAGGGATGCAAAGACAATAGCACGTGCAATTGTCTCTGCATTTGTTACAATAATAGGTTAGCAAGCAGTTGAATGTTAATTCTTTCTCCTAATTATACCTTTTAACACTAATCGATATACTGTGACATTTTCTATATTTCTTAGTCTCTCTTTTATATTTCTGTCAAACGATTATAATATATATTATTTAAGAAATATGTGCAGTTTCCATTAAGGAAAATGTGCAGCAGTATGTTTCGAGTGCATCGTAGCGCTGCCGGAAAAAAAGTTGTTTGGTAGAACAGTAATCGTTGCCATCACGCCCTTTTTTCTCTTTCATTTTTCTCTGTCGTCATGAAAACAGCTACAGTCTGTGAGCGTTATGCGACTTACCCTAAGCAGGGTCGCTAAAGGCTAATAGAAAAGCCGCATTGATTGCCAGTCGATTTTATCGGAAAGTTGTGACAGACCATAGAGAAGTAAATATTGACGCAACGTGTCATAAAATATTGATTAATAAGCGAGCCTACTAATTTGTTATTATACGATCAATATGCAAGCCAACGATGCAGTTTGATTGACAGAGTGCACGTTGGAATACATATGCCTAATTCGCGAGAAAAAAATTCATGCCTGGGTCAAAACTTGGTAGTTGCTCAATAATGAGGACTAAATTGCTCCAAACACCGTTACGTTAGTACTATTACAAGAATTAAAACTTTCACGTAAAACTTTCTCAACTGCCAAATTTTGCCGAATGTCGAAGCATGGAAGTCCGTGGAAGGCTGGTCAGCTTGTCAAAAAGATTATTAACAAATTTCGGATAATTACCATTAATAGTGTCTATGCATAATCTTATCAATGGCAATGGTTGAGTACGCTGAAGCAATAAGGATCATTTAATTTCTCCGATACGGTTTTCAGGTCTAACTCGCCATTTGTAAGATCGTAATTGAGGATTACGCGAAACAGATAACGGTTATCACGTTTGACCGAATTTTGTCAATGTTTTCCTTTCTGTTTGGAAAGATAATTAGACGATTTAGATAACGACACACTGCCAATCGCATTGTGTTACAATTGCGCAGCAAAAAAATGCGCGCACAAGTTATCGTAGTACCTTCACGTTCACATTACTTGCACAATTGGCCGGTAGTGATCGTTGAATATATCGTCGCTTCGTTTCAAATCTACACACTATTTTGTTGTTTGGTTCTCCCTTTTGTAGCGTTCCCCGAGTAACGCCTCATTCTTACCATTCGCAACTTACCATTGAGTAACTTTATTTGACAATTTTATTGATACAACTCTAGTTCGATGCTGATTTTTATAGTGATTAATAAAATGAAATAATGCAAACAAATTTACTTAAATTGCTTAAAAACGCAGTTACCTTAAGCGGTACCAAGGTACTCCTTCTTTTGGCCGACTATTTACTGACAATAAGATCAACGTGACAATAGTCCTGAATTCTTGTTTTGCATATCATGGTCATAAGTAACCTTTTAAAGAACGAGAACTTTCGGAGGTTTACGGGTGTTATCATTAATTTGTTAGCTTCGCCTTGTGCCATTTACCTGCTCCTGTATGACTGAAGACGGTGTACGTTCTTGCTTTTTTTATTTATGATAACGTTGACCAAAGATCAAGAACAACCAGTACGTTGCGCCAGTGTCTGACCTAGTGCGATCCTTTGCTACAAACTATTGCAGTCCATGCACCAGAGATCTCGCATAAATGCACCTGTCGCGGCGGGTTAGATGGCTAAAATCCATCCAGTATATGTACTGTAAGAATATACTTCTTTTTTATTCACTATAAAATGAGGAAAATCGAAAAACTATTGAGCAGGATTTTACAATGGAGGGTTTATGTGCATACGAAGGATGTTCCGAAAATGGCGGTACATTACTGGCGGTGGCCATTGTAGATAAACCGAAAAAAATAAAAAATGTAATATACAATTGTATGAAAACGAGCGATATGACTGACCCTGCGGTGGTCGTAGATCCGACTCCCGGCGTATCTTCGTTTTCCTTCTTGCTGTTACTATTTTTTTTTTGTCAAAATCATTTTGTATTTCGTTTATGTAAAATATAAGATAATATAAACAGAACATGGCAGAACTCAAACTTTAAACATCAAGTTCATTTTCTCAGAAACGAGCCACTTATGAATAATGATATTTTATATTTATACTTATTTTTTTTATGTAGAGTTACCACATTCTGTGTTGTAGAACCAGACATGGAAAACCGTGTATATCGCTACTTACAATGTCAAACATAAATTGCAAATCTGGCACATAATGGACACGGAATACCGTGTAAAAGATGTGAAATGTCGCGGAATTATAGAGTCAGAACCGTCGTATTAATGTAATTTAAACCGATGTATAAAATGCATCTCTTCAGGGTACAAATTGACTTATAAATTATATAAGAGGTGGGCAAAATTACTAGATCCCGACGAAGCTACGTGTGCCACTAGGGTTAGTTCTTGTGAACCGTTTAGCTTCAAAACCGCTTTAACGTGCGTCTTCGATTCTGCATGACGACGAGACGCTCTCGTCTTATCTGGTGGAACGCGCTGAATATTAACTTCTGAGTATCTAATACGATACATGGTGTTCACTTTCTGTCGCACCCCATGCCAACATTCTACCGTCACTTCAAAAGAGAGAGTCAAGAGGGACTTGATGAAATTAGCGTTGATCAACGAAAACGAAAAGGAATAGTATATAAAAGAATATATACAAAAAAAATAAGCTGTGAAACAGTTTATATATATGATGAATGTGCAGTTGTAAATGCTGATCGAAAATTCCTTCTTGCAACAATGTTAGTCCTATTGAACATTTATGTTCAACTAAATGGTTTTCCATTACATTGATGAAATAAGTATCATTATCTCTTCAAGATACTATGCTTGAAACTTTTGAATTGACTTGAAAGTAAAGTAACGTCTGAAGGCAGAGCAGCGAACACCGTAAGCGTACTATATTACACTTGACAAGTATTATTTTGGTTAAACGTACTCACGAAATAAATACGTAAACCTCACCTATTTATTTGAATTAATTAACTCCTACAAATTATTATATGTATGCAATATTGCACATAAGCTTTTTTACCTCTTATATTCACGCATATTTATAATATTCTTCACAAGCCAGGAAAAGTTGGCTTGTGCGTCAAATTTTTGGCTTGTTCCTAAGGGTAAAAGTAAAAATCATGTACAGCTAGACTATACATAGTCCGAATAAGTCCATTGTACACAGTAAGTTTGCCGGGGCCTAAAGTAAGAAGAAGAAAGACATACAGTAGTGTCATGGTAATTTCTTTGCAAGGCAAGGAAGGAAGAACGAAAAAAAAAATTCAATGACTAACGCAGCGAGCCTGCGGATCTAACATTTATTGTGATTATTCGGTGAACCCTGAACCGCCATTGTGCATTGCCTCTCAAAGTGTGTGCATATCATGCCATGTATAGACATTTGTATAAGCGCATATGTGTTGCGTGTTGCGAATCGTCAAGCGTGTTACGTCATTTATGTACATCGTGCGACATTATTACGTATGTATGTACTCACTCTGAAAGCAAGTACAACATACCCGTGAACGCCACGTCGGTACAAAAACGCTCTTCTCACCTTAAAAATGATGTTGCCTTAAGAGAGTGTGTATGTGCAGGTGAGATCCAATTTTTTTTTGCGGCCGTGTTTATTCTAAACGGATGTTTTTTGAACGTATTTCTGATGAAACATTAACATCGTATTCTGGCCTTTTTACCATGGTTTCGTCCAGTACTTTTATAAGGCATCTCGTGACGCATAATGGTCTGGTTAAAAATAAATAATCGTCAGTTTGGTTTAGCGGTTTTAGCAGTTTCTTTAGTAGATTCATCCAGGACAATCTAAATGTTTGCAAGATGAATGGCTTCAAGACTCCGTGTAATCTAATGGAAAATACACATTTATAGTTCTTGTCATTTCGAAACGGACAGCTTGTAGTAAATAATAATTTTATTTACTTATTCCAATTTTTCAACCCTACAATCCGAGTTTATAACATGTTATCAAATTAAACATTTACCTCGTACATGTAGAGTTTAAACTAAATAACGCATAAAGTTTCGTGAAACCTCACTAGAGTCGCGTTAAAGTTTAATTTCATTCAAATACAATCGATCTATTATACTCTTCATGACGCAATGGCCATTGAAATGCATTGCGCTAAAGAAAGAAATGTTGCGCATCAATGTATTATTTACGATTCCTCATTTGAATGGTAGTTAAAGTGAAATATACCTTTCCTAGAGTTTCAGTGAAAAAGCCATTTTATATTCGTAAAACATTATTATCATTATACTGGTATTGGCAACCTTACTCCTCACTCTTTCTCTATCTCGCTCTATACATTCCTATAAATTCGTTCGGTGTCCATATAATCGCCTTGATGCATCCATTCATGACACAAATGGCACATACATTTTTAATGTATCCTACGTTAGTATACCCATCATTCTTATTCCGCGGAGTAGTACGCAAGTTCATAAAACGGCATGATCGTTTTTATAAGCTATACAAATGCACGTTTGTGGTTTAATACAGTCAGAGAACGGATAACATCGTTTAGTAGAATTTGTAATTTGATATTTACTCTTGCTGTTTCCTTTACATTTTTCCTGTAGAAAAACAGAAAATATTTTCTAAGTTAATGAGAACCGTCTTCATGTTGCACTGTTTGGCTTGAGTGTTAAAAGGATTATTCCTCTACTGTAGTGAACTATCATTACGACATATACTACATCGTTTTGAGCAAGTGTTACATCTGCACTCTGTCATACATGTGTTGAAACAACAGTTACATATAAAATTTCTTGAAAAACAAAAAAATATGCGGTCTTATAGCTTTGCACAAGATTGCGTGATTATATCGTGGCACATGTGAAACAGAAGTAAAGAGAACTCGGAATTATGTAATGCTGACTCGGTCAGAAGTATTTCCGGTTTCATTATAGGCAGATATTTTTTAATACAATGGCTCTTTTAGGACTAATGTTACATTTTGGGTTAGATGGCGTGTCAGAGAAGCTTTCGAATGTTCATTGTTCCCAACACTGAATAATTACTACTAATAGCTCATTTTTATTTCAACCTTTTCGCTTACCTTTAATATCTTTAGTTACGCATGCACAAGGAGTACTTACAAAGCCATTTGTAGTGAAAGAGGCGTAAACACTTTAGCGGATAATAACAATCCCAAATTTTGAACATTGTCATCTTGTTTCGACCATATCATGTTCTGAGAAAACTTTCCTTTGATGAGACGCTTTTAAGATCATCGTAAAATAAATATTTTACTTTCATTTCGTGGGTGCCAAAATGATTCATCCCAGTATATGCAAACAAAACATTCAGAAACTAAGCTAAGTACTAAAAATGTGTAACCGTTAAGCAAGATGTGAAACAAATAATTTTGTCCTCCTTGGATAGTTCTAGTGTTAAGGCATACGTTTGTACGCATTCGTTGTCGCTTACAGCGCGATTAAGCTTGAATGGAAAAAAACGTACAAAGGTTATCGTCGACGTGGACTTCCGTTCCCACGTTTTCTATCAGTACGACAGGATTACCTGTAACGCATCGTGTCAGCGTGCTGCGGCGATAACGATGCATAAATCATTCACCAGTGCGATGAAGAAACGGGGCGATTTGGCTTATCGTATTTGGATAAGCTGTAAGCGATTCTTCTAGATGACGAAAACCGAGTGCAATACTCTGTTTCACGAAAGCTTGCACTGTATGAAGGCAAAGGATATTGTCGTTGCTGAATAAGTACGTAACTAATCGGTACTGATAAGCATCGTTATGAAGATGAATCATGTTGACATTGAATGAGTATGTGGACAATAATCTGAATATTGTCCTATAACAGTTATCTGTACAGTACTGAATATATCGACATATGCTGAATAACTTACATAGTAATATTTCTGCAGTATTATTATTATGCAACAATTATTAGTGTCTATTGAGGTGCTGCCACTGTAATAGTGTCTAAGAACGAACTAATTGTGAAGCGCTTACCTTAGCAGAAAATTGCCATTTGAATTTTTAGCCTATAAACGAACAGAACACTTACCAACATTATTAATCATCTTTATTTTCATGTGAAAACCCATAATTTCGTTACGGCAATGTAGGGAAACAACAAATTCTCGAAAAATGTTGGCCAACGTTCTTTTAGATCCCCAGGATGGCATTTCACTCATACGGGCATCGATTCAACCTGATTCTTAAAGCCTTTGCTTCTCGTCAAGTCGTCATCTGTTTATGTTTATACCACTCATTCGATAATCTCTCACTCTTACCGCTCTTACTTCACCTTCGTTCTGTATACATATTTAGATTGGGAAATTCCGAATTCCGATGCCTACAGGAAAGTTGATTAATTCCATTCTTCTTTAACTTTGATTTTGTGATTTACAATTTTGGTACTGTGCCGGTAATCATCACCCTTGTCCATTCCAGCCATATCTTAAATATGTGAAATAATGGAATCATTATTGTTTTTTATTTAGCTCTATTCTTTCTTTATCTCTATTGAGAGAAGCCTCGATTTAAGGTTTCTTCATCGACCTTTCGATCACGATGGCCGTTTGTAAAAGAACAATGTCGTGACGCATTGATGGCGACCTGAATGCATAAACGAGAAAATACTTACGAATCATGGTTGTCATTTGATCCCTGCTTTTTAATTGGAATTAACCCGAACATGTATGATAACGATATTTGTAGCGTTCAAACCCACCCTAATGTTTGTTATTCAGTTTCGATCATTGCACTGGAGAAATGCGGAAACTGGTATATTTTAAGGGAGTCTTATTTCATTGGTTATGATCAGATGCATTTTTTTCGTAGCTTTGGATACGAAACGGTAATCGTATCGTTATAATAAACGAACGATAACAGTAACTGTATTTTCTACCAGCTTACTACCTTTCCAATTTGATGTTGATCAACATAGAATCATGTTCGTTACTTGTTACAGATTGATGTTAAGCAGCAAGATGAAGAAAGTGATGCGTTCTTTTGGGATCCGCTGTCGATCAAGAATCGCACCCCAAAGAGTCATGCGCGTCAACTACAAGAACAACTGTCGCAAGCCACCGTGAGGATTCGGGAATTGGAAACAGAATTAAAGCGTTTACAAAAGGTGCGTTTCTGTAAATTCTTTGTTTGAGATCGTACAAGAAATTACGCGCATGAGGTATGTTCAACATTAATCGTGACATGTGAAGCGCAGACTACATGTGTTGTAATTATAGGTAAACAGCTCGTCTATTAAAGAAGACATTAGTGATGGACATCAAAGGGCAGAGTTTCACCGCGCTAAACAAGATATGATGAATCGCATCATACAAATGGGGGAAAAGGTGAGAATAACTACGGATTAACAATACAGACTGCACTGAATGCGACTACTCATTATCAATGTAATCAAACATTCCAATGGCAAATGACACTATTTGAAATAAAGTATCCGAAGCAATTCCCGAAAGGTCACCTATAGTAAATCTGTACATCAGCAATATCATCTTTCAGACGCGCGAGACAGAAAGAAACGCAAAACGGATACAGTTGGACGAGCTGACCATAATAAATGATTTCCGCACGGTTATCTCAAAATTGGAATCCCCTGAAAAACTTAATCTGGTACGAGGAGCGTTGAAGGCTCTGGAGACGGAAAATGAGAAGGACAGACTGTCGAAAGAAGAAAAGTCAAACTTTGATGAGAAATTGAAAAGAATGAACGAGAACGTTGGCGAGCCAGTTCCTTTAAAATCGCCTCTGGAAGCACATAATGCTGATCTCGTTAAACGACATGACGAAGCTACTGATTTATCCCGAAACAGAGAGACCGAATTGTATCAAAAAATTGAGGAACTTAATCAAGAGAACAAGAATCTTTTTGCGAACATTGAAGAATTAGATCGACAACATGCCGAATCAATCGGTAAGTTCATTGACGGTGGAATTTTGTATGAATTTTAGATGACATTTATCAGATAACATTTTACACCTCATTTATTTGCTTTCATGGATAAGCCGTTTTATTTTCGTTCAATTACAAAAAGATCTATCTACTTTAAGCTTATGATAATTTGTATTTTCGAAAATACGTACAAGCGTTTTACGTTTTATGTTACAGAAGAAGTACTCGCACTCAAAGAAGACCTCGAGAAGAAACATCATTTTCTTCAGAATGCCTATGAGCAACTGTACGTCGATTACAATGCAGCTGAAGCGAAGGCAATAGGTCTCCAGAACGAATTAAAGTTTGGAGCAGAAAATAAGATCACAGTGAGTCAATCTCTACAAACAGAAATTGTACAAACCGTGGAAAGTGAGATGCAAGCAAACTTATCATTTAACACTGAGAAAGACTCAGCGACGGACAACATTTATCTAGTCGAACTCGAATATAGGATTAAGGATATTTTGAAGAACTCATGCATCAACGCAGAACCGGGAGAATCCATCTTCGAAACCGTGGCAAAGCAATATGTGGATACAAAATGGAAGAAGGATTCTCTTGAGCGAAAATTCACGGACATGACGCGAGATATGAAAGAGACGATTAAACTAAAGGACAGCCTTCAAATGGAATGCGATGATATGCAATCCCATATTGACTCCTTGTTACTGGAAATTCAACGATTGAAACTGAATTTGCCATCGATACCAGAGGCTTGCGAGGAAAGGGTAGCTTCATTGGAAACTGAAACGGAAACACTGCAGGAAGATATAAACCGTCTTCAAGCGGAGAATGACGAGTTATGGAAGAAAAACGCCGAATTAACAAATTGCATACGCGACTTTGAAATTGCATTCCGGAATCAAGATAGTCTTGAACCTGAAATAAGAAGCACGAAGGAGCAGACGGACCTAATGACAACTCCCATAGAAAGACCAAGAAGCGTCGAAAGTGAAGAGAGCTTCGATGAGAACACGATTAATCGAAAATCAAACTTAATGTCTTTAAATGAAGAGGCTGAATTGCACAAAGGTATCGATTATACGGAAAGCAGCGAAAAACAACTTAGAGAGGAACTAAGAATAACTTTAGAGAAATACAAGACATTAGAAAAGAATCTTGAATCTATCGAAAGCTTGAAAGTGGAACTGGAACAGTCGAAGAGAATGTTAAACGATGCACTGAATACAATCAAGCCAATTGAGGATAATGTTGCGGCTTTGGAGTCTACTAAAAAAGAACTTGAAAAGAGGAATGAGTCGTTGCTACAGAAAAACGAAGAATTAGGAGCTGAATTAAACAAGTCGAAAGACGTGACATCGCATTCTGAGAATACCGATTTATTAAAGGGACTTCGGGAACAGCTTGAAACGTCCTATCGAGAAAACAACGATCTTGGATACGATATTTTACACATGAGCAATGAATTGGACACGGCTCAAGATCAAATAAAGGAGAAGCAGGAACAAATACAAAAGTTGAGCCAAGAGAACGAGACTTTGACAAATCAAAACGCTTTATTAAACGACCAACTAACGGCAGCGAAGAATGAATCTTCAGAAGAAATAACGCGACTAGGCATGGAGAAATCTATACTAGAAGAAGAACAAACAGAAGCAAAACAGGAAATATTTAATCATCATGAAGAATTGATTAAGCTGAAAGAAAAATTGCATGAGGTGGAGGAACAATGTGCAAAATTAACACACGAATCGTTGGTTTTAAATTCGAAATCCATGGGCCTTCAAACGGAAAATGAGCGTCTTTTGAATGAAATGAAACAAGTTGGTGAGCTTGAAGAGCAGTTGATTCTTAGTAAAGCCACTGAAAAAGAACTGGCGGCAATCCGAGATATGTATGAAACGATTGAGAAGAAGTATACAAAATTGCAAGATGAATATTCAGTGCTATATTCAAAATCGGAGAAATTACAAATAGAAAATGTTGAATCGCAAAACACTGAACATAAGCTGAAACTGGTAACAGACCAACTCAATTTTATGCAAAACAAAAATAAAGAAATGGAATGTGCACTCGAAGGGCTACAAACGTGTCAACTGAATATCAAAACACTTGAGGAAGAAATCCACTTGGAGAGATCTACTGTGGAAACGTTGCAAACTGAAAACTCAAATTTAAAATCTGTCTTAAGCGAACACATTTCCTGTAATAGTGAGAGGGAACGACTTACATTAGCACTTAATGAAAAGACGGAAGAGAAAGATATATTAACAATTGAAAATAACAAATTACTGGCTATCATTGCAGAGAATGAGTTTAAATTAAAAGCATCTATTGAAAGCAACAAAACAGCTACGGTAATGAAAGAACAAATTGAGGATCTATCAGATCTTCTTATAGAAAAAGATGCGGAAATAAATGGGTTGAAATCCTCATTATTGAACAAAGACAACGCAGACGCTGATAACTTGAAAGATTTCACATCAATTAAGAACGAACGTGATGAGTTGCTGAAGTACGTTAATATAAAACATACTGAATCTATGCAGTACCATGCTGAAATCCAGAGATTATTCCAGGTAGTAAATGAACAGACATCACACATAGAAAGTCTAATCGCAGAGCGAATGGCTAATTTAACGGCACTCAAAGAAAAAGACACTGAATTGTTGTCGACTCAGAATGAGCTTCAGTTAATTCAACAACGTCTGAAAGAAGTGGAAGAATTAAACAGTGGCAAAGAAGTATGTAGTATTGCTGCCCATTCGGGCCAAATACGAGAAATTGCGATTCTAAACGAGAAATGTAATGCAATGGAAGCGGCACTAGTCCAGGAACAATCGAGTAATAGAATTCTTCAGAATCAACTTTTAGAGAGCCAGAATAAAGAAGCAGTCGCGGGAAAAGAATTAGAGAGATTGCGGGCCCATTTAGTCGAGATGGAATCTAGTTATACAGAGGAAGTTGTGATCGCGGAGGAAATGCGAAAAGAGCTAGAGGCCAAATTACTGCAGGCAGAGGAAAAGGTGAAAAACAGTTCAACAGTATATACGTCTGCGAGTATACGTGCAAATCAACAAGTGGAGACGTTACAACAACAGATTGCGTTAATTGTACAACAAAGAGACGACATACAACATAAATTATCTCTCGCTGAGGATAAGATTTTAACACAAACTGCGTCTTTGACGAATTTGCAACTTGTACTGGAACAATTTCAACGAGGTAAGTTATTATTCGATACGATTTTAAGAATAGTTACTTCAATGTCTAATCAGTACCATTTGACATATGGCAGATAAAGAGCAGGACATTATCATGACAACAGAGAAAATACAAAGCAAACTTCACGAATCTTATAAAGCACAAGAAAAACTGACGAGTGAAGTTTCTGATCTTAAGGTTTGTGTCCTTTACATGCGTTCTGTCTAACGAAATACTACGATTAATTCGCTTGGTTAATAACATAAGCAATGTCCAACTTGTAATTAGGACCAACTGACAGACGCTAAAGAATGTTTGCAAGCTGCGTCCAGACTGAGTGAACAACTAGATAGAAAAACGGAGAAAATCGAGCTTTTGAACCAAGAAGGTATTATATTTATTAATAAGAATTATTCTTGTATTCTTATTGTTAAGTGCATCCTGTTACTGAATTTTCGCATGATCAGTGTTTAATATTTTTATATCATATGCCACGTTTATTACTTGACATATCGTGTTTGCAACCAGCCAGATATTGACTATAAGGCTATCACAATTAGAGAAAAAGTATTTTATTGTGTCCCACATGCTTTTTTTATATATCTGTTTGCAAAAAACTAAAGATATGACCAGTCATGGCATGAGTCATTATGCTTCGTAATATAAACCATTAGAGGATTCAATTTAACAGAGCCAGCGTTTGTAATGACTCAGAACATAAATATTCTCATAATATGTAACTAATCATAGAAGCACAAGATATCTGTGTAACATAGTTCATGCATCATTTCGCGTTAGTTATTACTCCTTATGACAGACTTGGGTTTTTCATTAAATTTGCACATTTTTGATCCAGTTGAGCTATTTTTAAAATGGACTTTTATAACAATCATTTTATGAATCCATTCTCCCAAGTGTAATGTAGAGTAAGATATATGTAAGCATTTTGCAATGTAGCAGCTTGTTCATTCGCATAAATACCATATATTGCATTTGCATTATGACTTATATATCGGTAAGGTAACAAAATTCTATTTTATAATCATTGGTTTTGCTGTGAATTGTGACTAATCTACGAAATAGTAAATACGTACAGCGCCGTTCCGTAGTCAAATATCAGCTGGTAATTCTGGGAAAATGACAATGCCCAGGATTCTTGCTGGTATCCGGCTACGAACTGGTCCGTCGCCTTTGCACAATAAATCACATCATGGTTGGCTCATGCATTGCCACTGGTGCTGGTGCTACTCTTCTTCATCCCACTATATGCAAGCTATCACAACTGTACGTGCAACTTCGAATGGGAACCTAAAGCAAAACGAGTTCATTTCAAATGACCAAACATTTTGAGACAATAAACAAAATTGCATTTTTTGGTCATAATTTTTAATCATTAATGATTTTTTATGCGATCTACATGCTTGATATAAGCTTTGAGAATTACAAAACCGTGAAGACAGATTTGGAATTACAACGGGTCAATATCCGTCTCATCACTGCCTACATATGATACTTCTATATTTTGTATAGAACCCATATAATTTCGTCATTAGTAGTTATGCGTTATGGTAACAT